>OZ024815.1:61986320-62637947 GCA_964017055.1 Chloromyia formosa | reverse complement strand
AAATGAGATTGTCTTGAAAACTCAAGAGAAAAAATGGTTGGATCGTTATACCCTTCACGGATGTGATAGGGTATATTAACTTTGTCATGAAGTTTGTAACGCACAGAAGGAAGCATCTCCGACCATATAAACTATATATATTCTTGGTCAGTATGATGAGACGAGTCGATTAAGCTCTGTCCGTCTGTCCATCTGTCGGTCTGTCTGTCTGTCTGTCCGTCTGCCCGTCTGGTTCTATGCAAACTAGTCCCTCAGTTTTAAAGCTATCGAACTGAAATTTTGTACAAAGCCTTCTTTCTATTGCACGCTGTAAATATGCCGCAACCAATGGAATGGGACCACTACGTCATAAAGCTGCCATAGGAACAACCGGTCCAAAAATTAATCTTTGTGAGAAAAACTTTTTTATTTCTGAAGATTTTTTTTAAATTTCACACTAATCAATAGTATTTTTAGTCAAATCATATTCCCGAATTTGATTGAAATCGGAATACTCTATCATATATGTAGCTGTCATAGGAACGACAGTTCAAAAAGCAAATTTTCATTAGAAAAACTTTTTTATTTCTGAAGATATCTTAATCGAATTTCATATTATTCAATCATATCGACTGTCAAACCACGTTCCTAAATTTTGTTGGAATCGGCCCACTATTTCATATACCTCTCATAGGAACAGTGAAATCGGAACAAGTTTTATTACTAATTTCAAAGTGGCAAATGCACCCTCGCGTGAAGGGTATCATACCTTTTTTTATGTATTTTTCTGTGATCTTCAACTTTGCTCTAGAAAGTTTTTTGCGAGGGTTAACAGTTATGGAGATAAAATTAAAAGGCTAGAAACTAGTTTTTTAGGGCGAAAGGGGCGGGGGCGTTCACCTGGGGGGGGGGGGAGGAACTTTTCTGTTTCTTACTATTACTACACATATATGAAGGTTTCTCCAAAGTTTCAAAACTTTATAAATTATTTCCCCCATTTGCTATTTTCATCCCTATTTTTCCTCGGGTAGATCCAGAAAATGCAATTGTGAAAAATTAAAAGCAGTGGCCGCAAGTATCATTCTCAACATGCTCATTTGGCCGAAACGCATAGATACATTAGGCGCCTTCTTTTGCGTATTTTTCAGGTCTAGTGTAGAGTAGCAAACACGCATTACACAAGCAACAAGCGACTTGTTGCTTATGTAATACGAGTTGATTACTCTACCCTGGACTGGACCGGATAGATACGCAAAAGAACGCGTCTATTGTTTCGGTTCCCTGATTGATTTTATTTCTACAAAACACCAAATTGGTTTTCACAGCAATGTCGAAAAGTCGCATAGCCCTCAACTCAAATATGTGATTCGAGAGCAAAAGCAAAGAAAGCGCGGGAAATACTGATAAATATATTATTCCCGTGCTTTCTGTTCCTATAGCATTGCTTTGAGTTGGGTTGGGGTCATCCGACTTTTCGCAGTTGACATTGTTGTGGAAGATAGGGATACCTTTTTCCGTTTCGGCCATCAAGATGAACGCGCTGAAAAAAAAGTCGTGTTCGAGGCTGGCATGAAATCAACAACCCGAAAACTGTGCAAATATAATATTGTAAATGTGAGTTTTGCTAGGCACCGGACGATGTAAAATATACACACAAATATTGCTCTGTGCTCTATGGGTTGATTGCTATTCGCATACAATATGCGACGATCGTGTGCCTAGCAAAACACACCTTTTAATGTATTGTCGATGGGCTATGGTCAGCTGCGATCAATATAGGAAAATGAAAATAGGCCAAGATTGCTGGCTCATATAAGCGGCCAACGTGAAAGCTTTGCAGTTCTTTTGTTTTTTGTGCACTTACATTTATTTTGAGGTGCTGAATTTTTACCGAATTTTTTTTTTGACAAACCGCGCGGTTTGGGAAACTTATAACTATTAACTTTTTTTGCTAACTTTAGGCGGTTATTTTAGTGTCACCATACACATGTCGAACACGAACCTGGTACAAATGTCTTCTGACACACACATCCACTTCACATAGGTGTGAAGAAAACCGGTCCACTTGTACTAGGTTCGTGTTTGAATTCGACAGTGTATGGTGACACTTAAGGTAACTAGTTTTACTGTTAAGATAATGAGCTTTGCCAACGAAAATTTCGGCAAACGAACCCTTTTTTGGCCAATATCATGAACTGACATGTAAAATGTTCGTTTTAGTGATGGTTTTTGCTAATGTGGAAAAAATATTCATTCCTTGAAGAAAGTAATCAGAAATGAGTTGATAGTAAATTTTATTATCTTTGACTTTATACACTACTGATAAGTTGATTGTAGATCACTGGTTTATTAAATTATGTTGGAATAATAGTCACTGCGTTTATATCGCGAGACTATCTTCGAGATCTAACTAAATCGATCTAAATCACGACGAAGTAAAGAAATCGAGTTAGTTAGTTCTGGTATTAGCTTTTAGCTCCACTTATGATGCAGAACTAGACTGAAAAATCGTTACTAGATGGTGTTGCTGTCTTCGTTAATGTTGTTGTTGGTGATAATTCTATTTTACATATAAATATCTCATACTTTCCTGAAACTCTGCATTAGTTTCATCCTTTGATGGTAGCGGTATAAACGTGCTTATTAGGAGGACACTGCATTTTGACATTTGATTTGACCAAACCAAAGCCACAAACCAATAACCGACATTTTTCATATTTAGCACTTCTCCATATGGTTGGTATAAACACACGATTTAGTTAAATCGCCTTTTAATTCCACGATATAAACGTGGCCATATACACATGCAAGTACAAATCCTAACTATAGTCCCATTAGTTTAAAAAAAAGTAAGAAAACGTTTCTGGGGGAATTATCGTACGAAACTGACTTAGTGCAAAATATCTCCGTAAATAAGCCGGACATCGGTGCTAGCCCTCAAAAGCCGGTACTTTCCAATTGGTCGGCAGAGCACTTGTGCCAGGGTGGGGCTCGGCCGACCGGGGTTTTTGACATGAGAACGAGTTTATCTTTCGAATAGAAAAGGTTCGATCCGACAGTGGGGACACCGGTGCTAGACCACAAAAATTGGTACTTTCAAAGTGGTCGGCCGAGCACTTCCGACAGGATGCGGCTCGGCCGACCGGGGTTTTTGACATGAGAACAAGTTTGTCTTTCGAATAAAAAAGGTTCGATCCGACAGTTCGGACACCGGTGCTAGACCTCAAAAATCGGTACTTTCAAAGTGGTCGGCCGAGCACTACCGACAGGATGCGGCTCGGCCGACCGGGGTTTTTGACATGAGAACAAGTTTGTCTTTCGAATAGAAAAGGTTCGATCCGACAGTTCGGACACCGGTGCTAGACCACAAAAATCGGTACTTTCAAAGTGGTCGGCCGAGCACTTCCGACAGGATGCGGCTCGGCCGACCGGGGTTTTTGACATGAGAACAAGTTTGTCTTTCGAATAGAAAAGGTTCGATCCGACAGTTCGGACACCGGTGCTAGACCTCAAAAATCGGTACTTTCAAAGTGGTCGGCCGAGCACTTCCGACAGGATGCGGCTCGGCCGACCGGGATTTTTGACATGAGAACAAGTTTGTTTTTCGAATAGAAAAGGTTCGATCCGACAGTTCGGACACCGGTGCTAGACCACAAAAATCGGTACTTTCAAAGTGGTCGGCCGAGCACTTCCGACAGGATGCGGCTCGGCCGACCGGCGTTTTTGACATGAGAACAAGTTTGTCTTTCGAATAGAAAAGGTTCGATCCGACAGTTCGGACACATCATTTTGGCCCCTTAATTTCCTAGATAATTAGGTTAATTGTGTATTAATGGTCAAGTTTTGCTTCGGCCGACCAACGATTTCTAATTCAACATTATTATGTGCTTCTTTTTATAATGCCAAATCCTGACAGTTCGGACACCACACTTTTACGACAGTCGCCTCTTGGTCTATTGTAATGAACGATTACCGTGTGTATCAAAATACAACAGCCTGCTATTATCTACGTATAACTCATTCATAGCCAACCCAAACGACAACTACAATATCTTTGGGTATTATACCGGTAGCCGACAATATTACAGGCACTATTCGTACACTGCCAAGATGCCAAAGTTGTCTGATTTCTTGGGCCAGTGCACTATAAGTTGCCCTTTTCTCCGCATGCTTTCTCTCGATGTTGCTATTGTATTATGGGGGATAGCAACATCGATTATGTATGCAGAGCGACTCGTCTTGTCGACTAGGAGTACATCGGGTTTGTTGTGGGCGACCGGGTGATCAGTGTTTACCCGGCGATCCCAGTACATCGTGAAGCGAGTGCTGTCAAGCACTGCTCGTGGAGTGTACTGGTAGATCGGTACGGTTTCACTGATCAGCCCGTGCTTGTATGCGAGGTGTTGGTGGATTACCTTGCATACAGCATTGTGTCTGTCCGTGTACTCTACCGGCGCCATAACAGGACAACCAGAAATGCGATGGTCAAGTGTTTCCAACACCAAACCACACATTCTGCACCGGTCGTCATCCACCCTTTGTTCGCAGTTATGCTTAAGATAAGCACGGGTGGGGACCACGCCGTCCTGAATGGCAACCATCGAACCTTCTGTTTCGGCAAAGAGGTACCCTGCACGAAGTCATCTGTTAGACAGGTGAAGATCGACAAATGGCTGCCAAAGGCAACTCGCATGTTTACCATGCATTGCCTTTGACTTCCATTTGTCGATCTTCTCTTGGTCTGACTTCACCAAACTCAAAGGAGCAAATGATTGATCCTTTAAATTGAGTGGAGTTAAACCATCATCTGCCTTGCAGACAGCATCATGCAAAGCACTCGATGTTGCTCTGCCTCTGAAATAAGTGCGAAGTGAGTTGACTTGCTGATGATGTAAGTTGGCAATGTCAACTAAACCTCTACCTCCGATGTCACGAGGTAGGCACATTCGCTCCACTGACGATTTTGGATGTAGCATTCGGAATTTGGACATCAAAACGCGTACCCCCCGTTCAATGTCCGCCAAAGATGTGACAGACCACGGGACTATTCCGAATGAGTAGGTCAGTGAAGGAATGGCATATAAGTTGATCGCACTTATTTTATTCCTTCCCGATAAGTTGGATTTTAGCACCAATTTTAACCTGCGCCAGAACTCAACCAGCAGTCCTTCTCTCAAGTCATCAATGCTGGGATGTTCACCTTGCAGAATTTCTAAGTATTTATATAAAAGTCTGCCTCTGACATGGCACCTATATGGATATCATCCAAGGTGAAGCCGGGGTGCGGTGCGTGAACGCCTTTGCGGATGGCACGGATTCGACATTTGTCTAATCCGAAATCCATCCGAATGTCACGGCTGAAATTTTCAGTGATCCGCAGCAGACTTTTAAGATGTGCATCGCTTCCCGAGTATAGTTTGATGTCATCTAAGTACATCAGGTGAGTTAGCTCGAATTTGGAAAACATTCCAAGAAGACCATGCTTGATCGTATAGCCGCACTGTCTAGCCGAATTCAAAAGTGATGAAAGGGGGTTCAGCGCCAAGCAGAACCAGAGAGGACTCAAAGAATCCCTTTGGAATATGCCTCTTCGGATATGTACCGATTGAGAGAGCATATTGCCTTCGGTTGATGGCACTGATAGTGTTGTGCGCCATCCTTCCATCACTTTTGTCAAAAAGTTGATTAGGGCAGGATCTACGCGGTACATGTGGAGGACCTCGATTAGCCAGCTATGGGGGATGCTGTCAAATGCTTTGGCGTAATCAATATAGCAGCAATACAGATTCCTGTGATTGCGCGTTGCTTGTCCTACCACTACCGAATCGATCGTTAGTTGCTTCTTGCAACCCCTAGATCCGACTCGGCAGCCCTTTTGCTCCTCGGCAAGGATATTGTTCTGCTCGAGGTGCGTATAGATCCTGCCACTAATAATGGCTGTTATGTACTTGTACAGTGTCGGCAAGCACGTTATAGGCCTCGTTTCAGCAGGGTTCTCCGCTGTTTCCCGTTTGGGTAACAAATAGGTTACACCTGCTGTGAGGAAAGGTGGAAAATCCTCAGGCCTATTTATCAACAGATTTATCTGTTGTCCGAGCTGACCACATATACTCGGGAATCGCTTAGGGTAAGTCGGGGAGAGACGCCGCTGTTTTTAAAGCATATTTATTTATTTGTAAAAGAAAGGCGCCACTGTTAAGGAAAGTATTATAAAACGATATTTGGGATATCTTATTTTATCAGCTAAGCCTTAAATGCGATAAAAAATAATGTACACCTTAAAAAAAAATATTTTGTAATCCCATTCAATTCGGCATCTCTCCCCGACATTCCGGTATAGAAGCCGCAGCTTATCGGGGAGAGATGCCCCTTGCTAAGTTTATGGAAAAAAACACTAAAACTTTGCAAAAACTGACTTTATTTTAAATGGAATTGAAAAATACATCATGTAGAAAAGTAATTTTAATTTTTGTTTCTTTCCCTTGTAACTAATCGGCCGCAGTCGACGCATTTCCCATTGTAAAGGGAGCAGGACTCGTGGAACCACTTTTTGCACATCATACACTCCACCCAGTCATCTTTCTTTTTAGTTCCGTAATAGTTTTCGAAACATTCACAACAGCGGTTGAGATTGGCATTAGCTCCACTATGATTTTTCTTTGGTTGTTTGTTACTTATCTTTTGCCGCTTTGCATTATTTTTAGCTTCTTTCAGCTTTTTCTCTTTAATATTATTTCTGTCAGTAAGGTCGCATGCCAGCTGCCTTCTGGCATGAGCCTTCTTTTCATGTAGTTTCGGTACTGGATAAATCTGTGATAAAAATTTTCCGGGAGTAAGATCTAAATCATTCTCTGATTCGTTAGATGATGTGCAATATACAGTAGCAGATCCTCTCTTTTCTGAAACAATTGGACACTTTTGGGAAGTACCTACCGAAGTAGATGGCATTGCAGCGGTATTGCCTGAATCATTCTCCAGGTGGGTCTCTATCGAGTGCTCTTTTCCTCTGTCAGAAATGGCGTAAAAATGATCGGGAATTCTATTGGGGTTCAGTGGATATATTCCTGTAGAGTTAAACCCACTAACAGCAATATCCACTGAAGCAGCTTTATGCCAAGCTGCTCCAATAAGTGTCCCCATTTGATATCGGGTGATGCGTCGTTGTGAGTTGTGTTTCATCCAACTGGCAGCTTCAGTCTTAAAATAATTTTTAAAAGGCCCAAAGAAACACCTGTCTAGCGGTTGCAAAGCATGAGTGCAATGGCTTGGCAAACAAAGAAGGACGACCCCATTTTCGTAGGCTATTTCGAGCAATAGGGGCGAGCTGCAGTGACTGGCGTGTCCATCCAGAATTAAAATTACTTTTCCTGGTGGTTTTTGAGGTAAAAAATGTCCTGTAAACCATCTGATAAACAACTCACTGCTTATGTAGGCAGATTTCGGATTCATGTACACACGAGATCCAGGAGGAAGGCCATCTTCGAATTCCTTTTTTTTATTCACTCCTTTGAAGATTAAGACAGGCGGTAAAAACTGGCCGGCAGCATTACAGCACCCTACGACTGTCACAGTTTCCCCCTTTTCACCAGATGTTTATTGTTAGCCTGTACACCACTTTCATCCATATTGAATATGTTACTAGGCTTATCGAAGAGGTCATTCTCTTGAACGACTTTCTCTAGCAATGCGAAGAAGGCATCTACACTCTTTCGGTTTATTCTTTGAGCCCTAGCAACCGACAAGCCTTCTGCTTGGCAAATACTCAGTTCTTTATTCCGCCTTAAAAAGGAATTTAACCAATCATATCCAGCAGTTTGTTTATCTTTATTAAATTTGTGAGCAACTCCAAGTTCTTCGGCAAACCGATAAGCAATTTTACGAACAGTTGTTCTGTCTGGTGCGAAACCTGCAGCCGAAAGCTTGTTAATGTGAGCGACAAGTTTTTTTTCGTTGGTTTCTCCAAATAAACCTATAACAAAACACACATCCATTTATATTTAATTAATACCTACTAATTATATGAATTAATTATTACTTGCTGGACCCTGTGAGCCTTTTCTCGAATTTCCTGAATTCAACCTTCGTTTTAGCGTTCGTGCCGGTATTTGATAGATGCGCTCAGCTTCTTTAAATTTTATTTCTCCGCGCCGTAGCTTTTGTAATGCTTCCTTCAAATTTTTTTCGCTCCACTGAGCGCTTTTTACGTTTCCTTTTCTTTTATAATGCGTCGGCATATTGCAAAAAAGACACTCCTTGAAAAAAAAATGGATAGTAATCTTCATTTATCAACATTTTTTCATGCGGCATCTCTACCAAAATCGATTGCGGCATCTAAACCAAAGCTCAGGGTGAGATGCCGCATAGGATAAATCTTAGTTCGTTTTTGAAAGTTGGGTGTATTGCTTTCTAAACACTAATCAAGAGCCTTAGGAAGCTCCACAATCAAAGTAACATAGCTATTTAATGCTAATATGCATGTTACTACAAATTTGTCCAAACCCATCAAAAACTTTGTCTGGAAAAATCAGGTACTTACTTGACAAAATCGGTCAAAACTTATATTCAACACTCAACGTCTACATTTATCCACATGCAAACATGTACTAACAAATGGATGATGCAATAAGCATCACTGTTTCAATTTTCCTAAAGTGGAATTTGGTTTAATGACTAATGCGGCATCTCTCCTGGTGCGGCATCTCTCCCGGATTTACCCTATACCAGAAATTCTGCAATTTGTCAGGACCAGGCCCCTTCCAATTTTTGGACCGCTTAATAACTTCGCGGACATCGGATTCAGTGACCTCGGCGAAAATCATGCCAGGCACGCTGGCATGGCGGGTGGTTTCGGCAGTGATCCAGTCAGTATGCTGGGTGTGTTGAGCGGGAGTTTGCCAAAGTCCACCCCAGTATTGTTCCGCGTCAGCCACTGAGAAGTTAATAGTGGGGCTGGCTTATTGGTCCTCATTGATGGTCTTGTAGAAGTTCCGCTGGCTCTTGGTGAAAGCAGCGTTCTGGACACGTCTGGAGAGGCTCAGCATATATTGTCGGAGACGATTTGTGATGACTGCGAGCTTCTGTTTTAGTCTGTCCAGTACTTCCACCAAAGGAGTTCCGGAAGGAGTGGAATATTTACGGAGGATCTTTTCCACTTTTTTGTTCAACCGCCTACAGGTATTGCCAGCGACGGATTGAGTCAATGGGCCAATATCCTGTCGTAAGGAATCTCTCTTCCGCTCAAGACGAATCTTCCAGGCTGGTTCTTGTTTTTGTCTCACGCCGATAACGCTATCACGGATTCTCTGACCATGTAATCTGATAGCCGCCACTGCACCGCAATACACAAGTGATTGCAGTTCCAGTAACGTCGTATCAGAGCTTAGTCTGGATGCGATTTTGCTGTCGATTTGAGAAAGAATACCAGGTGTTGCAGCAGATGTATGTAGCCTGGGAATGCCAGGCCTGTGCAGGGGATCAATTTCCTGATATTCCAAGCAAGCTCTTTCATATTCGTCGTGAACTTCAGAGGAGACTTCCACTTGGCGGTGAAGTACAATAGTTTTCTTCGTCTGGTGTTGTAGGTACTTCTGTGCGGGACAGAGTGACGTGATGGTGGTGGTGGGAACGCCACATCCTGCCCCGCCGACTCTTGGTTTCGAGTTGCCTCCAAAACTCAAGCCGAATTCTTTCCCTCGTCGTCTCCGGTATTGCACCCCTTCGCACAATGAAGCGGTACTGGTCTGAAACCCGCTGCATTGACACATGTGCGAATTGCGGAAATCGCTCGACGAACCTCTGATGTAGCAAGGGACGATATGATGTTGTCGCTTGCGAGAGTTCGATCTCGTAGTAAGCACGGATGATAAAAAGGCTCATTTGCTCTGTCCATTTCATCCGTTGCCTACGCGAGCCTGCAGCTGTGGTCGCCTGGATGCCAGGCGAAACATCAACCACAGGTGAAGGAGGCCTCCTCGATGGTGCTGGAGCAGTACGCGTCCTACCGGTTCGTGCGGATGCACTCGCGGCAGTCGGTCTCCTTCTGGTTGGTGGGCGCACGCCCGTACGCCCATTTACCGCTGGCGACTGCTCCTCTTGTACAGAGGGGAAGCCCTCGCCGGAGGTCGCGGCTCGCTCCGACACTTGGGCAGATATCCCTGCCCGTCTTCTTCTTGACATATTTCGTGTCTCCATTATTTTTCTCCCAAATGGGGTTTCCAGAGCCCTGTTAGCCATTTTATAACGCTGCCCGGGGTGCACGTGGCATTAGATGTTTTAGCTCGGACGTAGGGTTGGCTTTCTACACCCCTTATGTATGTTATTATTATTATTATGTTAATATTTTGTCTGTGGTAATACATAAATTCAGAAATATTAACCATGAATAGAGGAAATTAATCGGGAAAATTGGCTATTCATTTACCCTATTTAAGGTCGTCGTTTTCTGACAAAGCATGATTTCTCTCTACGATATGTCATCGTCAACCCTTCGTCAATGTTTTGTTAACATTGCGCCAATGTTGTATCAACGTTGCGTCAACATTGCTTATGTCAACACCAGAGAGTTAAGAACACCTTTAACAACACTCCAGTGCATTGGCCCGAACATTCCTGTTTCGCGAATATTAGGAGAATTCTCTCTATTGCATTTAGGGAGAATTTTTAAAATTCCTTAATTGCGAGATTTCCGCTAGGTAGTTCATTTCCACTTTAGGTGGTAAGAACCTAGAACCCATCCGATGGGATTTGCAAGTCCTAAAGCGGAAATTTCTCGAGTATACGAATATACTTATGTCAACACCAAAGGGTTAAAAACGCCTTCACCAACACTCCATTGTCCTAATCTAACTCGATTCAGATGACACCCGTATTTCCTAGATTTCACTTCATGTCCGACACGCTTGGTAGCCGTGAAGTCTCGGTCACAACTTCACGATGCTGCATCTAGGGAACATGGGTTCGATGCCCGGCGCGTTAATAAAAACTGTCTGTGGGTATATTAGAATCCCACAGCGCTTCAAGCTCGTCAGTAAAAGACGGTTCGGATAGGAGGTGCATGCTAGCAACTGGACTATATGCTATCGAAACGTCGGCCAGGTATACCTATGCAAGCGATGTTGATCCACCCATGCTCCTAAAGGTCGCCACCCATAAACGAGCACAACCAGGACCAAACTTCCATCTAACCATTTAATATCATAGAACGGTGGAAATAGGCGGAATTTTTTTCCACACGTTCTATGAAATTGATGGTTCGATGGAAGTTTGGTCGTGGTTGTGCTCGTCCATGGGTGGCGACCTTAAGGGTTTTTTAAAACGTTTTTAACAACACTCCGGATTTTTTTTCCTCTATATCTTCACCGCAATCAAACCACTCCGTTTCTCTCATACCGTTCCCTATTTTTAATTTCCTTTAGTCCTAACCAAGAGACTTATCGTGCTTTTCGCAGTACTCCTGTGCATTCTCCTCACCATCCCGATTCAGATGATTCCCGTATTGCTCAGATTTTGGTTTATGGCCAAGAATGTTTTTACGTCCTGATCAAAGGACTCTAAATATTTTCAACAGTACTCCATTGCATAGGTCTCATCACCCCCGGTCAAAAAATACCCATATTAATTGCCTTGACACTTCCAGGGGCATGGGCGCGTCAACATCTCTAGTATTTGTTGCCGTTTCGATAGCATATACTTTTCGGAAATGCAGTTGCTGGCATGCACCTCCTATCCTTTTTAGCTAACCATCAAAAAGGTGCGTATACGGTCTAATGCGCCGACTATAAAGGAAATAGTCGTTGCAATTATTGCACTAAAACGAGGAAAAGTCGCCGGACTCGACGGTATCCCTGCCGAACTTTATCATGCAGCGCCAAGCGTAACTCACGAGTTGCTGCATCCACTTCTTGATAAAGCTTGGAATGCAGAGACCTTTCCCACTGAATGGAAGGAAGGTTTGATCAGGAAACTTCCGAAGAAGGGTAGCCTCACAGACTGTAATAATTGGAGAGGCATTTGTGTTCTTCCTGCCGTTACGAAGATAATAGCTGAAATCGTCCTGGGAAGACTAAAGGCTCACTTAGCACAATTGATGAAGAGCAGGCTGGCTGTCGATCCGGAATCTACTGTGTCGATCACATTAACACCTTGCGAATCATTATCTAGCAATGCGCTGAGTAAAATTCTCCGCTTCACTTGCCTTACATCGATTTCAAGTAGGCTTTCGATTGTGTGAACCGGGATTTTATATGGTATCCCTGAGAAGCTTGTGGCTATTATTAAGGCAACCTATGACGGCGCGAAATTTCGCGTTCTACATGAAAGTAAGGTGTCGGGCGACTTTGAGATTCGCAGTGGAGTTCGGCAGGGTTGCATCATCTCACCGATCCTATTCCTCATAGTGATCGGCGATGTGTTGCATGCAGCCCTATCCGAACTGCACGGAGGAATTCAATGGGCTTTGACTTCTTATTTACAACATCTTGACTACGCTGACGACATATGCCTACTCTCTCACAATATCATGGATCTGTCCGCAATGGCGTTAGATCTCGAGAGAAGGCAAGCAAGGTTGGGCTAAAAATTAATACCAACAAGACCAAGGTTCTTAGCCCGCCGTTGCAAAAAAGAAATACGACATCTATTGCCATCAATATTAATGGGCAGCCTGTAGAGAAGGTGCACAACTTCGTCTACCTGGGTAGCATCATCATTATCGTGGCGCGACAGCCCGACGTCGGGCCTTGGCCGCCTGGATCATTGTCCTCCAATTATCTCGGTCACGTGACCGCGTCCTCCAATTTTGGGAGCCCAGCAGCTGCGCGGCGTCCACACCTACTGAGCTCTCCCAACGAGATCTCGGTCGTCCTCGCAGTCTTGCTCCGTCGACTCGTTCTGCATTCATTACTCTCTTAGGCATGCGATCATCGTCCATTCTTTGTACATGCCCTGCCCATTGAAGTCGTTGTAGTTTGACGATTTTCGAGACTTACAACTCATCGTACATTTCATACAACTCATGGTTGTACCGGATGCGCCATCTATCTCGATCGCAAACAGCCCCGAAAATTCGCCGTAGAACCTTACGTTCAAGATTGTCTAGCATGTTTTCGGAGGCTTGCGTTAGGGTCCATGCTTCGCAGCCATAGCATAGCACTGGTCGTATAATGGTTTTGTATACGCGGAGCTTCGTGTTTCTGTGCACATGCTTCGATTTCATTATGGGGAGAACCGAGAAAAAAGTCTTATTAGCTAACTGTATCCGTCGCTTGATTTCGTCAGTTTCGTTGGCGTTCCTTGACAGGCTGCAACCCAGGTAAATGAAGTTGTTCACGAACTCGATGTTGAGGTCCCCCACATTGATGCTCGGTTGTGCAGGTGTCCTTGTCACCGATTGCATCATTATTTTAGTTTTACCCTCGTTAATACGTAATCCAACTTCCTTTGCAGCGGTATCGAGCGTATGCAGAAGTTCTTCTGCGTCAGCCAATCTTCGGGACATGATGTTGATGTCGTCGGCGTACGCTGCTAATTGTGTCGACTTGATGAGTAGCGTCTTGCTGTTGTCCATATTCATGGCCCGAACAACGTATTCCAATGCTAGGTTGAAGAGCGTCGGTGCCAGTCCATCCATCGCCCTGTTTCAAACCAGTGCGTGTTTCAAATAGATCAGTAAGTCTATTCTGGATCCTGACTTGTGAGACGGAGTTGGTCATCGTCATCTTTGTCAGTCGCACTATTTTGCCGGTATACCAAATTGCAGCATGATGTTGTACAGTATTCCACGATCGATACTGTCGTATGCCTGCTTGAAGTCGACAAAGATTTGGTATACGTTTACGTTGTATTCCCAGCACCTCTGGAGTATCAGTTTGACTGAGAAGAGCTGATCGGTTGTGGAGCGACCAGGTCTGAAACCGCTTTGATATTCGCCAATGACTCGTTCTGCGTACGGTTTTATTATATTTTCCAGAATTTTCGTCAAAATTTTATAGGACGTACAAACTAGTGAGATGCCCCTGTAATTCTCACACAGCAGTTTATCTCCCTTTTTATGAATTGGACAGATGATGCTTCTGCGCCAATCGTCTGGGATCTCCTCGTTCTCCCATACTCGCAGGAGTAATTGATGTATGGCATCAACTAGACTCGTTCCACCGAATTTTAGCAGTTCAGCTGGAATCTCGTCAGCGCCCGGCGGTTTATTTCGTTTTAGTGATCGCAAAGCGAGATCAACTTCCTCTACTGTCGGGGGTTGAATGGGTGGGCCTAGATCAACAGTATCGTCGAGAGCTTCCTGTGTGGGGATGTTAGATGGTAGGTTTAGAAGCTCTTCAAAATAAGAGGCCCATCGTTTGTAAATACCATCGGTGTCGCTGATGATGTTTCCATCCTTGTCCTTACAAAGGCTAGTCCTGGGTTGGTAGCCGTTCTTAATTGCATTTACTAGTTTGTACGCTTGTCTGGTGTTCCTATTAGCTAAGTTTTCGTTTATGTTCAGCAACTGCTCGTCAAAGTATTTATGTACGTTTCTTACGTCTAATTATTCTATTCGATATTCGCCGTAGCTCGTCATATTTTTCTCTTCTAGCTCTGGTTCCTCGTTGAATCCATTGTCTGTAGGCCTCGTTTTTCGCGTCAAGTGAATTTTTGCATTCTTCGTCGAACCAGTCATTTCGCGCTCGCCGGGCTTTATATCCCACGACCTTCTCTGCGACATCCTTGATGGTACCCTTGAGTTCTTCCCAGAACCCATGGACGCCTGTGTTGCTGATGTTGTGTAGTATAGGTGATAGTTTTTCCTCAAGGGCGGTAGTATACGCCACCGCTGTGTAGCATCACTCAAAAGCTTATCAACCGCAAAGATTTTGGGAGGGCTGATTCTTGATTGGTGCACTGAGGAAATTCTACATCTGTAGGTCGTCTTCACCAAGTGATGATCTGAGTCGCAGTTTGCTCCTCGATAGGAGCGGACATCCATGACACTGCGCAAATGAGGACGTGGTCAATTTTTTTGACGGTATGTGCGTCTGGAGGCTTCCAGGTCTGCTTGTGAATGCGTCGATGCGGGAAACACGTAGAGCTTACGACTAGATTCCTGCTGCAGGCGAAGTCGATAAGTCGCGGGCCGTTATCGTTACATTCTGCAGGGAGGCTGTGGCCTCCAGTGGTCCCCCGGTGCCAACTTTCATTTCCGACTTTCGCGTTAAAGTTTCCCAGCAGCAATTTGACGTCGTTTGTTGGAAGTGAGTCGAAGAGAGTTTCAAGGCGGGCGTAGAACTCGTCTTTTACTGCGTCTTCTTTAACTTCAGTGGGGGCATGCACATTGATGAGCCAGAGATTGAAGAATCTAGCCTTGATGCGAATCGCACACAGTCGTTCATTTATGGGTTTGAAGTCAGTAATATGCGGTTTGAGGTGATTGTTCACTATAAATTCTACTCCAAAATCCTTGCGGTCCGATGGTTTGCCACTTGTAAAAATTGTGTGCGATTTTTTGTCATTAATCTCGCTGCCAAGCCAATTTGTTTCCTGGACTGCAGTTATGTTCAGTTTGTACTTTTCGACCTGTTGAAGGAGGGCCATTTCGACCCCCGGTTTGTTCAGGGAGCGTACATTCCAGGATCCGAAAGAATAATCCTTTAGCCGTTTGCGTGGTCGTCGTTGTTGATCCGTCCAATCCGAGGCTTTTGTTCCAGGTTTCTTGACATGGAGTGGTTTTTGCAAGGACGAGTTGTTAGCACGTCGCTTAACCCCATTCAGGGGATGGCCTCGGAGATAGCTGCTTCAGATGGTTTAATAAACGTGCTGGAGCCCACACAACTATGTAGCAGGTCCAACTACGCAAGTCATTCCATCCTACTAGACCTGAGACGCTTAGGTGTTCGTCAGCCATTCAGGCTACAGCTATCTGCCTTTGCCAAACTGTCTTATCGCTAAGACATTGGCCGTCAGCGAATTGATACACTGCCGTTACCAGAAGGCGCCCACGCGGAGGACTATGGAAAAGGTCACCTGGGTAGCATTGTTGCCGAAAATGGTACCACGGAGCAGGACATCGGTCGTCGTATCAACCAGGCTAAATGCGCATACGACATGCTGTTCAAAATCTGGTAAAGCAGTTATCTCAGCATCAAGACCAAACTGGGCCTGTTCCGCTCCCTGGTACTGTCTGTGCTTTTGTATGGGAGCAGTACATGGAAAGTTTCCGTAAGACTTACCAGAAAGCTGCAAGTTTTCGTCGACTCATGTCTTCGTCGAATTTTAAGAGTTTTCTGGCTCGAAACAATATCAAATGAAGAGCTAAGACGGCGTACGGGACAGATACCGATCGACGAATTGATACGCAGGCGAAAATGGCAGTGGATAGGTCACACATTGCGAAAGAGTGATAACTGCATTGCTTTGCATGCCATGAAATAGAACCCCATTTCTAATCAAGGCCGACCAAGAGGGAGTCCTAAAATCGCATGGCGTCGATCTGTGGCAAAGGAGTGTCAGGCACTGGGTAAGTCTTTTGGGGAGTTGCGTCCCATTGCCCAGAAAAAAGTACGATGGTGCGCAGGAGCAGTTGGTGCGCTATGCGTCAATAGGGTTCAAGGCAAAGTAGTATTGGTTTCCGGCGATTGGCGATTAGACTCCTATTTCCGAGCGGATCTCTACAACGATCGACATCGAATCAACTTCCGACTACAACTATTTGCTGGTCTTGATGACATCTGGCTTTATATAGCCGATTCCTGATTCCAGAATAATCTAGATGGCTTTGCCTTTGTCCGAAAGCGTTTCCCAGAAGATTCGTGTATCAACTAGTCTATTGTGACTTGTTAACGAAGGTTTTAGATTGTTTGAGACTCCGATAGAGCTTAGTACAGTTTGTGCTACAAAAGTGACGCATTCCATGCATATAACAGTATGTATATTCTATTTCACCGGGTGACGCATCGTGGTTCGCGCCATGGCTAATAGTGGCTTTACCGCTGTAGAATATAGAGCGAGCGAAGCGAGCGTTCTAGTGTATTATATTGAGAGTTTCAACTCCTTAAGCCGACTGTGCGGGAGTGCGAAATCATCTCAACTAGGAATGTTCCCAGAGTATATATTTTAGAGTATAGTTTCTTAAAGTTAAATTCTGTACTACCTTTTTTTTTCTAAAAATGTCCGCCCAGAAGATTCCTACTTGACCGGGTGAAGCATAGTGGTTAAGGGGTTGGAACCCTCAGTATACCGCTCTATGACGCTAGCTGCGCTCACTCTATATCCCACAACGATAAACTCACTATTAGCCAAGGCGCGAATCCGATGCGTCGCCTGGTGAAACAGAATATATAGTTGGCCCTTGGCAAAGTTCCGCCACCCGGGCTCCCTCTCTGCGCTACCTCACTACCGATACCTTTTATATAATAAAGAAACTAGTCCTCTTAAGAGCACTTATCGCGGTATGTCCAACAAGGAGTTACCTTATAAATATATTTTTCAGGAAAGAAAATGACTGGGGCTTCTCATATTTTATCTCATGGAATGATATCGAAGATCCCAAAAAAGGATATTTAAAGGACGATACGCTGATATTCGAGGCGCATGTAATAGCCGAAGCCCCCCACGGTGTTCTGTGGGATTCGAAAAAGTACACTGGCTATGTGGGTTTGAAAAATCAAGGTGCTACGTGTTACATGAATTCCTTGCTGCAGACTTTGTTCTTCACCAACCAATTGCGCAAAGCTGTCTATCAAATGCCAACAGAATGTGACGATGCCTCAAAGTCGGTATGAGAAAAATATTCATTAATAAGCGCTGTGCAGTTTTCCAAATTTGTTACTTTCTCTTTTAGGTCGCCTTAGCGCTGCAACATGTATTCTACGATTTGCAATTCTCCAATAGTCCTGTTGGCACAAAAAAATTAACAAAAAGCTTCGGATGGGATGCGATTGATTCTTTTATGCAACATGATGTACAGGAATTCCTCCGAGTTCTTCTCGACAAGATTGAGCACAAGATGAAGGGAACGAGTGTGGAAGGAACTGTGCCAAGTCTTTTTCAAGGCCAAATGCTATCATATATAAAGTGCAAGAATGTCAACATGACGAGCAAAAGGATCGAGCCTTTCTATGATATTCAATTAAGTGTGAAAGGATATCCAAATAGTAAGTATCTAAATAGAGAATCTACCAATGGCAACTCATATGTGTGTCTTCCATTTATTTCCAGTTTATGAGTCCTTCAAAAATTATGTTGCTCCTGAAATACTGGAAGGCGACAATAAATACGATGCTGGTCCCGAGTATGGACTGCAGGATGCTGATAAAGGTGTTATATTTGTAACATTTCCTCCCATCTTGCATCTGCACTTGATGCGGTTCCAGTATGATCCACTAACGGATTGTTCGGTGAAATTCAACGATCGATTCGAATTCGATGAAGAGCTTCACTTGGATCCATTCCTCGCCCAAAAGGAGGACACCGACGCCGTTTATCGATTGCATGCCGTACTGGTGCATTCCGGCGACAATCATAACGGTCACTACGTTGTCTACATCAATCCTGTATTAGACGGAAAGTGGTTCAAATTTGACGACGATATTGTGTCATGTTGCTCACGATCGGAAGCTGTTGAGCACAATTATGGCGGATCAGATCAGGAGATGACTTTGAATGATAAACAAAACAGCAACGCTTACATGTTGGTCTATATACGAGTATCTAAAATTCCGCAAGTTCTTGAACCTATTGTTGAGTCAGACATACAATTGGAATTGGTCGAGCGAATCGACGACGAGAAGCGGATCGACGTGGTCTGCAATGTGGAACGAACTGATCCGGCGCTTTATGTGACAATCCAAGTGATTTTGGAAGAGTCTTTCGAGACACATAAGGGTCCAGGATATTTTAATACTGAACGTATTCAACATAAGATCTTTCGAGCTGTGAAAACCGATTCGATCGGTTCGTTTTTACGAACAATGTGCGAATCACTTAGCGTACCACTGCAAAAGATTCGCATGTGGCCAATTGTTCCAAGTCAACAAACCTTTAGGTTGCTCTTCTTTGATTTCAACACGGAAATGGATACGGCACTGTGTGATATAATGGATAACACTGCCATATGGACGGTATTTCTGGAAGTTTTAAAACCTGACACAACACAAACCATTCTCTGTTTTGATCCGCGACACGATATTTTTATTCTTACGAAATATTACGATCCTAGTCAGAATATTTTAAATTATGTGGGCTTTTCACAATATCCTTTGGACACGAGACTCATTGATTTGGCGAACGAAATGAAATTTCAATTGGGACTCGAGGACGATGTTGAACTGAATGTGTACGAAGAGTTGGGACCGAATAGTGTCAATAAATTGACAAATTTCGAGGATTCAATTGAGTTCAATATGACTTTTTCTGGCGACGATACTCAAGGAAATATTTTGATATTTGAGAGGAGAATTCCTAATGATCGACCTATTCGTCGACAAACTTTGACGGAGTACTTCAAGGATCAAATGTATCGGATAGAAGTTACATTTGCTGATAAAAATAAGCCGAATGATACTGGGTAAAACACTTGGGTATGTAACTGATTAACTGATTTAAACTATGTTCTCTCTTGTCTTAGGGTTACACTAGAACTATCACAAAAGCATACATATGAGCAGATGGCTTCTATAGTCGCGAGGAATATTGGAGGGCATCCAAACAAAATACAGTTCTTCAAATGTCAAAAGTAAGTATTTCAATTGATTGTATTTCAAAATCTAATTTGTCGAAAATCATATTTTGAATTAGAAATCTACGCCTGGAGTTTGTGTTGTCGTTTTTTTTTAAACATATATTTGCCATTTATTTGGTCAATATGTTGGCTCAGAAGGCCGTTCCGGAACGATGGGGTAAATTTCCCCTGCCTAGGTGAGCAAGCTCCGATTAAATGTCATTTCACCGAGCAGAAAATATTCCTGCGTTTACTGACCATGTTGCATCAGACATTTTGACAGTTCACAGGTCGTTCCTACGGTAGCTGGTTCTACGCACCGGAGCGACCCGTTTTTTAAGGGCCAAGAGCTGCTAAAACCCCTTTGATGCAGAAGGAAGGATATGTGTGTCTTATTTTCGACGTGGCCGTTTTTTACGGAGCGTCACATCCCGGCGCAGTTGCTCTCAATCCTCCTCGACCGCGCCGGCATCGAACTCAACCCTAGTTCATGGATTTGCTGCGTCTGCAACAGAACGCTGCACGCAAACGCTACCTCAGGTAGATGTAATTGCTGCGATGGGTGGTGCCATCTGGAAGGGTGCTCCGTTCTATATCACCATAGACAATGGCACACAACATTTATAGCTGTCTCTGCAGAAATAGAGGACAACAAACATCCTGCTCAAATTATTCACCCTCAGTTAGTCATCCATGCCATATCGTGAAATTACTGTCCCAGCAGTTGACTACATAATGGAAGTACAGGCCATCGCAGTTAAATCAGGGAATGTGGACTTGCAAATTTGTAATTTGTACATCCCACCGGTATCAAGCTGTCCCTTGGGGTTCAGCGTAAATCTAAATCCCTTCTGTCAACGGTCATCACGAGTTATGGCATTCCAAGCTCGAAACGACGTCAGAGGAGTTGTCATAGCGGAACAAGTGGATGGATCAGATTTCTGTCCCCCACTCGCTTGACAGGAACTTGTTCCAGTTCCCCTTAAATCGATAGTAAGTGCGGGTCTCATTAACATTGCCCATTGGGAACCGACCCTTACACTGTCATCTGACTACTTGCCAATAGTGATCAAGCTCGTTAAACCAACCGATGTGATTCATGCCGACCACCGCACCTTCATAAATCACAACAAAGCCGACTGGGCTGGCTACAGAGAGTATACGAGCGCGTCTTTTCTAGCCTTAGCAGAGAGGACTGGTTGCAATTCAATTTGATGGCACTATAACTAGTAATTCTGCACAGTGCGCCAGCCTATTTAACAGACAATTTGTTGAACATCCGCCACCCGACAGGCTAAAAGGTAAAATATGCAGAAATTTTCGCAACTATCCAACAACCATGGGTAGGTTAGGTAAAGGGGCTGCCATACTACCGCACAGCACACTTGGATTACCTTTGGGTCCGTTGTGATACCGCCAAAGTCACCTAATTAAACCTAGGCAACAAACCAGCCTGTGCTAGCAATATAGCGATTGAGCTGCATTACACTCGTATCTTTTAGGTCCTCCAGTTCCCGGAAAAAACTGGAACCCAGAAATTGGCGCCAATTGAACCCAATTTGTTAATACGACAACTGGCGAGCATTTTTCAAATTGGCAGATTCGCGTCTTTGGTTGCAAACCATAGACTCAAACGTTTGACATAAAACACGTAAAAGCGACACGCGAACGTGAGCCAACGTGCGCTCAGCCTTAATGGTCAAAAACCCGTATGGAACTCGTCCTTTTGAGGGGGCACAATAGACCTTGCTATGGACGCAGTGCCCACTCGCTGGGTCAGTAGCCCGGCTATCTTATTGTATGATATTTTATCATTAAATTCTCATTTTTTCCAGTTTCAAAGACTCACCAGGCGAACCACTAAGCTGTTCACTCAGTAAACGTCTTCAAGACTTACTTGTTTTTAACAAGCTCGGATTTACCAACAAGCTCTTTTACCAAAGGATCGAATTCGACATCAATGATTTGGAGAGTAAAAGTCAATTCAAGTGCAATTTGGTAATACGATTTTCATTTGCATTAGCATTCATTCCAAGTTAAACTAATTTTTTATTTATTTATTTTTTATTTGAAACTCAGGTATCGCCAGATTATCGTGACGAAAAGGAGACTATTGTATACGTAGACAAAATTGGTACAGTAGCCGACCTTTTAGCCGAAGCAGCTAAGCAAATCCAATTTAGTGCGAATAGTACGGGGAAGCTGCGGTTAGTTGAAGTTATGAATTACAAAATATCGCAAATATTGGATGAAAATATGCCTCTAGAAAGTGAGTAATTTTTTTTTTGTGCATCACAGAAGCTTTCATCCCGGGACTGGGCTTCTCTGCATCACTTTACTTACTACGACGTAAGTGACTAATCAATCCATCGAGTGTGAACTCTAGCAGATTGTTAAAATTAGTTAATTAATAAGGAAACTTATTAAAATATTCTCTTTTAAAAATTAGTTTGTTATTAGAGTGAAAATCAACGAAATCCTTCAAGCTGTTATATAGGATAATACACCGTGTAATAGGTTCATTAAGACCATAATTCACTCTATGGTAAGGCTGAACAAGAAGATTGTTGCGCCGCAAATTGTGAGGAATATTTCTAACTACAAAGTAGTTCGTTATATCTTCACACAAAATGTGACAGCAAAGCAAGTCTCTTATAAACATCGCGTTCAACAAAGTCCTTCTACAATATAATCTAACGTTTGTAAACCAAATAAGGAGCAACGAGTACCATAATCAGGCTTAAAACGCCAGCCAATTTGGTAAATAGCAAAACGAGTAAAATTATGCTGAATTCTCTCTATATGCTCGATATGAACATTATAGAAAGCATTCCACACAATAGAGCAATACTCAAGACGCGAACGAACAAAAGCTGAATACAAAATTTTTAAAGTATAAGGGTCATTAAATTCGCGCGCGTTCCGTTTAACAAATCCTAACATACTATTCGCTTTTGATAAAATATAGTCAATATGTGGTCGAAATGAAAGCTTTTGATCAAAAATTACACCAAGATCTGATATCTCAGATACTCTTTCAAGAACACTGCCTGCTATGGAGTACTCAAAAAAGAGAGGAGTTTTTAATCTATACGCACTCAAAACTTTACATTTACTTACATTTAAATTTAAATTATTGTCGCGGCACCAATTTTGCAATTTTTCTAAATCGCATTGCAATTTTTGGCAGTCGCTTATGTCGCCAATTTTCATATCATCTGCGTACTGCCATACTCGCACGTATTGGAAATTTTGGATGATATCATTTACAAAAACCAAAAAGAATAGTGGTCCTAAATGACTTCCTTGCGGTACTCCTGATGTACATCTTATCAGACAGCGCGATGTACAACCATTTACCTTCACCAACTGAATCCTATCAGTTAAGTAGGATCTCACCCAGCTTAAAAAAGTCGACTGTATACCTAAATTTTCTAATTTGCGAAGTAATATGTTGTGATCAATTTTATCGAACGCCTTCGAAAAGTCGGTATACACCACATCAACCTGCATTCCTTGTTCAATAGAATCAGCAACAAATTTAGTAAAAGAAACTAAATTTGTTGTAGTTGATCTACCTTTAAGGAAGCCATGCTGACATGGCGATATCAACGATAATGGCGATAATGTTTTAGTAAAAACAATTTACTAATTCGTGATTATTATTTTATTTAAGCCAATGTTAGAGTCTAATGTTTTTTCTACCTTTTTTATCGTTCCCTTTTTCACATTTTTCACTTTTTTTAATCAGTTTTTTTTTTCACCTCTTTTGTGTCATAATCAACGATTATTGCATTTATTTGACAATTTTCTCTTCTTCTCCGTATTATGTTAATAAGGCAACCAACCCAGTAAAAATTTAGGAGATACTCTAAATGAAAATATCCTAATGATATCACAAATTATCGTCAACTATCGCATAAAAGATAAAATAAAAATATAATTTTAAAGCGTTCGAAAGAAATCTTTCTGGAGACAGTAACTAAATATCAATAGAATTGTTAGATAAATGAGACAACATTCTCTAAAAATTATCATTTTCTTGGATAGAAACAACCCAGCAAGACATTTGTCTCCGATTCCAGTGGAATCGAAAAGTCTTCGATCCTATTGCGGTTCCATTCATCAGTTTGTCTCCGAAATTGGAAAAATTCAAATGTTTTCGATTATACATATATCGATTCTGGTAATCAATTAGCCTGAAATTTGAATTCATTTGAAAGTATCTTTGGCGACGCATGTTGTCATATCATGAAATACGGAATATGTTGTTTTTTTATACCCTAAACTTATAGGGTATATTGTTTTTGTCACGACGAAAATATGTAACACCTTAAAGGAGGCTCCGGAGGTATAGCAATGTATATATATAAATGATCAGGGTCACCTCCTGATTCGATTTAGCCATGTCTGTTTTTCTGTCCGTCTGTCCGCGTGTCTGTCTGTCTGTCTGTCTGTCTGTCCGTTCGCACGATAACTTCCGATAGAATGAATCTAGAGTCTTGAAATTTTGGTCAAATGTTGGTAGTATGATCTAGTTGGATGGTATTGAAATTGGGTATGATCAGGCTAAGAGAACGCCTACCTCCCCTACATATGTAAAATAATTAAATGTATCTATAACTCCCGATTAAAAAATCACGAAAAGCTCTAGCTTTAGTATATTGCTAGTGAGGGTAATATTATACTCTCCTGGGAAAATAAAATCGATCAGTTGAAAACTAACGGTAATTTTCTTACAAAGAGCCCCGTACTACCCTGCTTTTCAGGTTTTTTGTCTATAACTCTTGAACCAATTGACGTAGACACCTGATTTTTGGCATGTAACCCTGAGAGAAGAAGTTGCTTAAGGTTCTGTAAGTTGGGCATAATCAGACCAAAGGAACACCTACCTCCCCTACGAATTTCAAAAAATTAAATATTCCTTTAATTACGATAACTTTTGACAGAATGATACTACCGAGTTAAAAATTTGGTGGAATGTTGTTAGTAAGACCTACTTAGTTGGCATTAAAGATGGGTAAGATCCGACCTAAGGAACCCCTACCTCCCCTAGAAATGAAACTTAAAATAAGCGATAACATACGACAAAATAAAGCTAGCGACTTGAAATTTTGATCAAATGTTTGTAGTAGGATCCAGTTGGCTAATATTGAAAATACGTAAAATCCGACTAACAAAACCCCTACTTTCCCTACAAATGAAACTTCAAATAAGTGATAACTTTCGATAGAGTGAAGCTAGAGACTTGAAATTTTGTTTAAATGTTTGTAGGGTGATCTAATTAGTTGGTGGCAATGATGGGCAAGATCCGACCCAAATAACCCCTACCTCCCCTACAAGTGAAACTTCAAATAAGCAATAACTTTCGATAGAATGAAGCTAGCGACTTGAAAAATTCGATAAATATTTGTCGAATGGGTTAGTTAATTAATTGATTTTGAGAGTGGTCAAGATCCTACTGAATGAGTGCCAACCTCCCATATGAACTGGCCATATAGGAGACCCATTCTTTATGCATGTGGTCATTGCCAATTGGTACTTTTGGTATCACCACTAGGTCTGTACAAGTCTAGGGTATATACGCTTCGGCCTGGTTTTCTATAAGCATGGGATACAGTCCGCCGTTAAATTAAAAGTGCCATGAAATCAATACAAAAACAGATTTCACGACACTTAGTTTCTGGACGAATTGTATATCAGGCTTAAATAGATTCTACCCATTTATACCATCGATCCGAATTCGATTTCAGTGTCGATTCCTCGTTGGCAGCAATCATCGATCTTAATTCGATCTCAGCGTCGATTCCACACCGACTCCAGTCATCGATTCTACATCGATTACCGTCATCGATTTTGGATCGATTCCTGTCCTCATTTTCGGTATCGCAAAAGCGGCCATGCTCATACAAATGTTTCCGACGTGTCATATAAAGTCACCGTGTCATATAAAGTCATCATCCGGAATGATCAGGCCCGGCCTTCCGGTTTGCCTGAATATAGAATACACCATCCCAAATTCCTGTCGGAAAAACTGATCAGGCTCGGCCTTGAGGAATTCCGGATCATGTATGGCTGCTTCAAGCCGCCTTGAGGCCGCCGGACAGGCCTTTAATGCGGCCGGATGGATAATTGGAAATCGATCTTAGTCAGACAAGAATCGAAACTTGATCGATCCTGGATCGAAGACTGTCTACTAAGGAATCGATGACTCTATCGAGGACACGTCGGAGGCATTTGTATGGGCATGGCCGCGTTTGGGATACTGAAAATGAGGACAGGAATCGATCCAAAATCGATGACGGTAGTCGATTTAGAATCGATGACTGGAATCTGTGTGGAATCGACGCTGAGATCGAATTAAGATCGATGACTGTAGCCAACGAGGAATCGACACTGAGATCGAATTCGGATCGATGACTGTATAAATGGGTAGAGTCTATTTAAGCCTGTTATACAATTCGTCCAGAAACTAAAAGTTTCGTGAAATCTGTTTTTGTATTGATTTCACGGCACTTTTAATTTAACGGCGGACTACATTCCAGGCTTATAGAAAAAAAACAACATTTTCCGTATTCCATAATATGAAAACATGCGTCGCCAAATGTCAGATACTTTCAAATGAATTCAAATTTCAGGCTAATTGATTACCAGAATCGAAAACATTTGAATTTTTCCAGCTTCGGAGACAAATCGATGAATGGAACCGCTATAGGATCGAAGACTTTTCGATTCCACTGGAATCGGAGACAAATATCTTGCTGAGTATCGCCATAGAATGAAAGTATCTATCTATTGAATTGAATTGTACAGCATTTTACTTTCCATAGCCAAGCTTCAGGCACATTCGTCTATTGAAATAAACTCCGGTGAAAATTCATTCTAGTCAATGAAAAACATAATAAAAAATTAAAACAATTACTCACTCATTAGACACGTATCAATAGAATAAATAAATCTTTCCAGAACTACAATGGGCCACCGAAAATAACTATCTTCATCATAGAGCTTTACGAATCGAGGAAGTGGCAACCGATGAACTCCATTTTGAATCAGACGAAATGTTGATTCCCGTTTCACATTTCTGGAAGGAGATTTACAATGCTTTTGGTATTCCATTTTTCATAAAAGCAAAAAATGGAGAATTGTATGGAGAGTTGATAGCGCGCATGCAAACGAAATTGAACATCCCGGCAAAGGATTGGGAAAAGGTACTGAAATGATGGGATCATCTTAAAGTGCTTTCAGATCAGCTTCAGTTCCAATCGTTTCAAATCTCTGTACGATTTACGTTAGTATTCCGTCGGATTTGATATGTTTCAGTCCTCTCCTTCAGTTTGCCATGGAATTTGCTACAGAACTATTTCAGTTCTTTGAAAGGAAGACGGGGAGGGGAGAGCTGGAACGGATCAGAAAACTAGAACGGAGCTGAAACTAATCTGAAACGGGTAGAATTGATTAAAAAACCTTCTACGTTCGAAATAACCTATATAAGCAAATTGTCTTCTAATCATTAATTTGTTTTATTGTCTTGTAGTACAAATTTATTATATTCACGAATTCAAGAGTTGATTCTATAACGTCAGATCGTATCGTTGATTTGAATGACTTCCGTGTTGACGAAACCCAAGGTAAATTATTCAAAATGAATTGAAAATGTGAAATTGAACACTGCGATAATTTTTTCTATATTTTTTTTTTTTTTCTTTTTATAGTTGATGGCCCTCTTCCGTATTTTGGTCTCGAGCATGTAAATAAATCACATAAACGGCCATATAATGCATCTTTAGAGAGATCTTTAAAGATTTATAACTAATTGTTTGTTTTTGTTAGTTTGTTTTTGCAATAAAATGATGTCAGTTAAATGTCATGTCACCCCATGGTTTCTAATGTTTTCTTCCTTTCGCATTGCAAATAACAACCGATGGTTCATAACAAAGTATTAAATGGAATCTATTTCTCTGGATCCTTTTAACCCCTTGTAGAGCATACGCCATTAACCACGCCGACTTTCCACCTCGTCCTGTTGGCTGCCATCGCCTCCAATTGACTCCACGATTTGCCTATTGTGTTACCCTTGACCTCAACTTATCTTCTCCAGGTCTTTCTAGGTCGTCCAACGCGGCGACTTGCATGGGTTCCCTGTGGGTTACGATCACGTGCCTGTTTAGCAATGTTTTCCGGCCGAATTGTGTGATCTATCCATTGCCACTTTCTCCTTTTTATGGAGGCGTCTATCCTGTCCTGGCCAGTAATGAACAGGAGGTCGTAGTTAGAAATACCTCCGGTCAGCGTATGTGCAGGATGCGCCGTAGACAATGGTTGATGAAAGTTTGCAATTTAGCTGTTATCGCCTTGGTCACCTTCCAAGTTGAACAGCCATAAGGAAGAACAGATTTCACATTGGTTTCGAAGATCCTGAGTGTGGTATGTCTGGAGATGTTGTTGTTTTGCCAGAAAGGAGTCAAACTGAAAAAGCTGCCCGAGCCTTTTTAATGCGAGATAGTACATCAGCATCCGTTCTGCCATCTGCTGTAACTACGCATCCGAGGTAGCAAAAATTGTCCACTTTTTCCTCCATTTGCCCGAAACACAAATTTCGCTCTGTCCTCCTGGATCCAAGCTGAAGTACTTAATTTTGGCACCATTGACCTTAAGCCCCGCATTGCAACTAACGCGGTGCAGCGTATCCGTCATTTGAACTAGATGATCCGATCTACCTATTTTAAAGAAGACAAATATCGTCAGCGTAATCCAGGTGGTGAAGGTATTCAGACAGGTTCTATCTGATACCTTTACTCTGGTGTTCATGAAGCGCACAGCAGAGTACGTCGTTAATGGCAATCGAAAACAATATCGGTGACAAAATGCAGCCTTGTCTCACTCCGCTATGCACCTCGAAACGATCTGATAGCTTACCCTTGTGTAAGACGTGACACTGGGCTCCGGTATAGGACTCCTTGATGATGGATATGATTTTATCTGGCATACCTCTCCTATGTAAAGCCTTCTATATGTATTCCCGGTCAACGCTGTCAAACGCCTTCTCGAAATCTATGAAGAACATGAGATCCCCACTACATCTCCACTCTGCGGATTGTTCAATAATAATTCGGAGGGTGTTAATATGAAATGAAAAGCCCTCGCGAAAACCAGCCTGTTCATCGTTCAGTGTGCGATCAACTGTTTGCTTGATCTGGTTTAAGACTATTTTTGCTATCAGTTTGGAGACTGCGGAGAGGAGGAAAACTCCACGCCAATTATTACAATCCTTCAGGTCACCTTTCTTCGGGATATTAATAATGACGCCCTACTTCCACTCTTTAGAGAGAGTTTCGGTTTCCCAACACTCTTGGATAAGGGGGAGAAGGATATATGCAGTAGCGTTGATATCCGCCTTAAAGAGTTCTACCGGAAGTCCATCTATCCCCGGGACTTTAATAGCCACAGTTGCCACAGTTTAGATGGCGGGCTGGTATCATTCTGGCTATTCGCGGAAAACTTTCGGCTACTAGTAAAGATGTCCAAAGGTGTCAATTGTCCAAAGGTGTTGTTGAAGACCTCAATGAAGTGCTCTCTCCACCGTCGCAGTTGGTGTTCATCAGTGGCCAGTAGGGACCCGTCTTTATCTTTCACGGGATGCTCAGTTGCAAAAGATTTGCCAGTTAATGTCTTGATAAGTTTGTAAAGGCTATGGATCGCAGCCGTTCGTAAGCGCACTTTTGCGACAATAAGTTGTAGATCGCTGCCAATATCAGGACCCCGCTTCGACCTGATGTCTAAGAGACAGTTCCTCCATGTCTTGGAAATGGCTATATGGTCAATCTGGTTCTCTGTTCTGCCATCCGGAGAAACCCAGGTTGTTAAATGGCATCGTTTGTGCTTGAACATGACGAGTTGACGAGAGTTAGAAAACTCCACGAACATCTCGCCATTTTTGTTCCTGTTGCATAGACCATGATTGCCCATTAGGTGTTCCAAGCTAAGGTTGTCAGACCCGACTTTAGCATTCATATCCCCCATCATAATTGATATGTCACCTTTGGGAGCCGAGTCGGTGATAGAAGGCGTCTTTAGCCGATTGATCCGCTAGTTCAGTAGGGGCGTCTCACTGAATTATTGTGATGTTTCTTACCCTGGATATAAATCTGGCTGTAATAATACGGTCGGAAATGGGCTTCCAATCAATTAAAGATCAGCGTGCATCCTTAAGGCGGAATTCCACTGAGGCAACATTGGGCGACATGACGCATGATACTTGTATCCTAGTGTTGCTTGTTCGACAATGTGCTACAAAAATTCACTATGTCGAATGCGGCATTTGTCGCCCTACGTCGCATACGCTTTGTCGTCTATGCTTGTAGCATGCGTCTAAAGTGATTCCATTCAGGCAACTTGAATTCGGTGCATCATGTCCTTACAAACGGTCGCGGCAGCTGCTTATTTGGTAAAGGTGTGAGTTCCAAGGCAGCGACTGAGCGACTTGCGTTTGCGACTGAAAAAACCGATCATAACGTAGCACTATTTGTGTGTAATTTATGTGAAAGTACAGTCGTACAACTACGGCCTGCATTCGACGATCCCCTAAACTTCAAAATACACAAGAATAGTGCTCCGGTATGATAGTTTTTTTCACAGTCGCAAACGCAAATCGCTCAGTCGCGGCCTTGGAACTCACACCATTATCGCTTTGAACCGTAAAAAGAAAAGAAGAAAGCCCCATTAGTGGAGAAGACAACTATATGTTGACAGTGAAGAAACTCAGTATAATTTGTAAGGCAGGCTACTTGCTGACGATGAAGCTTTATTTCGAAATTTTACTCGAATGAGCAAAGAAGATTTTGAATACTTGATTGAAAAAGTGACAGCGGCTATAAAAAAAATATGATACAAAATTTTTAATTTTCTTTTTGATTTCAACCACCGTACAGTTGTATTTATCTGCCAACTGCTTCAACTTGTCATTTTTTAGTCGAACATCTTTATATACATTCATTTTATTGTTCCATAATTCTGGTGAATTATGATAATCTTCAATAAAAAAAGTGGTTTTTTCAATGTTCCACTCCATGTCGCACGATACAAGCCGCACCGATCCAATGACTGACTGTCCGATAACGACGACACTGTTCGACACGTTGAATTTTGTCGAAAAGTGTCGCATGCGTCCTGGCAACAACAATCGACTTGTGGCATGCGTCAAGGAGACTTGTTTCTTGTCGCTTCATGTTGCTTCAATGGAAAGACTGTGTGTAGCATGCGTCTATGTCGCATGCTACATGTTGCCCAAAAGTTGCCTCAATGGAATTCCGCCTTTAGTCTACAGAATTCCGACGCCTGCCATTCTAGGGAAGGTCATGTTTTCACTTCCAGAGTAGAGCAGCACTGTTTGGGAGCTTGGCGATAAGGTCGATCCCGATCCAAACCATCTTGTTTCGCTTAGTCCTAATATACAGATGATATATACGCATACGGTCATTTCCCGTTCAACTTCAGTGAGCACTACTGCACTCGCTCCACATCGTTCGAACATTCCAAAAACCAATCGTGGGCCGTTGTTTGTAGCCGAAAGTCGTTGTCGGATCTCAGATCAGTCGTTGTATCAGTCCGTGGTATCCGAGGCAAGGATCATCCAGTCGTTTTCATGGACCTGAGCCTTACTGTGGCTTTGGACTGGCCTCGGCCAAACTGCGGATCACAGATTGGTTTGCACGATTGCGTCAACAGTACTGGGATAACCTTCCAGGGCTTCGTCAATCAAAGGAGCTGATATTGCCCTTCAGTCACAAGGGTACTACTCAAATGAGTAGAACCCACCTAAGTGGGGTACTTATCTGGCCATCACCCGGTCAGATATCACCTGAACAAGATGGGTCTGTCAAGCGAGACTGAATGCCGTCTTTGTCCGGAAGACGTGGAAACGACCAAGCACCTCTTGTGCGAATGCCCCGCCATCGCGCGTTTTAGGATGTCACTCCTCGGGCAGGCTACTATCAGCACTGCAGAATTCAGGTTAATTCCTGCTAAAGACTTACTGCCCTTTATTAGAAGGGTGGACGGTCTTTTGGATTAATGAGCTACGGCACAATAGATCTTTATGGTCGCAGTGCCTTCCTGCTGGGAAAGTAGCTCGTATTTTTTTTATATCTATCTATCTATCCGAGGCTCGTTTAGTGTTTCGAGTGTAAACTGATTTCAGGTACGCAGGTTACAAGCCTACATACCCAATCCTAGGGGAAGGGTTGCTTCCTTAGGTATCCTAAGAGTCGCCAGGAGCTATTTTTCATATAGCGCAGCGTTCTTTTGATAATTTTCAGCTGGGTGTAATGTGTTGGTGTTCTCACAACTATGTTGCAACTCTACCGTTCGCCTATTTCCTGAGTTGCGCAGGTGGTATTGGCCATTCAGGATGATCATCGTTATGTGCCTCTACCAAATGTTTTGCAGTGCAAAACTTGGTTGGCTTGGTTAGCCGTTCCAGAGGGCGCCCACTAGGAGGACTATAGAAGAGGTCTTTTACCCCCCACTGGTGCTTTCAGCTAGAATCTCATGTACCGTGTGTTCCGTGTGAAAGCCGCATTACTGTGTCAATTTAGATGAAAATTTCGCAGTTTATTCGAACTAGCGCTCCGGGGGTTTTGATGAAGATAATATACCACAAGGAAGACATACTGTTTAATGGCCCATAGGTTAGGTTAAGTTAAAGGGGCTGCCGTGATACACACATAGGCAATCACTGGGTCCTTTCTGATACCACCATCGACTCCACAACCCGAGTCCTACCTATTCATTGCACCAGCCTGAGCTGTTGCTAAAGCGCTGGAACCGGCTGATGCTAACATCCCTAAGGTCGTCCAAATCGCCAACATAGAAAGACGCCAAGGTAATGCTTCTTCTTCCCCCCCCCCCCCATTAGAGCCTCCTCTAGCTATAATATATTTTTCGGTCGAGGGGTCACTTTGTCTTGAAATTTTCGGTGTTTTTCGCGGTTCTTCTTCCTGAATAGTATTTTCTATTTTTGGGATAATGTTCAAGCTGCATTTCAAGGTAAGATTCAACTCTCTAGCTGCCGTAGTTTTCGAGTTAGAGCCATTTGAAAAAGTGCAAGTTTGGGCCCTCTAGCTGCCTCCGTTTAGGAGAAAAACGCAGTTTTATATTTTTCGGTCGTGGGGTCAATTTGCCTTGAAATTTTCGCCCTTGAGGAAAGACTATCGCCTATGCTACACAACATCAGCAACACAGGCGTCCATGGGTTCTGGGAAAAACTCAAGGGTACCATCGGGTATGTCGCAGAGAAGGTCGTGGAATATAAAGCCCAGCGAGCGCGAAATAACTGGTTCGACGAAGAATGCAAAAATTCACTTGACGCGAAAAACGAGGCCTACAGACAATGGATTCAACGAGAAACCAGAGCCAGAACAGAAAAATATGACGAGCTGGAGTGAATATCGAATAGAATAATTAGACGTAAGAAACGTAAATCCTTTGAGTTGCTGAATATAAACGAAAACTTAGCTAATAGGAACACCAGGCAAGCGTACAAACTAGTAAATACAATTAAGATCGGCTACCAACCCAGGACTAGCCTTTTGATGGAAACATCATCAGCGACACCGATGGCATTAACAAACGATGGGCCTCTTATTTTGAAGAGCTTCTGAACCCGCCATCTAACATCCCCATACAAGAAGCTCTCGACGATATTTTTGATCTAGCCCCACCCATACAACCCCCGACAGTAGAAGAAGTTGATCTCGCGTTGCGGTCACTAAAACGAAATAAAGCGCCGGGCGCTGACGAGATTCCAGCTGAACTGCTAAAATTCGGTGGAATGGGTCTAGCTAATGCCATACATCAATTACTTCTGCGAGTATGGGAGGACGAGGAGATCCCAGACAATTGGCGCAGAAGCATCATATGTCCAATTCACGAAAAGGGAGATAAACTGCGGTGTGATAATTACAGGGGCATATCACTAGTTTGTACGTCCTATAAAATTTTGACGATATTTCTGGAAAATACAATAAAACATAAAATAAAAAAAAAATAGAACGAATCATTGACGAATATTAAAGCTGTTTCAGACCCTGGTCGCTCCTCAACCGATCAGCTCTTTACTCTTTACGGTCAAACTGATACTCCAGAGGTGCTGGGAATACAATGTAAACGTATACCAAATCTTTGTCGACTTCAAGCAGGCATACGACAGTATCGATCGTGGAGTACTGTACAACATCATGCTGCAATTTGGTATACCGGCCAAATTAGTGCGACTGACTAAGATGACGATGACCAACTCCATCTCACAAGTCAGGATACATAATAGACTTACTGATCTATTTGAAACACGCACTGGTTTGAAACAGGGCGATGGACTGGCACCGACGCACACGCACTTCAACCTAGCACTGGAATACGTTATTCGGGCCATGAATATGGACAACAGCAAGAAGCTACTCATCAAGTCGACACAATTAGCAGCGTACGCCGACGACATCAACATCTGTAACGGACGGTTTGGTGGGCATCCGAAGATGCCCGTGGGGACGGAGCCTAAGGTAGCTTAATTGACCGTGACGGTCGGGCCATGCCATCTGGCGAAGAAAAAGGCTCCTCAACGAGCTAAGCAGCGGCCTATGCTTGCTGTAGCTCAGTTCAGGAGACGTGGGCGGGGTTTTCGCCGCTTGTTGCCCCTGTCCTTTACGTATTAAAAAAAATTCATAGGCCTGAGGAAGACAACACAAACAAGGGAGGTCAAAATGGGGAATAAAAAAAATGAGGCGATAAGGATGGAATGGTTAGCAGATGGCTCGCTTGCCCTCGCGCTCGTATTGGGGTCCAGGTGTAATGGGACCCTTGGCCTGTGGTTTCGTACCACCGACAGATCCTTACTCATCAGTTGCTGCTTCGATCTGCCGGTGGGAGCAGCACAACCAGACCAGAATATGGTTCATTACACATCATGTCCCGAAGACTGACTGACACAGAAGAACTTCTGCATACGCTCGATACCGCTGCAAGGGAAGTTGGATTACATATTAACGAGGGTAAAACTAAAATAATGATGCAATCGGTGACAAGGACACCTTCACAACCGAGCATCAATGTGGAGGACCTCAACATCGAGTTCGTGAACAACTTCATTTACCTGGGTTGCAACTTGTCAAGGGACGCCAACGAAACTGACGAAATCAAGCGACGGATAAAGTTAGCTAATAAAACTTTTTTCTCCGTTCTCCCCATAATGAAAGCGAAGCATGTGCACAGAAACACGAAGCTCCGCGTGTACAAAACCATTATATGACCAGTGCTATGATATGGCTGCGAAGCATGGACTCAAGCCCCCGGGAACATGCTAGACACATTTGAACTTAAGGTTCTACGGTATGACGAATTTTCGGGGCTGTTTGCGATCGACATGGATGGCGCATTCGGTACAACCATGAGTTGTATGAACTGTACGATGAACTGGAAGTTTCGAAAATCATCAAACTACAACCACTTCAGGGCATGTACAACGAATGGATGATGATCGCATGCCGAAGAGAGTAATGAATGCAGAACGAGTTGACAGAGCGAGACTGCCTAGACGACCGAGATTTCGTTGGGAGAGCTCAGTATATATGGACGCCGAGCAGCTACTGGCCTTCCAAGATTGGAGAACACGGTCACGTGACCGAGATAATTGAAGGACAACGATCCAGGCGGCCAAAGCCCGGCGTCGGGCTGTCGCGCCACGATAATGATGATGATATTTATTGTAACTCCCTACGTCTGGATTTTTCTGAGGAATTACTTTTTGAACGTAGGTTTTCTAAAGGAAAAATCTTGGTTTTATTGTCTAGTTTGCTTAAAACAAGTTGTGGTGTAGTTTTTATTTTTTCTTCTATTTAAGTGTATTTGGGGTACTGATTGCGAATTTGAGGTGTTTCCCCTATTTCATAGGTAAAATTTGAGTTGTAGTAAAACAAAACAAAATTGAAAGGATGTGAAAACTCAGCAAAAAACCTTTCTGAGATAAAATAAAAGATATCAAATATAATAGTTCACTAAAAACGGTTATACATATCTATTTTTTCCGTATCTTTAATAGTTTTCGAGATATTCGCTCTTGAAAACGATTAAAAGGGACAAATCTTCATTTTCTTGATGTATTTTCCAAGTGAGAATATCTCGAAAACTATTGAAGGTAGGTACTGAAAAAGTGGCGTCCATTTTTTTTATTGAACGGCCCCAGATCTTTAATTTTGTCTAAAAAAATTTTCAGTAGGACCTACCGTTTTCAAAATATTCTGAAAGGAAGCCAAAAAGGGCATGCTATTTTGCTCTACATAACTCAAATTTCACAAAAAAAAATGGTAGCAAAAACCTTAGATTCGTAATCAGCACCCCCAAAAACATAAATAGAAAAAAAATCGAAACTACACCAAAATTTGCTTTAGAACAGTTTCTATAAGCACTTAATGACTAGGCTATTACGGACGGGTAATTTTAACCGAACCATGTAAAAGTGTATTCAAAACGATAGTCTAAGATGAATAGAGAGATTTGAAATGTGTAACTAGATTTTTTGGATTGTACTTAAAAATCGTAAAATTTGTTCCAGACCTCGAGAAAAAATCGTCAAATCGTATTTGAGGTTGAAAATCGTGAAAAATACGATAAATCGTACTATTTGGCATCGCTGATGCCAACTAGCAAACATGTTACTCACACAATGAAACTTTTACTTTATAGGCAGTTATCATTGCCGAAGTGTTACCGTCTCTATCTCTCTCAAGGCGATTTACCTTTGAATTATTGGCACTGCGAGGGGTATCTTAAATCCTTAATTTGTATGAAGTAGGGTATCTTTGCAATGTTTAATCTTTGGAAGATACTCCCATGTTAGTGCAAACAACCATGGTTAGGTTAGGTTAGAGGGCTGCCGTGATAACCACGACACACATAGACCACGTCTGGGTCCTCTGTGATACCTCACGGGATAAATTATCCCGACCGTCCTATGCCCCGAACCAGCCTGAGCGTACAATAAACCGTTGGAGCTGGCCAATATCAACGTTTTCCAAGTCTCCCAGCTCGGTGAAGAAGTATTCACCAAGAGTTGACCTCCTCATGCCCGCCAAGCCAGGACATCCACAGAGAAGATGAAAAATGCTCTCTTCCTCCTCCTCATTCCCACAGCATCTGCAGAAATCGTTATATGGAAGCCAAAGCCTACGGGCGTGCTCCCCGATTGGACAATGCCCAGTGACAACGCCCACGATAGCACTAATAATTTGCCTTTTTATCATTAGCAACCTAGTAGAGCGGTGGATATCTAATCTTGGCCACATCATCTTTGCTCTGTAACACGTACTGCCATTAAGCCACCTTGAGTTCGCTTTGCTGATCGCAGCCAGCCTAATGGCATGCTTGCATGAGTCCATGGGCATACCAATTTTGAGTTGATTCTCTGGTACAATTTCCGTTATCCCCAGTCGAGTCAGCTCATCCGCTCTACAATTTCCGACGAAGCCACTATGGCTCGGAATCCAGCACAGGGTAATGTTGAAGAATTTGCCCATTTCCAAAAGAGAGGCACGAAAGTCCATCACCACTGTTGAAGTGGTAAGTACGGATACAAGGGATCTAACCGCAGCTTGGCTATCCGTAAAAATAGTAATGTCTCTCGTGGTTATGACATAGCGTCCCAACCAGGTCAAAACTTCCAGAATCGCTACGAGTTCCGCCTGGAGAACACTACAATGGGAAGGAAGTCGAAACGATAGGTTTAGACCAGGCGCGTTGGAATGAACGCCGGCTCCTACTCCAGAATCAGTCTTGGAACCATCGGTGTAGAAGTACATCGAGTCCGGGGATGAAGAAATATCATCTATGCTCGTGTTGGTATCAAACTTACAAAGTTCGTAACAAACAAATATTTAGGCGTAGTATAGTCCATCATTAAAGGGATATCTCGACTGTTTAGAATTGTCGAGTGTCCAGTGTTTAAAGTCTTCCACTGACCCGTCTCGCGAAGGCGGACGGCCGTACATGCAGCCATCTGTTCTGCGAGAATGTCTAAGGGAAGAAGGTGGAGTATAATATCTAAGGCGTCAGACGGGGTTGTTCTGAGGGCTCCACTGATCGCCACACTAGCGAATCTTTGCACTTTCCCCACCAAATTGCGGTTAGTTCCAATGCTAAGTGCATTGCACCAAACGATCACGCCGTGCAACAGTATAGGGCGAACAACCGCCACATAGAGCCAGTGTAATACTTTCGGTTGCAGTCCCCAAGTTTTTCCGATGGCTTTCCTGCAAGAATAGAGTGCAATCAAAGCCTTGTTTACGCGCTCCTGAATATTGGGCCTCCAGCTGAGCTTCCTGTCCAGTATAACTCCAAGAAACTTTGCATTCTCCGTGAAAGTCAGTTCCATCCCCTCCATTTCAGGGTGGTAATCTATATTTCCTTGTAAAGAGGACTATCTCCGTTTTGCTTGGATTCACCCCAACACCACAATTTTTTGCCCAGTTTACTAACAGAGAGAGAGCCTTTTGTAGTACCTCACTAAGAGTAGTAGGAAACTTACCTGAGATTGCAATAGCAATGTCATCGGCATAGGCAATAACCTTGCATCCCAGTGCCTCTAGGTCCAGGAGCAGTCTATTGACTGCAATCTTCCAGAGGAGGGTGAGAGGACACCCCCTTGCGGAGTGCCTCTTTCAACACACCTACGTACAGATGAAGCACCCAGCTCTGAGCAAACAATCCTAGATGTTAGCATCAGGTTAATAAGTTTGCAGAGTGAGTCATCCACTCCCATGCAAGATAGCGCATCAGTGATTGCATCAGGTTTCACGTTGTTAAAGGCGCCTTCGATATCCAGAAAAGCGACCATAACGTACTCCTTGGAACTTAGTGCTTTCTCAATATAGCCCACGATGGAGTGGAGGGCTGTGTCTACAGATCTTCCCTTTATGTAAGCATGCTGTGAGTTCGATAAAAGGGTCACAGGAATGCTACCCCGTAACTAAATATCCATAAGCCTCTCCAGCATTTTAAGTAGAGTGGAGGACAAGCTGATGGGCAAACAACCATAAACGGTCATATTTTAATCGTCTATGAATAACATTTAGTATTGGACGTCGATCCAACAACTGTGATCCACGTGAGTACCATTTATCCCCGCTCCTTGGGGCTCACAAGTTATGTCTCGAACTGTATGAAAAACAGAGTAATACAGCGCTTTGAAAAGTGCTCAAAATTCAGAAATTATTAAAAAAACTTCAAAAACGCAGATTTTGTATGTTTTTTTTAATCTTACATTATATATTTTATTTGATGGAGTTGAAGTACTTATCTGCATTTGGTTTCATTTAAAGACCACCCCCCCCCCCCCCCCCCCCCCATTATATATTTGATGGAGTTGAAGTACTTAGGTTTCATTTAAAGACAAATAAAAATACAATTCCCCTCGATTCTTTATCCGTTTTGGGATTTTATTCGTCCTCTTCTTCCCTTTCCAAAATCGCGTACACCTTTTTTTTGTAGCTGCAGCCTACAGTGCTACACTCTTTCTTACATTTGCAAGAAATGATATGCAGGATGGAGTCTGGGACCGCATTTTGAATGGTTGTAATAGGAACCACCCCTAGTCTAGATTTCGACCACCCGCAAGCCGATGGTGTCTTATTGTTGCCCAGCCACGTTTGAACTTGGAGGTAGGTGCAGAATGAATGGTAGATTGCTGCGTCTCTCGTAGGTGGCAGTCTGGCAAGTTGAAACCTTGGTGCGGCGACAGATTTCATAAAAACTTGGTAACCAGAGAATCTGTTACCATGTTTCCACCATACATTGCCACCATGAACTTTTCGCCTGCCGCAGAAATCTCGGAGGCGCTGGCATCAGGTTTTTTGAATATAGCTACTGTGGCAGATAAAGAAGTATTCCTCTCATACAGGCTGCAAAGTTTCTTCTTTCCTTGCCCGAAGGGTGTTGAAGTGGTGTCACATCCGCTAACTGTATAAAGGAATAGGATATCCCTTGGGTCGAATTTGCAGGAAGCTGATGAATACAATATGCTGGGTGCATTATTTCGTCCAGTCTTCTGGAAGTATATGTTGCTGTGGGATGAAGCAAGTGCAGTTAACAACGCAAGAATATCAACATCCTCTCCTGTTATGATAAATAAAAAATAAATAACTGGCGCAACAGTCCAATTTGAACCACGGCCTCGAGATGAGTTAGCATTATCTCATTTTCTAGATCGTGACGGTCTGTCTTGTGCAGAGGTGTGTGATCAGCAACACGCTCAACCGAGTTATTTACCCCATAATGGGTACTCATTTAACAGCTGAGTGAGCTCATAGTCCGACACGTAAATCCCCGGAATCGAACCGGGGCCCAGTGCGTTGAAGGCGAACGTGCTAACCGTTGCGCCATCCGGACTACCTCCTGTTATGATAACACTATCAAATTCAGCCGCCTTTGATATTGCTGTGTTGACAATCATAACATCAGCATCGTCTGTAGCCTGTTTCACGTCAACCCCTTTAGCAGCCAATTCAATCATCAGCACTGAAATTAGGTTTGCTTTATTTGAATCGTTTGATAAAAACTTTTCCTAAGCCATTGTCACTTCAGTTATCTGTGTGAACCAACTTATTTTTTGTGTTTTTTGACATTATCTAAATGTTGGGTGTTTTTCAAAGCGATATATCTCTGTATGTATTTAGTGAAAAAATTAGTTTGACATGTCCAAATTATAGCAAATTTTACACTCTACAAAGTATTTTCACAACTTTTTGTCATAGGATGCAAGGTAAAAAGATTATCGTGCAAAAACTGAAAAAAGTGCCGAAATTTTGCGGTTTTTTGGCCGCCACCAAGTTAGCACAAGAAAATTTTGTTCGATAAATTGGATGTAGCACATCTGGACACCCACCAACAACATCCCCAAGTTTCATTAAATTCGCAATTTTTGCAGGGCTAATATACTTGTCGACTGGGCTATTCCCCAATTTCATTTCATTTCATTTCCCCGGAACACCCGCGCGGTCCATATAGTAGAACAACGAGGCTGCCAAACAATTGCTTCGTTTCCCTCTTGTAATTTCATTTCCTTCTACAATATATCTTTCTTCTCTGGTAAAAACTAACAGGTTTGTTCCACAGAAAGAGAGACAGAAGGAAACGAAAAAGAGCGACAGAAATGAAGCAATTCGGCAAGTGAGGAAGTAGGAAGGGGGATGGAAATTTGACATCTCATTTGCTCCTATATGCACCGGGCGGGTGTTTCGCGGAAAAGAGATAAAATGGAATGTTATTGTTCAAACAGTTGACCGCACACTGAACGATGAACAGGCTGGTTTTCGCGAGGGCTTTTCATGTAGCGACCACATCAACACCCTCCGAATTATTATTGAACAATCCGCAGAGTGGAGATCCCCATTACATCTCATGTTCATCGATTTCGAGAAGGCGTTTGACAGCGTTAACCGGGAATACATCTGGAAGGCTTTACATAGGAGAGGTATACGAGATAAAATCATATCCATCATCAAGGAGTCCTATAGCGGAGTCCAACGTCACGTCTTACACAAGGATAAGCTTTCAGATCCCTTCGAGGTACATAGCGGAGTGTGACAAGGCTGCATTTTGTCACCTTTATAGTTTTTGATTGCCATTAACGACGTACTCTGCAGCGCGCTTCATGAACACCAGAGCAAAGGTATCAGATGAAACCTGTTTGAATACCGTCAACACCTGGATTACGCTGACGATATTTGTCTTCTCTCAAATACATATATCGGATCATCTAGTTCAAATGACGGATGCCCTGCACCGCGAAAGTGGCAATGCGGGACTTAAAATCAATGCTGCCAAAACTAAGTACTTGAGCTTGGATCCAGGAAGACAGAGCGAAATTTGTGTTTCGGAGCAGACGGTGGAAAAAGTAGACAATTTTTGCTACCTCGGATGCGTAGTTACAGCAGATGGTGGAGGGGATGTTGATGTACCTGTACAGTGTCGCATCAATAAGGCTCGGGCAGCTTTTTTCAGTTTAACTCCTTTCTGGCAAACACAACATCTCCAGACGTACCAAACTCAGGATCTTCGAAACCAATATAAAATCTGTGCTTCTTCATGGCTGTTCAACTTGGATAACAAGGGCGATAACAACCAGATTGCAAACTTTCGTGAACCAGTGTCTACGGCGCATCCTACACATACGCTGGCCGGAGGTCATTTCTTACGACGACCTCTTGTTCATTACTGGCGAGGACAGGATAGGCACCTCTATAAAAAGGTGAAAGTGGCAATGGATAGGTCACACACTCCGAAAGGGGCCGGAAAACATTGCTAAACCGGTCCGCAATTGGAACCCACAGGGAACTGATGCAAGTCGCCGCGTTGGACGACCTAGAAAGACCTGGAGAATTCAGTTGAGGTCGACGGTAAGTCACTAGGCAAATCGTGGAGACAGTTGAAGGCGATGGCGGCGAACAGGACGAGGTGGAAAGTCGGTGTGGTTAATGGCCTATGCCCCACAGGGGGTTGACAGGATCCAGAGAGAGAGAGAGAGAGAGATTTTTCACAAAGGAGAAGTAGGAGAGGGAATGACATATCATGTGCTTACTGTGCTTCTATATAGACTACGCGGGTGTTTCGCAGTGGAGGGCGTGTGTCTCTCTGTTTACTTTTTACTAGTTTGTATGTGGTGGAATTACGTCCAGAATTTTGTGTACAGTAAATGGGGGTTTCATCTTCTTCTATATATCTCTGTGGTTTGTCCTCTTTGGGTGATTTCCCTTGATTCGACTTCGTACTATACACCGATTCCACTCGATTAATTTGACTTTCAGTTTGTTAAACTTCTTCTGGGGGTAGCTTAAATCAGCGTTTCGGCCCATTGCAGGAAGATAAGTTGAAACCTGGACCTCTACAATCAAATATATAGAAATAAAACAGTACTAAAAAGCTAAAGAAAATACACTATATATTTATATCTCCGTTAATAATCTGAGTTTGACAAAAAAAGTTTGTCCAGTTCAATTATTATTGTTCTGTGCGCTACCCATGAAACCATTCCTAAATGAAAAATAGTGTTCACAGCATTCAGTTTGTTGACTGTTATCACCTAAACATTAAACACACTACTTTCATTTCAATATCTCTTATTAAATTGCTAACTACAAAGTACATAACTACTAAAATAGCAGTTTTATGATAGTAATACAATAAATAAAGGAAAGAGTATCTACTGAATAACTATTTACATAAATTCTGATTAATTGAAAAATGCCAAAAGTTTTCGGAATAATACGAAATGGATAATATATATTTTTCTGTCTTCTTTAACTTTACTTCTTTGATTGTTTATCATTATTAATAATAATATTCTTGGTTTATTAATTGAGATCGTCATATGTACAAATGCCTATCATCCATCACAATAGTTAGAAAGCTCTCTGTAAGTGCATGCCTTCTTGCAACATTCATCAGATACGCCGCTTCTTCTGCGTCGAACTCTTGGTGATAGAACGCCACCCGTTAATTTCGATATAAAAGGTGGCCCTCCAATTGTGCCCACCAACTGTGCAGTAGTGTCTTCTGGGTAAGGTGCTGCAATTAAAAAATATATATATATAATATTGTGAATTACAAAATAATACAAATTTTGGTAAGATTTCTTATTTTTATATTTGGACTAGCCGAAACACCCGGCGAAAAATATGCGGATCGCCATTACTTCCAATTGATTTATACTGCAACCACTGTAAAGGTTCGTCTTGCTAGGCAGACGTTCGTCGCATATTATTCGCAATTAGTGATCAAGCCATAGAGCACGGAGCACTATCTGTGTGTATTTTTTCGCAGAGTCGTGTCTAACAAGACGGACCTTTAAGGCTGACCGCATATTGGATCGCGTTCGCGTATTTTCTGTTAACGGTTTGCGTTTTTGCTTGGTTTAGCAAAGATGCAACTCTGCCAGTCTGATAAATACTCGACTGTTATCCTATCAGCAAGTTGTGTTAATGGTGGTGTGATGAAACAAAGAATTAGGCAAGAGATGTGTGACAATGCAAATGACTGAACAGTATAGTAAGACGTATATCAGCACACACTTTATTTTACCTAATTATAAGCATTATTTGCCAGAATAACATAATATCGAAGAGTCACATATCTCCACGAGACATGCTTGGTACTCCGATTTAGTTCGACGTATAAAACTCTGAATCAGGGTTTTTGACTGTACTGACTGTTTCCACAAGGATAGTGATCTCTTTCGGATACGGAGGGACTAACAAAAGTTTGGTAAGTTGGACAATTCTTGTTAGTATTTCATAAATTAAAATATTGTAGTAGATAGCTTTTGGTTTTGTTGAATATAATACAAACCAGTTTTTAGAAGTCTTGAAACAAAAAATGGAGACGAGTAAACGTAAAATTGGTGAAGGAAGGTCGGTAGAGCCACCGCTTGCAACGTGGGTAGGAATTCGATTTCATCATCATCATCGTGGCGCGACAGCCTGACGTCGGGCCTTGGAATTCGATTTGACGTTCGCTATGAATTTTGACGGCATTTGAAAGCAACGGAAGTATTCGACGAATGCCAAATTGTATGGACCATGGAGGCTGTTTCCAAGTGGCACAGCGATTCCAAACTGAACACTTTTCTGTGGAGGACGAGTCTCGTGAAGGTCGTCGAAAATGTTCAAACGATGACAGAAATCTTGGTCTCGTAAAGTTAAAAATTAACGCAGATCCGCGATTAACATATCAATCGTGCGGTTAACCGTTTTCAAAATATTTGAAAAAAAAAACTAAGAAGATTTTTTGCAGTTTTTCCGAAATTTTGCCGAAAGTTCACTTCGTATTTACGAGCACTTTCGGTACAATCTCATCTGAACCCAACTACAAAAGAAAAATAAAAAATGTCCTGGATAATTACTATCTTTTACAACACAAAGCAGCAAACTTTATAAAACAAACATTACTAAATAACGTAATGTTAACTTTTTTTGCCGCCAAACTCACCCTCGGAGGCTTGCCAGACTTCCCGTTTTCGTATTCCTGTATTAGAAAGAAACGATCGTGAAAGTTCTAGATTTGGTACTTATAACGTAACCAAATGGCCACCAGCTCCCCAAACTACAATATTTACATCAGGTTATTGAATTGGACCTATGAGCTGTCCAGATTTTGTTCAATGAGAGCATCGGTGATCGCCTGAGGTTTAACATAATTGAGAGCACCCTTTTTGTCCGAAAAGGTAACCATGGCATATTCGTCGAAAACTTACAATAGAGTGTAGAGCTGTATCTACGGACTTGCTCATAGTGTAGGCATGCTGTGATCCCGAGAGTTACTCGTAGTGTTTTGGTTTTGTTTAGTTGGAGATCAATAAGTCTCTCGAGACATTTCAGAAGTGTGGAAGAAAGACTGATGAGCCTTATATCTTAGGATGTTCACTTCCATCCATGCACGTGGAATATAGATATTTCTGAACAAGCCATGAAGTCATTGGAGAGCTTTCGGAGAAGTGAGTATCTAATAATCCCGTCCACGGCACGTTCGTGGCCATGGATGTGCAGGAGGTGCATGCTGGCAACTGCATTCTCTGAAAACAGTTTATGGCAACGAAACGCCAACTGGGCCACATGGATCAGTTGACGCGCTATGCCCCAAAAGTGGTAAGGACAACTGAGTAAGGTTTCTTCGCTAGTGGAGAAGAGTTCAAGGCAATTAACATATATATTAAAAAACTTACCTGCTAGTCTTCCGAAACCATTGTATTTGTTTTTACAAATTTTTTGTAGTGTATCAGCTAATTCTTTTCCACAAAGCCTTTTGCTGGCGATACCCGTTGTAAATATGAAAATAATGCCAATTATAAGTAAAGTATGGAGGGCATAGTTGGCGGTCATGGCCATCTGGAAAGAAGACAGAAACATGTAAATACTTTCGAGTATAATATAACGATTATAATCTTGTTAGTTGAGAGAATTTTGAAATTCGATAGATTTAGAAATTGAAGCTTCGATCGCTGACACTAACCCCGATTATTTTTTTCCTACATAATTAATTTGTTCCCCGCTTAAGGCTGGTACTAGTCTCTTCAACCGAAAATGGTGCACTTATCTCTCTCACGCTAGATGAATTGAGGACGGTGCGTGTCAAACCATAAAAAGGTTATGGCCCACAGCGAACTCCGGCCGTTCTGCTGCAATATTATCACTGAATAAGAAGCACATTACTACTACTTTGCCTTAACCCCTAGCGGGGCATAGCGCGTCAACTACTCCTGCGCGCCATCGTACTCTGTTCTGGGCAATGGGGCGCAACTCCCCAAAAGACTTACCCAGTGCCTGACACTCCTTTGCCACAGATCGACGCCATGTGATTCGAGGACCCCCTCTTAGTCGGCCTTGGTTAGAAATGGGGTTCCATTTCATGGCATGCAAAGCAATGCAGTTATCACTCTTCCGCAATGTGTGACCTATCCACTGCCATTTTCGCCTGCGTATCAATTCTTCGATTGGCATCTGACCCGTACGCCGATTTAGCTCTTCATTTGACATTGTTTCGGGCCAGAAAATGCTTAAAATTCGACGAAGACATGAATTGACGAAAACTTAACTCCTACGGAAACTTTCCATGTACTGCTCCCATACAAAAGCACTGACAGTACCCGGGAGCGAAACAGGCCCAGTTTGGTCTTGATGCTGACATAACTGCTCTGCCAGATTTTGGACAGCATGCCGTATGCGCGTTTAGCCTGGTTGATACGACGAGCGATGTCCTGCGCCGTACCATCATTTTCGGCAACAATGTAACCCAGGTAGACGAAGTTGTCCACCTTCTCCACAGGCTGCCCATTAATATTGATGGCAATAGGTGTCGGATTTCTTTTTCGCAACGGCGGGCTAAGAACCTTGGTCTTGTTGGTATTAATCTTTAGCCCAACCTTGCTTGCCTCCCTCTCGAGATCTAACGCCATTGCGGACAGATCCATGATTTTGTGGGAGAGTAAGCATATGTCGTCAGCGTAGTCAAGATGTTGTAGATAAGATGTCAAAGTCCATTGAATTCCTCTGTCGAGTCCGGATAGGGCTGCATGCAACACATCGCCGATCACAATGAGGAATAGGATCGGTGAGAGGATGCACCCCTGCCGAACTCCACTGCGAATCTCAAAGTCCCCCGACACCTTTACCTTTATGCAGAACGCGACATTTCGCGCCGTTATAGGTCGCCTTAATAATAGCCACGAGCTTCTCAGGGATGCCTCTCCTGCGCAAGGCCGCCCATATAGATTCCCGGTTCACACTATCGAAAGCCTTTTCGAAATCGATGAAAAGCAAGTGAAGCGGAGAATCGTATTCGGCGCATTGTTCGATGATGATTCGCAAGGTGCTAATGTGATCGACACAGGAGAATCCGGATCGAAAACCAGCCTGCTCTTCATCAATTGTGCTTTCTAAGTGGGCCTTTAGTCTTTCCAGGGCGATTTTAGCTATTATCTTGGCAACGGCAGGAAGCACAAAAATGCCTCTCCAATTATTACAGTCTGTGAGGCTACCCTTCTTTAGAAGTTTGATGATCAAAGATCAAATCTTCCTTCACTCAGTGGGAAAGGTCTCTGTATTCCACGCTTTATCAACAAGTGGGTGCAGCAAATCGGCAGTTACGCTGGGCGCTGCTTGATAAAGTTCGGCAGGGACACCGTCGAGTCCGGCGGCCTTTCCTCGTTTCAGTGCAATAATTGCAATGACTATTTCCTCTTTAGTCGGGGCAGTGGACTGTATAGGTATACGCACATTGTGATGGTTAGCTAAATTATCTATATGAGGGGGAATTTCACCAGAGGTTACACGGTTCAAGTCCGCGGTGAAGTGTTCTTTCCACCGCCTCATTTGATCTTCTTCCAAGATAAGTAGCTTTCTATCACTATCCTTCACTGGATGTTGGCAGGAGTTACGACCACCTGTAAACTCCTTGATGACACTGTATACGGCGTTTAAGTTGTTACTTCTTGCGGCTTCTTCTGCTGAGGCTAAAAGAGATGAGTTCGATGCTGCTTCGATTGTCGCCTGATGATGCAGCCAAACGAACTTTCAGCTCCTTTCTTTCAACAATCCGCTGCCATGAAGCGAAGAAGCACATTGGTGTAGTGGTGAATATTAGCACTGGGCACTGTCCCATTGGGGAGCACGCAAGGAGACTTCGCTTACCCTACAATGACTTCTGTAGAAGATGCGAGGATGCTGACGAGGAGGAGACTACCCTCCATTTTCTATGCACCTGTCCTGCATTGGCTGCGAGGAGGCGGGTCTTTCTGGGGGACTCTTTCTTCCTTCACTTGGAAGAGCTAAGGGGCATGAGCCCGATCAGGCTTTATCGGTTCATTGCCATCTCTGGCTGGTTGAATGGATAGTAATTTCAACGGGATAGGTGTTTATCCTGGTAGGTATCACAACGGGCCCTTTGGTGGCCTATGTGTGCTGCGTCATCCGCGGCAGCCTTTTAACCTAACCTAATCTCTCTCACGAAAAAGTGACGGTGTAGACTTGCACACAGCACATTACCGCGGCGCGATACACGACACGTGAACGAAATAGAGTGCAAAGTAATTGTTTTCGCGAGAAAATTGCTCGTAAAGATATGTAGACTTTTTTCCTTCAAATATGTTAGTACTGAGAGAGCGAAAATTTTTCGTGTGAACGCAACTTTTGACAGTTTTTGTATGAGATTTCGCACGAGAAATAATCTTAGTACCTAGCTTTACTCAGCAACACGACGATGAGGCTTAAAGTAAAGGCTTAAGTAAAAGTAACTTCACAATTCATTACAACAAAGCTTCCCAGTCGGACATTTGTCTCCGATCCCAGTGGAATCGCAAAGTCTTCGATTCCTTACCGGTTCCATTCATCGGTTTGTCTCCAAAGCTGGACAAATTTAAATGTTTTCAATTATGTATCGAGATAGCCTGAAATTTGAATTCATTTGAAAGTATCTGGCATTTGGCGGAGCATGTTGTCATACAATATATGAAATATGGAATAATGCCCGGTTCACATTATTCCAGTCCAGTAATCCAGTCCAGCGATCCAGTCCAGTGCTGGACTGGATCATATCGTCTACATGATTCCAGTCCAGTAGTCTGGCGAGTGTGTTGTTGATTCGGTAACTATAGTAACAATGATTTCTAGGCGAGCTGGAATCAAAAAGTAGACCGACAATCCAGTCACTGGACTGGATTGCTGGATTGAATTGCTGTCCAGTGCCGGTTCACATTATTCCAGTGGCAGTCCAGCGCTGGACTGGATTACTGGACTGGATTGGTTACTGGAATAATGTGAACCGGGCATAAGGAAATGTATGTTATTTTTTTTTTGTAAGCCATGAATACAATCCGGTGTTAAATTAAAAGTGCCGTGAAATCAATCACGACACTTAGTTTCTGGACGGATTGTATATCAGGCTTAAATAGATTCAGCCCATTTATACAGTCATCGATCCAAATTCGATCTCAGTGTCGATTCCTCGTTGGCTACAGTCATCGGTCCGGAATCGATTCCAGTCATCGATCCGGATTCGATTCCACGTTGACGACAGTAATCGATCCCAATTCGACCCCAGTATCGATTCTACGTTGACTCCAGTCATCGATTCTCCATCGACTACCGTCATCTATTTCGGATCGATTCCTGTCCTTACTTTCGGTATCGCAAAAGCGGCCATGCCCACACAAATGTCTCCGATAAAGTTATCGATTCCTTAGTAGACAGTCATCGATCCAGGACCGATCAAGTATCGATTCTTGTCCGACTGGGTTCTTTATAAACAATATTAGCAGTGCAACCACCAGGAATGTGAGCATAGAGATCACTAGAGTTACTAACAAGGGAGAGAGCTGACCGTGCGAAAAGCAGCGGGCAGTTAGGTTCACACTCGCGACGTGCAGCATTTGGAAACGGCTAAAGTTTGAAGTCGAACGGGAAATTAATTGAAATGAGAGGGATTCGCGCTATAAAGACTAAATCACCTGCTCCGCATCCTGCCAAAATTTCAGCTTCTATCAAGTTTCGCTGAAGATTTATGACTTTCAGTCGGGCACCGTTGCATAGTTTCGGTGGGGCTCAAATTTCTAAGCAGAATTACAGAGACGCCGACTTTTAAAATTAATTTGTAAGACGGAAGACCATATGCGTTTAGGGAACAAAACTTCAACCGAATAATGGGTGGCATCTTCTTGATCCGTTACTTGGTTGATTATCGATATTCACACTCTCTGGGAATGCGTTATAATATTTCAGCGTTTATCGCACATGCCTGGCCGTTCTGGGGAGTCAAAATAGCTCCACGAAAAGCCAAAAGTTTTCATGATCAGTTAATTACACTAAAGAAATTAGGTCTTGCCGTGATTGAACTACACAACATATGTATATTATTGTGCAGAATATCCTTCCCTTCTTGTTCGGGATACGTACCGTCACAAATTTTTAGTAACAGATATGGAAAGTCTTGGCATTTTGGATTGCCCCCAGTTTGCGCCCGCATATTGGTTGATAAATGTATGGGTATGACATGGTGCCATAGGCGTGCGGTTTTTAGACATGCCCTAATTTCAACAGCTCTGATCCCTCGGGGTATTACTGGCAAGTCGCCACAGAAAAGTAATGTAATACCGTCCATGTGCCGACCGTTTTGTTTGATATCACGTAAGGTTCTATCTACCGCTTCAACCGCTTTCCGATTCGCCATATTGCACTCTACTAATGCACTTATTAAGAATCGATCGCACAGAACCCTTGTTTTTCCACTGTTCCTAGAAACGGTACACACTCTCTGTATGGTCCAAATCCAAACTTCCTACAAACGACGTCAAATTGCTGCTGGGAGACTTTAACGCGAAAGTTGGAAATGAAAGTTGGCATCGGGGGACCACTGGAGGCCACAGTCTCCATGAAAAATGTAACGACAACGGCCAGCGACTTATCGACTTCGCCTACAATAGGAATCTAGTCGTAAGCTCTACGTGTTTCCCGCATCGACGCATTCACAAGCAGACCTGGAAATTTCCAGACGCACATACCGTCAACCAAATTGACCACGTCCTCATTTGCAGGAGATGGGCGTCTAGTGTGATGGATGTCCGCTTCTATCGAGGAGCAAATTGCGACTCAGATCATCACTTGGTGAAGACTTCCTACAGATGTAGAATTTCCTCAGTGCACAAATCAAGAATCAGCCCTCTCAAAATCTTTGCGGTTGATAAGCTTCTGAGCGATGCTACAGCGGTGGCAGTACGCCACCTATGCTACACAATATCAGTAACACAGGCGTTAATGGGTTCTGGGAAGAACTCAAGGGTACCAACAAATAGATCGCAGAGATGGTCGCGGGATATAAAACCTGGCGAGCGCGAAGTTACTGGTTCGACGAAGAATGCAAAAACTCAGTTGACGCGAAAAACGAGGCCTACAGACAACGAATTCAACAAGGAACCAGAGCCAAAGGAGGGAAATATGACGAGCTACAGCGAATATCGAATAGAATAATAATAAAACCGTAAATGCTTTCACGAGCAGTTGCTGCATATTAACGAACACTTAGCTAAAGGAACACCAGGCAAGCGTACAAACTAGTAAATACAATTAAGAATGGCTAGGAATAGACGCTGTAAGGACAATGATGGAAACATCATCAGCGACACCAATGGCATTAACAAACGATGGACCTCTTATTTTGATGAGCTTCTGAATCTACCATCTAACATCACCACACAAGAAGCTCTTCACGATATTGTTGATCTAGGCCCACCCATACAACCTTCGACAGTAGAGGAATTTGATCTCGCGTTGCGGTCACTAAAACGAAATAAAGCGCCGGGCGCTGACGAGATTCCAGCTGAAATGCTGAAATCCGGTGGAACGGGTCTAGCAAATGCCATACATCAATTACTCCTGCGAGTATGGGAGGACGAGGAGATCCCAGACGATTGGCGCAGAAATATCATCTAGCCAATTCACAAAAAGGGAGATAAACTGCGGTGTGAGAATTATAGGGGCATATCACTAGTTTGTACGTCCTATAAAATTTTGACGAAAATTCTGAAAAATAGAATAAAACCGTACGCAGAACGAATCATTGGCGTTTCATCAAAGCGGTTTCAGACCTGGTCGCTCAACAACCGATCAGCTCTTCTCAGTCAAACTGATACACCAGAAGTACTGGGAATATAACACAGACGTATTCCAAATCTTTGTCGACTTCAAGCAGGCATACGACAGTATCGATCGTGGAGTACTGTAAAACATCATGCTGCAATTTGGTATACCGGCCAAATTAGTGCGACTGACTAAGATGACGATGACCAACTCCGTCTCACAAGTCGGGATCCATAATAGACTTACTGATCTATACTATTTTATATATTTGAAACACGCACTGGTCTGAAGCAGGGCGATGGATTGGCGTCGATGCCCGATTGGACGACGCAGAAGAACTTCTGCATATGCTCGACACCGCTGCAAAAGAAGTTGGACTACGTAGCAACGAGGATAAACCAAAATAATGATGCAATTGATGACAAGGACGCCTGTACAATCGAGCATCAATGTGCGGGACCTCAACATCGAGTTCGTGAATGACTTCATATGAATGGGTTGCAACTTGTTAAGGGACGCCAACGAAACTGATGAAATCAAGCGGTGGATACAGTTAGCTAATAAGACTTCTTTCTCGGTCCTCCCCATAATGAAATCGAAGCATGTGCACAGAAACACGAAGCTCCGCGGAACTGTTTGCGATCGTAATGGATGGCGCATTCGGTACAACCATGAGTTGTATGAACTGTATGATGAGCTGGAAGTTTCGAAATTGTCAAACTATACCGGCTTTAATGGGCAGGGCGTATACAACGAGTGGACGATGATCGCATGCCAAAGAGAGTAATGAACGGAAAACGAGTCGACGGAGCGAGACTGCAAAGATGACCGAGAGCTCGTTGAGAGAGCTCGCTATTTGCGGACGTCACGCAACTACTGGGCTTCCAATATTGGAGGACAGGGTCACATGGCCGAGACGTCGGGCTGTCGCGCCACGATGAAAATGATGAAAAAAGCACCACTAGAAAGTACAAATTTACCGGCATAGGGGAAAGGTCTATGGAGTGATCGCTCTTTTAGAATATCAATCCTCTTTGCTAAGGCCGTGGGCATTTCAAAAGAACGGGCGGGATACATTTTGCACGATCTGTTGGAGATGAAAAACTATCGGCGCGATGGGTGCCGCGTTTGCTGACTGTTGACCAAAAATGGCAGTGTGTCGACAATTTAACGGCCAGTTTGGCGTTGTTGCAGCGTAATCGAGCGAACTTTTTCCGACGTTTTGTGACGGTGGCTGAAACATTAGTCCATTACCATACGTATGAGTCCAATAGGCAGAGTGGCTGGAAAACCACGAAAGCCGACCAAAGCGGCCAAAAGACCCACGCTTGGCCGGGAAGATTATGGCCTCCGTTTTTTTTGGGAGGCACATGGCATAATCTTCATCGAATACCTGCAGAAGGGAAGAACAGTCATAGGAGAGTATTATACTACTTTGCCTTAACCCCTAGCGGGGCATAGCGCGTCAACTGCTCCTGCGCGCCATCGTACTCTGTTCTGGGCAATGGGGCGCAACTCCCCAAAAGACTTACCCAGTACCTGACACTCCTTTGCCACAGATCGACGCCATGTGATGCGAGGAACCCCTCTTGGTCGGCCTTGGTTGGAAATGGGGTTCCATTTCATGGCATGCAAAGCAATGCAGTTATCACTCTTCCGCAATGTGTGACCTATCCACTGCCATTTTCGCCTGCGTATCAATTCGTCAATTGGCATCTGACCCGTACGCCGACTTAGCTCTTCATTTGATATTGTTTCGGGCCAGAAAATTCTTAAAATTCGACGAAGACATGAGTTGACGAAAACTTGCAGCTTTCTGGTAACTCCTACGGAAACTTTCCATGTACTGCTCCCATACAAAAGCACTGATAGTACCAGGGAGCGAAACAGGCCCAGCTTGGTCTTGATGCTGAGATAACTGCTCTGCCAGATTTTGGACAGCATGCCGTATGCGCGTTTAGCCTGGTTGATACGACGAGCGATGTCCTGCTCCGTACCACCATTTTCGGCAACAATGCTACCCAGGTAGACGAAGTTGTCCACCTTCTCCACAGGCTGCCCATTAATATTGATGGCAATAAGTGTCGGATTTCTTTTTCGCAACGGCGGGCTAAGAACCTTGGTCTTGTTGGTATTAATCTTTAGCCCAACCTTGCTTGCCTCCCTCTCGAGATCTAACGCCATTGCGGACAGATCCATGATTTTGTGGGAGAGTAGGCATATGTCGTCAGCGTAGTCAAGATGTTGTAGATAAGATGTCAAAGTCCATTGAATTCCTCTGTCGAGTCCGGATAGGGCTGCATGCAACACATCGCCGATCACAATGAGGAATAGGATCGGTGAGAGGATGCACCCCTGCCGAACTCCACTGCGAATCTCAAAGTCCCCCGACACCTTACCTTTATGCAGAATGCGACATTTCGCGCCGTCATAGGTTGCCTTAATAATAGCCACAAGCTTCTCAGGGATGCCTCTCCTGCGCAAGGCCGCCCATATAGAATCCCGGTTCACACTATCGAAAGCCTTTTCAAAATCGATAAAAAGCAAGTGAAGCGGAGAATCGTATTCAGCGCATTGCTCGATGATGATTCGCAAGGTGTTAATGTGATCGACACAGGAGAATTTGGATCGGATGTTGGCAGGAGTTACGACCACCTGTAAACTCCTTGATGACACCGTATACGGCGTTTAAGTTGTTACTTCTAGCGGCTTCTTCTGCTGACGCTAAAAGAGAATTGGCATAAACTCTTTTATCGCGTCGTCATTCCGGAAACCGAGACGTATTTCGAAGGCTTGGACGTTTCGTACCACAGGAAGGGCATCGAAAGGTTGAAAAATCGTGTATCGCCTTCGAATGCAACTATGTTAAGAAATAAATATAACTTTGTTTCCATTAAAAATCCCGGGACTTTTCAGCCCATGTAGTACAATTGGCTAGCTTGCGATTTTTTAATCCCGTGTTGAAAACATAGTACAATAAAATAAGTTGGGAGTGGTGACCACGGGATGACGGCTTGGTTAGAATATGTCAAATTATTAATTTTTTATTGAAATTATCAACATTGTCTATATATGCTCATCAAGTGCCACCTTTTTACAAATTAGCATATCTGTGGCCTAAGTCTGGGAAAACGAAGGCATCAACCATAAAATTCCTCTTAGTTCATCCCCTGTTCCCCGGAGGTTACTACGAATCAGAAAAAAATATCAGAAATGGGATATACTCGACGCCTTCTTTGATTTGATACTCAGGTGCGATTTACGACGAAAAAAAATGTCTCGCCTTTTTAATCCCTTCTCGGGGCCCATTCGTTCAATATATGTAGTTTGACCCTCCGATTACTGCAGATTAAACCATTCAAAATACAGCCTTATGGGAATGTCGTATTTCAAATACCTGAAGACGAGAGATACCTGCACCGTAGGATACTCGTAGATAGAAAGTTATTTGGTTTCTGATGACCAGGTAGGCGTACTCACCCCATATAGAGAAACACGCACCTGAACATCCAGTTTGCAAACATTTTATGATCTGGCTACTTTTGATTCTCGGTACAGAGGGTGAAATTAACGACTTCAAGGACTTGTTTTATATTTACAGTTCAAACCATCTCTGAGTCTGCAGCCTTCTTTGATGGTTGCGGCTGAACGTGTGAGATAGTTTAATATTCTTATATTATCTACTATCTTTAGTAGGATAAATTTGAGCAATAATGTTGAAAAAAATTATCAAACACTTGTTCCTCCTGATTAAAAATTAAAAATGAAAAAGTAACTGGCGCAAAAGTCCAAATTTGGACCAAGGCCTCGAAATGAGTTAATCTGATAATCTCATTTATTAGATCGTCACAGTGTGTTTGGTGCAAAGGTGTGTGATCAGAAACACGCTCAGCCGATCTATTTACCCCCTTATTTAACAGCTGAGCGGGTTCATAGTCCGACACGTAAATAACCTTGTTTATCGAGAACTACTGCATTCAATAGAAATCGAACCGGGTCTCAGTACATAGAAGGCGAACGTGCTAACCATTACGCCTTCCGGATTATAAAATTATAAAATATTATGTACATATGATATATTGAGAATTCTTTGAGATTTCAATTACTAATTTCATTCCTTTCTTCAATCCAAGCTTCTATCCCTTGAGCAGTGGTGCAATCAAAATAATCTATATTTTAACGTTAATAAATGCCAGGTGATAAGCTTTTCCCGTAAGAATAGAATTATAACTAGTTCCTACCACCTTAACAATGTCGAGCTGAATAGAGTTGACCATATCAAAGACCTCGGCGTTGTCTTGGACAACAAAATGCGTTTTAACCTGCATTATGACAGGGTGCTATCCATGGCTAACAAACAACTCGGCTTAATTAAGAGACGCGCTAGGGAGTTTAAAAATATTTGGGTCACTAAATCCTTGTATACCACACTTGTGCGGCCTCTGCTTGAATATGCTTCCGTAGTCTGGAACCCATCGTACGAGCTACATTGCGACAGATTCGAGTTTATTCAAAAACAATTTACTCTTTTCGCTTTGAGAGACCTTTATGACCCGCTAGATTTTCATAACCTTCCATCTTACATATACAGGCTGGGTCTTTTAAATTTAATGACTCTTTCGTCCAGAAGAACATTACTTTGTGCCTGTTTTACTTTTGACGTTATCAGCGGTGCAGTTAATGTTGATTTTCTGTCCAATAAAATCACTTTAAACGATCAACTAAAGGCCGGTTGACACGTTCAAAGTACACTTTGACAAAGTAAAATACGTTGACAACCTACTTTGAGGTTACTTTGAACGTGTCAACCCCCTTTCAAAGCACTTTGAAGTCTCTGCGTCCCATCAAAGCAAAGTAGGATGGTGCTCAACTTTCCATCAAAGAATTGATTGTAAATCGACAAGTTCACAGAAAAAAGTTCTGGGGGCGGGAATTAGTGAGGTGTTGGTGGCTTTTATTCAATTTATCGTGGGCTGAATAATGTGTTTTGGTGTGAATTTCCTAGAAATGCTAAATCCAGCGTTTTTGGCAAGTGGCAAAGTGGTAATTCACAATGGTGGATATTCGTTCCAAAGCATACTTTGGCAAAGTGTACTTTGAACATGTCAACCGGCCTTAAGACGAACTAGACATACAACTCTGCTTAAGGAATACCAACACCTTACCGTCTATGGTTATAATGAACCCATAAATAGATGCTGTCGAACTTTCAATTCTTTTAGTATCCACTATTCTTCAGGCATTTCTAAATCTGTCTTTAAGCTTAACTTAACAAAGGCCCTCTTAACGTCCTAGTCTAACAAACAAACCTAACCAAATTTGCCGAATGTAATTAATGAATTATCGATTAATTTAATGAAATGTATAAATGGAATGTAATGTAATGTATTGATGCCTTGTTTGGTAAATAAATAAATAAATAAATGATTATTTCCTTTCTGGAGAAGTAGCTGAAGAAAGAAATAAGTCACTCCCGAAATACTTGAATTTATAAAAATTAAATAGACTGATATTGTATGTCAAGCGAAGTTTTATCGATTCAATTAATTTCAATTAAATTCCATCATTATATAGTTTAATAAATGCACATATTTAACTCACGGTTCAAAAATCACGATTTCTGCAGATGACTCAATAACGGACTTTAATTCTAGGCGTCTGCAATGAACTTTGTTTTCCTTTTGATGTTCTTAGGATCAATTTACACTTGAGTCGCTCCACTTTTGCCGGCGAAATTGTACGTTTTTCTCTTTGGGGTCCACAAACAGGATCACGTGTCACCGGAAGGAAATCTTCCGAAGTTTCACATTTTCAACAGTTTCACCGATCACTTAACAATAACAACTTAAACACAACACTGTTCACTGACTGATCGTCACTACTCCAGGTAGTTTCCTTGATTGTATGTACGCGCTAGGTTCGAATGGACAGGTGCAGGATCTCTTGATGGGACAACAGTAACAACAACGCCACCGCGAATCAACACACGCGATCCAAGTCATGGACCAATTCCTACTCCGGCAAGATCGTCGTCTTATGAAGCCCGTAACGCGCGCTCGACTGTACATTTCCAAAGAACGCACTCGTGCTACTGATCTTATGTGATCGGCTACAGCACGGAATGCTGCAGTATCTTTGACTGTGAAACATCTGCTGGGCTGCATCTTAAAAGTAGAGAGTTATCAATTTGCCAGTTGATATACGGAAAAAAATCCAGCCTATGTCGCTCGCTGTAGGTTCCCAAAGTAGTGGGTGGGAAAAAGTGAGATCTTGAGACTGCCAATTTTGAGTGGTGGAATTGAAAGCTAGTGATGTGTACGACTCTCATCTCATCAGCAATATTATTGTGGATCACACGGGATTTTACTAAGGTTTTGTCGCGATCAGACTGCAGCTCAAAAAAACTAAATACAGTACAGTGACGATAGTAGCCGTGTTTTTTTTTACCGGATCAAGATCAGTACCCATACACAGCGACTGACCGTTGATGATCCATTGGATCACACCTAATCAGAGTTGGAAGTGAATTAGTGGAATTCAATTTCTTTCTCGGCAGTTCGCCCCAACACCTTTTATATACTCAGGGTCGGTCAAAGGCCAAGGTAAAACAGACGGTCGGCTGGGGCGCCGAAGAGGTCGCCAAAAAGGGCGCCAAGATAAAAGCCAGAATGGAATATAATTCCAATTCATTTTTTTTCCGCACATTCTATGAAGTTGACGTGTTTGCGCGTGGTCGCGAACCTTTGATTCGATCGTCTGTTGCGATAATTGGATGAGTTCAGCAGGCGCAACAGTTCCGGAACGATGGGGTAAATTTCTTCTTTCTAGGTGAACAATTTCCGATTTAATCGAACAGAAAATATTTCTACTCAGATTACCGACCATGATTCGGCAACGTTTTTCTCAGTTCACGAGCCGCTTTCTCTCTCTGATCCCTGTTAGCCCCTTGTGGAGCATAGGGCACTAACCACGCCTACTTTCCACCGCGTCCTGTTCGTCCCCATCGCTTTCAGCTCACTCCACGACTTGGCTATTATAATAATTTATAATTTGTAGGCACCCTCTCTCTTAACTGATCTTCTCCAGGTATTATTAGGTCGTCCAACACGGCGACTTGCGTTGGTTTTTCCGCTTTGCCTTCCTGGATCCAAGCTCAAGTACTTAGTCTTGGCAGCGTTGATTTTAAGCCCCGCATTATGGCTTTTGAAATGCGAGCTTCAGCCATTTCAGATACTTGATCCGATTTATTTGACGAAAGACAAATTTCATCAGCATAGCCTAGGTGTTCAAGGTATTTGAACATCTCCTTGAAGCGCGCCGCTTAGTATATCATTAGCGGCAATTAAAAACAGTTTAGGCGATAAAATACAGCCTTGTCTCGCTCCGCTATGCCCATAGAAAGGATCTGATAGCTTACCCTTTTGTAAGACGTGACTTTGGGCTCCCTGGTAGGACTGCTTGATGATGGAAGTTATTTTATCTGGGATGCCTCTCCTACGTAAGCCCTCCCTCTGTCAAACGCCTTCTCGAAATCGATGAACATGAGATGTAGTGGGGATCTCAACTCTACGGATTGTTCAATAATAATTCGGAGGGTGTTGATGTGGTTGCTACATGAGAAGCCCTCGCGAAAGTCGGCTCGTTCATCATTCAATGTGCGGTCAACTACATATGTATTTGTTTGATCCGGTTCAAGATTATTTTTGCCATCAGTTTGGAAACTGTTGGGAGAAGACAGATCCCACACCAATTATTGCAATACTTTAGGTCGCCTTTTTTCGGGATCTTAATAATCACGCCCTTCTTCCACTCTTTAGGGAGAGTTTTAGTTTCCCAACACTCCTAGATTAGGAGGAGAAGAATATCCGCAGTAGCATTAGCATTTGCTTTAAAAAGTTCCACCGGAATTCCATCTATCCCCATGGATTAACCCGCTTCCATCGATTTAATAGCCGCAGTTACTTCCAGCTTAGTTGGTGCACTGGTATTAACTCTGGCTATTTACGGAATATTTTCTGCTACTGATGAAGATGCATTCGAAGGTCCAAAGGTGTTGTTGAGGACCTCAATGAAGTGTTCTCTCCATCTCCGCAGTTGGGTATCTTCGGTTTTGGTTTTTCGCAGGATGCTAAACATTTGCCAGTCAATAGCTTGACAAGCTTAAAAAGGGTTCCACTGTCACCGCGGTAAGCCGCTTCCTCTGCCTTCTCCGCTAATACGTTAATATAATCTCGCTTGTCACGTCTTACGCTTCTTTGCACGCCTTTCTGTAGTGAACGGTATTCAGCTCTGAGTTGGTCTTTGGCTGAGTCGTCAGAAGCTGAGTTAATCTGTTCCTTAACTATCTTGCGTGCTGAGATTAGAGACCATGTAGAGTCGCTAATGAATGGTCTCCTACCGCGTTCCAATCGACCCGCAAATGTTACGCCACACGAAATAAATGAGTTCTTAACGGACTTTCCATCTATCATCAATTGTAGGATTTTCACAAGGTGGTGGTGCAATAGCTCTCTCGTGGAAGGCGGTGGAATATGATGGATCTTAAAGCCTTTGCACATTAAAACGTGGCAAGATTCTTGCATTTTGAGGGCGCTGGATCGCTGCTGTTCATAAGAGTGTTTTTGCAATAACAAGTTGGTGGTCGCTGTCAACATCAGCACCTCGCTTCGACCTGACGTCCAAAAGACAATTCCTCCATGTCTTGGAAACGGCTATATGGTCAATCTGGTTTTCTGTTCTGCCGGAGAGTTCCAGGTTGTTAAGTGCCAGCGTTTGTGCTTGAACAGGTTACTGCCAATGAGTTGCAAAACTCCACGAACATCTCGCCATTTTTGTTCCTGTTGCCTAGTCCATGTGTAAAGGGCGTTCTTAGCTGATTGATCCGCTGGGGCATAGCACTGAATTATTGTGATGTTTCAAACCCTCCCTAGTAAACAGGACTCCGACGCCCGCCATTCGAGACGACGTATCGTCTTCATTTCCAGAGTAGGGCAATACTATTTGGGATCATGGTGATAAAGTCGTCCCCGATCCAGGCCATCTTGTTTCGCTCAGTCCTAGTATATCGATGTTGTATGCGGTCATTTCCCGTTCGACTTCAGTGAGTCTCGCACTATTGCACTCGCCCCACATCGTTCGAACGTTCCAAAAACCGATCGTGGTCCGTTGTTTGTAGCCAAAAGGCGTTGCCGGTGAATCAGTCCATGATATCCGAGGCTCGTTTAATGTTCCGAGTGTAAATTTATTTCAGGTACGCAGGTTACAAGTCCACATACCCACGAGCCGCTTTGCAGAGGGAAAATTAACTTCTGTAAACATGCTCGCGAAAGTTATATAAAAAAAATTGGAAACAGTTTAAAGCTAGGTACTAAGATCAGTTTCAATTACTTCGCGCTTTATTTCGCTTGAAAACTGTTCTTTTGAGTAGAAGTAGAAGTTCACATGCCGTTCAGAGCGCCGTGGTAAAGTGGTGCGCGCAAAATTGTCCTTGCCTGTGCTTTAAGTTAAACTTTGACCGGCCCTGCTTATTACGCTATTATCACCAACTAAGTGAACTTTTTTCAAAACTTTTCACTATTTCTAGACATGATACACATAATTTGTTATAACCTAAGCCAATAAAACACCGTAACTCTAACAATTTCGAAAAATTTTTGCAAAAAAATAAATAAAATAGTTTGAGCAACTTTTTTCTTCCAGCACCATCGCCAAGAATGTCCTTTTTCCTCACGAAAGGACTCAAAATGACTCTGGTTTGAGCAGTAGATTATACTGTTAGTCCAGTCGATAACCGTATTTGCTACCGAGATCAGGGCCACCCAAGGAACCTACATACATACCAAATTTGGTTAAGATTGGACCACGGGAAGTGCTCGGACAAACGAACAAACGCATAGACATACAAACCCACAGTATGCATTGGACGATATACCCGTCCATTACTTGAATATATAGGACGGGCCAAACATAAGTTATGATTCACTCCTAATACAACCTAGATATTTATACCTTCACGGATGTGATAGGGTATATATATATATATAGTCACTCAGTTTTAAAGCAATCGAGCTGAAATTGTGTACAGAGCATTCTTTTTATTGCACGCAGTATATATGTTGGAATCAATGAAATCGGACCACTACGTCATATAGCTGCCATAGGAACGGCTGGTTCAAAAATTCGTCTTAGTGAGAAAAACTTTTTTATTTCTAAAGATATTATTTTGAAAATTCACAATAATCAATTATCTTTAGTGAAATCATATTTCCGAATCTGGTTGAAATCGGACTACTCTATCATATAGATGTCATAGGAACGACCGTCCCAAAAGCAAGTTTTTGTCAGAAAACTTTTTTTCTTTCTGAAGATATCTTTACGAAATTGCATATTATTCAACCGTATTGACTGCTAAGCCAGGTTTCTAAATTTCTTATAGGAACAGTGAAATCGGAACAAATTTTACTACTAATTGCAAAAAGGCAAATGTAGCACAAAATACAACGAAGCGTGAAGGGTGTCATACCTTGTGTTTCGTATACTACATATTTGATATTTCCATTGATCATCAGAATCCGTCAAATTTGATAATTTAAGAATTTAACAATTTGAAATTCACTTGCGATAATCTCATACACCATACAATCGATCGTCAGATGGACGCATCAGAGTAAAAATGCACTAAAATATGTGCAGATAAAAATTGGTCCGCCGATGAACAAAATCGATGCGATTTCCACATACACAGATCGATCGCTTCGTCTATGGTGGGCCTAAGCAATAGATACTCTTAAAAATATTTTCTTAACCCTTTAGCTGCTACAGGCATTTGAATTTCTAACAAAAATTACCGAAATGAAATTACCAAAAATGCAGTACCTATACAACTGCGAAATGTAAATCACTAAAATAGACATCCGATCACAACTTTGATCTAACGTCTCAAATAAGTTCCGTAACAATAAGATACATTACAAGAAATAGCGCTGTAAAATAAATAATTTTAGTCTTTTCTTATAAAATTCTAGTTTATTATGATTTTCCTTGAATTCTCACATAAAGGGCCGTTTTCACAATGTCTGGTTAAAGTTTATCATACAGATAAACACTAAACGGCACCGATCCTATAATTAAAAATTTAGCGGACGATGATTCCAAACAGCTGATACGGGCTGCTGAGATTTTGACAGCTAGAGATGTTTACGTTTGCACATTCAAACGAGACAATTAAACTGGTCACAAAGAACAAGAGTGCTGGAAATTAATTCGATGAAAGAGGATTTGAAATTAGCTCAGCTGCAAATTCACGCTGAGAGATAGTACAGACGTAGAATAGAATAGAACAGCAGGCAGAATTCCGCAAAGAAAACCAGCTAATTAGGGTTTCGTACTAAAAACAAAACCCTTGTAAAATCGGTCTGTCCGTCTGTCCATAAAATTTCTCACGAACGGCTGAAGCTACATACACGAAATTTTGTGGGAAATTGTGAAATTTTCGGGATTTGAACCCGAAACACCGGTAGTCAAACATGAGACTGATGCCTCAACACACTGCGCTACTGGTGGCCTTGGATGCGTAGCGTACCATATTTGGTACACATTATATATTAGATAGAATTCTTTTTAGCTTTTCCGTAAAAACGGTACAATACATTTCCCAGCAAAGTGTATGTCCATTTCGCTTTCAGCGACCGGTTTTACATAAGGTTGCTCTCTATATTGGGGCTGACCAGACGCATTTAAGCGTTAAGTCACAAATGCCTTCGAAAGGCGTATCTACCTCAAGTAGACATCATTCCGTTTCTTGTTCCCTATGGGATATATCGACTTCTTGCCCACGAAACCTCATCGGTTGGGGTTCTTCTCAGGGTTAAGAGACCAAGGGTCCGCAACATCTGGACACAAAGCGTGTGTGCATGAGCCAGTCGACGGCCATTGACATAATTTTTGACTTGACATAATTTGCTGGGTCAGTGGGACTCAGATTCATCGGTTGTTTTATCGTCTACCCCCAAGGCTCATACATGGTAGACGTATGTTGTCATTAAAACGACACGAACCAGCGACGAAGATAGGGTATGAAGTATAGCAGAGCACTTCATCTTCGATACTGTTTCTACGATGGTAATTGGGAGGTGAATGCTCAGTATCACGATCGTTCCGCCTTCACTTCATCAGCTTCATCCAGCTGAGTCGACTGAAAACCGTCGAGAAAAGCAACTGCAAATGCTCGTGACAGGAATCGAACCTGCGACGATAGGTTTACCATTGATTTGACCGACCTAATATCCAATCTATACAAAAGAAAAATAAAAACACTTACCAAAACAAGTCCGCTTCACTGCCCGGAAAGCTTATTCTGGGCGACAGTGGTGATCGTCCATGCCTCTTCAGCATATCATGTAATCCGGGTGGGGCTAGTACTGGACTCAATATTGTCAGTTTTCGATTTGGCGGTGCCAGCAGACCCCCGGACAAAGTTAACTGAGTCCTTATGCCGGAACTTGTGGTCTTGGTCTCAATAGTTTCGGCCGACTTGGATATTAGAATCGATGATTGATGGAAGCCCGTCTTCAGCGTTGAATTGTTAAATTGTTCCGATACGGTTTCGGGTTCCTCGATTTGAGTCGATGAACTTCGAATACATTTATCAGGACGAGCTGTGCCCGCCACCGTTTCCGAATGAGCCGATGTCGATCGGACGAATTGTCGAACATGCTTCTGATGGGCGGTCAAAAAACTGCCACTAGGCGTATGTGCACTGTCCGGATGTTGCAGGAAGCTCTGAAATTTGGTCTTGCTAGATGTCTTTTGGATTGTTCGCTCGGTCACAATCGATGTACTGGATTGAGCCTTGAGCTGATGCGATATGGCCTGATTGGTTTGATCGACAATCGTCGATAAGCTCGATGATTGCAAACTTTGCGATCGGGTGCTTTGTGATATGCATTTGGTGGTAACTACTTTATCGGTGGCTTCTTCGTCCTCGCGCTCTTCATCGTCATCCACTTCACTCGGTGTGGTCACAATGTAGGGTGGTGTAGATGTCTCCTCCACAGACATGATTGCAGTTTTTGGCCGGATATTATTGCTTAGGTTGGATTATTTTTGGTTTTTGGTTTTGTGTTGTCGGGTTGGCGTCTCTATTGCAATTTTTCCATTTCGCGTAGAGTGATGTTAAAGCATTTTTGATTGGATCAGAAATGGTCTGTTTGTTTTGTTCTAGCTCTTTTTCACATCCTATAGAATAAAAACATGCGTTAAAGAGTAATTAGGAAATTTCTAGTGACGTTATTTCGACCCATTACGCTGAATTTTTCAGAATACGCGAGATGAATACATTGATACACAATTATCCTTTATAATGTGTAAATACTATTTGCCGTAACGCCTATTGGTGCCTAGCGAGTCAACTACGCCTAAGGGCGCTATTTGTTCCCAGCAAGATCGCGAAAAACGAAGAGGCGGGTACGTTTCATTAACGGGACGTAGAGGATAAGTGTCAAATTTTCACTTTTTTAGAAAATAGACTATAACAATACAAATAGGTACAAAACGTTTATTACTAAATTTATTACTTTATTACAATGTATGTTCCAAATGTTCGCCTCTGTTTCGCACACATACTCTCATTCTGTGCCTTAAGCCACTTTTCACTACACTAGTTGTTAAGCCTCTTCTCATTTCATTTGTCGCATCGATTATTTTCTGCCTCAAAATATCAACAGATGTTATTGGATTGGGCTCGTTGTACACCAAACTCTTCATGTGTCCCCACACATAAAAATCCATTGGGGTCAGGTCTGGCGATCTAGCTGGCCACGGTATGGGTCCACCTCTTCCGATACACTTGTTAGGATAGTTAACACTCCAGAAATATAAAGAAGAAACGAAGAGCACATACGTACCGCTAGTTTTTACGAGAAATCACTCGTCTCGTTCATATCTGCTTACATCATATGATGCGTTTTTTTATAAGAATTCTGATAATACTGTTACATTTTTTATCAAGCGAAATGATGGTCCCCGAACAAGTTGCAGCTAGTTTTTTCAATCATTTGAAATATTTATATTGACATTGACACCTTTTTGGAAAGCTGACAATACGAGTATGTTTTTTCAGTGGTCTGCAGACTCCGTGCCATATAATTTTTTTTAGTAATACTACATTAAAAATCAACTTAAAAAAATTTAAGAAAATTTTTTTTTTATTTAAAATTAAAAATTTCGAATTGTGATGGGTTTTTAAAATTTTAAATGATTAAGAAATGTCAGCTATAGTGTTGATTGAAATTCAAAAATAAGTTTTAACCCATTACCTTAGTAGTTTTTTTATCTTTACTTTAAATGGCAAAATTCTAGGTTATTTCAAAAAAATCTAAAAATTCAAATATCTCAGTGACCATTGAAAATCGGCCTAACATTTATGGCCTCATTTTGATGCATTTTGACCCTATTATAACGTGTTACAAGGAATAGGTTGACTTAACCAATAACCCTGTATAATGTTCCAAACCTTTATCTAAAACTTGTGATTAACTTATTTCTCTTTATTCAATCGCATGCGATCCTTTAGTTCTCCTCCTGCTAATTGGTGCCTATCCCAAGTCGATGTTTAACTTTTTTTTTAACATTTCTAGTTCATCGAATAACGCGAACCACATGTTTGATAAATAATGGATTCTAAAATGAGATGCTTTCGCACTCCTTTTGCGTGGGCTCGGCGTCCTCGGTTTAAGGGGCTGCTAACCTCAGTATACCACAATAGAACGCTTGCTTTGTATGCTTCAGCAGTAAAACTATTGTATTATTAGCTAAGACGCCATCTTCAGTGCGTCTTCCGGTGAAGTAGAAATATACTAACTCTACCTACATTGAATTTCAAATGTAACTTGCAATGTAATATCAGAAAAAAAAGTCTTTATCGACGGATAATTCTTCTAATTTAAAGCAGAACCAGAGCATCATATCTTATGCCGATAAAATTATTATTTTTAGAACCTACTCCATTGTGCACGATTATGTCTGAGTTCCATCCCCAATTATTTCATAATCACCAGAAATTCTGATTAAATTTAATTTGAACCCTCGAAAAATAAGTCGACCTTTGGACTGGTCGATGACATCAGTCATTTTAATGCACGACATCCGCTTTCATCTGGGTGTCCGCATCAAGATTACAATTAAGTTCATGTGTACCACCCTCATAGTATACAGTCCATAGGCAATTCATTCAGAGTATCCGTTGAGATACATACCCAAATACTGCCTTGCCTTATGCCTGCTACAGACAATGGCCCATTTTTCACGCAATGACCCATCGCGTGTCTGTCAACTTAAATCAGCTGTTCAAAGTTGTTGTTAACTGTTACACACAACAGAAAGATGATTGTTCTGCTGTCACTTCGATGTGAAGGACTTGAATATTGACTGGCCCGTTGAAGGCTACTGTGTGGACGAAAAAAATCTGAATTGATATTTTGTATCTGATGGCGGCCATCAAGGTCCCCCATGCGCTGGGCCATTGTCTCTGGCAGGCATTAAACCTTTATAATGGATTTATCCGGAAAACGTATTTTTAGACACATTTGCATGTTGCGGAATTCGTCTGAGGTGAACTGGTGACATGCAGCCCTTCCGAGAGGAAGCAGGAAGGACCGACTTAAATCAGTTCGGTGGACGGTTTGTCGATGTCGTCTTCCGTGATCATTAAACGGAAATAGAGTAGATGATACAGCTGTGTCGATGTCCCCCAGTTTTGTGGGTCTCTTTGCATGTTTTTTGATTGACAGCATTTCGTAGAGTTTGGTTCTTCAGACACTGCTGTCTGGATCCGACGACTGTCTTTTGTTTTGATGAAGATGGCGCTTCATTGTCGCGTCTGGCTGGAGTACTCGGTACACAATAAAAATGAACCCATATGCCATTTATCGGTACTCTTGTACTATTGGCATCCTCCAAGACGAAAATAGCCAAGTAAAATTGTAACAAGATGGTATCGTTCTTTTTCCTGTTGTTGTTGCTGCTGTCTTGTAAAGAGGTCAGAAACACAACAGAGACCAAGCAAATACAGTTTGTGTACATTTTCTTAGCGATGTAATCGTTACGGAAATTTTACAATAATAACCCTCAAGAAACTGACTGATAAGGACCGTGTCAATAAATCCCAGCAATGGGCAACCGAATGGAATTTCGACTTTTATAAATAGCAGTCATTGAATTATAAAGTGTTATTTTGTATTGAGGGCGTTCTGCTTTTTGACCTTTACATTACTCGTAAGTGCTCAGGTTTTCAGTACAATGATAATAAATAATGACTATTGATGTGCTATCAATTCATAAATAGTCATTATTTATCAAAATGCCTTAACCCCTTGTGGGGCATAGCTAGTCAACTATTTCTAAAGGGCTTATTACACGTTAGACCAAACAGCCGTGATGGACCACGCACCACCACCTATCAGATCAGCATGAAATAATGCATTAGCTGCTCTGATACGTGTCTAATAGCTGGTCTAATGCGTGGTCTAATGGCTGGTTTGACGAGTACCGAGCATACCGAGCTCTCCCAACGAGCTCTCGATCGTTTTCGCAGTTTCGCTCCGTCGACTCGTTCTGTGTTCATTACTCTCTTTGGGATGCGATCATCATCCATTCGTTGTATATGCCCTGCCCATTGAAGTTGTTATAGTTTGCTAGGCTAGTAAATAAACACGCAATGCAACAACAATGCTACCCTATATATATGTAGGTTAGCGCTTAACCTTCTAGCGATTGCTGGAAGAAGTTCGTATTTTCAGCTCAGTTCACCTTAATTTAGAATCAATGAGATTCCACATTTTTTTCGAATTGGAAAGTAATTTTTGTCGAAATATTAGGAAACTACTCGTAATCATTCTTTTAGCACAGTTGTATCTGATAAGTTCAGTGCTTGCTCTTGATGTAGTAGAATGAAGTTTGTTTTTAATATTTTTCAAAGAGTGAGATTATGTCACCGCTTAAAACGCAAGTTTGATCTGAGACAAAATCCATTTCATGTCAACTACATGCTTTTACCCTGTATGGGTCAGCTACTATAGGCGCGTTCTTTCGCAGCTATGCAGATCAAGGGTAGCTAATCCGAGCTTTTGTGCAAAAAAACACCATGTATCTGACCCATACAGGCGGGTAAAAGCATGTATTTGACATGAAATGGATGTTGTCTCAGATAAAGTTTGAATTTTAAGTGGTGGCATAATTCCAGAGCATTCCATGTCATGTAAGTGCTTAAGCACAAATTTTATGGGTCTTTGGTCGTTGTGTACCAAGGTAAAAAACTGGACTTTTTCGTTTTTAGAGAATTGCAAAATGTATCTTAGCTTCTGCAGTTCGTTAGATATTCAATGGACAGACAGACAGACGGACGTTTGACTGATTTCATAAGGGGTTTGCTTTTACTACAAAACCCTAAAAATTGTCAAATAAAAAATGGTCTATCAGGTCTAGATTATCTTCTGAGCACCTGAAGTAGCTAATATTTTTGCGCTCTGTAATTGCTGAACTGTTGTTTTCGTAAATGTTCCTTTAGTATTCTATCATCAAATACCTACCTAGGTATATCATACATAATATCAAAACGGTTTCAGACCCGGCCTATCTATAACCGATCAGCTTTTGACGGTCAAGCAGATTCTGTAAAATAAAATACAACTTTGACGTGTACCAAATCTTTGTTGATTATATCAAATATACGACAGTATCGATCGAGGAACACTGTACAGTGTACAACATCATGCTGCAATTTGATATACCAGTAAAATTAGTACGATGACGATGACCAACTACGTCTCACAGGTCAGGATACAAAACGGGCTGACTGATATCCTTGAAACACGTACTGGACTGAAATTAGGCGATGCACTGGCTCCGACGCTCTTCAACCTGGCACTTGGACACGCCATCCGGGTAATGAATTCGGATCACAGTGGCACACTGCTCATCAAGTCGACACAGTTGATAGCGTGCGCAGACGACATCATGTCCTAAAACCTACCCGACGAAGAGAAAATAATCTTGACACGGCTACAAAAGAAGTTGAACTACGTACGAGGGTAAGGTGAAAAGTTCTCGGCCTGCCACAGAAATACCGTTACAATCAGCAAAAATTTAAGTTTCCTTCCTGGGTGCACGTGTCATTAGTTTGTATGACAAGTTTCAACTTGTTCTCTAAAGTAGTTTGTTTACACGAATTTTCGCAGTAGACGTGTTACGTGTTTTTCGTTAAAACGAAGAAGCTTGAATATCGTGCGGTCATAAAATTTTTCGTTTTGGATGGATTAATCCCTAAAGAACTCATCAGAAGTTAACAATTACGGGGACTCTTCTCCTTCGATGTCAACCATTAAAAAATGGGCAGCTGGATTTAAGCGTGGTCGCACGTCCCTCGAAGATGACCCACGTGAAGGACGGCCAAAAACCGCAACCGCACAGTGTAAACCATCGAAAAAGTACATGATATCGCGTTGGACGATAGGCGAATGAAAGTGAGTGATATTGCTGAGGCTGTGGAGATATCGGAAGAAAGGGTGCGAAACATCTTGCACAAGGAATTAGAGATGCGAAAGCTCTGCGTAAGATGTGTGCCGAATTTGCTGAATCAAAAGCAAATGCACAAACGATTTTTGCAGCAATTTTTGCACCGATTCAATCGGGATCCGACCGATTTTGTGCGGCGATTTGTTACCATGGATGAGGCATGGGTTCACAACTACACCCCAGAAACGAAACAGCAGTCGAAGCAGTGGGTGGAAGCCAGTGTCATGGCCAGCGTGTTAGTTAATTACCTTGAAAAAGGCAGAACAATAATAGGCGAATATTATTCCTAACTTCTTGACCAGCTGGATGCCAAAATTCGCGAGAAGAGGCCTGGCTTGAAGAAAAAAAAATCATCTTTCACCAGGACAACGCACCTGTACACAAATGAAAATTGAGAGATTTGGGGTAAGATTTGCTCGACTATCCCCCCTATTCTCCTGATTTGGCACCCTCAGACTTCCATCTGTTCCCAAACTTGAAGAAATTCATTTCTGGGAAACGCTTCGCATCCAATGAAGAAGTTGAGAGGGCCGCAGATGAATATTTTCACAGCCTTCCAGACTCTCACTTCCAGAAAGGACTGCTGATGTTGCCGAAACGCTGGACCAAGTGTGTTGAAGTCAAGGGAGATTTTGTTGAGAAATAAAATCATTTTGTAACTGAAAATCACAGTCTTTCATTGTCAGGCCGAGAACTTTTCATCTTACCCTCGTATTCTCTCTCTGGATCATGTCAACCCCTTGTGGGGCATAGGGCATTAACCACGCCGACTTTCCACCTCGACCTGTTTGCCGCCATCGCCTTCAACTGTTTCCACGATTTGCCTAATGACTTACCGTCGACGTCAACTGATCTTCTTGCATCGGTTCCCTGTGGGTTCCAATTGCGGGGCTGTTTAACAATGTTTTCCGGCCCTTTTCGAAGTGTGTGCCCGATCCATTGCGTCTATCCTATCCTGGCCAGTAATGAACAGGAGGTCGTCGTTGGAAATGACCTCCGGCCAGCGTATGTGTAGGATGCGCCGTAGACACTGGTTCACGAAAGTTTGCAATCTAGTTGTTATCGCCCTTGTTATCCAAGTTGAACAGCCATGAAGAAGCAAAGATTTTATATTGGTTTCGAAGATCCTGAGTTTGGTACGTCTGGAGATGTTGTGGTTTTGCCAGAAAGGAGTTAAACTGAAAAAAACTGCCCGAGCCTTATTGATGCGAGACTGTACATCAGCATCCGCTCCACCATCTGCTGTAACTACGCATCCGAGGTAGCAAAAATTGTCCACTTTTTCCATCGTCTGCTCCGAAACACAAATTTCGCTCTGTCTTCCTGGATCCAAGCTCAAGTACTTAGTTTTGGTAGCATTGATTTTAAGCCCCGCATTGCCACTTTCGCGGTGCAGGGCATCCGTCGTTTGAACTACAATAGATGATCCGATCGATTTGAAAGAAGGCAAATATCATCAGCGTAATCCAGGTGTTGAAGGTATTCAAACAGGTTCTATCTAATACCTTTGCTCTGGTGTTCATGAAGCGCACAGCAGAGTACGTCGTTAATGGTAATCAACAATATAGGTGACAAAATGCAGCCTTGTCTCACTCCGCTATGTACCTCGAAGGGATCTTACCCTTGTGTAAGACGTGACATTGGGCTCCGCTAAAGGACTCCTTGATGATGTATATGATTTTATCTGGTATGCATTTCTTCCGTAAAGCCTTCCAGATGTATTCCCCGTCAATGCTGTCAAACGCCTTCTCGAAATCGATGAACATGAGATGTAATGGGTATCTCCACTCTGCGGATTGTTCAATAATAATTTGGAGGGTGTTGATGTGGTCGCTACATGAAAAGCCCTCACAAAAACCAGCCTGTTCATCGTTCAGTGTGCGGTCAACTGTATGCTCCATCCGTTTTAAGACTATTTTTGCCATGAGTTTGGAGACTGCGGGGAGGAGGCAAATTCCACGCCAACTATTACGTTCCATTCTTTAGGGTGAGTTTCGGTTTCCCAACACTCTTGGATAAGGGGGAGAAGAATATCCGCAGTAGCGTTGATATCCGCCTTAAAGAGTTCCACCGGAATTCCATCTATCACCGGATCTTTACCCGCTTCCATCGATTTAATTGCTACAGTTAATTCCAGTTAGGATAGTGGGCTGGTATCAACTCTGGCTATTTGCGGAATATTTTCTGCTTCAAGTGAAGATGATTTCAAATGTCCAAAGGTGTTGTTGAGGACCTCAATGAAGTGAAGTGAGCAGTAGGGACCCGTCTTTATCTTTCACGGGATATTCAGTTGCAAAAAATTGGCCAGTTAATGGGTTGATAAGCTTATAAAGGGTTCCACTGTCACCACGGTAAGCCGCTTCCTCTGCCTTCTCCGCTAATGCACTGATGTTATTGCGTTTGTCCCGTCTTATGCTTCTTTGCACGCCTTTCCGAAGAGAACGGTATTCAGCTCTAAGTTGATCTTTGACTGCGTCGTCAGTAGCTGAGTTAATTTGTTCTTTAATTCTGTTGCGTGCCGAGATTCGAGACTATGTAGAGTCACTATTGAATGGCCTTCTACCGCGCTCCAATCTGCCCGCAAATGTTTCACCGCACGAAATAAATTAGTCCTTAGCAACGTTCCATCTGTCAACAATTGTAGGAGTCTCATAAGGTAGTGGTGCATTAGCTTTTTCGTGCAAGGCGGTGAAATAAGCACGTCTTATAGATGGATCTTTAAGCTTTTGTACATTAAAACGTGGCAAAATTCTTGGATTTTGAGGGCGATCGATCGCTGCCGTTCGAAAGCGCACTTTTGTGGCAACAAGTTGATCGCTGACAATATCAGCATCTCGCTTCGACCTGACGTCTAAGAGACAGTTCCTTCATGTCTTGGAAATGGCTATATGGTCATTCTGATTCTCTGTTCTGCCTCTACCCTCGTATTAACCAATGCAAACCCAAAGTAATGATGCAATCCCAGCAAACAACTTCGTATAATTTGGAAGATAAATTGCTCAGATGATACGATGGCGATTCTTCCATGCGATTAATTTGTAGATTATTTGTCGCCTTTTCAATAATTAGGGGATATCCCTCAGGCGAAAGCGTCGCGATACGGTGGCGGTTCTTCCTTACGATAAATTCATATATTACTCGTATTTGTCGCTTTTTCAATAATTAGGCGATATCCCTCAGGCGAAAGAATCGCGATAGGATTTCAATTCGCCAATCTATCGCCAAGATGATATTTCGCCAATTCACAATAAATACGAAACGGCGACTGTGTCATTCTCATGGCTTGTAGTCTAGATAGCGCAACGGTTAGCCCTATGGACTTGCACACATGGCAACCTGGTTGGAATCCTACAAATATCAATTGTAAAAAAGAATGAAATATAAATTATGAGCGTCAAAGAATATGTAAGCTTGCCGAAGGTATGATACCCTTCACGCGAAGCACCTTCTTCATGACTTACGGTGCATTTGTCATTTTGAAATTAGTAGTAAAATTTGTTCCGATTCCACTGTTCCTATGAGAGGTATATGAAATAGTGGGCCGATTTCAATCAAATTTAGGAACATGATTTGGCAGTTAATATGATTGAATAATATGAATTTTGGAAAAGATATCTTTAGAAATCAAATAGTTTTTCTAACAAAAACTTGCTTTTGGAACGATCGTTCCTATGACAGCTATATGATAGACTCGTCCAATTTCAATTAATTTCAGGCATGTGATTTAGCTAAAGATACTATTGATTAATATGAAATTTGAAAAAGATATCTGTAGAAATAAAAAAGTTTTTCTCACAAAAACCAATTTTTGAACCGGTTGCTCCTATGGCAGCTATATCACCTAGTTGTCTGATTCTGTTGGTTCCGACATATTTATAGCGTGTAATAGAAACAAGGCCTTGTGCAAAATTTGAGAAAGATAGCTTTCAAAATAACAAAGTTTTTCTCACTAAGACGAATTTTTGTACCGGCCGTTTCTATGGCAGCTATATGACGTAGTGATCCGATTTCATTGATTCCGACATATTTACAGCATGCAATAAAAAGGAGGCTTTGTACAGAATTGCAGCTTGATAGCTTTAAAACTGAGGGACTAGTTTACATAGAACCGGACAGACAGACGGACAAAGCTTAATCGACTCGTCTCGTCATACCGACCAAGAATATATATATTGGGTTGGCAACTAAGTACTTTCGGTTTTGTAGTATAAAATAAAACCCTTTTTTTTAACAAAGAATAGTTTTTAATCAATTATATATTTTCCATTTTGCTCAATGACCTTTTGCCATCTTTCTTTCAGCTGCATGATTCCGTGCTCATAAAATTTCTGGTCCTTATCAGCAAAAAACTGAACCAGGTGCGAGTGAAGGTCATCTTCATTTGTGAAAGCTTTACCATTCAAAAAATTCTGCAAACTTCGAAATAAATGGCAATCAGATGGTGCCAGATCAGGGCTGTATGGGGGATGTGGCATCACTTCCCAGCCAAGCTCCAATAGTTTCCCACGAGTTGCCAAAGATGTGTGAGGCCTTGCATTATCATGGTGGAACACTACACCTTTCCGATTTGACAATTCTGGTCGTTTTTCTTTGATTGCTTCATCCAGTTTCATTAGTTGTTGACAGTAAACATCAGAATTGATCGTTCGGTTCCTTGAAAGCAGCTCAAAAAACACAAAACCTTTGTAATCCCACCAAACTGACAGCATGATCTTTTTTCATCGTGTTTGCTCCATGATCGTTTTCGAACTTTGTTACTGTACAGGACCCATTTTTCATCACCAGTGATGATTCTTTTTAAGAAAGGGTCGGTTTCATTTCGTTTAAGGTGCATATCGCAACAGTTGATTCTTTGTGTTAAATGAATTTCTTTCAATTCGTGAGGTACCCAAATATCAAGCTTCTTAACTAGCCCAAGACATTTTAAATGTTTTTCAATTGTTGTGTGCGATACATGTAGCCTCTTCGCAACCTCTCGAACAGTTATATGACGATCCTCTTCAATTATGACTTTGATTTGGTCATCATCAACTTCAGTAGGCCGACCAGAACGTTGCTCATCTTTGAGGGAAAAATCTCCAGAACGGAATTTCTTATACCAATTCTGACACGTGCGCTCTGTTAAGCAATCAGCACCATAAACTTCACATATCTCTTTGTGAGCCGCAGCAGCTTTCTTTCCTTTACGGAAATAAAAAAAGTAAAATATGCCGAAAATGTTCGCTTCTGCACTCCATTTAAAATTAACCCGCAACTAATAGCTTTAATAAAAATCACGCACTACTTGCTTCTAAAGTTACGTCAATGTGACAAGTATCACGTGACAAACGGCAAAGTACAGCACTAACATATGTTATACAAAAAATAAAGCAACGCTATCCATCAATGAAAAGCGAAAGTACTTAGTTGCCAACCAATGGTCGAATATGCTTCCTTCTGTGCGTTGCAAACTTCATGACAAAGTTAATATACCCTATCACATCCGTGAAGGGTATAAAAAAGCATGGTAATAATTTTTGTTTTAGTTGACTCTCATCGCCTAAATTTCTTCTACGCGTCATTTTGTCAATACGTAAATTTACCCCCACCGCGATTCGCTTTCTTGTTACCAACTCGTTTCGCCAAAATTTCTCCAGGAAGTTTCGCTTTCGGTAACTATTTTCTTCCGCAGGGGGTGACTCCCGCGATAAGATGGCGATATCCCCGTCTATAAATTTATCTTCCAACACGAATCGCACTCTTATCGCGGAAGATAGAAATTGTTTGCTGGGATCAAGAACAAGGACGCCGAAACAGCCAAACACTAACGTCGGGGACCTCAGCATCGAATCCGTAGACAACTTAATATACCTGAGTAGTCAAAGGACGGCAATGAAACTGATGAAATCAAGCGACGGATACATGTGTCAAATTAGACTCTTTTCTCGGTCCTACCAATAACCAATCGAAGCATGTGCTTAGAAATATTAAGTCAAACCTGAACCTTAACTCAAGCCTCGGAAAACATGATAAACACATTTGAACCTGAATTCTCGGAGCAGTTTGCGACCGAAATGGATAGTGCATCCGGTACAACCATGAGCTGTACGAACTGTACGATGAGCTGGATGTTTGAAGAATCGTCAAACTACAACGTCTTCAGTGGACAGGACATATACAGCGAATGGACGATGAACGCATGCATAACAGAATATTGAATGGACGACGCGTCGACGGACCAAGGCTGCGAGGAAGACCGAGAGCTCGTTGGAAAAATTCAGTAGTTGAAGACGCCGAACAGCTGCTGGGCATTCAAAACTGGGGGACGCACTCAATTCACCAAGATAATTGGAGGACGATGGTCCAGGCGCAAATATTCTCTACTTTAATTTTGCTGTAGCCCATTTTCTCGAAGTAGTAAAAGACGTTAAAATTGCGAAATATGGGAAGTTTTTTTTTTTTAATTTTCTCCACGAAGCCGTACTTTTCTTAAGGGTCAAAGTTCAAATTTAGATACAGCACCATAAAGAATAATTAAACTAAAATTGAGAGAAAAACTTCTGTATTTTTTCTCCGCCAAACCACAATCTGACGGAACTTTGTATTTCTATTATTTTGTATTATAAGTCCATTTTTTTTACGCAAAATACCTGTGTTTTGGATATTCTGCCTTATTTAAATTATACTAATGATAGCGCCGAATATCGGCAACTATCTTTTAAACGATAAAAAGTTGTGGAAAAGTTTATGTGGGTAATAATTAGATTATCTTCGTTGCTACAGAAATAAGAAAATATTATGTCAAAATTATACTTTCTAAGAAAACATGATATTTTTTATGAAATAAATAGGCCAACTTTAAAATGTCAACACATTTTTTTTTTCATTATAATTTTGTTTTCACTCTTCGAGACAGATAACCAAAACGAAAGGTCGGAAAGGTTTATTATAATTAATATTCATAATATTTTTGTGATAGCAAAAATATGAAAGTTGCTCTGAGAAGTGCTAGAGTATACTAAATTTGTTTTCTTTTAAAGGTAAATCAATATATGTACACTGCGCATCAAAATAAGTGACGCACCCTGTTTTCTTCGTGCTGAAGCCAAAAAGAATGGTAAGGATGCATTTTATAACACAAGTAAAGGACGCCTTGTGGTGAATACCAGTAATTTTTTGGGGAATCTGCATATTGGATCAGGTTACCTTAACTGTTTACGATAATCTTTAGCCAAAATAACGGTATCCGGGGTGCATCTGTGGTCGTTTTTGCTAGGAAAAGTCGTGTTTTCACAGTTTTGAGTCCTTATATCCGCTTAACTCTGTCCCCACCTATAGATGTCGCTCTGGACAGCTATCGTCTTGATTATCTGTTGAATTATCCTGTCTCCTGGTACATATTCCATGCATTCTGGATTTCCAAATATCATCCAGAGGTCGTCAACTGACCAAAGGACCATACGATACTTTTTTTTTTATTATATTAAGTGTACAACCCCACATTGATAAATTTGGAAAAACGTGATCTGATGCCCTGCGGGAACCGTCCGTTACATATTGGGCAAATTTATAACGGACGGTCTGGTGGACATCCGGAGATGCCTGTGGGGACGGAGCCTTAGGTAGCATAACGACCGTGAAGGTCGGGCCGTGCCATCTGGCGAAGAAAAAGGCCCCTCAACGAGCTAAGTAGCGGCCTATGCTTGCTGTTCGGGAGATGTGGGCGGGGTTTTCGCCGCTCGTTGCCCCTGTCCTTTACGTATTAACAAAAATTCATAGGCCTGGGGAAGACAACACAAACAAGGGAGGTAAAAATGGGGAATAAAAAATATAGTCGATAAGGATGGAATGGATGGCAGACGGATCAGACGCCCACGCGGTCGAACCTGGGTCCGGGTGTAATGGGACCCTCGGCCTCTGGTTTCGTACCACCAACAGCTTACTTCTCATCAGGTACTGCTTCGATCTGCCGGTGGGAGCAGCGCTACCAGACCATAATATGGTTCAATACAAGTGGTTCATTACAATTCCCTTAGCTGCTGAGCATATGAATAATACAAAATTTCGCTATTAGGCAGTCCAAAATTTAAACTGATGTGAAATTACAATCCTGGCAAACAGAAAGGTAGCCAGGACTCCTCCGCGCTTTGTCCGGACACCGAAGAAGCTCCAAATGCCCGCAACTCAAACCATTTATGGATGCCTTAGGTACGTCGCTAAACCACAAAAGACAAACACAACATCAGGATTGCCTTGTTAAACTGACTCTAAAATGAAGGATAAGTGTTACAAAGGAAAGTGTCCTTCTTAGCCTGTTCTGTACCGGAAATGGGCCACATGTTGGGCGTCTAGCCGTCTAGCTCAGGAGTCCAGTTTGTTCTTTTTTTTATTGTTGCTGCACACTCTGTCCTCAGCTTCTACTATTTTGCAGGCCTCGTAGTAGAATCTGCTCAGTAATGAATCATATTCTGATCTGGTAGTGCTGCTTCCACCAGCAGATCGATGGCAACACCTGATGAGTAGTGATCTGTAGGTGGTACGAAACCAGAGGCCGAGGGTCTCATTACACCTGGACCCCGATGCGAGCAAGAGGGCAAGTGAGCCGTCCACCAACCATTCCATCCTTTTCGCTTCATTTTTTTTTATTCCCCATTTTTACCTTCCCTATTTGTGTTGTCCGCCCCAAGAATACGCATTTTTGTGAATACGTAAAGGACAGGGGTAATTAGCGGCGAAAACCCCGCGCACGTCTCCCGAGCTGAGCTACAGCAAGCATAGGCCGCTGCTTAGCTCGTTGAAGGGCCTCTTTCTTCGGCAGGTGGCACGGCCCGACCTTCACGGTCATATGCTACCTTAGGCTGTATCCCCATCTTCGGATACCCACCAAACCGTCCATTACAAAACGTTTGCTTCTTTTCACTCTTCCTTCAGTCCGGAGTCCGAAGCGTATATACCCTAGACTTGTACAGACCTAGTGGTGATATCAGAAGTACCAGTTGGTAACGACCATATGCATTAAAAGTGAGTTTCCTATATGGTCAGCTTGAACTGTGTGTATGAATCCAATGAGAAGTTTCATCATTTGTCCATTCGGATTTTGTATTTTATATGTATATTTAAACTAACGTCCTCAGGAGAGGTAGGAGCTCATTCAGTAGGATCTTGCCCATTCTCAAAATCAACTAACAATACGAATATTCGACGAATTTTTCATATGCCTAGTATCATTTGCAGGTATGTATATGTTCTTGGTCAGTATGATGAGACGAGTCGATTAAGCTTTGTCCATCTGTTCGTCTGTCTGTTCAAAACATACCTTGTTCTCTTCACCAGGAGGAACACTCTAACTTCATTGATACCACCATTGCTGGAGGGGACGAGACTGGCCCTTAGTGAAAAAGCCAGATTTCTGGAACTTACATTTGATAGAAAGCTCCCCTGGAAGGCACATATTGAGGAGCAAGTTTGCTGAGGCAACACTTACACTGTACTCTTGCAGCAGGCTGCGGTCAAATGTGGTAATTTGGTTGTACGTATCAGTCATACACCCTATTTTAATGTATGGGGTAGTAGTTTGGTGGACTGCAATCAACAAGGCGTCCTACAGGACTCTATTGAACGAAGTTCAAAGATTATCGTGTATTGTCATCACTGGTGCCAAAACTTTTATAAATAAGGTAAAAACATCTACGAATTGAGGCTAAACCGAAACTTTTAGCTGTTATATTTATCGAGATATAGCTATTCAGGCTCAAATCGCTAAAAAGTCATTTCTGCATTTTCGCTCACAACAACACTAAAAACGGGCCAATTTGAAAAGTATTGGGCTAGCTGAACTTGAAATAGAAGTATCTTCAACTTTTTCTTACTGAGTTTTTCCATTTGTAGAATCGGTTTCCGAGATATGTGAGCATGAAAAGCGATATAGTGTGATTTTTCTCCAAAGCCTCAAAAAGTGACGTTTTTCGACTATCGGTTTTGATTATACTACTAAACCGAATTTCAACTTTGAGCAATGCATTTGTTGTAGAATTTGACGCTCTTTAATTTACACCCTATTAAGTTTTTTGATCCGAGGCACCGTTTACAAATTATGATGAGAATATTAAAAAAAGGGCTCAAATTTCGCGGTTTTTCGTCCGCACAGCCGCTCTGCCGCGGGGTACAAGATGGCTCCATCTCTTAAAATGAATGTATGGGGACCACCAACAATAATACCAAACGGCATTTCTCTATCATATTTTGCAAGGTGGCGTCAATTTATGTCGCTTAGCGTCCCAACTAGTTATCGCCCTGTTAAAATACCTATTGTAGCTTGTAAGAAGCTTACCAACCCAAATGCACTAAACCGTGCTAATACCGAATGGCTAAATGGAATCACGTGCAATGTTACAAGGCAAATGTGGCCGGCCTTTAATCCTAGCCGTTCTTCAGGGCTGCTGATGCTGGAGAGAAGGCGTCTAAGGAAGGTTGTGGGGATCATTACAGGACATTGCTTCATAGGTGAGCATGCCAGGCGTTTTCGGCTTCCTTATAATGATTATTGCAGAAGCTGTGGAGGAAGAGGAGGAGACAATAGTTCACTTCTTCAGCACCTACCCTGCTCTGGCAGGTAGAAGAAAGGATACTCTCGGTTCCCTTTACTTTGTTGACCTGGATGACTTGAAAGGCGTGAGTGCTGGTCATCTACATCACTTTATTTGCAGCTCCGGATGGTTTGAAGACTAGGCTCTTAGCGTTGAGGTATCACATCGGACCCATTGTTGGTATATATGTGCTGTATTCTACATAGCAGCCTTTTGAGCCTAACCTGCTTTGCAACAACCACAATTTATTCATTTTTAATAAAAAATTACATTACATAACCGCAGTTTGATGTCAAGCAAATTTTATGTCCAATTCGTCAATGTTTATATATTTTATAATGGACGCTTTAGTGATTAATATTCACGATTTTTTGCTAGTTAGCGAAAAAATGCAATCATGTATGATAATTAATAATTATTGACAAATGAATCATCAAATTAAACTTCGAAGTCTATTGTTGATTAGCGTGGGTGTTTTTCGGACTTTTAATATCTTTGAACTTGGACTGAGATTGAGCTTTAGTCTACTCCTATCACATCTATGCTTCTTCATCCATAAACAGAGATCATTATATATATTTGACCGGAAAATAATGCCCGGAATGTTGATACAATGTCTTTCAAATATTTTCGTCAAAATAGGAATATGATAAGATAGCTGCGCTACGACTGCACACACAGATACAAGATGTAATAGCAAAAATAAAACACATGGCGGGTGTTGAATGCGTTTTGAGAAGAGTTTTGTTATTTCTTTGTATTGTATGATGCCTGCTACAGACAATGGCCCACCCCCGGCCATTTGAAGCCATCGTCATTGTGTTGACGGGACGGGCGTATGGCATTCAGTGGCCAATGGCGCCTAACCGTCGCAGCGACGGGCCATCGGATGGCCACTGATGGCTTCTAGAGCCATTTTTCGACACGGAATGGCCCATCGCGCGTCTGTCAATTTAAATCTTCCGCTCGAAGCCGAAAACCTTCATTAGTCGAGAAAATAAACCCCATAGCTCGAATTTATTGGCGCGCTGTTTACCTCTATAACTCGAGTTCATTACACACTGACTTTTATAACTCGTCATCTTGGCTCTATTAGGCGAAGTTTTAAATTTAAAGCCTACTGCTCGAAGAGGTAACCAATTGCACTCACATCGATTTTGTCGAAAGTTTTCGAAGGGCTTGCTAATTCCCAATTAATGACCCCCAGCAGAAAGTGCGGCTAACCAAGTAGCGTAGGTACCTGGGTGGCCAAAACATGAAAATCGTAACCCTCGCATGGAAGTTACGAAAGTTTAGGATTGGGTAATAAAAAAAACTCATCAATGTCACAGGTATTTTACCAACCAACGGTGCCTCCAATGTTACTAACGGAGACTACTAACGTATGTATCCTTCCTAAGTTGGTCTCCTACATACCCACTATAAGTAAAAAAAAAAACAGAAACGTCCGGTTAGTATGCTTATTTGATTTTACGGTTGAATCATTTCCCTAAAAAATACTTTTCCAAATCGATTTCAGCATTTAAATTAAATTTTTGTGTTTGCTGGTCCGACCGGGACTCGATATTGGGTCGTTGTGATTCAGAATCCATCGCACTACTGCATACGTCACCAAAACTAATGTAGAATGGCTTCCAAATAATGCTTTACATGCGAACTCTTGGGGCGACCTGTTGCGCAGTGTATTGAGGCATCAGTATCATGTTTGACTACCGACGTTTCGGGTTCGAATCCCGTCCACGACGACGTTCATGGCCATGGATGTGCAGGAGGTGCATGCTGGCAACTGCATTCTCCGAAACCATATGCCAACGAAACGCCAACTGGGCGCCATGGAACAGTTAACGCGCTATGCTCCACAAGGGGTTGGGGCAATTGAGAGAGAGAGTGAGAGAGAATTGTCCCTGCAGGAAAAACTGGCTAAGTACGTTGGATACGTACCTAGGTTACCTAAATCATGAAAATCGTAGCCCCTAAAGGCTAACTAGGTTGGGTGCATACCTGGGTTACCTAAACCTTTAAAATCGTTGCCCTCCGAAAATCATTGCACTGCTTCAAAGAGTCACTGTGTGATCCGAAATAGCAAAAATTGCAATTTGGATCGCCAAAAAACCCTAAAAACTCCTGCGGCTCAATACAGAGCCTTAAAATTTTACTCAACAAAATAACACGTCCTGTTAAGTATAAAAAGCAAAAAAAAAATCGGAGAAAACTTGTTTGGGGTACAGCACAGAACCCTAGTAGACTATAAAAACTAACACAGAGCCCTAAGCACCGTATCACTATCACAAACATGCATATACCGAGCACTACCAACAGCGATTACGTTTTTTACCATCACCTTCTCTCGCTCCTCCCTTCACTACATTCGGCACACCTTCTCCCCACCTTCACTCTCGCTCACTGCTGCTGCAGCAGTAGTAGTACATTGGCCCCATGACCCCGATTCATATGACATCCATCTTCCCCGTAATCGCTTTCTTTGCCAGGAATATCCTTTTCCTCATCATAGGACTCAAAATACCATTAACAGTAGTATAGTACATTCCTCTCATTTCATACATTCGCCTAGCTACAATCTGCGTATCATCATCTTCATACGAAAATTCTATATTCAATGCGCAAACGCCAAGAAAAAGATACATTTCCTGAAAAACATACATTTACCACACCATCGGCTGCCGTGCGCGATCATCCTGTTTCATCCGTCCATTATACATATTTTTATATGTGCGCTAAAAATTGTATTTCCTTTGGCGGCGATTCAACCACATTTGTTTGCTCGGCACTTACCTTTTTCCGATATGTATGTACATACTTTTTTTCTGATGTGCACATATTTTGTGTCAACACATAGTGGAATATAATGAACACACTGTATCTGCAAGTTGGGCATACTGTATGTGCAATTTGGCATGTGGAACCGTTGCACATATAAAAATTAACTCAACTGCACATAAAAATAAATAACTGGCGCAACAGTCCAATTTGAACCATGGCCTCCAGATGAGTTAGCATCATCTCATTTTCTAGATCATGACGGTATGTCTTGTGCAGAGGTGTGTGAACAGCAACACGCTCAACCGAGTTATTTACCCCATAAATGGGTACTCATTTAACAGCTGAGTCGGCTCATAGTCCGACATGTAAATTCCCTTTTTCATCGAAAACTACCGCATTCAGTAGGAATCGAACCGGGGCTACGTGCGTAGAAGGCGAACGTGCTAACCGTTGCACTATCCGGACTACAACTGCACATACAGTGCAATATACTGAACAAACAAATGTGAGCATACACGAGTATGACGCATAATTTGCTCATACTGCTTTGAGCAAATATATGTGCATTGCACATATAGTGGAATCTTAGCTTTGTTACCAATAACATATGTGCTCCAAATGCTTCCCATTGTATTTTTGTCGATGGTGTGAACATTCCTGACTTCGCTAAATATATTACATACCATCCCCATCTCCAATAAGCTCAACTGGACAGACCACATTTTTTCCATTGCAAAAAGACGCAATGAAATATATGGGCTTCCTGAATACATAGCTGTTAAAAATATTTCACTCCATCTGATTTACATTATACAAGAGTCACATAAGACTGGGGCTTGAATATAACTCCCATTTATGGATCGGTGCGGGTCGCACTGCACTGTCGGCATTAGACAGGGTGTAATGGAAATCTTTCAAACTTATTGGTTGCAGTGAATCACTTCAGCTCAGAAGTGACGTTGGTTGCCTTCCACTTCTTTTATCGATATTTTAACCGCCGCTTCTCTAATGAATTAAGCAGTCTAATGGCCGATGTTGCATTACCCGTACGCAGCACTCGACAATCAAGTCGTGCGCACCATATCACCGTTAAATTTTATGATTCATTCGTAATCAGGACAACCCCAATGTGGAACAGTTTACCATTGTCTATTTTCCCCTGCAGTTACGACATTCAGAAATTCAAACAAAACGTTCACCGGCATTTTAATCTGGTCCAACTCAACCCATCCCTTCTCTTTTACCTTAATTTTCGTTTCCTTACCCGCCAAGGCTGTGCTATTGCATCGAATGGTGTCCTCTAAGCTTTGTCATTGACATAAAAAAAATATACGCGCCAAGAAACAAGATTAAACAGATTAATTTTATATTCGTCCTCTCTACAATTGAAATTTCGCCTTGAGCTTTCAAAACCTCTATAACTGGAATTTGATTTTCTATAACCTCGCTAATTCGAAAGCCTCAATAAGTCGAAACCTCTAAAAGTCGAAGTCAAAAGCTGTTTCCTTGAGATTTGAGTTATCGAGGTCCAACTGTACAGTAATAATATGAAAACACGTTATCTAAAGCAAAAAAATAAATAAAGGTAAACAATTAAATTTAACAAAAACAAGCTTGCCGAATAGCTGTAGTCTGTGTTGCTGTAAATGGTAAATGCAGAATGCATCAACCATTCTGCATTTACCACTTTGAAATTAGCAGTAAAACTTGTTCCGATCAAACTTGTTCGCTCTTCCTATGGAAGGTATATGAAAAAGTGGGCCGATTTCACACACATTTAGGAATGTAGTTGTAACAATGGTCGATTAATGTGAAATTTGGCAAAAATATCTTTAGAAATAAAAAAGATTTTCTGACAAAAACTTCTGGACCGGACATTCCTATGACAGCTATACAGAGTGACGCTTAATGACCGCACAAAGCAAACGTTTAAGCCGCTTCTAAACGATGCTACGAACACCTTCCAACGTTGGACGCTTGATGGTTCGTAGCATCGTGTGGCCGAATGTCGACCTACGAGCTTCCAATGTCAAGCGTCGAACGTTCGCGTTGGAAGACGTTCGCTCTGTTGACGAATTTCGTACCCGAATCAAATGAATTCGAACGTTCCAACGTTTGAACCTTTGAATACATAGCCATGGAATGAGCTTGTCCTGAATGTTTCCATAGAAACAGTGGCTCCAAAATCTGGGTACTAAGTCGACATGTAGTCGACAGTCAGTTAACTCAGTAGACCGTTTAGTAATTATGAAATTTAAATATTGACAAGAATTGACGTTTGTTTATGCACAATTCGACAGCGCGGTCAACATTATGTCAATACTGAAACGCCAACTGAGTTGGCTGACTGTCGATATTCTGACAAGAATTGACCTTTATTCATGCACAATTCGACAGAACAGTCAACATATGTCAATATCAAACAACAACCGAGTAGGCTGGCTGTCGACTTATTCGCCAAATGTTGGAGCCAGAGACATACAGGATAAGCTCATTCCATGGCTATATATTCAAAGGTTTGAACGAAACAATTGCCGAACCGTTGAGCAGAAACATTTGAAGCAAGCTCGGTTGCAAGGCACGACGAATTTGGTAAACCGGATTCTTTTTTTTTTAATAAAAAGTAGCAACACGACAATACCACCATGGCGGCAGCAACAGATGCTATCTCTTCTTGCTTCCGCCATCACCGTGATAAGTTATTTCAATTTAATTTATTAATTGACAACTCGGCCAAACCGTCAAACGTTTGAATCGAACGATCGAATTGCCGTTGCCGTTGAGAAGATACATTTGTCGCTTCAATTGCCAAATCGTTTGATTCAAACGTTGGATCCAACGTTGGATCGAACGTTGGACGCATCGTTTAGAAGCGGCTTTAGAGTCAAACATCAAATAGGACAGGATTTGGCCTTTTGTCGGCAAAATTTCTTATCACTTTATAATACGAACGTACGTAAGTGAGATTTAGTCTGGCATTTGGGGGCAAAAGAAATTTCCATAGTCTTCCTCGTGGGCGACCCCTGGTAACGGCTGTGTTTCAAACCGCTGACGGCCAAGTCTTAGCGATAATACAGTTTGGAAAAAGGTAGATAGCTGTAGCCTGAATGGCTGACCAACACCTAAGCGTCCCAGCTTTAGTAGGATGGAATGACTTGCGTAGTTGGACCTGCAACATAGTTGTGTAAACTCCAGCGCGTTCATAAAACCATCTGAAGCAACTTCCGAGGCCATCCCCTGAATGGGGTTAAGCGATGTGCTGACAACTCGTCCTTGTAAAAGCCACTCCACGTCAAGAAACCTGGAACAAAAGCCTCGGATTGGACGGATCAACAACGACGACCACGCAAACGACTAACGGATTATTCTTTCGGATGCTGGAATGTACGCTCCCTGAACAAACCGGGGGCCGAGAAGGCCCTCCTTCAACAGGTCGAAAAGTACAAACTGAGCATAACTGCAGTCCAGGAAACAAATTGGCTTGGCAGCGAGATCAATGACAAGAAATCGCACACAATTTTTACAAGTGGCAAACCATCGGGCCGCAAGGAGTTTGGAGTAGCATTTATAGTAAACAGTCACCTCAAGCCGCACATTACTGACTTCAAACCCTTGAGACTCTCTTCGACTCACTTCCAACAAACGACGCCAAATTGATCATGTCCTCATTTGCAGGAGATGGGCGTCAAGTGTGATGGATGTCCGCTCCTATCGAGGAGCAAACTTCGACTCAGATCATCACTTCGTGAAGACGACCTACAGATGTAGAATTTCCTTAGTGCACCAATCGAGAATCAGCCCTCCCAAAATCTTTGCGGTTGATAAGCTTTTGAGTGATGCTACAGCGGTAGCGTATACTACCGCCCTTGAGTAAAGACTATCACCTATGCTACACAACATCAGCAACACAGGCGTCCACGGGTTCTGGGAAGAACTCAAGGGTACCATCAAAGATGTCGCAGAGAAGGTCGTGGGAGATAAAGCCCGGCGAGCGCGATATGACTGGTTCGACGAAGAATGCAAAAACTCACTTGAGGCGAGGCCTACAGACAATGGATTCAACGAGGAACCAGAGCCAGAAGAGAAAAATATGACGAGCTACGGCGAATAGAATTAAATAATAATAAAATAATTAGACGTAAGAACCGTAAATACTTTGACGAGCAGTTGCTGAATATAAACGAAAAGTAACAGGAACACCAGACAAGCGTACAAACTAGTAAATGCAATTAAAAACGGCTATCAACCCAGGACTAGCCTTTGTAAGGACAAGGATGGAAACATCATCAGCGACACCGATGGGATTAAGAAACGATGGACCTCTTGTTTTGAAGAGTTTCTAAACCTACCATCTAACGTCCCCATACAAGAAGCTCTTGACGATATTGTTGAACTAGGCCCACCCATGCAACCCCCGACAGTAAATGAAGTTGATCTCGCGTTGCGGCCACTAAAACGAAATAAAGCGCCGGGCGCTGACGAGATTCCAGCTGAACTGCTGAAATTCGGTGGAGCGGATCTATGTAGTTAAAGCCATACATCAATTACTCCTGCGAGTATGGGAGGACGAAATGATCCTGGACGATTGGCGCAGAAGCATCATCTGTCCAATTCACAAAATGGGTGATAAACTGCGTAGTGAGAATTACAGGGGTACATCACTAGTTTGTATGTCCTATAAGATTTTGAGGAAAATTCTAGAAAATAGAATAAAACCGTACGCAGAACGAATCATTGGCGAATATCAAAGCGGTTTCAGACCTGGTCGCTCCACAATCGATCAGCTCTTTACGGTCAAACTGATACTCCAGAAGTACTGGGAATATAACACAGACGTATTCCAAATCTTTGTCAACTTCAAGCAGGCATACGAAAGTATCGATGGCGGAGTACTGTACAACATCATGCTGCAATTTGGTATACCGGCCAAATTAGTGCGACTGACAAAGACGACGATGACCAACTTCATTTCACAAGGCAGGATCCGAAATAGACTTACTGATCTATTTGAAACACGCACTGGTCCGAAACAGGGCGATGGACTGGCACTGACGCTCTTCAACCCTAGCAATGGAATACGCTATTCGGACTATGAATATGGACAACAGCAATACACTACTCATAGAGTCGACACAATTAGCAGCGTACGCCGACGACATCAACATCATGTCCCGAAGATTGGCCGACGCAGACAATCTACTGCGGTATCGAGTGTCGATACCGCTGCAAAACAAGTTGGACTACGTATCAACGAGGGTAAAACTAAAATAATGATGCAATCGACGGCAAGGACACCTGCACAACCGAGCATCAATGTGAGCACCGCAACATTGAGTTCGTGAACGACTTCATATACCTGTGTTGCAATTTGTCAAGGAACGCCAACGAAACTGACGAAATCAAGCGACGGATACAGTTAAATAATAAGCCTTTTTTTCCGTTCTCCCCACAATGAAGTCGAAGCATGTGCACAGAAACACGAAGCTCCGCGTGTACAAAACGACTTCAATGGGCAGGGCATGTACAACGAATGGACAATGATCGCATGCCAAAGAGAGTAATGAACGCACGACGAGTCGACGGAGCGACCCTGCGAGGACGACCGAGATCTCGTTGGGAGAGCTCAGTGAATGTGAACGCCGCGCAACTACTGGACTCCCAAGACTGGAGGACGCGATCACGTGACCGAGATAATTGGAGGACATTGATCCAGGTGGCCAAGGCCCGACTTCGGGCTGTCGCACCACGATGATAATTAAAATGTAAAATTTACTTATTCTTCTGCTACCTTCTTATGAAATTCTTTGATCGGAATCTCAGTTGTGGTTGCACTGATTCACCCCAAAATTAATTCGCTGAGAAAATAATTAGATTTGGTTTTTTTTAATTCCGCTATTTGAGCGCCACGGACACAGTAATCTCGCCGGGATCGAATAAATTGTGTTATAAAAAATATATATTTTACTCGATCATATAGCATGTAGAAACACCTCATTCTGCAATCGCAAAGCGTATTTGAATCACAAATTTTTACTGCTTCATGTCCAAAGAGTTAAAATGCTTTCACCAGCAATCCTCTATATTTCCCCTTTCAAATCGGATCACGCGACAACCACATTCCCCTTGTTCCGTTTCATGTACAAAAGGCCCATTTCGCCACGCCAAAGGGTTAAAGTGTTTTAAATTTGAAACACAATATGTTCTTTCTTTACCACGATTTATTTTATTATTCCTTACGCGTATATTCCTAGGAATTACAAAACGTTACAAAAAAGCATCTTAAATATATAAAATCTTGAAACTACATTGTTACCTGAGGGTAATTAAGGTTTAGGATGTGGGACCGATCCAGTTCTGTTTGGTCGTTCAAAAAAGTTCTGCCAGGTAGTCGATTGGCTCTATTAATTTCCAGTGCTTCCAGCAGATCAAGCTTTCTCCCCTTGGGACAGATGTGCAAAATTTGTGGCTTGAAACCATCTCCGATTTTATGACCCGTTTCTTTTAGGTGTTCTGCGAAGTTCGAAAATTTTGAATCGTTTATATGTTACTTGAATCTTGTTTCTATTGAGCGTCCAACGTATGTTGCTGAGCATTCGGGACATTCAAGCTTATATACTCCAGGTTTCTTGTACCGGTCGGAACGGGGTTTTACGTTAAGTAATCTTTTTCCTATGGTATTGCTGCTTTGGAATGCCGGGGTTAGACTTTCTCGTTTGAAGAGAGCTCCTACCTTCTCCGAGAGAGTTGGGATAAACGGCAGTGAGATATAGCTATTCTGTCGCTCTACGGCCACCATGGGTAAACCAAGATTCGCACCATTTCGGTATGCTTCCTTCTTATCAAGCCCTCGATTATATTAGCTTGGTATCCGTTGGTAGCTGCGATACTTCGTATCGTGTTGAGCTCCTTCTCAAGAGTTGTGGCATTGGTATCAGGAACGGTCGATGAATCATTGACCTATACGCCGCTACTTTATGAGACCATGGGCAGACAGAATCGGCGGGTATAGTAACGTCTGAAAATGTTGGTTTTCTATAAATCGAAACTTGAAATTTTTATCCACAAATGTAATGGTTAGATCCAGGAAATCAATTGTGTTGTTGATACTTTTCTCTTCCGTGAACTAAATATGGTGATTGACTGTGTTTAAGGAAGTGAGGTATACGTCCAGCTGCCTATCTGTTCCAAGGAAACCCACCAGAATATCATCTACATACCGAAACCAAAATGAAATGCGCTTCCTGGACACGGACAGCGTGGAGGATAAAACGTTTGTCTCATAGTTATCCATGTCGATTTCAGCTAAGAGGGGGCTGTGCGTTGTGAAAACGTTTTTCCTTCAAATTAAAAATAGTTTTGTTGTAGACAAGTCTCCAACAAACTCAACATATCTCTTTTCTCGAGTGGGCAGCCGTTCTTTCCATTCAGCAACTCTTCAACAAATGCTGGACACTCGCTTGATGGAATATTGGAGAACATGTTCGAAACGTCGAATGGCACGAGCTTGAAATTGTGGTTCGTACGGGGTAGATTAGGTTAGGTTAGATGGGTTGCCTAGAAGAGCAAGGCGCACATAGACCACCACTGGGTCCGTTGTGGTACCCCCTAGATACAGCATACCTGAGCTTATCTCTATCGTCAAACCAGCCAGAGCTGGAAATGAAGCGATGAAGACGACAGACACTAACTGCTTTTAGGTCGTCCAGATCGACAAAAAAGTAGGACGCCAGGATGTCTCTCCTACGTTCCGCGAAAGCAGGGCAAGTGCACAGAAGGTTATGGCATCTTTCCTCCTCCCCTACGTCCCCGCAGCTCCTACAGTAATCATTGTGCGGGAGTCGAAGTCTTCTAGCATGCTCCCCGATCAAACAGTGTCCAGTGATAAGCCCCACCACTTTTCTCAAATGCCGTCTGCTCAGCATCAGCATCCCGTAGGATCGGATTGGATCCAGCTTAGGCCATAATTGCCTAGTTGCATGACATGTGGATCCACTACTCCATCTGACGCTAGCTCTGTCATACGCCACATTCTGGGTAATCATTTTGCAAGCTGTTAGAGGCGTCCCTGTTCAACGCCACCACTCCCTGATCTCGTTAGTCGTTCCTGCCCGAGCCAGTTCGTCAGCTTTACTTTCCCAAATATGCCACTGTGGCCCGGTATCCAGCACAGAGTTATGTTAAAAAAAACTAACCATCACCCTGAGAGGGTCACGGCAGTCCAATACCGTCTTTGATGTAACTAGGACAGAGCTAAGCGCTTTAATTGCCGGTTGACTGTCCGTGAAGATTACAATATCCCTAGTGGATAAAACATTGTGCGCAAGCCAGACTAGCGCCTCGGAAATTGCTACAACCTTCGCCTGAAAACGCTACTCTATTCCGGAAGGCGGAACGACAAACCAATATTCAACTTCTCCGTAAAAAGTAAAAAGGCTAATGGCATTAGGTCCCAAAAAAGCGCTTTCTGATCACTCATTCCTCGATGGGATCAGGCTTGTAAAGGACTTATCGAACAGGAGTTTCGGAGAGATATAGTCTGTCATTCCGGGAATCTCAAAGTTTCTCAGTACTGCCGAGTGACCTACGATTGATGCGGTCCACTGACCGGTTTCCCGGAAGCGAACAGCCGTATTCGCTGCCATCTGCTCAGCGAAAATGTCTAAGGGAAGTAAATTTAATAACACTCCTAAAGCAACAGTCGGTGTTGTCCTTAGAGCCCCTGTGATGGCAACACATGCCAGTTTTTGAACCTTCTCCAACAGAGTTCTGTATGACATGATGCTAAGTGCCGTCCACCAGACGATGATCCCATGCATTAACATGGGATGCAGTACTGATACATATAGCCAGTAAACCACTTTTGGATGTAAGTCCCATTTTTTGCCTATAGCCTTCTTGCACGAATATAGTGCAACGGTTGCCTTAGTCACACTCTCTCTCCCTCTCTATTGCACTAACCCCTTGTGGGGCATAGCACGTCAACTGTTCAATGTAGCCCAGTTGACGCTTCGACGGCATAAACTAGTTTCGAAGAATGCAGTTGCCAGCATGCACCTCCTATTGAATGTTTGCCTTCCAGCCTAGTTTTCTATACAGGATGAGACCAAGGAATTTAGCTTTATCAGTGAGTACAAGCCTTGTGCCCTCTATTAATGGTGGTTCAAAAGAGGGTACAGCATGTCCCTTAGTAAAGAGAACTAGCTCAGTTTTTTTGCGGATTTACTCCAACACCAACCTCGCCTGCCCGGTTCGCCAGGATAGATAGGGCATTCTGCATTAAGTCGCTCAAGACACAGGGAAACTTTCCCGAGATTGCAATCGCAATATCGTCTGCTTAAGCGATAACTTTATATCCCAAAGCTTCCAGGCTTAGAAGCAGCCTATTGACCACCAGATTCCATAGAAGGGGAGAGAGAACACCACCTTGAGGGGTACCCCTTCTTCCTTACCTGTGTAGAGATGATGCGTCTCGGTGCATAGAGGATACCACCCGAGATGCAAGCGTAAGGTGAATTAACTTGCAAAGCTAGTCATCCCCACACAGAGTTAAGAAAGCATCGATAATAGCCTTAGGTTTTACATTGTTGAAAGCCCTCTCGATATCGAGAAAGGCAACCAACGTGTACTCCTTGTATGCGAATGACCTTTCGATGTAGCCTACCAAGGAGTGCAAAGCAGTGTCCACTGATCGTCCTTTCCAATAGGCGTGCTGAGAAGTGGATAGAAGATGCGATGGAATAGTGCACCGCAAGTGTGTGTTGATCAAACGTTCCAACACCATCAGCAATGTTGATGATAGGCTAATGGGTCGGAGGTCTTTCGGGCGTACGTGAGAGGTTTTACCCGCTTTTGGGCTAAAGACCACTTTAACTTCCATCCATATACGAGGAATATACCTATATACTAATTCTAGACAGGCTTTGAAGATCGATTCAATCCACGGATATACAATATTACGTCCAGCATATGTTGTAGGTCTGCCGGAATGATACTCGTACCATCAAGGCCAGCAGATTTGAAAGAGTCAAAACTGTTTATCGCCCAAACGATCTTTTCTTTGTAAAGAATTGTCTTGAAATCACATGGTGCCATATTGGTGGTGGGAGTTGTCCCGAGAGATTTAGCAGAAGAGCTGCCAGAAAAATGTAAGTCAAGCAAGACCTCGATCGTCTCTTGGCTCGATGATGGCCATGTTCCATCGTCCTTCAGCAGATAACTAGGCATGGTTGGATTTGTAGAAAGGGGTAGAGCTCGTAATTTCGACACGAGTTCTGCTGAATTTCTGACCCGGTTCTTCGACTCGAATTGGGAAAGTTGGCGGATCTTGTCGTTGATCGTTTTGGTAAGCTGATATGCTGGTGCGGTGGTGTACGGGACTACCGGGCAGCAAGGGTTACTTCGTTATGCAGTTTAACCAATCCGTAAATCTTCGGGGCTTCTGCATTCATTGCGATAATCTTCCTTTTCTCAAATTCCTTCGGAAAAGAGTAGATGCTCTCGACACTGCACATTTCAAATCCTTCATGAGTTTTTGCGTCGGATCATTGTTGAGTTCATCTGCATTCTGTTTCGTTATGGCTGTTTGCATTTTGGAAATGTATTCTTCTTTTCGTAGTCCGGATGGCGCAACGGTAAGCACGTTCGCTTTCTACGTATTGGGCCCCGGTTCGATTCCTATGCTGTAGTTTTCGATGTAGTTTTCGATAAAAAAGGGGATTTACGTGTCGGACTATGAGCCCACTCAGCTGTTAAATGAGTACCCATTTAAGGTCGATACACACACATCAGTCACGTCACGTCACAGTTCCGTCAGCACCGTCTGGTATCAGTCACAAAAAATATCGTTTCTTGAAAGTCAAGTGGCACTGTCCACATTGAGCCGGCGCAGTCACGAATCAGAACCGTCAGTCGCGCTTCCGTCACCGAACAGTCAAATTCACATTTCTTCCCAACGATATTTTTTGTGTTTGACGGACGTCAGTCTAGAAAGTGAACATAGGCGATGACGAAAAATTAATCGAGTTGGTTCGAAATTACCCCGTTCTGTACGATTTATCGCATAATAAATATATGGATATAGCATATAAAAACAGGATATGGAAACAAATTGGAAATGAAATAAAAATAGATGGTAAATCTAGGTACACTCGAGAGCATACACAAATGAAACCGGAATATAGAGGGCTACGCCCGCAATCCGAGGGTTTTGTAGCAAGCGCTTATTTTGGTATATAAATATCGGCTCGTTGCTCTTCTTGATACCACTCAGATGGACAAAAAAAAACATAATTAAAATGTCTTACCCATTTACATTTTACATGCCCATTCATATTACGTGATTGTAACGAAACTTAGAACATATTATTGCCAAAGGTGTTGGTTATCGGTGGCCATCACTACTTTTGACCTCGAACGTGTTTAAGGCATGTAGAGGTGTGCTAACTGTAACTACAGAATTAAACGATTACTTACCTATTCTGAGAAGATATACAGATTCCATTATTTTCCATTTTATATGCTATTCGGAACCCACCTTCCTGTAAGTTTTCATAATTCTAACAGTCTCGAGATGCCAGGGGGGGGGGGGGGGGGCAAATTACGAACTAATATTTTTTCCTCCCCCACTATTCCCCTTTCTACAAATTTAAAGAAAATGCGAAAAAATGGAATGTACTCAACATTACCTTTCTCACGACACCTCACTTGCCTATACCAGTCGATAAAAAAAAATTTGAGCTTAATTTCGCCTCTATGTGGACCCCTCCCCCCTTCCACTCGGTAAAGTTTGCCAATTACGACGCAGCGCCCCCAACTAATCTTTACCCTTTCAAAAATGATTAATTAAATAACTGCAATTCGCACTACGAAAAACAACACACACCTACATATGAGGCCGGTAGGTGTAATTTTTGTGTGGATAGTGTCAAAATGCCTAACTTTAAATGAATGTACTATTATTAAATATTATGTGATTGTAATGAAACTTGAAGATATTATTGCCGATGATGTTGGTTATCATTGGTCATCAATATTTTTGACCTCGGCTGTGCTTAAGGCGTGCAGGGGTATGCTAACTGCAACTATAGAAATGTACTATTATTAACCTTTTTTGTTGAGATATCAAAATTCTACGATTTTCGGTTTTCTATACTAGTAAAATGCCGCCTTTCTGAAAATTTTCATATTTCTAAGTATAACGGTATCGAAATGCAAGGGGGGGGGACAAACTCGGATCACATATTTTCCCCTCTATCTCTTTTCCCCTTTTTTCAAATTTGATGAAAATACCGGAAATGAAATGTACTCGGTGTTACCTTTCTCATGATACCCCACTTGCTTATACCAGATGAAAAAAAAATATTGACCTTCATTTCCCCTCTATGGGGACATCCCCTTAAAGTCAGCCTATTACAACGAATCGCTTTCTCCGGCGAATTATAATAATTCTACATACTCCCACGAAATTTCATGTATGTAGCTTCAGCCGTTCGTGAGATATTTCATGGACAGACGGACAGACGGACAGACATTTGACCGATTTCATAAGGGTTTTGTTTTTGATACAAAACCCTAAAAATGACTGACTACGGTCTGAATACCCTGACGGCTATATGTGAATACAGCCGCTATTTTGACTGTGACTTGACGGTGACGGTTATGATTCGGAAGGTTGACTGAACTGTGACGTGACTGATGTGTCTGCATCGACCTTTATGGGGTAAATAACTCGGTTGAGCGTGCTGCTAATCACACACCTCTCCACAAGACCGTCACGATCTTGAAAATGAGATGATGCTAACTCATCTCGAGGCCATGGTTCAAATTGGACTGTTGCGCCAGTTATTTTTTTTTTAATTCTTCTTTTTGTAGTGCTACCAGTGAGTTCCGCTTGTCCGCTCTAGATAGTGATGTCGTGTTGCTCGATTTTGTTACGAAGTCCTTTTACCATGGAATCAATACAATTTTTCCTCGACATCTGCTTGAAACCCGAAGTGATCACTGCTAGTTGATCCCGGAGAAGATTTGGGTTGGAAATATCCTTGGTGTTCCTAAGGATACCTAGCTCGGAATGAACAGCCAGTAAATTCTTCAATTCTTCTTCTTCCCCAAAAGATCCTTTAACAACACCAAAGGGTTAAAATGCTTTCACCGGTACTTCTGTGCACTTCTCCTTTCTCCTTTCACCTCGATTCACGCGACAACCTATGTTGCGCCTCAGGTACAAAAGGGCCTTTTTCGTCTCACCAAAGAGTTAAAATGTTTTAGCTTATGCTGCTGGAGCGGAACGCGGGCAATATGGTTGTCGCTTAAGTCGAGGTGGAAGGAGGAATGCAGACGAGTGCTGCTGCATTCCTCCTTACACCTCGACTTATGCGACAACCATATTGCCCGTGTTCCGCACCATGTAAAAAAACCTCTATTTCGTTATACTAAAGGGTTGAAATGCTTCCACCGACACTCCTCTGCACCGGGTGATAATACTATACATTTTGTATTAGTGGAAATTTTGAATTATGGGATTATGTTTTTAATAGGGAATTTACTTATTTCATTCGGAAATTTTTAATGTTTATTGGAAATTTTGTTATTTGACTGGGGAAATTATTGATTTTTTTAAGAAATTTATGTATTTGATTTGGAAAGTTTTTTATTTATTTTGGAAATTACTTTTTTCGATCTGGAAATGTATCTACTTGATCCAGAAAGTTATCTATTTGGTCCGGAGACTTATATATTTGACCCGGAAAGTTATTTGTTTGCCTCGGAATTTTAAGTAGTTGGCCTGGAAATGCAATATTCTCATGGCGCGCTTCAAATATTTTTGCATGCATTTTTGCAGTGTAACGAGAAGTGATGAGAAATTACGCTGAATTCGCAAAATAAAAATAAAAATAAGAAAATCTAACAAGCCTTTTTGTGCTGATTCAAGCTTACTCTTTATTATTTGTTTATTTCCTTTTCAATGTGTATATTTAAATATTGTTACAAAGATATAATAATTTCTTGGAATACTTTTCGTACGTCATATCACCATAAAGAATGCACAATATGTCATTTTCCAGCATATATAAATAGACTAGACTTCAAATTTATGATTTCAACAATAATTGTAATCGTTCATAATACTTTTTTTTCTTTTCTTGATTTTATCAAGCGACACCACAATTAATTTAAGTTAAATATCGTTAAATAAGATAAATATACAACAGTACAACAGGCGACGTTATATCCTTACAAATATCAGTTCACTATTCACTATATGAACATATCCTTACTTTGACATAGCATAGCAATAGGCCGATAGTTCAGTAAATGTGCAAGGTTTCTTGCAGCACTCATTGACGATTCCTTGCTTGATACGTCGAATGTGGGGCGACATAGCACCAGGATATAGTTTGTTGAGGAAGGGCATAGCTTCGAACGTTTCGTAATTGTAGGCATCGTCATCGTAGTATTCGCTAATAGCGACTGCGGGCGGAATAGAAGAAAAATAGATACATATGTAGAAGAATATTCCAGTATTGATAGAATAATGTTTCATTACCTGCTTTCTTACGGGGTACTGTGTTATATTTGTTGCGACATACCACTTTCAGGGCATCGTTTAGTTGGGTTCCACAAAATTTCTGTTGGGAAGCACATACTTGAAAGAGGACAGCAACGATGAGAGTGACAAGGACTAATTTTTGCAACACGCTGATCTTTGGAGAAGCCATCTGTTGATATATAACGTTAACGTATAGGTGTTAATATGATATCAAAGTTCCGTACCGCAACAACTTTGAGTACATATTATAAGCTTCAACGAAGAAAATATCAATTTCTGCACTAATCAATAAAAGTAGAGTTTTCTTTTTCAATATTCAATATTCACATTCAATTAAAACTGTAACCCAGGATGTACGACGAGTCATAAAGTACTCAAAGTACAGTTTAGTAATTAACTCGCTTAACTTTCCACTTAAATAATAAAAAAACCAGGACATGTTTGTATTGTATTAAGCTCGGCTTCCAATTTAGAACTGCTTCTTGTTGACTTTGGTAATGTTGATCAACTTGATTATGTACTACCATATCGCATTTATTTACTCAAATTTCTTCGCATTTTTTCGTTTTTTTTGGCAAGAGATAAGCCAAATAAAATATAGGGTCATTGTCACCCTGGGGGTGTTTTTCTTATTATTTATTCTGAAATACTGGCCTATAGGCCAGTAGCAATGAAAATGTCGTTTAATTTCTTCTGATCCTGAATTTTGCTCAGATATCGATAAAGGCTTATCAAAAAAAAACTTAAATTCAAATCTGCACCACCTGAACAAATTTCTGGCCGTACTTATGCATTTTTTTGTCTCTTTTTTTAGTTGATGCTAAAATCGACTTTTTTTTAAACTTTAGCGCGTTGTAACATTTTACGTATTTCTTCAAACTAGACCGTTTGCATTCAAAAGTTGAACATAATTGTATACCGAATAATTTGATATTTTAATTTTAATTATAAATTAGCGAGTTTCCGACCTACCGTCACTCTCGGACCACCAGTGGTTACAGTGGCGGATCCAGAGGAGGGGGGGGGGGCATGGGCGCCTGGGCCCCCTTCAAAATGTTGTATAAATGTTGTATAGAGCTTGGTCTTTGAATATTTGAGGAAATACCCGAACATGATTTACAGCGAATACAAAAAGTGCCCGACAAGGGTGGATTCCTTTGTGCTACGTGTTACCCTTTGGCACATTTCTCTGGAAACATCATCTGAACGAAGATACACCGCAAGCTAGAGTGCTTTCTCCCATTCTCTAGAACTTTGTTGTGAATAGACTAGTATAAAACCTGAAAGTATCGAGCAGCAGGGATTGTGGGCTTATGAATATGACATTGCTATTACCGTGATTAGTAAATTTCCGGGTGTTTTTAGTCAGGCATTGCAGAATATCCTCTCACAACAAACCATTTGGGCTACTAACTATGGGATAGGAGTTCATCCAAACAAAACAGCTTGTTCTCTGCCGTAGTATAGGATATCACATAGAAAATTATCACCCTGAAGGACATAATCCTAATGTGCATGCGACTCTAAACATGTACAATCATACTATGCACATTAGTATTATGCCCTTTAGGGTGATTATTTACAATGTGATATAACTCGTACCCTTTGACGTACAATGTGGCCTATCGCTCTCTCTCTCTAATTGCCTTGACCTCTCCAGGGGTCTAGCATTTCTATACCTTGTTGACGTTTCGATAGCATATCTACTTTTCAGAGCCGCAGTTGCTAGCATGCACTAGGGATGGCGGTTATTGGAAAATCTACCGGTTGTCCGGTTGTTCCGGTTATTTTCGCCATCGGTTTAACCGCTTCGGTTTAACCGGCCCAATCTACCGGTTATGGGAAAAACCGGTTATCCGGTTATTTAATAATAATAAGTTAATAATTGTTGACAAGCTTGCGTTATTTTGTAGATCCTTTGGCATACATGTGTTTGGGGAGCAACTTATGCCTGCAGTATAATAGCCGCCATACATTATGCAATCCGTCGCCTGATAAATCGGCCAATGGATCGCTACAAAATATCAGCTGATCAAAATTATATTGGACAATCAAAAAAATCGTCAACAATAGGCGCATGCACAGGCCGATCCATCGGCCGATATTGATATCGGGCGACGGATCGGCCGATCGATCGGTGTGTGTATGTCACGTTTTAGACTTACAAAATAAGTAAGAGTTGCACTGAAGAAAAGTTGCTTCCCAAACACATGTATGCCAAAGGGTCATCAAAATAGCGCAAACTCAAAATCTTTCCTTTTCACAAATCAAGCTTTGGGCCAATAGTTGGTATCCAGTCTATTCATAAATACTCTTTCGGTAATATGTTAATCCGTTAGTCGAGTCCTTTCATTAGATACCACCCACATCATTTAAACTTGATAGCAGTCGTTCAGAGGCCACGGAACTCCCGATCAAATCTAAATATTTTTGTGCAATAAATGACAAACCCGGCATGCAGGCATTGCTCTTCTCCCAAAAATTGAAAGGATCACTTCCCCTATGAAGCAACGGCTGCTGAAGATAGAGCTTCAATTCATTTGAAAATGATTCCACTGGAGCACAATTGGCTACTTCCTATGTAATGTTGGATGGTACTTTTTCCATAGTGAAATAAGAAGTTAGTTAATTAAATTGGATGATTTTATTTATTAAGTGACTTTATACCTTTACTAATGACTGCAAGATGCAATCTTATTATTACGGCGTAATCGCCAATCTTTCCCTAATAGCTGGTAAGTCTGTGAGTCGCCAATTGCAACTTCCAATTACAGACTGCCCTTCCCTTATACAATATCGCCTATTTATACTATCACTTATTACTAACACATGTTTTCTTACAAATTAGTCATTACTATACCTATTCCCTATTCCCATGCTCCAGATTCACCTAAAAATCAAGTGACATCATCACAATAACTTTTGACCTAATTTCCGGTCACTTATTGTGATATGGAGAAAGTAAACGTGATTCACAAGCAATGCAACTAAAGTATGCAAGAATCAAGCAGTGCAATATGACACCAAGAATGCATGCTCAATAATTGCTTTTGCTTACTTCGTTGCTTGTTTGTTTACAAACGAAGAAAATACTATTCTTAAGGTGAGTGTACACCATATGTACACTACACCCATGGGGTTTTTGGTGATTTGTGTTATACAAATCATAATAATAATTATAATACTACTCCACGTGTAGGGTATCTGGAACATGAGGTTTACAATATCCTCTTAATATTTTACATATAATTTTTTTTTTTTTTTTTTTTTTTTTTTTTTTTTTTTTTTTTTTTATATATATATATATTGTTATTGAATGTTAATTACTCAAAATTTTTTTAGTCTATTCTTATGTATTGTTTTAGGAATTCCCTTATAATCTATTGTTACATTTGTATTATCAATACTTATTACATTAAATGGTCCCACATAAGGTGGTTGACCTTTCTTTTTGTTTTCATTCTTTACTAATACCTTATCGTTAACTAATATTATAAGTGGGTTTACATTTTTATCTTTCTTAGTGCGGTTAAGTTTTGTTAATTCAATAAGTTCACGGGCTTTAGATACTGAAAATCTGAGTCTAACTTTAAGTTCATTTGCATAATTATCGAGATTATATACTGTGTCATTAGTTGTAAGAATATCATTGGGCAGAGTAGGTAATTTACCGAAAACTAACTCAAAAGGACTGTAGTTATTATCTACGTGTGGCGTTATATTATACGCGAAAGTGTAATATGGTAACCAAACGTCCCAATTCATATCCTCAGCAAAAGTTAGCATGTACTCATTTAAGACACGATGATTTCGTTCTATAGCACCCAAAGTTTCGTGATGATATGGTGTAGAGAAAATCTGTTTGATTTTTAGCATATCGCAAATTTCTTTTAATAATTTGTTAGTGAATTCAGAACCCATATCCGACTTTAGTACTTTAAATAAACCGTGAGTTAAAATTAGGTTTTCTACTAGAGATTTAGCTACGTTTTTGGCTTCTTTAGTTTCTAAAGGCGCGGCAATAACGAATTTTGATAGCTCGCATTGCATGGTTAATATATATCGGTAACCGTTTGATATTCGAAGTGGTCCTACAATATCTATACAAATGGTTTCAAAACTTGTAGATGGCGTATCTGTTTTTATCATTCGTTCTTTAGTATGACGTATCTGTTTATTAATTTTACATTTTTCACAATTGCTTACGTAATCTTTTATCATCCTATTCATATTTTTCCAACAGTATCGTTGTTTAAGTTTTAAGCATGTTTTTCTGACTCCGAAGTGTCCTCCGTGTGGCGTATCATGATACTCTTTAATTAATTCTTTTTGACGACTAATTTCTTTGATGTTTTCAAGGGCTTTATAAATAATTATATTTACTTTCACGTGAAAATCTTGTTGCAACATATTAATAATATATTTAAATTTTTCAATAGACAATGCTTGGAAAATTTCATCATTTGTTGGTATGGCTAGCGTATGAATTTTCCAATTAAGCGCCGTTTCCAATAGCTTCTTCATGATAGGCACGTATACCATATCAGAATTATCGCTATTGTTGGTATGCTTCGCATTGTAGGATGAAATGTTAGACGCTTTATTAACGGAAACGTATTTCCTGTTAACACTATCGCTGTCATATATACATATTGCATCCTTTGTACGTACAATTTTTGGTTTATTTCCATTTCGGATAATAAACTTCAGTTTAATAATATTTCGGATATCCGTCAATGATGTACACTCCCATACTCGAAGTTGATCAGGCTCCGATTGTAATCTGGGTAGGTCATCCTTATTATTCACATTATTATTTTTATAGTGCACTTTGTTGTCTGACTGTTGTTTAGCCGACATTCCCCTTGTTATCGCCAAAGTTTTCTTTATAGTATTATCGTTGTCGAGCGGAATCATTTTCTTTAAAATGTCTGAATTCAGTTCTATTCGAGACAAAGCGTCTGCATTGGTATTTATTTTACCTTGCTTGTAAACTATTTCAAAATCATAATCTGATAAGTCAAGGCGAATTCTAGTCAATTTGGAAGATGGGTTTTTATGAGTAAAAAGAGAAATAAGTGGCCGATGGTCGGTGACCACAATAAACCTTCTACCGTACAGGTAAGGACGGAAAAAATTTATTCCCCAATGGATTGCTAATAATTCTTTTTCTATGATGGGTTTGTTCAAATCATGTTTTCCTAAGGATTTGCTTGCAAAAGATATCGGTAAATCGCTACCAATTTCTCCTTGTGACAACACTGCACCTAATGCATGACTAGATGCATCTGTTGTGACGATAAATGGTTTAGAAAAATCCGGGTATTGCAATATCGGAGGTTGAATTAATTTGCTCTTAAGGGTTTCAAATGCTATTTGACAATTATCATCCCATTTAAACGTAGCATTCTTTTTTAGAAGTACATTTAAACATCTAGCAATGTCTGCGAAATTTTTTATAAACCTTCTGTAATAATTACAAAAAGCTACAAATCGACGAACTTCATCGGCATTTTTCGGTACAGGATAATTTTTTATTACATCGTTTTTCGATGGGTCCGTTCTTATGCCTTGGCTAGTTATCAAATGCCCTAAGTATACTACTTCCGATTTTAGAAATTGACACTTGCTAGCATTCAATTTAAGATTATATTGTCGTAACCGTGTCAGGGTTTTGATAAGATTATCGTTATGATGCTTGACACTACAGCCGAAAACTATAATATCATCAACATATAAGAAAGCCTCAGATTCCAAACCGGTCAGAGCTATTGTAAGCATTCTTTGAAAACTAGGAGATGATATCGTGAGACCGAATGGGAGTCGTTTGAATTGAAAATGACCCTTGTCAGTAGAAAAGGCTGTCAGTGGTCTCGATTCCTTTTCCAACTCGATTTGATGAAAAGAGCTGGTCATATCAAGCGTTGAAAAGTATCTAGCTCTTCCTAGCCTGTCTAAAACATCTTCTAAACGCGTTAAAGGAAATTTGTCATTTATAACCTTATTATTCAAACGTCTGAAATCCACAACAAGTCGCCATTTCATTCTACCATCAGTACTCTTCTTAGGTACTATAAGTAATGGAGAATTGTAAGGGCTAACCGATGGTTCAATGATGTCATTGTCCATTAATTCATTGACTTGAGTATTGATTTCCTCCAACTGTGCATGCGGTAATTTGTAATTTTTCGTATACACAGGAATATCGTCTGATGTAATAATTTTCTGTTTATAAAAATTGTTGACTGTTAGCTTATCACCCTCGATATGGAAAATATCTTGAAATTCTGTAATAATTTTTAGGAGACTATCCTTAGTTTTTTCGTCAGTCGCGCCCGTTTCTATCCCGCTAAGCAGTTTCTGTAGGCGCTCATGACTTTTGTCCTTCTGAGATATACTAAGGATTTCATAATTGCTAAGTGGTTCTATATTGATGTTGAAATTTTCAATAGTCGCTGAAAAGTCGTTGGCATTTAGTATTTTAATGTGACATATGCCTTTTGCTGGGACTATTGTATTTGCCACAAATACACCTGGATAAATCTCTTTACCACAAACTAAACTATCACCTTCCCTTGTTAGATTAATAGGTACAACTGCTTCTGTTCTTGGGGGTATTTTCCATTGAACAAGTTTCAATGCTTTCATGTTCATTGGAATGATAATTTCCTCATTATCAATAATGAAAGTTATTGTATAGGTCTCAAAACATATTTTAGAATAATGTTTTTCTAAAATGTCCCTTCCAATAATTCCATCCGTGAAAATTGGAAAATCTTCACCTACTATATGGAAAATATTTTCTGAAACATATTCCCCTAAAAGTAGCTTCAACCTTGCTGTGCCTAGAGAAGTGACAACTTCACTGGTTATGCCATTTAGTTTGCATTGAAAATGATCGTTTAACTCGTTTAAATTAATATTATTACTCTTGCAAATAGAAATATCTGCTCCCGTATCTATCAAGAAAGTCAGATTGTGTTGTAAATTTTTGCATTTTATTGTTATATAATTGGATCCGCTATTAGATATATTGAATATTTGCTTTCCGGGAAGGCCAAATTTTTCATTTACTGTTGTTCCTCTCCGGAGAGCTGTCCGTTTCCCTGGTCCTGAATGATATTAACGTTTCTTGAATTATTTTGGTTATTATTCCAGTTGCCGTTGGATCTTCTGTTATTGTTGGAGTTATTCCCGTTATTCCAGTTATTGCGATTGTTTCCGTTATTGCTGTTATTCCAATTATTACTGTTATTCCGGTTATTTCCGCTATTATTGTTATTCCAATTACTACCGTTATTCCGGTTATTCCCGCTATTATTGTTATTGTTTCTATTATTTCGGTTATTATATCTGATATTGTTGTTATTTTGACGGTTATTACTACTATAATTATTGTTATTGTTATTATTGTTACCGTAGTTTCTGTTATTATTATTTCGGTTGTTATTGTTATTTCGGTTGCTATTATTATTTGGCTTCGCGTTGCCATTGTTCATTAACATAATTCTTTTGTTATTAACGCTTCGTTTTTCAAGTTCTACTGTTAGGTTTGCGGCTTCCATAATATCCTTTGGTCTAGACGCGAAAATAGTGTTTTGATACTGTTCGTTTACACCATTCAAGAAAATTGTTAATGCTAATTTCTCATTTATCATAGCTACTGCTTTTTTAGAATGTTCGGTTGCTAAAGAACCCAATTCATCGATTTCCAAAGAAGTAAGCTCACTAGTTAATTTCAAAATTTTATCTCTAAAAGCAATTGCAGATGATTTGAGTTGGAGCATATTATGCAAATCTGTTTGGATACTTGTGATAGTTCTGGTGTTCCGAAAATTAGCTTTTAGCCTAGTTGAAAAATCCTCGAAAGTTGTTGGTAGATCAGTCCCCAATGACGTTCTTACAACATCAGACAATTTTGCATTACAAACAAAATTTATTAATTCTTTTTTTCCTTCATCATTAAATGTTTTATGAAGGAGTTCGATATGCGTTAGAAAAGCATGAAGATTTTTATGGTGTCCTTCAAAAAGTGGAATAACTTTGTGTGCCAAAGCTAAATCAAAATTACTCGCCATGATTGCAAGTTGTTTTAAAAACAAGTTTTTGAGTTCTTCGTAAATACTTTTAAAATAAATTTTTAGATCAAGAACATCCAATTTGGTACTTGAAAAAAAATCTTTTAACTGAGTTCTTGTATTCTCAAGAGCCTCTAGTTTTGATCTAATAGTTTGTTCTTTATAAGGTTTGTTAATTGATTTCTTGGCGTTGTTTAACTCCTTTTTTGATTCTTCAATCAGGGCTTTTACATGCGAAAAAGTGGATTGTTCTGATTTCTCAACATCAGACATTACTCAGTGAAATACCAAAAAAAATGAAAGGTGTAAATTTGAATTGTATATGTGGAGTCTATTAATTAAATATTTGTTGTTCTATTAACATATTTTCGTACATAATTATTATGGTATCTATTATAAAAGTAAAATAATACTAATGCTATAGCAAACACTGCTGATGTGGTGATTGCCTGACGATATTCGGTCATCATAGATCCGGTGTTTACTGAAGAGCAGTTCCCCATATTTAATTATTGTATTATTATTAATGTTTTTTTTTTTAAATTTTTAAGTTTCCTGGATATAGCCTCAGCTTCCTTGAATAGAGCTCGCTTTTGAGCGGAGTCCGTCACCAATGGGATGATACCAAAAATTCTAGCCTTCTCCTGACGGAGTCGCACTCGTTTTCCGCCTCTGGTGCGTGTAATAGCCGCTTCCGCAGGTTGTGGTGTCGTCAGCTGTGGTCGTTGAATGTATCTCCGCTTTGGTCCTAGATGGGGTAGATCGTCTTCCGTCGCCTGCAAAATTGCATCCTCGTAAGTTTTCCTCTTCTTTTTAACGACAGGAGCGGCAGGGTCTACTGCTTGCTGAACTGGCGCTTTTTCTTCTGTATCGGGATTAATCTTCGACGGAATATACTGCGGTGCTTGCCTATTTACTTCGACGGTATATTTCTCTGCGGTGCCAAATAATTTGCTGAAATAGTCATCTATCTCACGGTGCTCTTCCAATGAAAAATTAATGTCGAGCAAGTCCTTGTCCATTGTTCGATGATTGGCAGGATCGCCATGTAATGTTGGATGGTACTTTTTCCATAGTGAAATAAGAAGTTAGTTAATTAAATTGGATGATTTTATTTATTAAGTGACTTTATACCTTTACTAATGACTGCAAGATGCAATCTTATTATTACGGCGTAATCGCCAATCTTTCCCTAATAGCTGGTAAGTCTGTGAGTCGCCAATTGCAACTTCCAATTACAGACTGCCCTTCCCTTATACAATATCGCCTATTTATACTATCACTTATTACTAACACATGTTTTCTTACAAATTAGTCATTACTATACCTATTCCCTATTCCCATGCTCCAGATTCACCTAAAAATCAAGTGACATCATCACAATAACTTTTGACCTAATTTCCGGTCACTTATTGTGATATGGAGAAAGTAAACGTGATTCACAAGCAATGCAACTAAAGTATGCAAGAATCAAGCAGTGCAATATGACACCAAGAATGCATGCTCAATAATTGCTTTTGCTTACTTCGTTGCTTGTTTGTTTACAAACGAAGAAAATACTATTCTTAAGGTGAGTGTACACCATATGTACACTACACCTAGTCATGTGATGACCAAAAAGGGTTTTAGTTGTTTATGACCTCAGCCTTTTGAGGTAAGGGTGAAAGTTTGCCAATGTCAGCCAAGTGGTGCTTAACTTCTTGGCTAAAATGGGGCTCAAGCATATTTTTGTTGGTGCTTGCGGTTTTTTTTTCAAATAGCCATTGTAAAAAAAAAACGGTCCCACTAAATTTGAATCAGAAGGACAAACGGCTGAATTTTTCTTCTTCTCTGGCGTCAAACGATTTGAAAAAACAAGTTAGCATTTTCGCATGTCGGTTATTTTTCCCCGGTTATTGGATGTAGAAAGTAGTACCGGTAAAAAACCGGACAAAAATAGTACCGGAGATAACCGGTTATTCGAAATGGAAAATACCGGTTGTCGGAATAACCGGTAGGTATTTCCCATCCCTAGCATGCACCTGCCATCCGCCCCGTCTTTATACTGACAAGCTCGGTGCACTGTAAGAGTTCTATTAGTACTCACAGGCAGTTTTTGATCACGTCGAGATTTGAACTCCGAGCTCTAGATTAGTATCGTAGAGCGGTGAATGAACGACCACAGCCACCGAACGCGACTAAGTACGGTGGCCGTGAAAGTAAGTAGTGTACGAATAGTGCCTGTAATATTATCGGCTACCGGTACTTCTCTCACCAAACTAGACCTGCCGCACAATCTTATTGATATTATGCAAAAATAAGTCATTTTGCATACATGTGCAATGGTGCGAAAAGTGCTCGACGACCTCCACCAAGTAGTGATAGGGATCAGGATGCCGGCATAACACCTGCCCAAGTCATCCACACCTGTCAACTTGATGCTTGCATCCGTTGTGAGTATAAAGCTGGCCAAAGAGGCCGAGATTACACCAGCCAGGCAATAATAAAGAATATCTAAACCATAATCAACTAGCTTTATCAAACAATCAATCATGTTTGATAAGTATGATTGATCGATTATGGTGTTCAAGGATACATGAGCGAAATTTGTTTGTTCAAGTGGCTTGAAGATTGATCGAATCTCGACTATGGTCTTCAATAGAAAAACAACAACTGAGCGTGTGTAGCGACACTATACAAGCTGTTGGTAGTAGGCCTGTTCACAACTCAAATTTCAGTACCGGTTTTAGATTTTTCTTAGTACCGGTATGGCACGCGGTTTCTCGGTATTCTCGGTACTCGTTTCAGTACGAGCACCGGTTTTTTACAGGGTTTTTTTACCCGTTTTTTATTTATTCGGTTTTTTCTTTGCCCGGTTTTTACCGGGCCTTTTACCCGATTTTGACCCAGTTTTTGAGTACCGATTTTCCTCGGTTTATTTGAGTACCGGTTTTTTAAACCATGAGTCGGTTTTTTTCAGTACCGTACTCGAAAAACAGATATGATTACTAGCACCGCGTAGTGAAAAACATTGTGTGGATTTGAGTTGTGATTCGTAACAAGATGGAGATGAATTAATATGAAGTTGGATGGAATTACTATCGCTTGAAGCTCATATCGCTACCAGATAATAACATGCATACGTATACTTGCATGGCACTGAATATTAGCACGAGAATCAGTCGAAAAACATAAGAATTGAGTCTTTGAACAAATGATATGAATTGTGATTTGATCTATATTATATAAAGTAGCCCAATTTGTATTTTTTCTGTAGATGTTCATACATATCTATTATATCGGTTTTAATGCAAATGCCAATAATAACTAGCCTTGGCGAAAGTGGCTATCCGAAATAATCCATATGGATTGTAATGAACCATATTCTAGTCTGGTCGTGCTGCTTCTACCGGCAGATCGAAGGCAGCACCTAATGAGTAATGCCCCTTCGGTGGTACGAAACCAGAGGCCGAGGGTCCCATTACACCCGGACCCCGATGCGAGCGCGAGGGCATCTCGGCTGTCCGCCAACCTTGTCCTTATCGTTTCACTTTTTTTATTATTCCCCATTTCGCCTCCCATGTTTGTTTTGCCTTCCTCAGGCCTATGACTTTTTGTTAACACGTAAAGGATTGGGGCAAAAACCCCGCCCACGTCTCCCGAACTGAGCTACAGAAAGCATATGTCGCTGCTTAACTCGCTGAGGGGCCTTTTCCTTCGCCAGATGGCACGGCCCGACCTTCACGGTCACTATGCCATATTAGGCTCCGTCCCCACGGGCATTTGGTCAATATCGGTTTCAAATCGAAATTCTGCATGCGAAAAGAAAACGAAAATAGCCAGGCAGCGGCCATGGTACAAATGCTAAATTGACAATTGTGTGGGTTGCCGCTCTTGCACCTAGAGCGAGCGAAGCGAGCGTTCATGTATGTGCGATACTGATGGTTGTGATCCCTTAAACGCGGAGCGAGTGGAGCCCACACAAGGTATTGTTGATTCACAACCCTCAGTATCGCACGTGCACAACTGCGGAGATGGAGAGAACACTTCGTTGAGGTGCTCAACAACACCTTTGGACCTTCGAATGCATCTTCATTTGTAGCAGAAGATATTCCGCCAATAGCCAGAGTTGATGCCACCCCCATCTAAGCTGGAAGTAACAACGGCTATTAAATCGATGGATGCGGGTAAAACCTCGGGATAGATGGAATTCCGGTGGAAGCGGATGCCAACGCTACTGCGGATATTCTTCTCCGCCTATTCCAAGGGTGTTGGGAAACCGAAACTCTCCTTAAAGAGTAGAAAAAGGGCGTCATTATTAAGATGAAAAAAGGCGACCTGACGGAATGCAATAATTGGCGTAGGATCTGTCTTCTCCCAGCAGTCTCTAAACTGATGATCTCGATCAGGATCAAACAAGCAGTTGACCTCACATTGGCCTTGTTTATGCCGCGGAACTATCTTCGAGGATTAACTAATTCGAGCTCACTCACGACGACATAAACATGTCGCACTAGCCAGTTTTGGTACCAATTTTAGCTCCACTTGCTATGCAGAGCTGGACTGAAAAATTGGGACTAGGTGGTGTTGCTGTCTTCGCTAATGGTGTTGTTGTTCCTGAAACTCTGCATTCGTTTCATCCGTTGATTGTAGCGGTAGAAACGCGTTTTTATTAGGAGGCTACTGTCTCTTAACATTTTCTTAACCAATTTCACCGAAGTCACAAACCAACAGCTGACATCTTTCATTTAGTTTAGTACCTCTTCGTATGGTCGGTATAAACACACCACGAACAAGTACTTGCACTAAAACGATTTAGTTAAATCGCCTTTCCACGGTATAAATGAGGCCATTGAATGATGAACTGGCTGGCTTTCGCGAGGGCTTTTCTTGTAACGACCACATCAACACCCTCCGAATTATTATTGAACAATCCGCAGAGTGGAGACTCCATTACATCTCATGTTCATCGATTTCGAGGAGGCGTTTGACAGCGTTGACCGGGAATACATCTGGAGGGCTTTACGTAGGATAAAATAATTTCCATCATCAAGGAATTCTACCAGGAAGCCCAATGTCATAATTTTGAGGTGCATAGCGGAGTGAGACAAGGCATTTTGTCACCTATACTGTTTTTAATTGCCATTAATGATGTACTAAGCGACGCGTTTCAAGAACACCAGAACAAAGGTATAACATGGAATTTATTCAAATACTTTAAACAGCTAGACTGTGCTGACGATATTTGGCTTCTATCAAATAAATCAGATCAAGTAGCTCAAATGTCTGATGCTGTGCATTGCGAAAATCAATGCTGCCAGGACTAAGTACTTGAGCTTGGATCCAGGAAAGCAAGACGAAATTTGTGTTTCGGGGCAGGCAGTCGAAAAAGTTGACAATTCCTGCTACCTCGAAAGGGTAGTTACAGCAGATGGTGGAGCGGATGCTGATGAATAGTGTCGCATCAACAAGGCTCGAACAGCTTTTTTCAGTTTGACTCCTTTCTTGCAAAACAACAACATTCCCAGACGCACCAAACTCCGGATCTTCGAAACCAACGTAAAATTTTTGCTGCTCAAATTGGAAGGTGACTAATGAGATAACAACTAAGTTGCAAACATTCGTGAACCAATGTCAATGTCGCTGGTCGGAGGTCATTTCTAACGACGACCTCCTTACTATAACTCGCCAGGCTAGGATAGAAACTTCGATCAAAAGAAGAAAGTGGCAATGGATAGGTCACACCCATAAACGGCCGAACAACATTGCTCAACAGTCCCTCGATTGGAACCCTCAAGGAGCCAACGCAAGACGCTGTGTTGGACGATCGAGAAACACGTGGAGAAGGTCAGTTGAGAGCGAGGGTGCCTCTATAGGCAAATCGTGGAGAGAGCTTAAGGCGATTGCGGAGAACAGAACGAGGTGTAACGTAGGCGTGGTTAATGCCCTATGCCCCACCAGGGGTTTGCAGGAACCAGAGAGATAGAGAGAGAGATTTAGATAGAATAATAATTAATAAATGACGAAACAATTACTCAATTTGCTTTGGCTAATAAATCGCTACTACTATATGTATGTATGTATGTATATATGTACATAAACTCGTATATAATATTCGATATCGTTTTCGACTTAGGACGCGCTTCTCGGATCCAATTAGTGTCCTGAGCCGACATATACCTGTATCACGAGATAGGAGAATTACCACAAATAACTCGATGACTCCCACGCTCTTAATCTCAAGAATTTTTTTAATATATAATATGTACATATTTTGTAATATTTTTTTGTTTATGTTTGAAGCTTGATTTCCCTTATCCCTCACGCACCGCTTCCCGCAGTCAAATTGCTGTGGTGGTTGGGCGATTAAAACTGATACTGATAAACCAACCAAACACAACAAATTGTCATTATTGTAAAGGTTATAGGACTTTGAGAGTTGGTGCGTATAGATACGTGCAGTTTTGGAACAGACGAATATATGCATAATGTCGCGATGTTGTTTGGAAAACAACAAGCAGTGATTGTAAACTAACTACAGTATCTACGAGTATATGAAATGAAGCATCTCCATTACCGAGATGTATATGACAATGAGTGTGGCTCTTATCATTATTACCCTCCGCGAATGTTGTTTATAACGGTCTGTCAGCGATATTTATGTTATTGTAATGAACATGCGTTCCACTCGTGAGAACTGACTGATTTCCATTCATAACTAAATCGAAAATGACGGAGTTTTGAAAATATACGATTGTTTTTAAATGTATGAACGAAGGTCACAATCCGACGAAACCGGGGCAGATGCGGTTTTAACAAGATATTGTCAAGGCTGAACGTGAAATAGTCAAAACTATGTATATAACTATAATTCTGGTCACTTCACTATACTGGACCGCCTCGCTTAATAACTATCGCGAAATACAAAAGATACGAGCACTATCACCGATTATCTATATTATATTCCTTATAAATGAACGCACCCTTTAGTTTATAACTACTGGATACTTTCCTCGGTCGTGGTAAATTTAAATTTTGGATTATGGTTATGGATATTATTTGAGCACTTACTGTGATTAGGTTGTTTGTTATCGTGTTGCTAGATTGAACAACTGAGAACGTTTGATGATTATCCTCGGCTTGGCTCCCTAATTTATACTAGCAAGGATTATCACGCTGCACCCCAAAAATCGATAACTTTCGACCAGGTACTACGTACATACATATGTATTCAGATTAACACCGCGACTTTTCTAGCTAAAATAAGATGATGTATGATACGAGTACAGTGGTGGCTGTTTGAATAAATACACTACTGAGCCATCCTTGATATGGCATGCGGACTTAACGTTTAACTGACGCGAGGGTCAATTGAACCCATTTTTTGTACACTGTCCACAATTTATTTATAAAGCTGCTCAATTGTTTAGCCCCTTAGGCTCAATTTACATTGCCCCATGAAGCAGATAACCCGGGTGAGTCGCATGAGCAAACCACATTGGCGACCAATTCAAAAGTAGAGCATGCGAGCCATCCGGTTCATCCGGCAATGTAAATTGAGCCTAAGGGGCTAGGTGGATTGAAGGTATGCTGTGGGCTGGCCCACTAGCACTACGACCTGATGGTCTATTGTGCCGTAGCCATATGTCTGCTTACAGGCCTAGACCTGCCGATCAACTTACTTAAATCTTTACCTGAAAGTGCAAAACTTCACCTGGTTCAAGAAAAGTACTCCCAAAGTGATTGAATGGCAACCCTGTTTTTATGTGAAAAGATTCGTTCGTTCGGGCTGATTCGTAGGTAAGGTAGAAAATTTTGGGTCGCTAATTTCGAATCTGGCGATAACAACTAGGTTAGGTTAGGTTGGGTGGCGGCCTTACCGCCCCGCATAGATCGCTTGGGTCAATAGCGATGCCACGAATTGACAACGGGGCAAAGGAACTACGTATTGGAACTAGTTAATATCGTTGGGTCATTGTGGAGTTGGAAGGTTATCGTCGCGTTTGCGAATTCCAAAAGAGTGTTTATACTGAGGTCCGCGATCGCCTTCAAGTTGCGGAAGAAGAAGGCACCAAGACATTTGTGTCTAGTTCTTGCGAGTGCTGGGCATTCACACAAGAGGTGTTTCACAGTTTCTTTAATGTTAGGCAGCTGACAGTTTCTGCAGCCATTGGAAGTGATCAATCCTAGCCTATAGGCGTGCACCCCTATCAGGCGATGACCAGTAACTAATCCGACTAGCATCGCAGACTTACCTCTGGATAGTCTTAGGAGTACGTTAGTTCTGCTTGGATAGTAAGAATTCCAGACTTCCCTCGTTGTCCTGGAATTGATGGCTTTGTTCCAATCATTATTGGCCAGTTGCATCATCTTACAGTCCATTTCTGATCTTATTGCCTGCATTGGTATAGGAATTGCTATTGCCATTGCGCTATCAAGAGCAGCACCCTGTTTTGCAAGCCCGTCCGCGATGTATGCCAAGTATGCCGCTGTGGCCCGACACCCATCGGAGCTCTACTCTCCTTGAAGTACCTAGCATCTGAAGAGTCGAAAGACATCTGAGCACTGTCTTTGATCTTATGGTGTCGGATTGTAGCGCTTTTAAAGCAGCTTGACTATCGGAGTGAATAAATTTTTTTCCCTTTTTGCGAGTTGTTGAGGCTAGCTCTGCTGCCTTTTGAATCGCTAGCACTTCCGCCTGGAAGATACTGCATTCGTTCGGCAGTCGGATAGATAAATTGTACAGGAGTTCTGGAGAGTGAACTGCCGCTCCAACACCCCCTTCCATATTTGAGCCGTCTTTGTGGAGATCTATTGTTCTCTTTGGCACATTCTCGCCGGTAGTAAAATAAACTCTATCTGGTATAAATATGTACTGAGAAGTTTTTGTTGTAGTCCATCACTGCTTTAGTGAAGTCGGTGGTTGCGACTGGCAATTTGATGTTTTAATTACCATACGGCTTTGTTCTGAATTGCCCTGTTTACCTGAGTCTTAGGGCACACTTAGACGCTGTGTTCATTAGGAACATATCGATTGGTGGGATGTTCAGGAGAGTGTTTAAGTAATTCGTTGACATGGTTCTCATTGCGCCAGTGATTTCCAGGCAACCCAGTCTTTGGACCCTTTCCACTTTCCGTTTATGGGCTTTAATTATAAGTGCAGTTAACCAGACGACAATTCCGTATAGTAAAATTGGCCTGCCAACGGCCGTGTACATCCAGTGCCTAATGCGAGGTTTCAGCCCCCATACCTTTCCAAGCAAGCATTTACAGGTGTATAGAGCGATAGTTGCTTTCTTGGTACGTTCTTTGATGTTGAGCTTCCAAGTAAGCTTGCTGTCTAGAATCAACCCTAAGTACTTTGCATGAGTTGTCAAAGTTAACTCAGTGACACCCGTCCTTGGGAGGTTGAAACCCTGAATTTTGGTTCTCCGTGTGAAGAGAACCATTTCAGTCTTTTGAGGTTTCACATTTAGACCCACCTTGCCTGCCCATTTTAGCTGCTTACTTAGAGCCATTGTTGTGAGGTCCGATACAACACCAGTGTCTTTTCCGGACACAAGAATTACAACATCATCTGCGTAGGCCACCACACGTATGCCTACCGCTTCAAAGCTTTTTAATAAAGTGCTAACTACTAGTATCCATAGAAGTGGTGATAGCTCACCCCCTTGTGCCGTACCCCTTCCGGCTGTTTTAGTAGCCCTCGCGTTGACCCATGCAGACGATGTATTGTAAGTCTGTTGGAAAGCAGTGATTTGACACAGATCCTTATGGATTCGTTGACTCCTGCCTTATGGAGAGACTCCAAGATCGCTTGGGTTGTGACATTGTTGAAGGCCCCGGCAATGTCCAAGAACGTGCCGAGCGTGTATTCCTTGTATTGAAAATAATTCTCAATGGTGGAAACCACTTCGTGCAGCGCTGTTTCCACCGATCTCCCTTTTAAGTGCGCGTGCTGCGCGTTAGAGAGGAAGCCAGGTTCGAGCGACTCTCTAATGTGCCCATCAAGTATTTTCTCCATTGTTTTCAACTTGAAGGATGTGAGACTGATAGGTCTGTAGTCTTTTGCGTTATCATGACTGCTTCTGCCAGGTTTGGGTATGAACACAACACTTGCCGCTGGGCAGGCGTGTGGTACATAGCCCATTTTGATGCAGCCTTTGTAGATGGCCACAATCCAGACTGCCATAGTGTCGATAGCTTTTTGCAGCATTGCAGGTATGATCTCATCGGGTCCGGCTGATTTGTATGGGTCGAATGAATGAATGAAATATTGCAGCGGCGTGAGTTAGTCATCACCGCTTTTGTCTGCTGTAGGGTAGGTGGTTTTTCACAGTCCGGTAAGTGTGTTGCAAGGAGTAATTCCAGTGTCTCCGCACTTCTTTCTGTCCAACCATTTCCCTTGTTGAGTGTAGAGGGCGGCGTTGGATTTTTGGAGATTACTTTCCTTAGCCGCGATGCCTCTGATTTGCATTCAATCTGACTGCAGAAGTCTCGCCAGCTCTTCCGTTTCGCCGTTCTCAGCTGTTTTTTGAAGGATTTGAGTGAGTTTCTGTATTCACTCCAATCTTCATGTTTCCCTGTGCGCTTTGCAACACTGAAAAGCGCCCGCAGCTTGCGGCGAGTCACTCCAATGTCTTTATTCCACCATTTTGGCAGGGCCTTTTTAGGAGGTTTGCTGCACGGACATGATGCGTTGAATGCATTGATAAGTGTGTTCGTGAGAAACCTATTTATAAATTCGATGTCTTTAACATTTCGTGCATAATCTGGACGTCTATTGGTGAGTTTGTCGCGTATGATTCTCGCATATAACTCCCAATCCGTCTTCCTCAGATTTCTGTGTAATTTGACCATTTTATCTGTTTGATATTCAAATTTGAAGCTAATATAGTTATGATCAGAGAAGGAGGGTCTTTCCAGGACCCTCCAGTTGAGGATATGAAAGGTACTGATATTAGTAAATAGTGTCAGATCTAGAACATTTTCACTGCTGGGACCTTTATATGCAGGTTCGTTACTGCGACTTACAGTTTTTAGGTTAGTACTAAAAATAAAGTTTAATAATGATTCACCCCTTGCGTTATCGTCTTTGCTACCCCAAAGAGTGTGGTGTGCGTTTGGGTCAATTTTTTTTAGCTCTTCATCGTCAAGTACTCCACTAGCGCCTGTAACTCATGTGGTGGTGCAGTTGTGTCGTGGGCCATGTAAGCTGAAGCAAACATAATCGAATAGTTCCTTCAGTCCACATGTTCCACTGTTAAATCGCTAGTGCTCCTTTCGCAATCGAGGAGTACATTTGGGCTCTTTTTTGCCATTACGGCCGATCGCTTTCTGCTTTCTTTCTTGATATGGCCCTCTCCAGAAATCCAGGGTTCCTGGATGAGTACTATACATCGTAGGGGTCAAATAGCAGTGTTAGTAATAGTTCTGCTAACGCGGAACTACTGTGATGTAGATTGATTTGCAACACTCGTAGCACCTCAGCCGCAATTATTGTGGTCTCGCCTGGGTTCTCAGCCTCAGACTCTCTATCGTCCTCACTCAGTGTGATGCTATCTGCCGCCATGATCAAAGTTTCAATGCCGAGATCATTTTTCACTTCGTTGGTCTCAAGAGTATTAGTGTTGTGTTCCATGGGATTTCGCTTTTTAAGCTTGAGGAAAACCATTCCCATGCCCCATCTCATCTTCCCAAATCTCGGATAAAGCAGGTCTTCCGCCTGCTTATTTACTTGCAGAATCGTCATCTGGTTACGTTCTGCGGGGTGTTCAATAGTGCGAAGGACTACCCAGTCTGCAGTAGGGATATCGGAGTTCTGTCTTTGAAAGAGCTTCAACGTTAGCTAATCATCTGTTCCGATTAGCTTGGAAGTAGAACCTTTGGTATGGGCACCATTGGGATTTGGTCCCTCTTAACTATCTCGAGCTGAGCGCCTTCCCAGGGACCATCTAGCGTGGCTACGTTGTCTTTGCACCACTGAAGCGTCGCCTCGTCGTCACAGATGATGATCTTCACATCATTAAACCAACCTGCACCGTCGAAGGATGGCATGTGTTGATCTTCACAGTCCGCTCTTTCGGCCAGCCTGTTAAAGAGTAATGTCTCGATCAGCTCCCATCTCTCACGGGTTAGTTTACCTAGATGTTCACTTCGGTCAATTAGTGCCACTATAAGGTGCTTCCTGGCCGCGTCAGCCATACTACGTTTGGGCTTCTTATTCTTCTTCGCTTTGTTTCCCCGAGTAGGTGCTTGCGCCTACGGGTGACAATGTCTTTTGCTAGTTGAAGGTTGCGATTCCTCCTCCGACCGTTGCCTTTTTATAGCCATCTTAGTTAACTCTTTTTCTTCAACCCTGTTGAAGAATTTCGGGTCACTATTGGCAAAATCTTTCCGAGTAGAGAAGTGCTTCCTTCTCAACTCTATCGTTTCTTCGGCCCATTTCAACCTTTCGGTCTCTCTCGGAGCCAGATGAGTTCTGGTGCTAAGCTCCTGATTCAACCGAATGGCTGTCTTATAGTTCTTGAGGGGCCTGAGTTCCTCCTTAGTCTGCTTGGGCCTTACGGTCGTGCGCCGCGCATCACCCTCGCTTGACTGCGGAGAATTAAGCATGAGTTCCTGTTTTGCTGGTGTTAAATTGTTGTATAATCCTTGTTCTGGGCGATCTAGGTCATGCTCAGCAATGAGGGGATTTACTGCAATAGGTTTTTGAAGTTTAGTTTTGGATAACAATTAGACTGCAAACCTTCGTGTAACCGTGTCTACGGCGCATCCTCTACATGCGCTGGCCGGGGGTTATTTGTAACGATGACCTCCTGTTCATTATTGGTCAGGACAGGATAGACACCTCCATGAAAAGGCGAAAGTGGAAATAGATACGCCACACACTTCGAAAAGGACCGGAAAACATTGCTAAACAGGCCCCCCATGGGAACCCATGCAAGTCGCCGCGTTGGACGACCTAGAAGCATCTGGAGAAAATCAGTTGAAGTCGCGGTGAAACTAAATATGCTAATCGTAGAGCCACCTGGAGGCGATGGCGGTGAATAGGACTAGGTGGAAAGTCGGCGTGGTTAATGCCCTATGCCCTACAAGGGGTTAAAAGGAATCAGAGAGAGAGATAGATTCTGAATCTGAAGTCAAAAAAGAAAAGACCAGCAGTCCGAAGCGTACATACCCTAGACTTGCACAGACCTAGTGGTGATACCAGAAGTACCTATTGGCAACGACCATTTGCATTAAAAGTGAGTTTCCTATATGGCCAGTTTATAGGGGAGGTTGGCGATCATTCAGAAGGATCTTGCCCATTCTCTGAATCAACTAACTAACCCACACTATAAATAATTGTCGAATTTTGCAAGTCGCTAGCTTCATTCTATCGAAAGTTATTGCTTATTTAAAGTCCCACATGTAGGGGATATACATAGAGGTTTCCTTCGTCGGATCTTGCCAATTTTCAATAACAACCAACTAGATCCTAGTGCAAACATTTGAATAAAAACTCCAAGTCATTAGCTTCATTCTATCGTTGTTATAGTTATCTCTTATTTAAAGTTTCATTTCAAGGGGAGGCAGGGGTTCCTTGGGTCGGATCTGGCCCATATTTAATACCAACTACATAGTTAAATCCCACTTCAAACATTTGGCAAAATTTCAGGTCGCTGGCTTCATTCCATCACAGTTATCACTTATTTGAAGTTGCATTTGTAGGGGAGAGAAGGGTTCCTTGGGTCGGATCTTGCCCATTTTGAATAACAAGTAACTAGATCTTACTACCAACATTTTACAATTCTAAATTTTCAACTCGCTAGTGTCATTCTATTAAAAGTTATCGTAATTAAAGGAATATTTAAGTTTTTGAAATTTGTATGGGAGATAGGCGTTCGTTTGATCTGATTACGCTCAACTTACTTAAACTCAAGTAGCTTCTCAACTCAGGGTTACATGCCAAAAATGAGGTGTCTACGTCAATTGGTTCAAGAGTTATAGACAAAAAACTTGAAAAGTAGAGTAGTATGGGGCCCTTTGTAAGAAAAGTACTGTTAGTTTTCAACTGATCGATTTTGTTTTTCCAGTAGAGATGAGATTTTCCTCACGAGTAATCTACCAAAGCTATAGCTTTTCATGTTTATTTAATCGGGAGTTATAGATACAATTAATTATTTTACATATGTAGGGGAGGTAGCCGTTCTTTTCGCCTGATTTCAATACCAACCAAGTAGATCATTCTGCCAACATTTGACCAAAATTTCAAGGCTCTAGTTTCATTCTATCGAAAGTTATCGTGCGAACGGACAAACAGACGGACAGACAGACACACAGACATGGCTAAATCGATTCGGAAGATGACCCTGATCATTTATATATATATACATTGCTATCCTCCGGAGCCTCCTTTAAAGTGTTGCATATTTTTGTCGTGACAAAAACAATATACCCTGTACTTATAAAGTCTTGGGTATAAAAATACTCGTTCGATCGGGCTAGTTCGAACTACAAGGTAATTTTGGGTTGCTGATTTCAAATCTGAAGTCAGAAAAGAAAAAAATAATTAGGGTTGTAAATTGCCTTAACCCCTCCAGGGACATGGGCGCATAAACATCTCTAGCATTCCTATGCCTTATTGACGTTTCGATAGCATATCTACTTTTTGGAAGTTCAGTTGCTAGCACGTGCCATCTTTATACTGAAAAGCACAGAGCACTATGGGAGTTCTCTTGGTACCCACAAGCAGTTTTTGGTCGCGCCGAGAATGGCAACCCTGTTTTAGTGCGGAAATACTCGTCTAATCCAGGTGGCTCGAACTACAAGTTAATGATGACAATGATGGCAAATGCGGAAGTTGCACCCGGAGGCACAATTCATGAACATGACGCCATGGTGAACTCGCCTAAACAGACAACTCGCCCTCGCTCGTGTCTGTTCCACGCAACGTTGCGTGTAGTGTGAACGGGCAGGGCGAGAGTGGCCTCGGGTAGGTTTTGGGTGGGTTTTCTCGCGAAACAATTCCGCAAGTGGTTTCGCTAAATCTAAACGCACCGAAATACATCTTTTTACGTTGCACAGGGGAATCTCACAGTACGGTTCTAGTAAATGACGAGGTGTGGCCGACGCCAACCTTGCTTGCTCATCAGTCCGTTCATTACCAGTAGTAATACCGACATTTCCCCGGACCCGGTATATCGTCACTGTGTTTGAGCATCCCAGTTCTTGGAGCGCTTGCTGGCAGCTCCACTAATTTTGAAGTGGCGACATAATTAGTGAGCACAATTCCCATTTTTTCACGCATAAGTACATGTCTCATTATGGGAGTTAATAATTTGACGTTAGATTTGGCGTTGACCGGTCTCGCGATGCTTATAGTAACTGATATTTTGTGCCGTTGGAACCTATCACTTACCTGACTCGATCAGCAGTGACATTGAGCGAATATATTTTGTATCGCGAGGTGCATATTCACTTAGGATCTTTTATGCCTGCTAAAAAAAATGCCCAACCATGGCAATTTGAAACCATTGCCACTGCGTAGACGGGCGGATGGCATTTAGTGGCCAATTTCGGGTAATCGATAGAACTATGGACCATCGGACGGCCACAAAAGGCTTCGATAGATTTTTCACGCAATGGCCTAGCGCGTATGTCAATTGCAAATCAGCTGTTCAAAATTATTGTTGGTTGCTACATAAGAAATTTTTGACTTAATCTCTTGTAAGGCTCTCATTTTAAGAATCATAAAAGTCAATCTCTGCAATGGTGCTTTGAGAGATAATTTAAATCTTGTTGCAAGAGTAACATTATAAGAGTCTTACTAGAGTCTCATGAGAGTTTATTCAGTTTATTAGATCTTAGTTCTCAAGAGTTTATCAGTGGGTAGCATCCCAATCCATCTAGCCCAGATATCACTTCATTGCAAAAGAATGTCCTTTTCTCTTCACCACAGGACTCTAAATGCTTTCAACGGTAGTCTAGTTCATTCGCCTTAACATCCCTAGTCATATGACACCCATCTTGTCTAAACATCACTTCATTCACAATAATCTCTTTTTCTCCACACCAAAGGACTAAAAATGCCTTCAACAAATGCCGGACCAAAATGAGAAACATCTCAATAATACAATTTTATGCTCCTACCGAACTCGAAAAGAAAGGACTCCTAAACGCCATTCAGAGCAGAACACCTAAAAATGACATTATAATGGTTATGGGTGATTTGAATGCGAAAGTTGGCACTGATAATTCAGCTCAGACATGTGATGGGGAGACACGGTCTTGGTGATCGTAATGACAACGGTGGAAGATTTGTAGAGCTCTGCAACTTTCACAGTCTCTTCATCTGTGGTACTATGTTTGAGCATAAGGACCACCACCAAATCAGTTGGTCTTCTGTTGATCGGCGCAGAACACAAAATCAGATCGACCATTTTGCCATTAGTAAAAGATCCAAAAGTTGCCTCCTAGACGTGCGAAACAAGAAGGGTGCCGATATTGGGATGGGAAGAGGTCATTATCTTATGATCGCTAATGTTCGATTGCGTATCCATGGGCCGCAAATTCAACACCGCTCGATTAAAAAATCCAGCTGTCTTACAACAATAAAATGACCATCTTGCGTAAAAAGCAGCTGGAATAACTAGTCACCCAGATAGTGACATAAATGAAAACTGGGTTCCCATAAAAAAATGCGTACATTGATAGCGCAAATACCATCCTTGGAACAAACACCGATTGCCGGAGTAAGCCCCGGATGTCCGACGCTTAATGGCAGCGGATTGTTGAAAGAAAGGAGCTGAAGGTTCGTTTGGCTGCCGCATCAAACGACAATCAAAGCTGCATCGAACTCATTTATCGTCAGAAAGCTCGAGAAATTCAGCGTAGTTTGCGACGCGACAAAAACTTTAACACCGTATACGGTGTCATCAAGGAGTTTAAAGGTGGTCGTAACTCCTGCCAACATCCGGTGAAAGATAGTGATGGAAAGCTACTTATCTTGGAAGAAGATCAAATGAGGCGGTGGAATTAACACTTCGCCGTGGTCTTGAACCATGTAACCTCTGGTGAAGTTCCCCCTCATATAGATAATTTAGCTAACCATCAAAATGTGCGTATACGGTCCACTGCTCCAACTAAAGAGGAAATAGTCACTGCAATTATTGCACTAAAACGAGGAAAGGCCGCCGGACTAGACGGTTTCCCTGCTGAACTTTATCAAGCAGCGCCCAGCGTAACTGCCGATTTTCTGCACCCACTTGTTGATAAAGCGTGAAATTCAGAAACCTTTCCCACTGAGTGGAAGGAAGGTTTGATCATCGAACTTCCAAAGAATGGAAGCCTCACAGACTGTAATAATTGGAAAGGCATTTGTGTGCTTTTTGCCGTTGCCAAGATAATAGCTAAAATCGTCCTAGAAAGATTAAAGGCCCACTTAGAAAGCACAATTGATGAAGAGCAGGCTGGTTTTCCATCCGGATTCTATTGTGTCGATCACATTAACACCTTACGAATCATCATCGAGCAATGCGCTGAATATGATTCTCCGCTTCACTTGCTTTTCATCGATTTCGAAAAGGCTTTCGATAGTGTGAACCGGGATTCTATATGGGCGGCCTTGCGCATAAGAGGCATCCCTGAGAAGCTTGTGGCTATTATTAAGGCAACTTACGACGGCGCGAAATGTCGCGTTCTGCATAAAGGTAAGGTGTCGGGGGGGCTTAGAGATTCGCAGTGGAGTTCGGCAGGGGTGCATCTTCTCACCAATCCTATTCCTCATTGGTATCGGCGATGTGTTGCATGTAGCCCTATCCGGACTCGACAGTGGAATTCAATGGACTTTGACATCTTATCTACAACATCCCAATTACGCTGACGGCATATGCCTCCCACAAAATCATGGATCTGTCCGCAATGGCGTTAGAACTCGAGAGGGAGGCAAGCAAGATTGGACTAAAGATTAATACCAACAAGACCAAGGTTGTTAGCCCGCCCATTGCGAAAAAGAAATTCGACACCTATTGCCAGCAATATTAATGGGCAGCTTGTAGAGAAGGTGGACAGTTTTGTCTACCTGGGTAGCATTGTTGCCGAAAATGGTGAAACGAAGCAGGACATCGCATGTCGTATCAACCAGGCTAAATGCGCAAACGGCATGCTGTTCAAAAATCTGGCAAAATCTGGCTGGGCCTGTTTCGCTCCCTGGTACTGTCAGTGCTTTTGTATAGGAGCAGTACATGGAAAGTTTCCGTAAGAGTTACCAGAAAGCGGCAAGTTTTCGTCAACTCATGTCTTCGTCGAGTTTTAAGAATATTCTGGTCCGAAACAATATCCAATGAAGAGCTAAGTCGGCGTACGCGTCAGATGCCAATCGACGAATTGATACGCAGGCGAAAATGGCAGTGGTTAGGTCACACATTGCGGAAGAGTGATAACTGTATTACCTTGCATGCCATGAAATGGAACCCCATTTCCAACCATGGCCAACCAAGAGGGGGTCCTCGAATCTCATGGCGTCGATCTGAGGCAAAGGAGTGTAAGGCACTGAGTAAGTCTTTTGGGGAGTTGCGCCCCATTGCCCAGAACAGAGTACGATGGCGCGCAGGAGTAGTAGACTAGGGGTTAAGGCAAAGTAGTAGTAGTAGGATAGGTTACCCATCTTGCCTAGATATCTCTTCATTGCCAAGAATGTCCTTTTTTTACATCAAAGGACTCAAAAATACAGTAGTCTGGTGCAGGGGTCAGCAAACTTTTTCTTAAAAGGGCCAATTTTTTTTAATTTTAGGCTCAACGGGCTGGATATCAGATTTTAAATGTAACTGGCTACCGGCCGGCGTGATAAACCTATTGATCAACCAGATGAACGTGTGACGAATATTGTATGCTAGGGCGAGTGAGTGTATGGAGATATGATCTCTAGTAAAAATTTACGAAGTTGACCGCTGACACAACTGAATCGACAAAACATAACATGACAAATGAAGGTGACTTCCTTGAGGATATATTCGTCTGTAGTTGTTCCTTACAGACTAAAGTAGTAGTAAGTTTCGGATACATCAAACTGGACATTCATCTCTTTAAAAAATAGCAGCAATAATGGGTAATGTAATGTATGCAATGAAATGTAATGTATGGTAATTCTTTAGCAGTCCAGTGTTGCTGTCTTTTGTTGGCAGGCCAGAGTTTTATCAGAGGCTGAGCTAAGCACATTAAAAAGAGCTCTATCTATTACTCTCAAAGGCAATGACGAAATAGATATGTGATTATGTTGACTAATTGACCATAAACCAGTATCGATTTCGTCAACCCAAAGCGTCAAAATAGAGAATATATAAATATTATTTATTTATTTAGTTATATTTTATACGAGTACTAGATGGAAACGAAATGAAATCGAGATTAAGGGCAATGTAACTGTTAGAAGAGAAGAAGCAGGACTCGAAATACAGTCAACAATAGTCTACTGCATTCGCCTCATGACCATCATTCATATGATACCTATCTTGCCTAGTCATCACTTCAATAAAAAAAATGTCCTTTTATCCCAAGAATGTCCTTTTCTCCACATCATCATCATCGTGGCGCGACAGCCCGACGTCGGGCCTTGGCCGCCTGGACACACCACATCAAAAGACTAAAAATGCCTTCACTAGTAGTCAAATGCAATCATCTCAACACCCTCAGTCATATGATACCCATATTGCCTAGTTAGCGCTTCATTGCCAATAATGTCCTTTTTCCACAACAAACGACTTAAAATGGTATCAGTCCTGACGAAAAGACTCAAATTACCTTCAACAGTACTCGAGCACATTGGTTTCATCACCCGAATCAGGAGACACCCGTTTGCACAAAGTTTGGCTTCCGTTTAATTTCATGATAAAGAAAGTCTTTTTTTTTCTGACGCACACATGCAGGAGGACCAAAATATCATCGTATGCTACTTAAAATACAAGGAATAAATAAATAAATAACTGGCGCAACAGTCCAATTTGAACCACGGCCTCGAGATGAGTTAGCATCATCTCATTTTCTAGATCGTGACGGTTTTTGTGCAGAGGTATGTGATCAGCAACACGCTCAACCGAGTTATTTACCCCATAATGGGTACTCATTTAACAGCTGAGTGGGCTCATAGTCCGACACGTAAATCCCCAAAAATACAAGGAAGCTACATATAAAATTTGGTTGAAATCTAACCACGGGAAATGCCTGCAGAAATCTTTGAAAAGACTTAGGCGAGTAAGTCTATTTTAAACAAAACAGAATCTGCCGTTAGTCCAGTCGATGATCAAAATTGCGGTCTGATTTGTGCTCAATGTGACACAAGGAACCTACATACCTAATTCGGTTAAGATCAGAATACGGGAAGTGCCCAGACAAACGCCCAAACGAACAATCGTACAGCATGCACCGGACTATAGGTATATGCCCAATACCGCTGATACCAGTCTGATTGGAATGAAACTGTTATTTAACCCTGCTTAGATAACATACGTCTGAGGGACGTATGCTTTTCACATTTTTCGCTCTCCCCCTCAGTACGATTTTCATAGCAAGCTCTTACTTTTGTTTATCTCAGTCATTCGCTGCAGCTTGACGGTGGTTCTTGATTTTTTGCGGTAAGATAGCTGTTTGCAGAGTTATCGCTATGTCATACGTCCAAGAGACGTATCGTTATCTTTTATGCACCTTACACCTTGAGTGTTTTGTCTTATTTGTTTACAGGTTGAAAGTGTTATATATTTTTGCATTTGAAGAAATAAGAATAAGAAAAAATCAGGGGTTAATGACAACCAAATTGCTGGACTATTGCTTAATATTTCTGACGATTCGAATTTATCGGAAAATAACAGCGAAAAAGACGATGCATTACTTCAAGATGATGTTCAGACCGGCACAGAAGATGAGAATCTTGACATGGAAGAGTCAGAAATGAGTATAGATAGCCGCATAATTACAGTATCTCGGCCCACCATCAAGAGCAAAAGTAAGTACTGTTGGACCACATCGAAGGGAAAGAATGCTGGTAGGATATCTTCAACAAATATCGTCCGAACGGCAAGAGGTCCGACTCGGGCATGCAAATCGCTATATGATCCCGTTTCATGCTTCAATATTTTTCTAACTGATGAAATAATAAATTCATATATAATTTATTGTTATAATGCAACTTCAATTAACAATAAACCGCTTAGTAGGAAGGAGTTTATGAAGGCACTTCCAACATCTAACAACGCCTTGGATGGAGAAAAGGCTAGATGTAACCACGTTATCCAAAACTTTGCGTTCCAGCATTGAAAATGCTATACCTCAGCGGAAAGAAGAGGTACTGTTCTTTCTGCCAATCAAAAATTCGACGTATGTCCAAGATGGAATGTTATAAATGTAAAAAGCCCATATGTGGCGAACACAAAAATTTAATGTGTAATTCGTGCACCTAATTTTTTTTAAGCTGAGTTGTTTGATATGCGAATATTATTATTAGCTTATTATCTGATTGGAGAACAAAAAAAAGATTGTAATTTTAGTTATTAATTCTCATTTGGTTCCTCAGAGAGAAGACTTCATATTTTTGTGAATTTTTTAAGAGCTGTGAATTTTTTATTTTATAAAATAAATAAACAATATTTTTTTCTGTCCGATGTCTTTTAATAACAAAAAACAATTAAATATATGATGTAAGCTCAATTCATTTCACTATGATTCCAATTAATATATTTTTAAACGTAAATACCGCGATACGTCTCCCAGACGTATGGTTATCTTTTAAGGACAAAAAATAACGTTATCTAAGCAGGGTTAAAGTAAACAAATGAAACCAAAATAAAAATAATTATTTACCAATTGAAAAACTTGTGGCTTATAATAATGGGCAAGGAGCTGTGGCATCCTTCAGCCCAGATTGAATACATACTTTCCAGTATAGCACATTAAAATAGAATTTAAGCCAGAAATTAACGTAAGGCCAAGGCCAAAAGTATTGATTGGAAGGGTCCCAAAAAGGACGAAAAGGGAAGAAAAAAATTTCAATCGAAGATAGGCATGTGGGGTATCATATCAAAGAGGACGTTGAGTACATACCATTTTTGGTGCTTTCTCCTAATTTAAAGAAACTACGACATAGTAAAGGAGCCATACAAGACAAATTTTAGTGAGTTCCATTATATTTTCAGTATTTCCAAAGACACAAATATAATGAAAAATGAACCTGCGGTCATTTCTTTCTTTTTTTAATCTGTAGTGGTTGAAGGGTCTAAAACTCGTTATGCTACAAAAATATTGATCGGAAGGGTACAAAAAAGGACGAAAAGATAATTTTTTTTTTATCGGAGATAGGCATGTGAAATATCATATCAAAGGGGACGTCAGCTACGTTCCATTTCTGTTTTTTTCTCATTTTCAGGTAACACTGACAGTGTGGAGGATCCAAATAATTCAAATTTTGGGTTCGTGAATAACATTAGGTGCCTATTTTTCGAGTTTTACAAAGCTACAGAAGTGAGAATTTACGAAAAGGTGACACTTCATAAACATAGAGATATTAAATATACTCGTACAAATCTTCTAAAATAAGTGAATAATACTGCATTTCCCTTATTTCAGTAAATGCTCCCCTATGGCTTCAATCATATAAAAATGCAGCTTCGGTTCAAAACCTTTTTCCACACCACCCTAGAGGTAGAGTTTATGGGTGCGCACGATTATGTCGTCCCCATTGAAAGTAGAAAACTGCTTACAGTGGCAAACTGGAAGTGGCAGTGTTTAGACCGAGACGTATGGAAGCGAAACTTGGAGAAGTAAGTAAGATATCATTATTGTTTTTTAACATTAAAATGTTTATTGCGAGTCTATTCATTAAAAAAGCCACACGTGGGTAAATTGAGCACAGATTTTCAAGATCCTTGATAATACCAGTCCACTCTGTTAAGTTTGGGGACAACTGACAATAGGTACTTCTCCAGCTTTTGCAACTGCGGTAGCACGTCTAAGTGTCACCATACACTGTCGAACCCGAACACGAACCTAGCACATGTGGACCGGTTTTCTTCACACCCCTTGTGAAGTGTATGTATGTGTGTGTCAGAGGACATTTATACCAGGTTCGTATTCGAGTTCGACAGTGTATGGTGACACTAACTGTTAGCGAGGAATCAACTCAGCAGGTTGTATTGACTTGTAGGATGTAATTGCTTTGATTCCTCCCATGGAGTATTGCGACCATTTAAAGTGTTTGTATTAATATCTGAACTATCAAATCCATACTGAACGAAGGCCTCGAGTAAAACATAACTGCGGAGCTGAATCCTACTACAAGCATGTAACCAAAATTTCAAGTCGCTAGCTTTATTTTATCGTAAGTTATCGCTTATTTTAAGTTCCATTTGTAGGGGAGGTAGGGGTTCCTTGAGTCGGATCTGGCCTATCTTTAATACCAACTAACTCAATTTTACTTTAAATATTTGACCAAAATTTCAAGTTGCTATCTTCATTCTATCAAAAGTTATCGCTTATTTGAAGTTTCATTTGTAGGGGAAGTAAGAGTTCCTTGGGTCTCTTCTCTATCGAAAGTTATCGTATTTAAGGGAATATTTAATTTTTTGAAATTTGTAGGGGAGGTAAGGGTTCCTATGATCTAATTATGCCCAACTTACTAAAACTCAAGCAGCTTCTCACCTCCGGGTCACATGCCAAAAATCAGGTGTCTACGTCAATTATTGTAGTTCAAGAGTTATAGACAAAAAACCTGAAAAGTAGGTTAGTACGGGGATCTTTGTAAGAAAATTACCGTTAGTTTTCCACTGATCGATTTTATTTTTCCATGGGAGTACAAGACCTCCCCTACGAGCAATTTGCCAAAGCTAAAGCTTTTCATGTTTATTTAATCGCGAGTTATAGATACATTTAAATATTTTACATATGTAGGGAAGTTAGGCGTTCTCTTCGCCTGATCAATGCCATTTTCAATACCAACTAGATCATACTGCTAACATTTGACCAAAATTTCAAGGCTCTAGCTTCATTCTATCGAAAGTTATCGAACGGACAGACAGATAGAGAGACAGACGGACAGACAGATATGGTTAAATCGAATCAGGAGGTGACCCTGTTCATTTATATATTTTGTGTATACATTGCTATGCCTCTGGAGCCTCCTTTAAGGTGTTCCATATTTTCGTCGTGACAAAAACAATATACCCTATACTATAAATCTAGGGTATCATTACCATACCCTGCAACCAAGGCAGTTATGCAGCTTAGAGTACTCCGTTTATAACTGAGTACCCTTTTCACTTTCATGACTAAAGGGCTGGTCATTGCATTCCGAGCTTGTTTGCAAGTGACTAACTCCTTCCTTCTTCGTTGATGCATGGAGTCCTTCCCTTTCCCGACCTTCGCTCCAATCATGCCGTTCCCTAGACCAACTCTAGTTTCTGGCAGATCCCTGTTTTGCTAGGACATCCGCCGCCTCATCTCCTGTTGTACATCATGACCGCCAGGTTCCGGACCAAAATATCAAACATCTCAATAATACAATGCTATGCTCCAACTGAAACCAACAGTCTCTTGGCGAAAAACTCCTTCTACGAAGAACTAAACGCCGTTCAGAGCAGAACACCTGAAGGTGACATTATAATGGTTATGGGAGATTTAAATGCAAAAGTTGGCGCTGATAACTATGGACTCAGACATGTGACGGGAGTCACGGTCTTGGTGATCGTACCGATAACGGTGAAACATTTGTAGAGTTCTGCAACTTTCACAGCCTCTTTATCGGTGGTACTATGTTTGAGCACAAGGACCACCACAAAATCAGTTGGCCCTCTGTTGATCGGCGCAGAACACAAATAGGATAACTAGTCACCCAGATAGTGACATAAATGAAAACTGGGTTGCCATAAAAAATGCGCGCATTGGAAGCGCAGATACCATCCTTGGCACAAACACGGATTGCCGGAATAAGCCCTGGATGTCCGACGCTTCATGGCTGCGGATTGTTGAAAGAAAAGAACTGAAAGTTCGTTTGGCTGCAGCATCAGACGACAATCAAAGCAGCATCGTACTCCTTTATCGTCAGAAAGCTCGAGAAGCTCAGCGTAGTGTGCGATGCGATAAACGAGTTTATGCGAATTCTCTTTTAGCCTCAGCAGAAGAAGCCGCAAGCAGTAGCAACTTACATAAACGCCGTATTCGTTGTCATCAAGGTGTTTACAGGTGGTCGTAACTCCTGCCAACATCCGGTGAAGGATAGTGATGGAAAGCTACTTATCTTGGAAGAAGATCAAATGAAGCGATGGAAAGGACACTTCACCGCGGTCTTGAACCGTGTGACCTCTGGTGAAGTTCCCCCTCATATAAAATACAATATAATTGATAATTTAGCTAACCATCAAAATGAGCGTATACGGTCCACTGCCCCGACTAAAGAGGAAATAGTCACTGCAATTGTTGCACTAAAACGAGGAAAGGCCGCCGGAATAGACGGTACCCTTGCCGAACTTTATCAGGCAGCGACAAGTGCAACTGCCGATTTGCTGCACCCACTTGTTTATAAAGCGTAAAATTCAGAGACCTTTCCTACTGAGTGGAAGGAAAGTTTTATCATTAAATTTCCGAAGTAGCCTCACAGACTGTAATAATTAGAGAGGCATTTGTGTGCTTTTTTGCCGTTGCCAAGATAATAGCCACAATCGTCCTGGAAAGACTAAAGGCCTGGAAAGACGAAAACACAATTGATGAAGAACAGGCTGGTTTTCGATCCGAATTCTCCTGTGTCGATCACATTAACACCTTGCGAATCATCATCGAGCAATGCGCTGAGTACGATTCTCCGCTTCACTTGCTTTTCATCGATTTCGAAGAGGCTTTCGATAGTGTGAACCAGGATTCCATATGGGCGGCCTTGCGCATTAGAGGCATCCCTGAAAACCTTGTGGCTATTATTAAGGCAACCTGTGACGGCCCGAAATTTCACGTTCTGCATAAAGGTAAGGTGTCGGGGGACTTTGAGATTCGCAGTGGAGTTCGGCAGGGGTGCATCCTCTCACCGATCCTATTCCTCATTGTGATCGGCGATGTGTTGCATGCGGCCCTATCCGGGCTCGACAGAGGAATTCAGTGGACTTTAACATCTAATCTACAACATCTTGACTACGCTGACGACATATGATCTCGACAGGGTGGCAAGCAAAGTTGGGCTAAAGATTAATACCAACAAGGCCAAGGTTCTTAGCCTGCCAATGGCAGAAAAAGAAATCCGACACCTATTGCCATCATTATTAATGAGCAGCCTGTGGAGAAGGTGGACAACATCGTCTACCTGGGTAGCATTGTTGCCGAAATTGGTGGTACGGAGCAGGACATCGCTCGTCGCATCAACCAGGTTAAACGCGCATACGGCATGCTGTCCAAAATCTGTCAAAGCAGTTAGCTCAGCATCAAGACCAAGCTGGACTTGTTTCGCTCCCTGGTACTGTCTGTGCTTTTGTAAGGGAGCAGTACATGGAAAGTTTCCGTAAGATTTACGAGAAAGCTGCAAGTTCTCGTCAGCTCATGCCTTCGTCGAATTTTAAGAATTTTCTAGCCCGAAACAATATCAAATGAAAAGCTAAGTCGGCGTACTGGGTAGGTGCCTATCGATGAATTGATACGAAGGCGAAAATGGCAGTGGATAGATCACACATTGCGGAAGAGTGGTAAAAGCATTGCTTTGCATGCCATGAAATGGAACCCCATTTCCAACCAAGGCCGACCAAGAGGGGGTCCTAAAATCGCATGGCGGCGATCTATGGCAAAGGAGTGTAGGGTGCTGGGTATGTCTTTTGGGGCGTTGCGCCCCATTGCCTAGAACAGAGTACGATGGCGCGCAGGAGTTGTTGACCCGCTATGCCCCACTAGGAGTTAAGGCAAAGTAGTAAAAAGAATTAAATCCTTACCGTACTTCTGTCGTAAACTTTGGTTCATAGTAGCAGGTTACGGCACGTAATCCCCTTCAACTTGTTATAGCAATTGACTTAATGTGAGTGAACAGACACTCATCATAATTGTCTTTCAGAAAACCGTAAATGCACTTCATTGACAAATCAATCGATTTGCATTACGGTGTTCCTCCTTTTAGGATTTTGTAGTAAAAACAAAATCCTTATGAAATCGGTCATGCGTCCGTTTGCCTGTCTATAAAATTTCTCACGAACCGCCGAAGCTACATGCATGAAATTTTTTGGAAATATGTAAAAGTACTATATGTATTTCTCTGGATAAAGCGATGCGTCGTATAGGTCAACTTTAAGGAGAGGGGAAATGAAGGTCGAAGGTCGAAACTTTTTTTTTCATTTGGTATATGCAAGTGGGATATTGTAAGAAAGGTACCGTCGAGTGCATTCCTTTTATGGAATTTTCTTCAAATTTGAAGAAAGGAGAAAAGAGGGAGAGGGAAGAATATGTGATCCAAGTTTGCCCCCCCCCCCCTTGCACTTCGAGACCGTTATACCTAGAAATACGAAAATTTAGAGAAAAGTGGAATTTTACTCGCAAAGAAAACTTAAAATAATATAATGGAATTTCTAAATCTCATCAAAATTAATTAAGGTTAATTTCAATAGTTGCAGTTAGCACACCCCTGCATCCCTCAAGCACACCCGAGGTCAAAACTGTTGTTTGCTAATGATAACCAACAACATAGGCAATAACATAATGAGTTTCATTACAATCACATAATATTTAATAATAGTAAAATACATTCATTTAAGGTTATGCATTTTGCAACTATCCATACAAAAAATATAACTGCCGGCCTCATGCATAGATGCGAGTACTACTTGCATGTTGTTTTTCGTAGTGCGAATTGCGGTTATTTAATGAACCAATTTTGGAAGGGAAAAGATTGGTTGGGGCGATGATTCTAACAATAACTATTCATACAATTTCTTTTTTTAGGGTTTTGTGTCTTATATCTTACAAAAAAGGTCAAATGTCTGTCCGTCCGTCTATCCGTCCGTCTGTCCATAGAATATCTCACGAACGGCTGAAGCTATACACATCAAATACGGTGAAAATGTGTAGAAATGCTATAATTCGCTGGAGAAAGCGATGTGTTGTAATTGGCCAACTTTCAGGGGGGGGGGGGGGGGGTGGTGGTCCATATAAAGGCGACATTAAGGTAAATTTTTTAAATCCACCGGTATAGGCAAGTGGGGTATCGTGAGAAAGGTAATGTTGAGTACATTCCATTTTTGGCATTTTCTGGACATTTGTAGAAAGGGAAATAGTGGGAGAGGAAAAAATATTAGATCGCAATTTGTCCCAGCCCCCTTGCATTCCGAGGCCGTTACACTTAGAAATATGAAAACTTACAGGAAGGTGGATTCCAAATAGCACAGAAAATGGAAAATAACGGGATTTGTATATCTTCTCAAAATTGGTTAATAAAAGCTTATTTCTATAGTTACAGTTAGCACACCCCTGTATCCCTTAAAACACTTCCGATGTCAAAAGTACCAACGATAACCAACACCATAGGCAATAATTTGTCTAATTTTCGTTACGATCACATAATATTTAATAATAATACATTTATTTAAAATTTTGCATTATGACACTATCCATTCAAAAAAGGCACCTACCGGCTTCATGTATAGGTGTGAGAACTGCATACTTGCATATTATTTTTCGTAGAGCGAATTGTAGTTGAACCATTTCTCAAAGGGTGAAGATTGATGGAGAGGGGGCAGGGAGTTAGGCTGGTCGCTGACTCTGCTTTTTCTGAAATTATGGATACAATTCTTGTTTTTATTTCTTCTATGCAAGTTTGCAATTTGCAATGTCATTTTAATTTAACATGAATGGTTAAGCATCTTGAAGAGTAGGATAGTTAATCTCGTATATGTATGTACATACATATCTATCTACAGTACAGCCTCTCGTATTAAAACTATTACTTTGAGAGGTAACAGATGCAGCCTTTTTTTATGAATTGGCATGTAAGATACTGTAACGGCAGTGTATCAAATCGCTGACGGCCAATGTCTTAGCGAAAAGACAGTTTGGAAAAAGGCAGATAGTTGTAGCCTGAATGGCTGACCAACACCTAAGCGTCTCAGGTTTAGTAGGATGGAATGACTTGCGTAGTTGGACCTGCAACATAGTTGTGTGAACTCCAGTACGTTTATTAAACCATCTGAAGCAGCTATCTTCCGAGGCCATCCCCTGAATGGGGTTAAGCGACGTGCTGACAACTCGTCCTTGCAAAAACCACTCCATGTCAAGAAACCTGGAACAAAAGCCTCGGATTGGACGGATCAACAACGACGACCACGCAAACGACTAAAGGATTATTCTTTCGGATCCTGGAATGTACGCTCCCTGAACAAACCGGGGCTGAAAAGGCCCTCCTTCAACAGGTTCAAAAGTACAAACTGAGCATTACTGCAGTCCAGGAAACAAATTGGCTTGGCAGCGAGATTAATGACAAGAAATCACACACAATTTTTACAAGTGGCAAACCATCGGGCCGCAAGGAGTTTGGAGTAGCATTTATAGTTGACAATCACCTCAAACCGCGCATTACTGACTTCAAACCCAAAAATGAGTCTTGATGCGAATCGCACATAGCCGATTCGCATCAAGACTCGATTCTTCAATCTCTGGCTCATCATGCCCCCACTGAAGTGGGGGCTTCTCGACTTATCGACTTCGCCTGCAGCAGGAATCTAGTCGTAAGCTCTACGTGTTTCCCGCATCGACGCATTCACAAACAGACCTGGAAGTCTCCAGACGCACATACCGCCAATCAAATTGACCACGTCCTCATTCGCAGGAGATGGGCTTCTAGTGTGATAAATGTCCGCTCCTATCGAGGAGCAAACTGCGACTCAGATCATCACTTCGTGAAGACGACCTACAGTTTCCTCAGTGCACCAATCAAGAATCAGCCCTCCCAAAATCTTTGCTTTTGAGTGATGCTACAGCGGTGGCGTATACTACCACTCTTGAGGAAAGACTATCACCTATGCTACACAACATCAGCAACACAGGCGTCCATTGGTTCTGGGAAGAACTCAGGGGTACCATCAAGGATGTCGCAGAGAAAGTCGCGGGATATAAAGCCCGGCGAGCGCGAAATGACTGGTTCGACGAAGAATGCAAAAATTCACTTGACGCGAAAAACGAGGCCTACAGACAATGGATTCAACGAGGAACCAGAGCCAGAAGAGAAAAATATGACGAGCTACGGCGAATATCGAATACAATAATTAGACGTAAGAAACGTAAATACTTTGACGAGCAGTTGCTGAATATAAATGAAAACTTAGTTAATAGCTGGTGTTCCTATTAACTAAGTTTTCATTTATATTCAGCAACTGCTCGTCAAAGTATTTACGTTTCTTACGTCTAATTATTGTATTCGATATTCGCCGTACAAACGTACAAGCGTACAAACTAGTAAATACAACTAAGAACGGCTACCAACCCAGGACTAGCCTTTGCAAGGACAAGGATGGAAACATCATCAGCGACACCGATGGTATTAACAAACGATGGGCCTCTTATTTTGAAGAGCTTCTAAACCGACCATCTAACATCCCCACACAGGAAGCTCTCGACGATATTGTTGATCTAGGCCCACCCATTCAACCCCCGACAGTAGAGGAAGTTGATCTCGCGTTGCGGTCACTAAAACGAAATAAAGCGCCGGGCGCTGACGAGATTCCAGCTGAACTGCTAAGATTCGGTGGAACGAGTCTAGTTGATGCCATACATCAATTACTCCTGCGAGTATGGGAGAACGAGGAGATCCCAGACGATTGGCGCAGAAGCATCATCTGTCCAATTCAGAAAAAGGGAGATAAACTGCGATATGAGAATTACAGGGGCATCTCACTAGTTTGTACGTCCTATAAAATTTTGACGAAAATTCTGGAAAATAGAATAAAACCGTGCGCAGAACGAGTCATTGGCGAATATCAAAGCGGTTTCAGACCTGGTCGCTCCACAACCGATCAGCTCTTCTCAGTCAAACTGATACTCCAGAGGTGCTGGGAATACAACGTAAACGTATACCAAATCTTTGTCGACTTCAAGCAGGCATACGACAGTATCAATCGTGGAGAACTGTACAACATCATGCTGCAATTTGGTATACCGGCAAAATTAGTGCGACTGACTAAGATGACGATGACCAACTCCGTATCACAAGTCAGGATCCAGAATAGACTTACTGATCTATTTGAAACACGCACTGGTCTGAAACAGGGCGATGGACTGCCACCGACGCTCTTCAACCTAGCACTGGAATACGTTGTTCGGGCCATGAATATGGACAACAGCAAGACGCTACTCATCAAGTCGACACAATTAGCAGCGTACGCCGACGACATCAACATCATGTCCCGAAGACTGACTGACGCAGAAGAACTTCTGCATACGCTCGATACCGCTGGAAAAGAAGTTGGACTACGTATCAACGAGGGTAAAACTAAAATAATGATGCAATCGACGACAAGGACACCTGCACAACCAAGCATCAATGTGGAGGACCTCAACATCGAGTTCGTGAACAACTTCATTTACCTGGGTTGCAACTTGTCAAGCGACGCCAACGGATCTGACGAAATCAAGCGCGGATACAGTTAGCTAATAAGACTTTTTTCTCGGTTCTCCCCATAATGAAATCGAAGCATGTGCACAGAAACACGAAGCTCCGCGTGTACAAAACCATTATACGACCAGTGCTATGCTATGGCTGCGAAGCATGGACCCTAACTCAAGCCTCCGAAAACATGCTAGATACATTTGAACGTAAGGTTCTACGGCGAATTTTCGGGGCTGTTTGCGATCGAGATGGATGGCGCATCCGGTACAACCATGAGTTGTATGAACTGTACGATGAGCTGCAAGTCTCGAAAATCGTCAAACTACAATGACTTCAATGGGCAGGGCATGTACAAAGAATGGACGATGATCGAATGCCTAAGAGAGTAATGAATGCAGAACGAGTCGGCGGAGCGAGACTGCGAGGACGACCGAGATCTCGTTGGGAGAGCTCAGTAGGTGTGGACGCCGCGCAGCTACTGGGCTTCCAAAATTGGAGGACGCGGTCACGTGACCGAGATAATTGGAGGACAATGATCCAGGCGGCCAAGGCCCGACGTCGGGCTGTCGCGCCACTACGATGATGATGTAAGATACTCTATCACCACCTGAGTGGTACCAAGAAGAGCAGGGAGCCAACATTTGCATACCAAAGTAAGCGCTTGCTACAAAACCCTCGGATTGCGGGCGTAGCCCTCTAAATTTCGGTTTCATTTATAATTCTTTTTAGTTAATTGATTTATTCTCTCTTTCACTTAGTTTATGCTTTGTTTACATGGGAACGCTGAGCCAAAAACCGAATATTGAAAAATTGCATTGAAAAGCACCAACAACAAGAAGATACCTTTTCTGCTCTAAGTCTCACCATACACTGTCGGACTCGATCTCGAACATATTACAAGTGGACCAGTTTTCTTGTGTCTTGACCTATTCAGAGGACATTTGTATTTGTACTAGATTCGTGTTCGAGTTCGACAGTGTATGGTGACACTTACATACATGGCCAACATAAATTCATAAGCATTCGTGAGCATTTGAGCCGTTCCCATCTCTTGTGGGAACAATCAATATTATTGTATATCCTCCTACATCGAACATCTTTTTTATACGACACAATAAAACGATCATTCGGGAGCTGATCTAATGATTTTCACAAAGTTGCTTTATTTTCAATAATGAAAATACCAGACGCCAAATTGACCTAAACAACATTTTCATTGCCATTATAAATGTATTTATTGTCCTTATGAACGTGAACATTGTTTTTCCGAATGCGTACATATTTTTATGAACTTTTGCATTATCGCAATGAATGAGTTCATTGTGTGTATAAACAAATTCATCAAAATTCTAAAATGAAGAAAACACATCTCAGGGGATTCAAAAATAAACCAGTCTACTTTTATAAACTGAATTTCATTATATTTATGAACGCTTCATAAAACTGTAAATTGTAGTAAATGGAAACTTCATTGTGACAATGAATTAATTGTTCGTTCATAGCGACCATGAAATAAGGCTCTATGAACGATAATCATTGAAATTATGAACGATACTTTTTCAGTGTATTCAGAATAAAAGTCCTCAAAATCGGTATGAATATGGGAACGTTGAGGCAAATGCAACAACAACAAACACGGCATTCACATCGACTTTCGAGAGCGCAGTACAACAGTTTCGAGCGCGGCTCGTAACGTTGAGTATGGAAATGTTTATTATTAATTTGCCAACTGTGGTATTATGGATTTCGTACGATACTGCATGCACTGCTACTGTACTGTCAATACACTCTTAATTCAATATTAATGGACTATTAGGATACTATTAATGGACTGGCTGTGTCATGTTGGCCCATGCAAATGGCTTTAATTTGGCCCCATATTGGATCGGGTTGGCCCAATTTACTTCTCCACGCTACAGATAAATCCAGTGTCACAAATAAATAAATAACTGTCGCAACAGTCCAATTTGAACCATGACCTCGAGATCAGTTAGCATCATCTCATTTTCTAGATCGTGACGGTCTTGTGCAGAGGTGTGTGATCAGCAACACGCTCAACCGAGCTATTTACCCCATAAATGGGTACTCATTTAACAGCTGAGTGGGCTCATAGTCCGACACGTAAATCCCCTTTTTTTTTTTTATCGAAAACTACCGCATTCAGTAGGAATCGAACCGGGACCCAGTGCGTAGAAGGCGAACGTGTTAACTGTTGCGCCATCCGGACTACGACAGGGCACAACGTATCCCGAATATTAAAGGTGTGATAATGACGCAAGGTGTCCCAAATAGGCCGCAAAAGTGGAAAACTTGAAAATTTCGGTAAATATTTTTTTGAAGTGGCGGTGCATGGACAGCGCTCAAAGACTTTTACGAGACAGACTCGCAGGGAACCAAAGTCAGAAGTCTCAGGGAGATAATTTAGCAACTGGAAAGGATATACAGACATGGAGGTTCACGTAAGTCGAATAAACGAGCTTTTTCAAAAATGATATTCGCTAGGTAACGATCTATCAAACAGAAAAGTACCCAGGACTCCTCCGCGCTTTGTCCAAACACCGAAGAAGCTCTAAATGGCGGAAGTTCAAACCATTTATGGAGGCCTTAGGTACATGGCTAAACCACAAAAACAAACACAACACCAGAATTGCCTTGTTGAACTGGCTCTAGGTGTCACCATACACTGTCGAACTCGAATATGAACCTAGTACAAGTGGACCGGTTTTCTTCACACCTATGTGAAGTGTGTGTGTGTGTCAGAGGAAATTTGTACCAGGTTCGAGTTCGAGATCGACAGTGTATGGTGACACTTAAATGATAATCTACTCTGTAGGAAAGATGGAGGTGCTAATGAGGAGAGCACAGCTACTTGAAGGGAAAATATGTGAAGTAAAGTGGCTAAGTCGAAGTCCTAAGACATAGAGCATGTAGCCTTAATGCACTTGTAGGGATGCAAATCAGAGGAAGGATTAAAAAGAAATAAAGCAAGTTTTTTGCCGGGCGACAGCCATCGACGCCATGCAACTTACATGGCACTTAGCATGCCGTCGCCCTTCTCAGTCCAGAGTGGGACTACACTTATTCATACTTTTTTTTTTTTTTTTTTTTGAGAATAATTAACTCCCCGAAGGGAGCCCAAATCGTGTTGGTTCGCCGGTTTCGACCGCTGGTGCGAAGCGCGTCTCATCAGACGCCTCTGCTTCGCGCTCGCACCAGTGGGAGAGGCGTGACCGGGAACGACCAAGTCAGATGTTGGTTTGCCTTATATAGGCCGACCAACACGACATGGGAGCGAATTCTATCGAATGCAAATAACAACGTGCTACCTGCCGATATGGAATTCTACCCAACTGTTCTGGCTTAGCGCCAGTGGCTAAACTAAAATATAAAGCAAGTTTTTTGCCGGGCGACAGCCATCGACGCCATGCAACTTACATGGCACTTAGCATGCCGTCGCCCTTCTCAGTCCAGAGTGGGACTACACTTATTCATACTTTTTTTTTTTTTTTTGAGAATAATTAACTCCCCGAAGGGAGCCCAAATCGTGTTGGTTCGCCGGTTTCGACCGCTGGTGCGAAGCGCGTCTCATCAGACGCCTCTGCTTCGCGCTCGCACCAGTGGGAGAGGCGTGACCGGGAACGACCAAGTCAGATGTTGGTTTGCCTTATATAGGCCGACCAACACGACATGGGAGCGAAGCAGAGGCGTCTGATGAGACGCGCTTCGCACCAGCTGTCGAAACCGGCGAACCAACACGATTTGGGCTCCCTTCGGGGAGTTAATTATTCTCAACAAAAAAAAAAAAAAAGTATGAATAAGTGTAGTCCCACTCTGGACTGAGAAGGGCGACGGCATGCTAAGTGCCATGTAAGTTGCATGGCGTCGATGGCTGTCGCCCGGCAAAAAACTTGCTTTATATTTTAGTTTAGCCACTGGCGCTAAGCCAGAACAGTTGGGTAGAATTCCATATCGGCAGGTAGCACGTTGTTATTTGCATTCGATAGAATTCGCTCCCTTGTCGTGTTGGTCGGCCTATATAAGGCAAACCAACATCTGACTTGGTCGTTCCCGGTCACGCCTCTCCCACTGGTGCGAGCGCGAAGCAGAGGCGTCTGATGAGACGCGCTTCGCACCAGCGGTCGAAACCGGCGAACCAACACGATTTGGGCTCCCTTCGGGGAGTTAATTATTCTCAACAAAAAAAAAAAAAAAAAAAAAAAAAAGTATTAAAAAGAACCCGATGAGGTTCTTTTTAGTCTTGTTCTTTATCAGAAATGGGCACCACGGTGGAAGCCAAATATGTAACGGACCGCTTGGCATGCATCTAAAGATGGCGGTGCGAATGGAGTCCAAGGTGACATAATTACCGTGGAGGTCGGGCCGTTCTATCTGGCGAACATAAAGGCACTCCAATGAGCTAATCAGCGGCCTATGCATGCTGTAGCTCAGTTCGGCAGACGTGGGCGGGGTTATCACCGCACGTTGCCCCTGTCCTTTATACAATATATTGTATTAACAAAAATTCATAGGCCTGGGAAAAACAATATGTGCTCAGCAGCTTACAAAGTTTATGAGTGAATTACGGCTAGAAAGGCAATGTTGAGCCTGTGCTGGCCTCAGAGTTCCCTGTAAGCTGTTGATCATCTGGATGATGGGAAATGCAGTAATTTTTTTTTCTTTTTATACCCTAGATTTATAAAATAGTATAGGGTATATTGTTTTTGTCACGACGAAAATATGTAACACCTTAAAGGAGGCTCCGGAGGTATAGCAATGTATATATATAAATGATCAGGGTTACCTCCTGATTCGATTTAGCCATGTCTGTCTGTCTATCTGTCTGTCCGTCTGTCCGTCTGTCTGTCTGTCCGTCTGTCTGTCTGTCTGTTCGTCTGTCTGCCCGTTCGCACGATAACTTTCGATAGAATAAAGCTAGAGCCTTGAAATTTTAGGCAATTGTTAGCAGTGTGATCTAGTTGGTTGGTATTGAAAATGGGTATGATCAGGCCAAGAGAACGCCTACCTCCCCTACATATGTAAAATACTTAAATGTATCTACCTAAATAACTCCCGATTAAATTAACATGAAATACTCTAGCTTCGGTAGATTACACGTGAGGGTAATCTTATACTCTCCTGGGAAATTAAATTGGTCAATTGAAAACTAACGGTAATTTTCCTACAATGAACCTCGTACTACCCTACTTTTCACGATTTTTGTCTATAACCTTTGAACCAATTGACGTAGACACCTGTTTTTTGGGATGTAACCTTGAGGTGAGAAGTTGCTTAAGGTCCTGTAAGTTGGGCATAATCAGATCAAAGAAACGCCTACCTGCCCTACGAATTTCAAAAAATTATATACCAATTACGATAACTTTCGATAGAATGATACTAGCAAGTTGAAAATTTGGTGAAATGTTGCTAGTAAGACCTACTTCGTTGGTATTGGAAGTGGGCAAGATCCAATCCAAAGAACTCCCACTCCCCCTACAAATGAAATATCAAATAAACGAAAACTTTTGATAGAATGAAGACAGCGACTTGAAATTTTGTTCAAATGTTTGAAGTGAGATTTGAGTTAGTTGGCGTTAAAGAAGGGTAAGATCCGACCTAAGGAACCCCTACTTCCCCTAGAAATGAAACTTAAAATTAGCGATAACTTACTACAAAATAAAGCTAGCGACTTGAAATTTTGGTCAAATGTTTGTAGTATGATCCAGTTGGCTAATATTGAAAATACGTAAAATCCGACCAACGAAACCCCTACCTCCCCTACAAGTGAAACTTGAAATAAACAATATCTTTAGATAGAATGAAGCTAGCGACTTGAAAAATTCGACAAATATTTGTAGAATGGGTTAGTTAGTTAATTGATTTTGAGAATGGTCAAGATCCTACTGAATGAGTTCCAGCCTCCCCTATAAACTGGCCATATAGGAGACCCACTTTTAATGCATATTGGTCGTTGGTACTTTTGGTATCACCACTAGGTCTGTACAAGTCTAGGGTATATACGCTTCGGTCTGGTTTCCTTGTTATTTTTCTTCTCTACAATGGTTGTCGGCTAGCTCAGGAGCTCAGTTAGTTTTTAGGGTTTTGTAGTAAAACAAAACCCTTATGAAATCGGTCAAATGTCTGTCTGTCCGTCTGTCCGTCTGTCCGTCTGTCCATGGAATATCTCACGAACGGCTGAAGCTACATACATGAAATTTTGTAGGAATGTGTAGAATTACTACAATTCGCCGGAGAAAGCGAATCGTCGTAATAGGTCAACTTTAAGGGGAGGTCCCCATAGAGGGGAAATGAAGGTCGAAATTTTTTTTTCGTTTAGTACAGGCAAGTGGGGTATCATAAGAAAGGTACCGTCGAGTACATTCCATTTTTGAAATTTTTTTTAAATTTGAAGAAACGGGAAAAGAGGGAGAGGGGAAAATATGTGATCCGAGTTTGTCCCCCCCCCCTTGCATTTCGAGACCGTTATACTTAGAAATATGAAAATTTACAGAAAAGCGCCATTTTACTAGTGTAGAAAACCTAGATTTCTAGAATTTTGAAATTTCATCAGAAAAGGTAAATAATAGTACATTTCTATAGTTTCAGTTAGCACAACCCTGCACCCCTTACACGTACCCGAGGTCAAAAATATTGATGGCCAATGATAACCAACATCATAGGCAATAATATCTCTAAGTTTCGTTATAATCACATAATATTTAATAATAGTACATTCATTTAAAGTTCGGCATTTTGACACTATCCACACAAAAAATACACCTACCGGCCTCATAGGTGTGAGTACTACTTTCATGTTGTTTTTCGTAGTGCGAATTGCAGTTATTTAATTAATCATTTTTGGAAGGGTAAAGATTTGTTGGGGGCGCTGTGTCTTAATTGGCCAACTTTACCGGGTGGAAGGGGGGGGGGGGTCCACATAGAGGCGAAATTAAGGTCAAATTTTTTTATCGACTGGTATAAGCAAATGAGGTGTCGTGAGAAAGGTAATGATGAGTACATTCCATTTTTTCGCATTTTCTCGAAATTTATAGAAAGGGGAACTGTGGGGGAGGAGAAAATATTAGTTCGTAATTTGACCCCCCTTGCCTGCATTTTGAGACCGTTATACTTAGAATTATGAAAACATACAGGAAGTGGGTTTCGAAAAATATATAAAATGGAAAATAGTGGAATTTGTATATCTTCTCAGAATAGGTCAATAATAGTTTATTTGTATAGTTACAGTTAGCACACCCTTGCACGCCTTAAACACGTTCGAGGTCAAAAGTACTGATGGCCAACCATAACCAACACCTTAAGCAATAATATGTTCTAAGTTTCGTTACGATAACGTAATATGAATTAGCATGTAAAATGTAAGTGGGTAAGACATTTTAATTACGTTTTTTCTATCCATCTGAGTGAAATCAAGAAGAGCAAGGAGCCGATATTTATATACCAAAATAAGCGCTTGCTACAGAACCCTCGGATTGCGGGCGTAGCCCTCTATATTCCGGTTTCATTTGTTCTTCTTTTTGCAGCACACTCTGTCCTCAGTTTCTACTGCTTTGTAGGCCTCGTAGTAGAAGCAGCTTAGTAATGAACCATATTCTGGTCTGGTTGTGCTGCTTGCACCGGCAGATCGATGGCAGCACCTGATGAGTAGTGATCTGTCAGTGGTACGAAACCAGAGGCCGAGAGTCCCATTACACCAGGACCACGATGCGAGCGCGAGGGCAAGTGAGCCGTCCGCCAACCATTCCATCCTTACCGCCTTATTGTTTCTTCCTTTCCCCACTTTTACCTCCCCTGTATGTGTTGTCTTCCCTAGGATTATGATTTTTTGTAAAGACAAGAGGAACGAGCGGCGAAAACCCCGCCCACGTCTTCTGAACTGAGCTACAGCAAGCATAGGCAGCTGCTTAGCTCGTTAAGGAGCATTTTTCATCGTCAGATGGCACGGCCCGACCTTCACGTTCATTATGCTACCTCAGGATCCGTTCCCACGGGCATCTTCGAATGCCCACCAAACCGTCCATTACACTCGTTACTCCTGTACTTTACGTATTAATAAAAATTCCTAGGTTTGGGGAAGGCAACACAAACATGGGAGGCAAAAACGGAGAATAATCAAAAAAAATAGGCCATATGGATGGAATGGTTGGTGGATGGCACAGAGGGGTATTTTTAGTTTCCGGGGTGAAAAAATCGTTTTTCACTCGAATTTTTTGTCACTTATCACTCGCGTCACCCTAAGACTCTCAAATTTGCAAAAAAAAAAAATTTTTAATTTTTATATTTTTTTTTAATTTTTTTTTTTTATTTTTAATCTTAATTTTTTTTCCTTAATTTCTTGTTCTAATGATTTATACTGAGTGTTTGGTGTGTTTAAAACTGATCAAAACGCTGTCGCACGCAGAGCGAGCGAAGCGAGCGTTCATGTTTGTGCGATATTGAGGGTTGCGATCCCTTAAGCGCGGAGCGAGCGTAGCGAGCGGAGCCCACGCAAGGGGATTTGCGAATATTTCAATTTTCCATGCCTCCAATATTCCAAACACTCAGTATAAATTATGAAAAAAAAAATTCAAAATAAAAAAAAAATTAAAACTTAAAACAAAAATTAAAAATAAAAATAAAAAAAAAATTTTTTTTTGCAAATTCTCGACTTTTAGAGTGACGCGAGTGAAAAGTGACAAAAATCCGAGTGAAAAGTGATTCCCCCAGCCGGGGCCCCGGAAACTAAAAGGTTGTCAAAAGTGGTGAATCACTGGGAGTGACTCAGCAAGCCATCTCGAAAGGCCATGGGCATGATTCAGAAACAAGAATCATGCCCATGGCCTTTGGATTGGGTTCCATACGAGTAAAAACCGAGAGATATTGAACGGCGATTACTCGTATTTGCATGCGAACAACTGCTTAAAAGGCAGGATCGGAAGGGATTTCTACATCGCATCGTAACCGGCGACAAAAAATTGGTCCGTTACGATAATCCCAAGCGCAGAAAGTCATGAAGAATGCCCGGACATGCCTCAACGTTGACGGCAAAACCGAATATTCACGGCGCCAAGGTTATGCTTTGCATTTGGTGGGACCAGCTCGATGTGATATACTACGAGCTACTGAAACCGAATGAAACTATCACAGGAGATCAGTACCGAACGCAATTGATGCGCTTAAGTCGAGCATTAAAGGAAAAACGACCACAGTACCAAGAGAGACACGACAAAGTCATCCTCCAGCATGACAATGCTCGGCCACACGTCGCAAAAGTGGTCTAGACATACTTGGAAACCCTGAAATGGGAAATCTTGCCCCACCCACCGTACTCCCCAGACATCGCTCCTTCCGACTACCTTCTGTTTCGTTCCATGGCGCACGACCTGGCTGATCAGAATTTTCGTTCGTACGAGGAAGTCGAAAAATGGATCCAATCATGGATTGCGTCGGAAGACGCCTCCTTTTTCCGAGATGGAATCCGAAAATTGCCGAAGAGATGGGCGAAAAGTGTCGCTAGCGATGGACAGTACTTTGAATAATACATCTATCAAATTTGACAATTCAGCTTTTAATTCCAGGAAAAAACGGCGGAAGCAAAGTTGTACACCCAATACAATTTTCCCTTTTTGGAGTTCGTCAAAAAACGCTTTCTGTCGTCTCGGTCATTTCAGCACTTAGTCTCCTGCACGCACATAATGTCTATCTTTCTCCGTTTCATGGCGTCCTTCAGTTCGTCGTTCTTTCCCGTCATGGATCCAACAATTCGACTTGCGACCCTCAGCTTGTCTATAGTGCACTTGGACTGCCTCATAACACCCCCTTCGCCCCGGAAACCTTCGAGCTCTAACACGAGCAATGTTCGCCCTGGGATCACTCAACTGCGTATCAGAAGTATAGTAGTACCCAGCGGAGTAGGGCTGCTAGGGTATTCTACCATAAAGCCTTAAATCAATTCTTTTACACCTATCTGGAGGGTGTGTAGTTGGTTGCCACTAGTGTTTGGAAAGCAAATTTGTATGGACTTCCCGTTTACATCCGGTGGTGGTCCCCAGACCCGGCAACCCACTCGCACACACTGAGGTCCTAAAGATTTTGAACAGTGCCGCAGGCTCATCTGGGGACGTTGTTGTTGCCTGCACGTGGGCGGTCCTTTTAGTCACCTCCTACGATCAAGGTAAGGGGTGCATATTCTGACCCGTCACCTCACGGGACGGCAATTACACAATTTGCGTAAAATAATTTAAAGGTTTTTAATGAATTTTTTTTGGAATTTTGATTTTTTGTTTTTAACAAATATGTATTATGCCTTTAAAAAAAATTTAGGGATGGACAATCCTGGGCTAACGTTGAGCAGGCGAAACAGCGTATAAAAATGTCAAATTTGAGAACTTTGTTTTAGCGGCCCCCAGAAAAATGACCTTTATTTTGCTAAACGTGGGCAAACGAACCATTGGGTTTTTTCTAAATGTGGGCAAACATGGGCATGGGCAAATAAATTAGGCAATTTGCGTTAAAAAAAAATAATCTTGAGATGCCAACTTCATAGACCTACGGATCGCCTAGTTTTATACCTGTATGTAGAGGTAACAATAATTTATAAACATTATCCGTCATAAGTGTGTTAAGTGTATCCTTTTGAAAGTCGTTCACTGTTTTCCAGAATGTAGGCGTCTTCTAAGAAAGGATTTCGTAAAAATATTACGTTGTTTCACGCATCATTAATTACATTTCAATGAAACTACCAATATAATCGATTTGACACATTCCTTATCACCAAGTCTCTTAATGTTCACATGTGCATCCTCTCATCGCACTTGTTTACTATTTTGCGTTCAGTATGTAAGATTGGAAAATTTACATAAACCTACTACGTAATACCCCTCAATACTTAATATGCCTCGTGTTTGGTGGGTGGTAATTTTAACTTAATTCAGAGGTGGTGACAAAGCATGTCCGATGACAGCATTTTCTTCGAAGAAAGCGAAATGTTAACATTTGTACGTAGCATGAAAGTAGCCGAGACAGGTTAAGGGTTACGCAATTATTATTATTCAAAACAACAACATAGCAATTATTTTCAATTTCAAATAATGGTCAAGGGGTTATCTGATGTTCAGTTTATGTTTTGTTAGAGATTCCAAGACGACGCTGATAAGCGAACGCAACTCTTGTTGTTTAATTATAAACTTTGGAACAGGCGTAAAAATTAACAGTCCTGGCGATAACACGATCAAGACACGTGTCGATAGAAATTATGCCTAGCATAACCATTAACAGGATGTGTATATTGATTCCAGGCAATAGTGAGGACGAATAGCCTTCTGCCCGATACTGTGCACTGATTTCATCAGTCTGCGCTGTAATTGTATAGGCCTGGATGCTCATGATGCCCTTTTGCAGCAATCAAACACATTTCCAGATTAGCCATATCAGCGACTAACGACTTTAATGAATTTATTTTTCTAGGGTGGCGCCTAATAATAGTTTTGGTACGGAATCGGGCCATACTAGTATGAGTGACATATGTAGGCAAGAAGCCTTCGTTCTTTAACCCAATTCTCTGTGAAGATTTTATAACATAATAATAAGTCAGTACATTGCTTACTGGAGCATTATCGTTTTGCTATGCGAGGGCGAGGCCGTCAGACTTTAAATTGGCCTCAATCTGTCAATGCAAGAGGAAAACACGAAAATTTATTGGAAATGCATCGACGATACGTCATCTGGGGGCAAATAAATAGAGTAGTCTAAGGTGTATGGGGGTTAGACAAAATTTTCGGCTATTTTAAAGAGGATTGTACAGATATACTCGTAGTCAGTGACGTAGATACCTTTTAACAGAGGCAGGGGATATGCCATCGGCACTACATTTCTTAAATATGGTAAGTTGCGGAGGAAGGGTTTGGACCCCGCAGCCCTTTACTGAAAATTAACTTTCTGTGCATAGACCTGTCACAACTCTCACTCTATAAGAGAATTAACTAAAGATAAAAACCTTACTACTGTAATGAGCGCCATGGGAATTGGTGTCGGTCGCGGCGGAGTACACACAGTTGCAAGTGTGTAATGGACAGTTTGGTGGGCATCCGAAGATGCCCGTGGGGACAGAACCTAAGGTAGCATAGTGACCGTGAAGGTCGGGCCGTGCCATCTGGCGAAGAAAAAGACCCCTCAACGAGCTAAGCAGCGGCCTATGCTTGCTGTAGCCCAGTTCGGCAGACGTGGGCGGGGTTTTCGCCGTTCGTTGCCCGTCCTTTACGTATTAACAAAAATTCATAGGACTCGGGAAGACAACACAAACAGGGGAGGTAAAACTGGGGAATGAAAAAAAAATAGTCGATAAGGATGGAATGGTTGGCGGACGGATGAAACACCCAAGCGGTCGAATATGGGTCCGGGTGTAATGCGATCTCTGGTTTCTTACCACCAACAGATCACTACTCATCAGGTGCTGCTTCGATCTGCCGGTGGGAGCAGCACTACCAGACCATAATGTGGTTCATGACAGGTGGTTCATTACAAGTGTGCCTGGCGAAAATATTCGCCAGCACACTTGCAACTGACTGTACCAGCGCAACTCGATCAATGGCGGCGTTCATAAAACGCATCGCTCAGTGCTCCCACAGCGCTGATGTTTTATGAACGCAGCGCATTAGACATAGGGCGACCGGTAGCGCAGTGTGTTGAGGCATCAGTCTCATGTTTGACTGCCGCCGTTTCGGGTTAGAATCCCGTCCACGACGACGTTAGTGGCCATGGATGTGCAGGAGGTGCATGCTGGCAACTGCATTCTTCGAAACCAGTTTATGTCAACGAAACGTCAACTGGGCCACATGGAACAGTTGACGCGGTATGCCCCACAAGGGGTTAGGGCAATCCTCCATTAGACATCTGGCTAAGTGCCATCTATGAGTGAGTCGCGCCTCCACATTAGATTTCGACCATGACAATTGAAAATTCTACCTTTGAAATTCCAATGGAAACTTAAAAGATCAAGTTGTCAATTGACAGGAAGTCGAATTCTAACGTGGACGAGGACCGCACTGAGCAGGGACAATTAAAGCACGGAATCCGGCAACAAAAGGTAGGTGGTGACCTTTTCTTTTGTTTAATTGTCCAATCCCATACTAATGGGTTCATCGTAGGAAGGACACGTCCGCCGGTAGGAACTCCGTCCGCTAAAGCGAGAGCAGACAGGAAAGATAAAAGTAACCCCCAAGGCGGACGACGTGTCTGCCGGCTGGATCAAAAAAAGAAACTAACAAAAACAACGGAAGAACAGGCACGGACGACTAGGCGGTCTACACAGCAGGGCTGACCATTGATTGAACGGCCACGGAACGTAACATCCTGCAGCCACGGAGCCGTAACCTCTTCCAGCGACCGGGTGCAGCATCGGGTCAGCTGAAGATCGCCCGCGGAATACCAGGTATTCTTAGTAAATAAACTGTCAAGGAAAATCCGCCTATGCGACTGTCATGCAGACACATTGTATCATGAGAGGCATTGATAAAAGTGTTCTATCGCTCGGCTGAGGAGGCCCAGTCGCCGTAGTCGACGACTTATTAATTGTCACGGGCATAACCGAGCGGTGGAGCGTTGCATTGGCTTGTGAAAGGTTGCAAGTAAAGACGAGAGTCGCGCGCGCGTCACGGAAGCGTTCGGAAATGAAAAAAATATCTTTTTATTTAATTTTGGGCATCTGATAAATATCTATTCCAATTTGTCTGATCAAGTTTTGTAATAGTAGATATAGATCAGTTTGGCTCTGTGGTTTAGACGATAAACACGATAATTTCAAACGCGATTGCATTCACGTTTGAAATTGTCGCGAAAACAAAATATAGATGGAAATTTTATACTTGCGTTTCGAAAGCGAATAAGAAAACTTTAGGCAGTGGGTACTTATCTACCATAAAAATCAAAAAAAAAATTAAATTGGAAAAGTGACCAAAATCTAAAGACGCGGGCCCCGCCCGCTAAAGAAAAAAAAAGACACCTGGCGCAGTGAAGCCAGAGGAACTGATTTTTGATGTGGTCTAATTCAGGATCATTTATGAGTTTATGTACGAGTATAATAAAATTAAGATATGGGTGGGATACTTAACTGCAGTTGTAGTACCAAGTGCAGCTGCAGAATTTTCTATTTCGATATTTGCGGCGATATTTTCAGATAATGAAACTTTTTAACTGTTCGATTGATTTTACTATATGAATTTATCTTCAGTTTCATTTTAAGTTTCATCAAATGAATGCCTTTCGTATAGGTAAATCTTTAAACGCTATACTGTCGGATTGGCGTCTGAAACGTTTAGGACGAGTCTGGACACGCTTCTTTTTGCGGATCAATTTGTGTATTAGCGGAGTAAACCAAACTGGACCCTTCCGGGGTTTATAGTTAGGTAATGGAACAAACTTGTAGAAGATGTTGTATAGGATAGTGTATAAAGTTGTCACAGCAATTAAGATCCTTCAGAATGAAATACCAATTGATTTGACTCAGCCTTTCATTAGTAGAAACGTAATTAGCTTTCCTAAAGTTAAGTCTAGAATGATAAGTCTCTGAGAGAGAGGGTGACAATTTAATGTTGATCTCATGAGCAATAGCTGGATGGTAAGGATCACAAGGAATATAAGCAGGAGTAGGAAAAGAAGACGACAGAAAAGACAAGGTAAGATTACTTAACACAAGATCGAGAGCACGATCCATAAAGTTCAGAGTTAAGTGGAACTGTATAAGGTTACAGAATTCCATGAAGGATGTGAGCGACCTTGACATGGAAGAAGAAGTCAAAGGAGACCTGGCCTATTAGGCCATCTAACATTGGGAAGATTGAAATCACCACAAATTATACAACAGGAATTAGGAAATAAAATATTAACAGTATCAGATAAGTGATCAAAGAGACTATCATAAACAGCAAATGTGGAATTACAGGGGACGTAGACACAAACAACCACAAGCGATGTGGAGGTGCAAGTAGGAATATTAACGGTAACAAAATCATAAGGTTGAGAAAGGCTAGAGGAAAAAAAAGAACATTCAACGTAGTTCTGCATAGCAACTAGAGCTCCACCACCATTTGTCAGTCCAAGTATTTCGAAGTTTCTATCACAAGGGAAGATCTACTGCTGATAGATGGATTTAACCATGTTTCGGTCAAACAGATAATGTCATGAAAAGACGTTAGGTCAGAAACATTTAAAATTTGGAGCTTGGTGCGTAACCCTCGCACATTTTGATAATATAGAGAAAGTGAAGAAGAAGAATTATTTAGGCTCTGACTCTTACTGTACATTTTTTGCATTATTTTGGAGTCGTTGGTACGCGTTGTCGTTGAAAATTTAGTTTAGTGAATTTCTTTAAAAGAATTCACGGAGGCCAGAAAGACGCCTTGTATGGCATTTGCAGATCATGTGGAATGGTCACCTTGAACGAAGAGACCATCTTGTTTGGAATTTGCTCCTTGGTCAGTTTCTTGCATGTTAGTAAGACAGGTTCTAAACCAAAACAGCTGAAACTTTTTCCTGAAACTGCACCGGAAGCTATTCCTCACTAATTTTCAACAGTTAGACAAGTTTCGCTCAACTAGCTTTTTCCGTTGTAAATTAATTGTGTTCCCAAAATTTTGCGGTTATATACCTGTAATTCTGCAACTGACTCATTGATGTCGCTGAAATTAAGTATGAACCCAGTCTTGACGTTTGCGCACAAATTAGAAAAGTTTCACTCAACTAGCTTCTTGCATTATAGAGTTATTTTGCTTAAAATATTTTGCCGTTATATGGCTGTAACTTTTGAACCGTTTAATGCATTTTTCTGAAATCAAATAGAAGTCGAGTCCTCATTAATATCCACCAGCTGGGTAGGTTTCGCCGAGGTAGCTTCTTCCGTTATGTAGTTATTTTGTTAATAAAATTATGCGGTTATATAGCTGTAACTTTTTAGCCGCTTGGTGGATTTTTGCTAAAACTCAATAATACGCTAGTTCTTGTCAACGTCTACTCACTGGGCAAGTTTGGTTTAGGTAGCTTCTTCCGTTATGAAGTTACTAGGCTCAGATACTTTCGACGTTATATACATAGCTGTAACTTGTTAACCGCTTTATCGATAGTGCTGGATTTCAATAGCAGCCGGCCCCCCACTGACATCTATCAACTGGAAAAGTTTCACCTTGGTTATGACTTCCGTTCGACTGTTATCGTGTCCACAACATTTTGCGGATATATATATTTGGTCTACAACTTAATAATGAGACTTTTTTTAGAGATGGCAACACCGATAAACCAATGGTAGTCCATCTTTGACATACATACCATTTGAAGTTTGTATTCATAAGCTGTCAATGTCAGTATAAACATTTCGTGTTGATTGTTGACAACGTATTTTACCGGACCATGGAAAGTTTCGAAAATTCACGAAAAAAACAACATTTGCGGGAAGTTTTACTTGGACATTATTTTGCTAAGAAGACTGCAGCTCAGAGTCATAAATTGCTCGTGGAAGTTTACGGTGACGATGCTTTTTCGCGTGCACAGTGTTTTCGGTGGTTTCATCGGTTCAAAAATGATAATTTCGACATTACCGACGAAGAGCGACCTGGCCAGCCAAAAAAGTTTGAAGACGAAGAATTGACGAAATTACTCGAAGAAGATTCGTGCCAAACTCAAAAAGAGTTGGCAATTTCGTTGGAAGTGACTCAGCAAGCCATATCGAAGCGGTTAAAATCACTGGGAATGATCCAAAAGCAAGGCCACTGGGTTCCGTACGAGTTGAAGCCAAGAGATTTTGAGAGGCGCTTTTGCATGTGCGAACAACTGCTTCAAAGGCAAAGACGGAAGGGTTTTTTGCATCGTATTGTGACCGGCGATGAAAAGTGGATTCATTATGATAACCCAAAGCGAAAGAAATCATGGGGACCGCCCGGGCACCAATCAACATCGACCGCGAAGCCAAATATTCATGGTTCCAAGCTTATGCTCTGCATTTGGTGGGACCAGATCGGTGTTCTTTATTATGAGCTGCTAAAACCGAATGAAACCATTGACGGGCAGCGCTATCGACTGCAATTGATGCGTTTGAGTCGAGCATTGCGTGAAAAACGGCAACAATTTGCTGAAAGGCACGACAAAATAATTCTTCAGCATGACAATGCTCGCCCTCATGTTGCGCAAGTCGTGAAAACGTACCTGGAAACAACTAAATGGGAAGTGCTACCCCACCCGCCGTATAGCCCTGACATTGCTCCATCCGATTACTATTTGTTCGCTTCGATGACTCATGCGTTGGCTGATCAGCACTTCACTTCATATGAGGATACTAAGAACTGGCTCGATTCATGGATAGCCTCGAAACCCCAAGATTTTTTTCGCGACGGAGTTCGTAGACTTCCCGAAAGATGGGAGAAAGTTATCGCTGCTGATGGCCAATATTTTGAATAATTTAGTTATATGAATAAATCTATGAATAAATGCCCAAAATTCCAAAAAAAGTCTCATTATTAAGTTGTAGACCAATATATATATATATAAAAGACACTAAAAAAATCTAATGATGCCAATCGATTCCTGGGGTCATGAAACGTAAAGAAAACCAACTCCGGGGTCGGAACTCGTTATTGAAGGAGGGTCGAATAACTGATTTTTTCTTCAAAAATCAGTTTAAAATGACAATTTTCGAGGCTCCGGAGAAAAATCACACTTTATCACTTTTCAAGCTCACAGATCTTTGCAACGGAAGCTCCAAATGAAAAACTTTGTCTATAAAAGTTGGGCACAATTTGATTGTGAGCCTAACGTGGCCAATATTTTTCAATTCGGGCCATTTTTAGAGTAGCTATGAGCAAAAATTCAAAAATGAATGCTCATCGATTTATGCCTTAAAAGCTTTATCTCGGTAAGTATAACAGATAGAAGTTTTATTTTAGTCTCAGATTGTAGATAAATTACTCTAGTTAAATACGGTTTTACAAGATTTCTTGTCAGACCAATTTAGGAGATACCAAAAAGAAACAGGTCAAGCGAAACAATTAGGTACATTTTCAACATGGTGGCGGGGTCCGTGGTGTTAGGGGGGAAATAGAAAACTCGAATTTCTAAGCAATGTACCAACTCAAACAATATATCAAAAATCGAAACTACCTAATTAAAGCAACCAGTTTTATAACGATTTGACTGACCAAAGTAATTTAACCTTTGCAAAATCAATGATTTTTTTTAAATAAAAACGAAATTACTCAGAAACTATACCTGATAGCATATTCTAGTAAAGAGTGAATCGCAGGTAATATCCTACCCTAAAAACAGAAAATAGCCTGTAGAAATCAGATAAACTGTTTATTAGATATAGCTCGAAAAATTAAGAAGGATATGTAGCCCACTATCAATATTTTGCTGTTTTATCTTATTTTTCTCGAGTTTTCACCTACATATTATACTAATTTTATCAAAAATAATAACTTCCTGTTTTGTTGTAAACAATTTGAATTAACATTATATAATACTAATTTTTAGATTTCGAGTCATTTACAGCCCTTAAATTAAAAAAAATTATTTGTTCACACTTTTTTCATTTTATTTTCCAAGGTCATATCTAATTAACAGTTTATCTGATTTCTACAGGCTATTTTCTGTTTTTAGGGTAAGATATTACCTGCGATTCACTCTTTACTAGAATATGCTAGCGGGTATAGTTTTTGAGTAATTTCGATTTTATTAAAAAAAAAGTCGGTGATTTTGCAAAGGTTAAATTACTTTGGTCAGTCAAATCGTTATAACACTGGTTGCTTTAATTAGGGTAGTTTCGATTTTTGATATATTGTTTGAGTTGGTACATTGCTTAAAAATTCGATTTTTCTATTTCCCCCCTAACACCACGGACCCCGCCACCATGTTGAAAATGTGATTAATTGTTTGGCTTGTCCTGTTTCTTTTCAGTATCTCCTAAATTGGTCTCACAAGAAATCTTGTGAAACTTTATTTAACTGGAGTAATTTATCTACAATTTGAGACTAAAATAAAACTTTTAGCTGTTATACTTACCGACATAGAGCTTTTAAGGCATAAATCGATGAGCATTTATTTTTGAATTTTTGCTCATAGCTACTCTAAAAATGGTCCGAATTGAAAAATATTGGCCATGTTAGGCCCACAATCAAATTGTCCCCAACTTTTACAGACAAGCTTTTCCATTTGGAGGATCCATTGCAAAGATCTGTGAGCTTAAAAAGTGAAAAAGTGTGATTTTTCTCGGGAGCCTCGAAAATTGTCATTTTTTGACTATCGATTTTGACTACGCTACTGAACCGAATTTCAACTTTGAGCAATGCATTGAACGCAGAATTCAACGGTCTTTAATTTACTTCTGCAAGGTTTTTCGATCCAAGGCACCGTTTAGGATTTATAATGATAATATTAAAAAAAGGGCTCAAATTTCTCGGATTTTCGCCCTCCAAAAGTTAAGCTCACCTTCTACGACCGTGCAAACTCAGTTTCCATGTATTCAGTATCTATAGAAGAGTTTAAAATTATTTCCAGATATTTCCCTCATTATTATTAAAAAGCCCCAAAATTGGCTTAATTTCACTGGACTATAGTCTAAGTGGACCAAAAATGTTTTGCATTTGTTGCAAAAAATAAAAAACATTTTCCATATAGTAGTGTACGATTTTGCTGTGATTTTGTATGCATGACGCAGGACGAATCTCCCCAAAGTCTAACGCAACTTTCTTTTCTATGGGGCTTCTGTGAGGACTCATCAAAAACCACAATTCGCAGACTCCGGATAAAGTAGCTAAGTGGGGGCCCAGACCATTGAAGTCGACTTCTTTTTCATCCGAGAAACCCACGGGCAGTGTCTGAGGCACTGCCTTAGTTTTTGCGTGATAACGTCAAAGTGTTTAAAACAAAAGAGAAAAAAATGGCACGAAACTTTCCCCTTATTGGGAAAAACATTGGATTATGTATAGGTGTCACAAAGAAGATAGTATGCGTGTTTTCTGTGTGTAAGTTAACCCGGAAAACCCCCGATTAACCTGCACCGCAGTACAGAAAAACACGTTTATTGGTTGCGTTCAGGATTTCATATATTGAATATCTGGAAATCTGAAGTTTGTAATCGTTGCGTAATTCAGAAATTCAGATTCATATATACCATGAATAACAGAAATTAACCAGGAAAATTGATAACTTTTCCCCCATTTAGGGTCCTCGTTTTCTCATTTTCCGCTTCGAGATCGCTTCAATATCGCTGTGATATCACTTTGATGTCACTTCAATATCGAATTTATATCACTTTGGTATCGATATCGCTTTATCATATGACATCAACATGAAAGTATTAAGAAGCCCATGAGCAACATTCCAATGAATTAGCTTCATCACCCGTATATCCCAGATTTCACCTCATGTTCAAGAATATGTTTCTCTCGACACCATAGGGTTAAAAGCGTCTACAACACAACTCTATTGCATTGGCCTCATCATCCAGATTCGTACAACACCCGTATTTCCTAGATTTCACTTCATATCCCAGAATGTGTTTATCTCAACACCATAGGGTTAAAAGTGCCTTCAACAGCACTCCAGAGCATTCATTGGACTCATCACTCCGATTCAAGCTACACCCGTATTTCCTAGATTTCACTTCATGTCCAAGAATGCGATCATCTCGGTACTATAGAGTTAAAAACGCTTTCAACAACACTCCAGAGCATTGGCCTCACCACCAATATTCAGACGACACGCGTATTTCCTAGATTTCATGTCCAAGGATGTGTTCATCTCAACATCATAGGGTTAAAAGGTCCCCGACAATAATCCAAAGTATTGGCCTCATCACCCGTAATTAGATGACGCCCGTATTTCCTAGATCTCATTTTATGTCCAAAAGTGTGCTTGTGTCAACACCAAAGCGACGTTGTCACGTCAAAAAAACAAGCATTTCCAAAATCAGTGAAAGAAATTGCGTTATTTGACGAGTTCATTTCCAGATCCTTTTTTTTATACCTTTCACGGATGTGATAGGGCATATTAACTTTGTTATGAAGTTTGCAACGCACAGAAGGAAGCATCTCCGACCATATAAACTATTGTATATATATTCTTGGTCAGTATGATGAGACGAGTCGATTAAGCTTTGTCCGTCTGTCTGTCTGTTTCCATGCAAACTAGTCCCTCAGTTTTGAAGCTATCAAGCTGAAATTTTGTACAGAGCCTTCTTTTTATTGCATGCAGTATATATGTCGCAACCAACGGAATCGGACCACTATGTCATATAGCTGCCATAGGAACGACCAGTCCAAAAATTCATCTTTGTGAGAAAAACTTTTTTATTTCTAAAGATATCTTTTAAAATTTCAAGGAAATCAATAATATCTATAGTTAAATCACATTTATGAATTTGGTTGAAATCGGACAACTATGTCACATAGCTGCCATAGGAACGACCGGTCCAAAAATTCGACTTTGTGAGAAAAACTTTTTTATTTCTAAAGATATTATTTTCAAAATTCACAATAATCAATAGTATCTTTAGCGAAATCATATTTCCAAATTTGGTTGAAATCGGATTACTCGATCTTATAGCTGCCATAGGAACGACCGTCCCAAAAGCAAGTTCTTGTCAGAAAAACTTTTTTTTTATTTCTGAAGATATCTTTACGAAATTGCATATTATTCAATCGTATTGACTGCTAAGCCACGTTCCTAAATTTGGTTGAAATCGGCCTATTTCATACACCTCTTATATGTAGGAACAGTGAAATCGGAACAAGTTTTACTACTAATTTCAAAAAGGCAAATGTACCATAAAACAAAACGAAGGTATGATACCCTTCACGCGAAGTTTTTGCTTTTCTTGTGCGGAGCCACTGATCTATACCATGCTGCATGGACGGGATATTCATTCAACTCTACGCAGTACAGCCATATGCATGAATGCCGTAACGGGTTGTCCACAAGGTGGCGTTCTGTTACCCGTTTTGTGATTACTTGTCGTAGACGAGCTGATTTCCATGTTTACTGAGCGCGGTTATCTTACTAGCGGACACACTGATGATTTAACTATTATAATCAGGGGTAAATTCGAATCTACCAATACGGAGGCTATGGGGTCGGCCTTCGACATAGCTCTACATGTTAACCCACAGAAAACTGGCGTTGTGCGGTTTACGCCAAGCGCCAACCTAACTTTGGATCCAATTTCGTTTGGTGACAAGAAGATTTTTTCACTGATGTTAAATATCATGGGGTAAAAGTAGACTCGAAACTTAACCGGAATACTCACACAGATAATGTAATTAGCAAAGCCACGCATACAATGTGGACTTGCACAAGTCTCTTCGGACGGGCATGGGAGCTCACCCCAAAGATAATTAAGTTTCCTCCGTAGGAAGTTGCAGAAACGTAGCTACTTCGATGGGATTCTCCCAGAGCGCTATAGGTATTAGGTGCGTTAGTGCTGCAGGGCAGTCGAAGATGTGCTTAACGTCGTGGGGGTAACTGTTGCATGCCGGACAAGTGTTTTGGATGCTGTGGTCGATTTGAGGCAAGTATGAGTTTTTGGTGCGAACACCAGCCTGAACGGAGCTGTGCAAGCGTGGTCCTAGTCGCTCTAGGTAGCTTTCGTTCATCCGGTGATATGTCAGGTGGTTGAGCGTCAAGTACTTTGTTGTTATTTAGGTCCACAATCGACGTATGTACTTCTTCCCTGTGCAGCATAGCGATGGCAGATTTATAGCTAGCGCTATCGAAGGGGACTTCCCTTTTGAGTTCTTAGATTTCGCCTAATGTGTCATGACGGTAGGGTTTTGTCCATACGGTCAAAGTTCCGCTGATCATTTCGGTAGCAACCAACTAGATACTGCTTTGAGTATGTTGTATTTCCTAATGGACATAATTTTGGCCTCTTGATGTAGGTGGTCTTGATGAGACATCAACAGACAGCCTGTGAGGGTGCGTAGGGCTGCATTTTGACAGGTCTGATTGTGTTTCCAATTTGTGTCACTTAGATTTAGTGTCCACACTGGTGCCACATAACTGTAGTTGGTTAGCGTTCCTATGGCAGGCGGTTCTACGCACCGGATCGACCCGTTTTTCAACGGCCAAGAGCTGCCAGGCCCCTTCAATGCAGAATTAAGTATACGTATATAATTAAGTGGTCATATACCATGGTGGTGGGGCAACCAGTAGCGCAGTGTGTTGAGGCATCAGTCTCATGTTTGACTACCGTCGTTTCGGGTTCGAAACCCGTCCACGACGACGTTCGTGGCCATGGATGTGCCGGAGGTGCATGGTGGCAACCGCATTCTCCGAAACCAGTTTATGCCGACAAAACATCAACTGGGCCACATGGAACAGTTGACGCGCTATGCCCCACAAGGGCAATTAATGCTGGTGGGACCTATGGTGACGCACGCAGCTCTTGTGTGGTGACGGAAAACTCAGAAATTTTCTGTTTCACTAGAGCTATGCGCACTTGTCTAACGCCAGCCCTGGGGGCGATTCCGCCTTACTCCGTTGCGCATATATTCATTCAAGAATCAACGCTCTTAGAATTTGTTTAACTTCAGACATACTTTGTGGAGAAGGTGGTTACATGAGCATTCTGAATCAAATTGCTGATATGCAAATCTGCTTGAGAGCAGATCACATGATCACGGAAGTTTGCTTCGATAGGAAATTTTCAGCGCTCAACTCTGACCGCACCAAATGGGCCCTGTCCAGATCCTAGATGTATTAAGTGGTTCACCGTTGGGTTTAAAACAAAACAGGGTATTGGTGCTCATGTCTTTGGACCCAACACCAGTATTCCAATCGCAATGGTAGTCTCGCCCAGCGTTTTTCAAGCTGAGATACACATCATTGAGTTATGCACCAGGGTGCGAATTCGTGGCGGCCACATTGCTATCTACTTAGATAGCCATAAAGCCACTCTACTCAAATGAGTTCTCTTCAAAACTGGTGAAGAAGTGTTACGTACTCCTCCAACTGTTGGCAACCAAAAACCGAGTCTTCTTTGAAGCTGCGGATAAACTTGCTAGACAAGGATCATCGAATCGCTTTCTTGGACCTAAGCCTTACTGTGGGCTGGCCTCGATAAAACTGCGGATCACAGACTGGTCTGCACTTTTACGTCATCAGTACCTTCCAGGGCTACGTCAATCAAGAGAGCCGATAATGCCCTTCATTCACAAGGATACTACTCAAATGAGTAGAACTTATCTGAGACTCCAAATGGGGCACTTATGTATTTGGCCATCACCTGGTCAAACATTACCTGAACAAGAGGCGTCGGTCCAGCGAGACTGAATGCCGTCTTTTGACTTAGTGGGTCATGGCTCAATAGACCTCTCAATGGTCGCAGTGCCTGCCTGATGAGTCAGTAGCTCGACTATCTTATTTTATACGGAACCACCCCCAATTGACTGGTGAAATCTCATGTTGGCAAAGGGTTTTCCTGTTTGACACAAAATTTCAATCGGCTCGGAATTAAACTGTTATCTAAAAACAAACATACAGAGGATCATCCCACTTTATATAATTAGATCATTAATAATAAAAGATGCATTACGATTTTTATACATTTATTGAATATAATAATCCTGAAATGAACACAAAATAATAAGAAATCAATTGTAGTCCTCTAAATTTTCAAGTAAAAAAAATAGTAATAATTTTCAAATTTTATCACAAGAATATGAGAATATACGAATAATTTCAATGTAAAACACCTAAAAAACAATGTTCATTACTTACATACATACATATATTTATAATACAAAACAAATGCATTGCCATATTGTTATCCTTATTTAGCTAAATATCACAAATATTTTATTTTAGCACAATTTTAAAACAAAAAGCACTAATTTGTTATACACAAACGCATCTAGAATAAATTACGATGAACAAGTTGATTCTATGGCTATGTAAAATTCACAATAATTTCTGAGTAGTTCAGTTCTGATTTTTTACATAATTTCTATTTTAATCAGACATACAATACTTCCGTAGCTCATTGTAGCCACAAGGGCGTCGGCAACACTCATGCACTAGACCCAATCGTTCTGACATAAGTGGCGACACAAGTCTACTTCGTACTAACGAATCCGGATATCTTAAGATTGTTTCTTCTGAAAGAACATCAAAAAGAAAAAAAAATTGAATTTTAGATATGAATTATATGAGTATAATAAACACAACAAATTATCATTAAGTTGAAAATGTGATAAGGGAAAATCTATTTTAATTAAGATTAAGAAATGTGTCAAACTAAAAATAATTACAAATCGATTTTACCCACCTTTAAAATCTGCCATTGTATTATATTGTCCGCCACAGGCTAATCGTAAAGCCTCGGCCAGAGCTGTACTGCAATATCTTTTTACGGGCAGATTGGTGGGTGCAAACGCGGCACTTACGGCAACCGTTAAAATGCACATTATCGTCATGACTTTCGCAATCATCATCTACAATAATTCACATGAAAATAAAATCAAAAAATTAGTTTATAAATTTTATGGCTGATCGCCAGTTTTGCGAAAATTTGCCGGGCGACAATTAAACAATGACCGCGAAATATGAAATGAAAAATTTAGGGATGGCAAATTTAGATGAAACTCGCTCGTTAAATTATTTATAGCAATAGCCAAAGCTGATTAGATTCAAGCGTATATGATTTGTAATCATGTCCATGTTTATTTGGGTTGTTTGCCAGTTTTGTTTATAGCAATGTCCCATACGAAGCCAATGAGTTGTCCAAGATATTGGTCAAAATATCAACACTGTACATACTCGTATGTATATACTCTTTGATACACATATTTTCAGTTCTGATAACGTTGTGTTGTTTCTACTGGTAAATTGTTCTATTTTCATAAAAAAAATGCTAAGGAGAGCAACGACTGCAACGATAACTCACGGAAAATACACTCGCACAGTAAAGAAATTTTCTCTGCAAACAAGGTAGGAATACTGAAAGTGGTCCATCGGTTTTGGACGGCATATACGCTATATGAGCTTTCACCAAACAGCACTAGTGGCAGCGAGCTTTGAATTTACGATTACGTGCGGTTTTCACAATATCTGGTTAAAGTTTATCCTATAGTTTTTGTTTATGTGTATCCTCCTCCAGCTTTCAATAAAAAAGAAATTTAAGATTAAGAATTAAAGAATGTAAGAATGTAAGAACTGTCACAGATTAATAACTAGCGTCCGAAGCGTACAGACTTGTACAGACCTTGTAATGAACCACCTGTAATGAACCATATTATGGATTGGTCTGGTAGTGCTGCTCCCACCGGCAGATCGAGGCAGCACCTGATGAGAAGTGACCTGCTGGTGGTACAGAACCAGAGGCCGAGGGTCCCATTACACCCGGACTCAGGTGCGACCGCGTGGGCGTCTGATCCGTCCGCCAACCATTCCATCCTTATCGACTATTGTATTTTTTTTTAATCCCCATTTTTACCTCCCCTCCCTTCCCCAGGCCTATGGATTTTTGTTAAAACGTAAAGGACAGGGGCAACGAGCGGCGAAAACCCCGCCCACATCTCCCGAACTGAGCTACAGCAAGCATAGGCCGCTTCTTAGCTCGTTGAGGGGCCTTTTTCTTCACCAGATGGCACGGCCCGACCTTCACGGTCATGATGCTACCTAAGGCTCCGTCCCCACAGGCATCTCCGGATGCCCACCAAACCGTCCGTTACATATTTGGCGCCCAACGTGGGGCACATTTCTGGTAAAGAACAGGACTAAATAGGATCTCATCGGGTTCTTTTTTGGTCCTTCCACCGATCTGTGTCCCCACAAACACATTAAGGCTACTTGCTCTAAGTCCTAGGACTCAGCCGTTTTACTTAACGTATTTTCCCTCCAAGTAGCTGTGCTTTCCCCTGTAGCACCCCCATCCTTCCTATAGAGTAGTTTTTCCTTTTAGATTCAGCTAAACAAGGCAATCCTGGTGTTGTGTTTGTCTTTTGTGGTTTAGCCACGTATTTAAGGCCTCCATAGCATCTTCGGTGACCGGACGAAGTGCGGAGGAGCCCTGGATACCTTTTTGTTTGCCAGGATTGTCCTTCTTAGTAACTTACAAAAATTTCTTTACACAGTATTGCATTTTTCTATTGTTCATGTGCTCAGCAGCTTACAGAGTTTATGAATGAATTACGGCAAGGAATGCAGTGTTGCGCCTCTGCTGGCCTCAGAATTTTTGTAACCTGTTGATCATCTGAATAATAGAGAAATGTAGTATTTTTTTTTTTTGCTTTGCTAATTTTTCCCCTCTACAATGGTTGTCGACTGACTCCGGTACTCAGCTCACTTTTGTTTAGTTTTTTTTTCCTATTTTTAGCAGCACACTTTGTCCTCGGCTTCTTTTTCTCGGCAGGCCTCGAAGTAAAAGCTGCCCTGTAATGAACCATATTATGGTCTGGTAGTGCTGCTCCCACCGGCAGATCGAAGCAGCACCTGATGAGTAGTGATCTGTTGGTGGTACGAAACCAGAGGCCGAGGGTCCCATTACACCTGGACCCAGGTGCGACCGCGTGGGCGTCTGATCCGTCCGCCAACCATTCCATCCTTATCGACTATTTTTTTTTATTCCCTATTTTTACCTCCCCTGTTTGTGTTGTCTTCCCCAGGCCTATGAATTTTTGTTAATACGTAAAGGACAGGGGCAACGAGCGGTGAAAACCCCGCCCACATCTCCCGAACTGTGCTCCAGCAAGCATAGGTCGCTGCTTAGCTCGTTGAGGGGCTTTTTGCTTCGCCAGATGGCACAGCCCGACCTTCACGGTCATTATGCTACCTTAGACTCCGTCCCCACGGGCATCATCGTCCGTTACAACCTAGTGGTGATACCAAAAGTACCAATTGGCAACGACCATATCAGGGCCTTGGAATAGAAAGGGCGAACCCGAAAAATCTATTTTTTTTTTATTCTCTCCTTGGTATCAGACATACATATGTGTATAGACAATGCGTAGATACCTGGTTTTGCCCTGATAAGTCCTTAGTATCCTCATAGCTTCAATCTAAAGTGAGTAATATCATTTTCTGTCAAAATCCCACTGTTCGATTTACTTAGTGCGGCAAGGGCGAACCCCGGGTCTGGAACCCCATCTAAGCATTATGAAAAGCCATCATTCGTATTCGCCCTTGCTCTTCTGTGAAAAGTGCTTGTTACGATACTGACTGTTTTGTGATTTTTTCTTCGCTCATTTCGCTAATCTCAACATTTTAAAACGTACGAGTACCTATCAAAATTTAGTAATCGTTAAAATAATCGAAAAAGGAATACATTAAAATTAATACATTCGCCCTTGATATTTTGAAGTACTTTCGAAACTTTGAACTCGATTTCCCAACACCTCAATTTCGATGATTCGCCCTTTCTATTTCAAGGTCCTGATATGCATAAAAAGTTCCTATATGGCACTCGTCCAGAAGGATCTTGACCATACTACAAATATTTATCGAATTTTTTAAGTCGCTAGCTTCATTCCATCGAAAGTTATTACTTATTTGAAGTCTCACTTGTAGGGGAGGTAGAGGTTCCTTTTGTCGAATCTTGCGCATTTTCAATAGCAACTAGGCCCTAGTACAAACATTTGATTAAAATTTCAAGTCACTAGCTTCATTCTATCGAAAGTCATCGCTTATTTGAAGTTTCATTTGTAGGGGAGGTAGGGGTTCCGTGGGTCGGTTCTTACCCATCATTGCCATCAACCAATTAGATCATGCTACAAATATTTAAGCAAAATTTCAATTCTCTAGCTTCATTCTATCGAAAGTTATTACTTATTTGATGTTTCATTTGTAGGGAAAGTAGGCGTTTCGTTGGTCGGTTTTACGTATTTTCAATATCAACCAACTGGATCCTACTACAAACATTTGACCGAAATTTTAAGTCGCTGGTTTCATTCTGTCAAAATGTATCGCTTATTTGAAGTTTCATTTGTAGGGGAGGTAGGGTAGGGTCGGATCTTGTCCATTTTCGATACCAACCAATTAGATCATGCTACAAACATTTGAATTTCAAGTCTTTAGGTTCATTATTTCGAAAGTTATCGTGCGAACTGACAGACAGACTGACATGTCTAGATCGAATCAGGAGGTGATCCTGATCATTTATATATATACATTTCTATACCTCCGGAGCCTCTTTTAAGGTGTTACATATTTTCGTCGTGACAAAAACAATATACCCTATACTTATAAAGTCTATAATTAACAACAACACAAATTTGAAATTGATGTTTTATCAATTAGAGGAGATCGTGTTATGAACTTCGATGACATGAAAATTATAGACAGAGATAACACCCATGCTAAAAAGTTAATAAAAGAAGCTATAATAATTATGAATTGATACGCAGGCGAAAATGGCAGTGGATAGGTCACACATTGCGGAAGAGTAATAACTGCATTGCTTTGCATGCCATGAAATGGAACCCCATTTCCAACCAAGGTCGACCAAGAGGGGGTCCTCGAATCGCATGGCATCGATCTGTGGCAAAGGAGTGTCAGGTACTGGGTAAGTCTTTTGGGGAGTTGCGCCCCATTGCCCAGAACAGAGTACGATGGCGCGCAGGAGTAGTTGACGCGCTATGCCCCGCTAGGGGTTAAGGCAAAGTAGTAGTAGTAGTAGTATAATAATTACGGAATTAGTATATAAAATGAACAAATATAAAAATATTTAATAGTAGCAAAACTACCTTATTATACCTAATCGTTCCAAAAACATTATTACCTCTGCAGACGAACTTATTAAGGGGAAAAACACATTAGGAGGTTGATTTTCACTGATTTTTTTAGGATTTTTTTGGGTGGGAAGAATTCATTAGAATTCAATCAAATTTTGATACTATTTTACTCATATTTCGGATATTCTATGTGATTTTTTTTTTTTTTTGAATAGTTTAAGCCAAAAATAACAAAGTTACACACTGATGTTCGCTGAAGACCATCACTAGAGTTCTTCAATTGTAGGACTTGTAACGATCCCAATTTTTATCCGAAATCAAAACGATTTTAGTTTTACATTATTAACTTATTTTCTAAGGATATGAAACTCAATGCAGGTGAAAATAATAGAAATTAAAAATTTGGGAGGTGTTGGAAGAAAAAATTTCAATTTTCACCATTTTTTCCACTAATTATGCAAAAAAAAACACCCTTAAAAATATTTTATCATACCAAATGTTGGTTCATATTCTTTGTACTTTTATAAAGAATCATACTTTCAATTTTCATAATGATCGATTCATTACTTTTTGAGTTAGAAGTCCCACAAATGTGAAAAAAGTCATTTTGAGAAAAACGCGTTAGAAAAACAGAATATAACCGTAATAATCGCTTTTGTTGATGTTTCCAGTACCGTCTATAGCGTTATGGGAAAACAAAAATGAAAAATGGGGTTCCCAAAGCTACGTAAGTACATAAATAAAGCGTGGTAGTGCTCCGCCCTATCCCTTAGAGTGCGCTCGAGCCTGTAGGCTATACCCGATGAGCGCTCGTTTCTATGCTCATAAAATCTAAACGAATGCGAATTTCGCTTTGAAATGTTGGCAGCGTATTCTTGGATTAAGCTAACAATTTATGCAATAAAAAAAATGGATTTTAAAAACCTCCTAATGTAGTTTCGCCCCTTAAATGACAATTAAGAAATTAGAATAATAAGAATAGGCCAGTAAAATTAAGCCAATACGGGGGCTTTTTAATAAAAATTAAGAAAAGATCTGGAAATAATTTTACCCCTTCTATAGATACTGAATACGTGGAAACTGAGCTGGCATGGTCGCAGAAGGTGAGCTTAACTATTGGTGGGCGAAAATCCGTGAAAATTGAGCCCTTTTTAGGGTTTTGTAGTAAAAACAAAACCCTTATGAAATCGGTCAAATGTCTGTCTGTCCATAAAATATCTCATAAACGGCTAAGGCTACAGGTTGTTCGGAAAGTCATTTCGTTTTTTTTTTTCATGATTTTTAAACTTCTTTTATTAATACAAGTAACAAAAATTCATCAATTATATATTGGCCATGTTCGATGATGATGTTGTTCGATGACCTTTTGCCATCTTTTAGTCAGCTGCATAATGCTGCGCTAGAAGAAAGTATGGTCTTTAGAAGCAAAAAACTGAATCAACTCATTTTTGACAGCCTCATCCGAGACGAATGTTTTTTCATTGAAATGGTTCTGCAGTGAACGGAATAAGTGGTAATCTGATGGTGCAAGGTCAGGGCTATACGGTGAATGAGGCATCACTTTCCAGTCTAAGGCCAATAATTTTTTACGAGTGACCAAAGATGTCTGGGGTCTGGCGTTGTTTTGATTTCCATCAAGAACACGCCAGATGACACCCTTACGATTTGCCAGTTGTGGTCGTTTCTCCTTGATTTCTTTGTCCAATTTTACTAGTTGGCAATTGATAGTTTGGTTCCTTGAGAGCAGCTCAAAATAAACAAAACCTTGGAAATCCCACCAAACAGACAGCATAACCTTCTTTTGGTGAATATCTACTTTTGATGTGGATTGTGCCGGTTCATCTCGCTTGCCCTAAGATCGTTTTCGCACGACATTGTCGCAAAACTACCCATTTTTCATCGCCCGTTCTGAATCGCTTCAAAAATGGGTCAATTTTGTTACGTTTCAACAGCAAATCGCAAACGTTAATGCGTTTGGTGAGGTGAATTTCCTTCAATTCGTATGGAACGCAAATATCGAGTTTGCTAACGTATCCCAACTTCTGTAAATATTTGGATAAGTTCAGTTTATCCGCTATCGCCCGTGTCGTACTGCGCCGGTTAGCTTTGATCATTGCCTTTATTTTGTCATTACCGACAGCTGTTGGACGACCAGAGCGTGGTGCATCACTGACATCAAAATTTCCGGAACGAAAAGGAGGACCACCAATTTGTGACTGATTATAGCTTGAAATATCACCTGTCAAATGGCAAGAAAAATCTTGGCTAACGCCACCATATTTTTTTTTCAATAACAGCGCCATCTTTTGAAAGGTAGCGAAATGACTTTCCGGACAACCCAAAACGTGAAATTTTGTGGTATTGTGTAGAATTATTATAACTCGCCGGAGAAAGCGATGCATCGTAATAGTCTGACTTTAAAGGGAGGTCCCCATAGAGGAGAAAATGAAGGTCAAATTTATCATAAGAAAGGTAACATCGAGTACATTCCATTTTTGGCATTTTCATCAAATTTAAAAAAGGGGAGAAAAGGTAGAGGGGAAAACATGGGATCACATTTGTCCCACCTGTAATAAACCATATTACGGTCTGGTAGTGCTGCTCCCACCGGCAGATCGAAGCATCACCTGATGAATAGTGATCTGTTGGTGGTACGAAACCAGAGGCCGAGGGTCCCATTACACCTGGATCCAGATTCGACAGCGTGGGCGTCTGATCCGTCCGCCAACCATTCCATCTTCATCGACTATTTTTTTTATTCCCCATTTTTACCTCCCTTGTTTGTGTTGTCTTCCCCAGGCCCATGAATTTTCCTTAGTAAAGAACAGTGGCAACGAGCGGCGAAAACCCCGCCCACATCCCTCGAACTGAGCTACAGCAAGCATAGGCCGCTGCTTAGCTCATTGAGGGGCCATTTTCTTCGCCACGATTTTCACGGCCTGACCTTCACGGCCACTAGGCTCCGTCCCCACGGGCATCTTCGGATGCCCACCAAACCGTCCGTTACATACCCCCTTTGCATTTCGAGACAGTTACACTTAAAAATATGGAAACTTACAGAAAGGTGGCTTCCGACTAGCATAGAACTAAAAATTAAGGAACTTTCATATCTTGTCTAAATAGGTTAATAATAGCATATTTCTTTAGTTACAGTTAGCATACCCCTGCATCCCTCAGACACATCCGAGGTCAAAAATATTGGTGGCTATCGATAAACAACAGCATGTGCAATAATATTTCTAAGTTTCATAACAATTACGTAATATTTAATAATAGTACCATTTCAAGTTGGCCGTTTTGATTTCATCCATACAAAAAATGCACAAAAGCGGCCTCTGCTACATACTACTACTACGAGGTACTGCATACGTGAATATTAGGGGGATTCATGCTCGCTGTTGTAAATCGTAAAAGCATCGTAAATCAATAGCCTCGTATTTGGTGCTCGCAATTTGCTATATCCTCTTATCATGAATGGTTAAGCATCTCCAATAGTAGGACAGATCATCCCCTATTAGACACTAAAAAACCCACGGATTGCGGGCGAAGCCCTCTATTTTCCGGTTTTATTTAATATTATCCTTATAACTTCTAAACGGTACCTCCTCAGATCAAAAAACTTTGTAGGATTACATTATGTATTGAATGTTCTTGCAACGTACAAGTGTGAATTATTTCAGTGAAAATTGGAATTTTTTGTAACACTTGGTTTCATTCTGCATTCCAACTTAGTATGCGTCTGTAGCTTAGCTCGGTAACGCACCAAGACCTCCAAACCAAGTGGCACAAAAAATTCCAATTTGTAGGAGTAAATTAAAGAGCATTTTTACTTCCAATGCACTGCATTGTTAAAATTCGGTTCAGTAGTTGTTCTGGATCGATTCACGCCCTGAGAATGGAAACATTAGTAGCCACGAAATGCGTCGACACAATAACCATATTAATATGTATACACATACACAACCGATTCACTGTACAGCATCGAGCTCATCAGCCCAGAGGGTAGTTCATAGGCTCCACGCCCAGCACAATTAGTTCCTTGAACCAGTACTGTACATTACGACGTCACGAATGGACCGCTTGTCGTTAACATTAACTTGTTTGCAGTTGTTAGAATTTCATTCTTGTTAAAAGTTCGAGTGGTGCGGTCGGAGTTTTATTTCGCTTGGAAATTGTCAAACGGTCAATATCCTGAATTGGAAAATTTAAATTACATTTTATAAAGTTGAATTAGAAAATTTAAATACATTTATAAAGTTGAATTGGGTTTTAAATTGACAAACAGTAGTATAGTCAAAACGAAAAATCGATAGTCCAAAAACGACAATTTTCTAGGCTTCCGAGAAAAATTACACTTTATCACTTTTCAAGCTTACAGATCTTTGAAATGGATGCTCCAAATGGAAAAACTTGTATGTATGAGTTGAAGATAATTTGATTTCCAGTCTAACGTGGCCATTTCTAGGGTAGTTATGATCGAAAATGCAAAAATTCCCGTTCAACGATTTAAGCCTTAATAGCCCGCATTTCCCGCGCATGAACTTTTATACCTAAATTTGATTTACATATTTTTGATTTATGGTGGCCATGAATCCAACCTATATTCAATTTAAGACTATAGATTCGACATTAATATCGTTTATGCAGAACATTCTGTTTTTCACGCCCTCTATGATTACGAGTGGTAGTTAGGAGTAGCATCATCTAGACACTTCTGTTGAAAATTAATTTCTGTATAAAATATAGATTTGTTTAAAGAAATTCGAAATAGGGGTGTAGACAGGACACTTTCATTTCCTTATTTTGAGGGCCAAATGTTTCTTGAATAGAAAACTATGAATCAAAAAAAACATCAACCGACCTTTTCTTAATTCTGTGGCATTTGCCCTGTGATAACAATAAGTGGTTTCGACGCCATCGGAAAAAACTCAACTAGCAAGATGGAAACGTTTTTTTGCAAAGTAACATACAAATAGTATTTATAAAAGTTTTGATAATGGTTTGTCGTATATATAGGTACATGTGGGCCAAAAAAGGTTAGGGGTCTGAAATAATAATAACTTTTCTGCTCTTGTTTTTTATTTTAGTTAAACTTTAATACTACAAAATATACATATGGGAGATGTGTTTAGACTATGTTCGAAAGATGATGTCTTGGAAATGACGTCCGTCGTTTGGTTCGCAAAGACGAGCCTTTTCTACCGTCTGCTCCATTACTTTCCTTAATATCACTGACTGCAGAGATCTGATTTCCGCTGTGATATTTTGCTTCAACTGCTGAATCGTCGTAGGTTTATTAAAATAGACCCTTTCTTTTAAATAGCCCCACAAAAAAAAACTCCGGAGCCGTTATGTCTGGGGATGGAGAAGGCCAGTTGATTGAAGATCACCTTGAAATCATTCTTATGCCGAAAAGTTCTATTAAAATTTTCATTGTTCTCATTCGCGCTCAGTGGCTTTTTCTGTCCTAACTCTTAGTCTCGTTCCAAAAAAAATGCTTCAACTCCGTAACGGTTAAAGAAAATGTGTCAATGGCATACGTTAATTTTCCTCAAATGAATACTACCATTAAAGTATTTACCATCAGGAACGGTGCACCATGTATAGTAATTAACATTAAGGGGCTATACCAGTGTGAACGCTGAAAATTTGGGTGATTTTCGAGAATTTTTTGGAAGAAAAGCACTCAATTAAATGTTTCGGAAAATTAAGAATATACCTATATTTGGCTATATTTGACCTATATAGTATTATATAATTTTCCATAGAAAAGTATTGGGATCCAAGCGACTTACGCGCTGGACTCGGAAGCCCCAAAAAAATGTTCCTCACTGCTGCCATGACTCCGGCCGATTGAGTAGCTAAAAACGAAAAAATGCCGTTAAACTGGAAGATATTTTCTGTACAATGACGTAGGATTTTCGAAAAATATCAAAATCTAACATAATGGCGTAGGTATGAAAAAAAGCCTGTTTTCTTGCCTATAAAATGGTCGTTTTTTTCAATGCCAAATCGTCAATTTTCATCCAATCAAAAATATTCTACGTCATTGTAGAATAAATATATTCAATAGTACTCAGTACAAGTTTCAAGTCAATCGGATAATTACTTTCTGAGTTACAATGGCAGCAAATTTGAAAAATCTAATTTCGAGAAGAACACGTTAAAAATTTAACAAACGAACTGCGTTGAACAACTCCAGAATACCTTTTAAATGGCAACGCTGTTTTCAAATGGCCCTATAGATATATTTCTAGCTTAAATAGTGCCCCTCTTAATTATGTACCGTTTATGATGCCGAAAGATTCAGGTAACAACACGTCAAAGCTCCGCCTCCAGGCAGATGGAGCATTTTATACCTGCGAGCGGTTGCTCTTTAGAAGGCTGCCATTCGGAGAGTATGGAGTCCATATGGAAGCACATAAGATATCAAACTCACATTCCCCCCTCATACTTCTCCTTTGTGAAAAATAACATTCCATTTTGTCTCAATACCGCGGAACACTCGCCCAGTCCATATAGCCGACAAATGAGATGTCAAACTCCCATCGCCCTTCCTACTCCCACATTTGTGCCGAATTACTACATTTCTCTCGCTCCTTTTAATTTCCTTCTAACTCTCTCTTCTGAGATATAACTCATTAGGTGTACATAATTTCAGAGCTTTAAGTTTTTTTCACGCGCTCGGTTGCCATGCTCGTTCGGTCACCGCTCTATGATCTAGATCTAGACTGTAGAAGCGCCCATATCCTTGGAGGAGTCAAGGCAATTAACATCCTTTCACCGCCCACTAAAGTAGACAATAAAATATGTATGTATGTATGTTTTATTTATTAACTAATAGTAGGATGGGTTCCATTCACCTAGATCTGGATCACAAGCGAATCGAACGCCATGGGCTTCAAATCTAACCTGAAAGTTTCGATTTTCAGCAACAGTTGGTCTAATGCCCGAACCAGATTGAACGCAGGATGCAGCGGCAGCGGCAGCAGCAGCAAACTGTCAAGTTAGAAAGCATGCATTTCCCTTAAACGACCTAGATTGAACGCTTCGGCAGCGACAACGGCGAAACCAGTGTAGTAGTGATAGAAAATTTCCAGTGATGTTATATTTTAATCAAATTGATAAATAATGATAACTATAAATCAGACGCTGTTACTTGAACATATATCTAATATCGTGCACAATAAATTTAAATTGATGCTATTGTAGCTATAGCAGAAAAAACTGTCGCCAAATAGAATTAAAATTGTGGTCACATTTGAAGCGGCTTGTTAAAAGTTGATGACCGAAAATTTACCACTTCAGACATGCACTATGGTAATATCATGACTACGGTAGCATCATGAGGGTCAATGTCATGGTGGAACCCGTCCAATTATTGAGTTAATAGCAACAAAGGATAGTATAGATATGATTTTGTGGAAGAGTATGCATATGTCGTCAGCGTAGCAAAGATATTGCAGATAAGATGCTCATATTATTCCTGGTCCGGATAGGGCTGCATGCCACACATCGCCAATTACTATGAGGAATAGGATCGGTTGAGATTTTGCTTTTTAAGTGCTCCTTTAGTCTTTCCAGGACAATTTTAGCTATTATTTTGGCAACAACAGGAAGCACGCGAATGCCTCTCTAATTATTGGAATCTGTAACGCTTCTTTTTTTTTAAGTTTGACTATCAAGCCTTCCTTCCACTCAGTGGGAAAGGTCTGTGTGTCCCACTCTTTATCAACAAATGGGTGCAGCAACTCGGCAGTTATGCTTGGCGCTGCTTGATAAAATTCGGCAGGGATGCCGTCGAGTCCAGCGGCTTTACCTCATTTCAGTGCAATAATTGCGGCGACTATTTCCTCTTTAGTCGAGGCAGTTGGCCGTATACACGCATTTTGATGGCCAACTAAATTGTCTGCATGAGGGGGAACTCCGCCAGAATTTACACGGTTCAAAACCGTGGCGAAATGCTCCTTCCACCGCCTCATCTGTTCTTCATCTGACCTAAGAAGCTTTCCATCACTTTCCTTCACCGGATGTTGATAAGAATTAGGACCACATGTAAAGTCCTTGATGACACCATATACGACGTTTAAGTTGTTGCTTCTTGTGGCTTCTTTAGCCGAGGTGCCTCAGCTGTTTCCTTTCGACAGTCCGCTGCCATGATGCGTCGGACATCCAAGGCTTATGCCGGCAATCCGGGTTAGTGCCAAGGATGGTATCTACACTGCCGATGTACGCTTTTTTGATGGCATCCCAGTGTTTGCTCAAATCACTACCTACCAACCCACTACCTACCTCAGCTGCTTTCTGCGCAAGATGTTCGTTATATTGTTATAGGACAGCTAAATTTATGAGTCGGGCAGTGTTGAATTTGCGGCGCCTGGACCTTTCGTCACTAGGACGGTGCACGGCTGCTTTCCGCAATCGAATATTAGCAATCATAAGACAATGATCTCTTCCCATTCCAACATCGGCGCCTCTCTTATTTCGCACGTCTAGAAGGCAACTTTTGAATCTTTTACTGATGGCAAAGTGGTCGATCTGATTTTGTGTTCTGTGCCGATCAACAGAGGACCAACTGATTTTGTGGTAGTCCTTATGCTCAAACATGCTACCAACGATGAAGAGAGTGAATATTTCAGAAATCTACAAATCTTTCACCATTGTTGATTCGGTAACCAAGACCGTGTCTCCCCATCAAATGCCCGAGATCATTGTTCTACACCCACTTTTTGATTCAGATCTCTCATAACCATTGCAATGCCACCTTTTTAGCGTTCTGTTTTGTACGGTGTTAAGTTGTTCGTAGGAGTCTTTCGCCAAGACATTGGGCGGGTCAGTTGGAGCGTACCATTGTATAATTGTTATGTTTCTCATTTTGGTCCGGAATCTGGCGGTCATGATTAAGTCGGAGACTAGATCCCAGGATAAGAAGCAGCTTCGAGCAGCTCTGGTTAAAAGGAGGCCTACACCTGAATCACGACCACTACCGGTAGGTTTATCGGAATACAACATTACTGTCAAGTGTTGTAGAGATAAATTCGCCGCTGTTTCACCATCTTATCTAACACCCAAGATGTTTAATTTATACCTCAGAAATTCACTCTCTAATTGAATAAATCGTGCCTTCTGGGGACCTTCTGATCCATTGTCGAGGAGAGTACGCACATTTCAGAAACCAATCTTTGTCATTGGACGATAGCCAAAAGTTGTAACCGGTGAGTCAGTACTTATCCGAGGTATAGTTGATGTTTCGTTAGCATATATAAGTTTTCGGATGATGTAAGTTGCTGACATATTCATCCTGTCTTTTGTAACGCCTTCTACGACAAGCCGGGAAAGGCCGTTGGATTATTCTTATGCCCCACACTGCAGGCGGAGACAACATATAACTGCAACTGCGCATATAACTTTAAATATCGTATTTAAGTATGGTTTTATCTAGTTATTCAAAATACACTTATGCATAGCGGAATTTGGCTAGGATTTGCGTGTCTCGTGTCAACGAGTCGTATCTTTACTATTTTCAACCAAGTATCTGTTTGACAGATAACAGGTTGATCAAGTGAAGAGTGGCGGTATTCTTCGAAAAGTAATAGAACCATCAATTGAGCTGGACAATCGTAAAATCTATGAAAACTAATATGTATTTCTTACCTAACTATTCGTGAAGGCACATAACAAAAACGCACTTCGTGACACGATATCCTAAAAAAAAAGTGCACCTAATGGCCGTACCCAGTGGCGGATCTAGAAATCGAATTTGGAGGGGGCTTGACTTTGTTTGCTATCTGGAGCCCAAAGGGTATGTCCGCACTTATTCAACTTTCGATTCTCAAGAGGCACTGAAGGCGCGGAAGCATTTCTTATTTGGGAGAAGCATGCAATGATAACGTTCAGAAGCTTGAATTATGGTTAGGTTAGATGTAAGGACTGCTGTATTTAACACACCACGCATGGACTAAAACTGCAATAGGTTTCGTTTTGTTACTAACAGAGACTCATTAGTCGACAATCATTATCATTGAGCAGTACTTACAGTCAAATGATTGAGATTGCTAATTCAACATAAGCTACGTCATCCAGTTCAGTGAAGCAGTAGAATCCAAGAAATACCTTCCTCCTTCTTGCCAGAGCAGTACAGGTGCTGAGAAGATAAAAAATACATTCCTTTTTGTCCCCATCACGTAAGCTTCTATAGTAGTTATAACAGTAGATGCAAAGCCCATGGCATGTTCCCCAACTATGCGATACCCAGTGATGACTCCCACAGCAGTTTCGACGAATTAACGCAGCATCGCTTGTTGTATTCCGCCTGAAGAACTTGTCTGCAATACAGTTACTAGGGAAACCACTGGGACACAAAATCCATAAACAATACCAAAAATAAATGCACTCATCGTCGTAATTATTGATTGACAATCCGCCATGGTCATAGTCAGACCCAGTTTGCTTAATTACAGCGATGAAAGTCACAATAGCTACATAGGTCTTCAGAAGGTCAGAAGTTCCGTAATCGTCTTAAGTCCATGAGAGAAAACTAGGATTCCTAGTCCAAGCCATATAGAGCCTGAATTAAGCCACTGACCACTGTCATGGAGTCTATTGACTGTATTTGCGGGCATTTGTTCATTTAGTGTGAAAACACACCGCATCAGACAAAACGTTTTTGTCTTTCAAGACAAAAAACGTGTTTCATTGCAGCACACACCAAGCGAAACACAGTGAGACAAAACAAAACGTTTTTCTGTCTTGTTTCGTTTGGTGTGTGTTGATGAGATGAGATGAGACAAAATTGAATTTTTAACTTGCTTTAAGTATACAATCTGATTTATAAACGAGAAACAATTGCAATTTTATTTGCATGCTCCTTTTCTCTATATATAATTATAAATTGGGCTTCTTGCCTCAATTAAAAACAACAACTTTTCGGCGTCGACGTCCATAATTTGCGACATTTTACATAAAATGACCAGCTATTAAGCGGAAACGAATTTTTGTTTCTGAAAGACAACTGGTCGTCTAGTGGCAACGAAACATGTCTTTCTGTCTTTTCTTGTCTTTTTGTTTCGTTTCATGCGGTGTGTGTTGCGCCTATTGTAATGTATGCAATTATCGACAACGACGTTTGTCTGAAGCATGTTTGTTTCATTCGGTGTGTGTTGATAATATCCAAAGACATGCATTATCGACAACCAGTCATAAAACGCTTCGAGACAAAGACGTTTGTTTTGTTTCGTTTCTTTTGGTGTGTGCTGCTTGATAAGAAGCAATGGTCGGTTGTTTCTTGAGACAGAAACAAACGTTTTGTCTTATGCGGTGTGTTTTCAGCCTTAAAGTGTCAAGAAGAAGCAGGTTAAACTACATGTTCCATGCAGCAGCATAAAGAGTAAAAGCACCATAAAAAGCAACGCAGGTCAATCTTTGCATCTACTCGAGCAAACAACTGTTAGCCTCTGTACTCGGAGCAATCCGCCAGACAGGTACCCCAAAACATGAGTAAAACAGCGACATGAATATTTCGATAAGGCAAAAATTTGTCTCGCCCCATGCAGCACAGAGGGTTTGACTGGAAGCATCCTAAACTTCTCCTAAAAAGAACAAGCTCTGTTTTGTTCAGATTAACATCAACAGCTATAGCGCAATCAACTTAGCATCTCACACATTGAAGATCTACGAGCGAGTTGTCTGCAATCGATTAATACTCCAGGTGACGAGTCCGAGTGCCACTATTTGGTGATCGAGGGAAAAAAAATAAAGGGAAGTTTGAAACTTGGCCCGATTTGTTGGTTGGTACTAGGAGTATATTATACTAAAAGTGAGAGCTTCCGTCGGGGGAGGGGGTTAAAGGGGAGTTTTTTGTGTTTTTTGGAAACATCTCCGTAACTATCACTCCCGGTGTGATAAATGTTGTATGAACAAAATAAAGTAGACAAAATTTTCTATTAATAAAAGCCTAGTCTTTTTTGCCGTAGGGCTAATGCTTTAAAAGATACAGGCTGGCCAATATATAGGAATTTTGCAGCATTTTTTTTAGATAAGTCATTAAAACTAAAAGTTTGATAAAATCCATTGTAAAGTTCTGAAATTCGGCATGGTAATATAATTAGCTGGTATCTGAAGTACATTATACCAACAATCCCCGAAGTTGGGAAATAAACTTTTGTAGGTGGAGGGGGGAGACGCTTCAAAAATGTTTGAAAGTTTTTTTTTTAAGTTTTTTCTTATATCTCTGCAACTACTAATCCTACAGCAATTTTCTGAGAAAAAAATAAAGCAGACGCAATTTGCTGAATTGAATTCGTACTCCATATTATCGTAGGACTTATATTTTAGAATTTATAGCGTGGACAATATGTCGACATTTGGCGAAGATTGTAATTTTTTATAGATAATTAATTGAAAGCAAATTTGAACGGATAATGGACATTGCCACTGAACATAATCAATAAAATTCCTACTATTAATGACGTATCATTTTATTTTAAATTGAAATGTTAACATTGAAGCATTATTTATTGTTTAAATATGCGTATAGTTTGGAAGACGCAAATGTTCATCCCCGTTTGCTTACATGAACAATGTCAAGAATAATACCCTCAAAGGATTTTTAAAATGTGGCTCCTGATTTCGTCAACCGAGGCGAGACCTCAACTAGTCAGGCGCAATGGTTCGAGAGGCGCGACCACAAAACTACCGGGTGCATACTATTTTGACCACATTTATCACGCCCATGGTACCAAAACTACCTTTGCAGTAGTTTCTGGTTTCGTCAACCAAAGGATGGCATGAACATTTCCAAATAATTCGACAATCAAAACCTTGAACTTCATGTAAAAGGATGAAGTGGTGTCGCATCAACTAAATGCAGTAATAAGTAGAATACTTTTTGCGATTTTCGGTTTTTGAACTTCCAATTAGGAATACATATGTGTCAGTGTTTGTCTCCACTTTCACTCTCCTTGGTTTAAAGAAGTATATATTGGTTTGAGGTGGAGCTAGTCCTCCCACCAGTACTAACATATCAATGTCTTCGCCTATGAATGCGATATTAGCTCCGGATGCTGCTTTGTCGATTTCGTATCGGACAATAAAAATATCTGCATCAGCCTCTGCTATTAATTCATAAATACCCTCGCTGGTCATTTTTTCAGAAAGCATATTAATAAACCTCAACTTGTTTTATTTTTTTCATTAGCAAGGAAGTGCTCTTACTGAACGGTCATAGTCACGTCTTCCCTAAAGTCTATATCAACTGAAGATTTGGAGGCACTTCGAAGTTTTTGCTCATCACGTTTAGTGCAACCGGTGGTGTCTGCGTAGTCATAATAATTGCTCCCTTCCGATATACTGTATGCGCTATACCATTAAAAGTACTGATCCTAGGACAAATATGAACCAGATATTTCTTATTGGAAATGTCGTCTTCTTTATTTTGTTGAGATATTTTTTTTTTGTAGAATTAATATTAATGGAGCTTTAAGCAAAAAAATAACCAGCCGCAAAACAGCTCCGCATCGCTCTCGCCGTCATCATCCAGAATTTTTACTATGATATTCTTTAAGTAACAAGGATCAGTTGTACAAATTTTCTAAGCTATGTAATTTTTTCCTTCGATCACCATATTGATATGATTTTTTAATCGGGGTTATTTAGGTATTTGCCGACTGCGCTTTTGCCAGCCTGTTTTGAAACATATTAGGTTTACAACTTTGCTTCCGCCGTTTTCCGACGGACGGCTGCATCGGTGAGGACTGGTCAAAATACGTAGTTCAAAAGTGTCACAAAGTGAATTCGGACGTCTGTGAACGTATCGACCTCCCCGCATGTTCGCAATTTTAATAAGATTCGCCATTTAAAATGTCTGTTTTCGAGCCAAGTTCTCGCCATTTGCGGGAAGTTTTGATCTTCTGCTTCCATTTGAAAAAAACTGCAGCTGAGGCTCATCGAATGCTCTCAGATATTTACGGTGAGGTTGCTCTGAGTGACAGAACATGTCGTGAATGGTTTCAACGTTTTAAAAGTGGCGATTTCATTGTCGAGGACAAGCATGGTGGTGGGAGAGAAAAAAAATTCAAAGACGACAAATTGGAATCACTGCTCGATGAAGATTCATGAAAAACACAAGAAGAATTAGCTGAATCACTGGGAATGACTCCGCAACCCATCTCGAAACGTCTCAAGGCCGTGGGCATGATTCAGAAACAAAGAACTTGGGTTCCGTACGAGTTAAAACCGAGAGATATTCATCATCATCATCATCGTGGACATCGCGACAGCCCGACGTCGGGCCTTGGCCGCCTGGATCGTTGTCGTCCAATTGTCTCGGTCACTTGACCGCGTCCTCCAATCTTGGAAGCCCAGTATTTGCGCGACGTCCACATATACTGAGCTCTTCCAACGGGATCTCGGTCGTCCTCGCAGTCTCGCCCATTGAAGTCGTTGTAGTTTGACGATTTTCAAAACTTCCAGCTCATCGTACAGTTCATACAACTCATCTATCTCGATCACAAACGGCCCTGAAGAGATATTGAACGGCGATTATTTGCATGCGAACAACTGCTTCAAACGCAGAATCGGAAGGGATTTCTACATCGCATCGTAACCGGCGACGAAAAATGGTTCCGATAATCCCAAGCGCAGAAAGTCATGGGGAATGACCAGACATGGCTCAACGTCGACGGCAAAACCGAATAATCACGGCGCCAAGGTTATGCTTTGCACTTGGTGGGACTAACTCGGTGTGATATACTACGAGTTACTGAAACTTATCACTATCACAGGAGATCGGTACCGAACGCCACTGATGCGTTTAAGTGGAACATTAAAGGCTCAAACACACAGAACGCGTTATGACGCGACGTTCGGCGTTCCGGTACCGTTACGTTACGGTGGTACGGTTGTATTGCATTGCATTGCATCATCCCTGCCACACACGTGACGTTATCACTCAGCGCTACCTTTTGGAACGCGACGTCAACTTTTCGGGTTGTACAAAATTACAAAAGTACCGCGCGGTACCGGCGTTCTCGGTAACTCTTTTCCAAAACCATGGGTGAAGAAACCGAAAAGCTCACCGAACAAGTGAGGAAGTAACGCTGCGTGTGTGACGTAGCCAATATCGCCGAACGCCGCGTTGAGGGGCGTTCCATGAGCGCTGAGTTATAATGCGTTCTGTGTGTTTGAGCCTTAAAGGAAAAATGACCACAGTTACAAGAGAGACATGACAAAGTCATCCTCCAGCATGACAATGCTCGGCCACACGTCGCAAAAGTGGTCAAGACATACTTGGGAAATCTTGCCCCACCTGCTGTACTCCCCAGACATCGCTCCTTCGGACTACCATCTGTTTCGTTCCATGGCGCACGGACTGGCTGATCAGAATTTTCGTTCGTACGAGGAAGTCGAAAAATGAATCCAATCATGGATTGCGTCGAAAGACGCCTCCTTTTTCCGAGATGGAATCCGAAAATTGCCCGAGAGAGGGCCGAAAGTTGTCGCTAGCGATGGACAGTACTTTGAATAATACATCTTTAAGTACTTTTTGACAATTAAGCTTTTAATTCCAAAAACGGCGGTAGCAAAGTTGTACACCCAATATTGGGTTCAATAGTTTTGTCGTTCTCTTGGTATCTATTGATGCTACCAACATCCCATTTACCTCAAATTAAAACCAATAAAATTATCTAGGACTTGATTTGATTATCTGAAACGAACACTTTGTCCTATAGGCAACATCGAATTTTTTTAATCTTCCGGGGAAATTTTTCTCATTTTTGAAGAACTGCTTATCGGAAAATGTTGCACGTATCGAGATGGTTTTTGTACTAAAATTTAGAAAATTTAATGCTCTTTTAAAACTACGAACTTCGCTTTTCTGTGGAATACATACTTTAGGAGGTATTATTACATTGGCTAAGTTCATATCACACAACAGTTGGCATACTGTTGCCAATTTGTTTTATGAACTCTCTCCACTGAGTTTTTGATGGACGCAACATGCTGTGAAAAATGTAATTTTCTCCATCACAAAAATTTCTTCGCTGGCTAGGACCAGCATATGATGACAATCCTGAAATGACACTCGCGCTGTCGTATTCATACAATTTTTCGTCAGTAGTCAGTTTTGAACTGGAATTTTGACAATTGATGGATGACTAGATGCGAGTGCAGTTCAAAACACAACAACGTGTTGCAATGCTGCTTCGATACTGTTGCCACAGCATGTTGCGATTCCGCTGTGTGTTATGAACTTAGCCATTGTTTTGTCCGGAAAGCTAAATTTGAACAAATTAGTTTTTCTCCAGTTTCTGAGTAACTACTAATCCCACGACCGTTACACATATATCAAATCAAAGATAATTCAATTATGTACAAGCTCATTTCTGACATGTTTCATCGTAGGATGAGTAGTTTTCTCGATATTTGACAATATACATTCAAAACACGCACACTTTTCGCGTTGCGGAAAGTATTTTTGACGTTTGAAAAGCTTTTTTCGTTGAAATAAATATTCCTAGAAAATAAGTTAAAAATGTAAAATAAAACCTTTTTTTAATTTCGGATAAAAATTGAAATCGCTACACGCCTCGCAATTGGAGAAATCTAGTTACGGCCTTCAGCGGACATCAGTGCGTAACTTTGTTATTTTTGGCTTAAACTATTCAAAAAACTTCACAAAATTTTTTCGAAATATGAATAAAATGATGTCAAAATTTGATTGATTGATGAAAACAATCCTAGAAAATCAGTGAAAATGAGCCTCCTAATGTGGTTTCCCCCCTTAAATGATAACAAGTTGGGACGGTAAGCGACAAAAATGGGCGCAACCTTGCAAAATATGATAGAAAGATGCCCTTTGGTACGAATGCTGGTGGAACCCATACCTTCACTTTAAAAGATGGAGCCATTATGGAACCCGCGGCAGAGTAGCTGTGAAGGTGAAATTTTAGCACTCTTTTCAATATTTTCCTTATAACTTCCAAACAGTGCACCTGATCGAAGCCGATCTCAGTCGTATACAAAGATACATCCAACCTGCAACAATCATCTGCGAGCAGAACGACAGTTTCTTCGAGCAGCTCTACGAGTACACCGACAGACCTTCACATGTGAGAGGTTAATACAGCGGCCTGCAGCTCACCGCTCTTGTACATACTTACAATACATTTGTAAATTTGTAAATAGTAGATAGTAAGTAGGATAAGATAGTATGTAAGATTTAATTAAAAAAAGATGACGCGAAAGCGATTTAAACAATAAGTTCAGAAAATGTATAAATACATAATAAAATTTTTCATTTTTACCCTAATGCTAACTTAAATTTTAAGTTATTTTTTCAGTTAACGCGCTATGCCCCACAGGGGGTTAGGGCAATTGAGTAGTAGTATATCTAACGTCCTGGAACTATCCCTTCTCTTCGCCGGTGGAGTTGTCCTGGGTAGCAAAGACATCCTTGCCTTGTAAGTGGCACTGACCAGTTGGTGTAGGATACTGGAGGATCGTGGACTGAGGATTAGTATACAAAAGACTGAGTATCTTTGTTGTCATTTCTCAGATCCAAACACACCGATACCAGATATCGCGATAACGCGAGAATTTTTTCCCTTTCACGACAAATTTACAACAAATGTACAATTAATCCACTATACTCGACCTCGAATTTTTTAGTTTTTACCCTATTTTAAGGGGTGGTAATGCTAACTTGAGATTTAAGTTATTTTTTTATAAGATCAAATGCGACAAAATTGTTTCTTTCACGACAAATTTATGACAAATCTACGACAATTAATCCACTATACTCGACTTCGAAATATTTAATTTTTATCATATTTCAAGGGGTAGTAATGCTAACTTGACTGTCAAAAACAAACGCGACAATTTTCTTTTTTCAATACAAATTCACAACAATTAATCCATTTTTAGTCTAGTTATGAGCATAAATGCAGAAATGTCAATTTAGCGATTTCAGCCTTAATAGTTTTATCTCGCTACAAGTTTCGTTAGTCTTAATTTAAAGATAATTAAATTTTGTTTAAAAGGTATTTGCTTGATAGTTTGGATTGATAGGTGTAGTGACGCCTTTTAGGGTTTTGTAGAAAAAACAAAACCGTTACGAGATCGGACATATTTCCGTCCGCCTGGACAGAGAATATATCAAAAACTGCTGAAGCTACATGCAAAAAATTTAGTAGGAATATGAAGGATTACTACAATTTGAGGCTCAAGGCTTTTCCTTGTTGGCCAAATTAATGGGTGGGGGGTCTCCATTGAGGGGAAAACGGTGAAAGATGGTCTCCACTGAAATGCAGGTAATTGATTTAAATTTTAAAAAATCCGGAAAAATGTGAATATTTTTTAAACGTATGGAATTGCTATTGGTTTCATTCGATTCAAAATGACTAGTACGGAAAAAGTGTTTATAAAATTTATTATGTAGTTTTTGTGTTCTTTAACTGTCTCTCAGACTTTTTTTCCAAGGGCTAATAGTTATGGAGATAAAAGCAAAAAAAAATCCCCTTTAACCCCCTCCCCCGCAGAAGATCACACGCCACAGGCGGGAACTTGCAGTATAATATACTGCTAGTAAGAACCAACAAATCGCGCCAAATTAGAAAGTTCCTCTATTTTTTTTCCTCGATTTTTACTCGTCACCTACTACTACTTTGCCTTAACCCCTAGCGGGGCATAGCGCGTCAACTACTCCTGCGCGCCATCGTACTCTGTTCTGGGCAATGGGGCGCAACTCCCCAAAAGACTTACCCAGTACCTGACACTCCTTTGCCACAGATCGACGCCATGTGATTCGAGGACCCCCTCTTGGTCGGCCTTGGTTAGAAATGGGGTTCCAATTCATGGCATGCATAGCAATGCAGTTATCACTCTTCCGCAATGTGTGACCTATCCACTGCCATTTTCGCCTGCGTATCAATTCGTCGATTGGCATCTGACCCGTACGCCGACTTAGCTCTTCATTTGATATTGTTTTGGGCCAGAAAATTCTTAAAATTCGACGAAGACATGAGTTGATGAAAACTTGCAGCTTTCTGGTAACTCCTACGGAAACTTTCCATGTACTGCTCCCATACAAAAGCACTGATAGTACCAGGGAGCGAAACAGGCCCAGCTTGGTCTTAATGCTGAGATAACTGCCCTGCCAGATTTTGGACAGCATGCCCTATGCGCGTTTAGCCTGGTTGCTACGACGAGCGATGTCCTGCTCCGTACCACCATTTTCGGCAACAATGCTACCTAGGTAGACGAAGTTGTCCACCTTCTCCACAGGCTGCCCATTAATATTGATGGCAATAGGTGTCGGATTTCTTTTTCGCAACGGCGGGCTAAGAACCTTGGTCTTGTTGGTATTAATCTTTAGCCCAACCTTGCTTGCCTCCCTCTCGAGATCTAACGCCATTGCGGATAGATCCATGATTTTGTGGGAGAGTAGGCATATGTCGTCAGCGTAGTCAAGATGTTGTAGATAAGATGTCAAAGTCCATTGAATTCCTCTGTCGAGTCCGGATAGGGCTGCATGCAACACATCGTCGATCACAATGAGGAATAGGATCGGTGAGAGGATGCACCCCAGCCGAACTCCACTGCGAATCTCAAAGTCCCCCGACACCTTACCTTTATGCAGAACGCGACATTTCGCGCCGTCATAGGTTGCCTTAATAATAGCCACAAGCTTCTCAGGGATGCCTCTCCTGCGCAAGGCCGCCCATATAGAATCCCGGTTCACACTATCGAAAGCCTTTTCGAAATCGATGAAAAGCAAGTGAAGCGGAGAATCGTATTCAGCGCATTGCTCGATGATGATTCGCAAGGTGTTAATGTGATCGACACAGGAGAATCCGGATCGAAAGCCAGCCTGCTCTTCATCAATTGTGCTTTCTAAGTGGGCCTTTAGTCTTTCCAGGACGATTTTAGCTATTATCTTGGCAACGGCAGGAAGCACACAAATGCCTCTCCAATTATTACAGTCTGTGAGGCTACCCTTCTTTGGAAGTTTGATGATCAAACCTTCCTTCCACTCAGTGGGAAAGGTCTCTGTATTCCACGCTTTATCAACAAGTGGGTGCAGCAAATCGGCAGTTACGCTTGGCGCTGCTTGATAAAGTTCGGCAGGGATGCCGTCAAGTCCGGCGGCCTTTCCTCGTTTTAGTGCAATAATGGCAGTGACTATTTCCTCTTTAGTCGGGGCAGTGGACCGTATACGCACATTTTGATGGTTAGCTAAATTATCTATATGAGGGGGAACTTCACCAGAGGTTACACGGTTCAAGACCGCGGCGAAGTGTTCTTTCCACCGCCTCATTTGATCTTCTTCCAAGATAAGTAGCTTTCCATCACTATCTTTCACCGGATGTTGGCAGGAGTTACGACCACCTGTAAACTCCTTGATGACACCGTATACGGCGTTTAAGTTGTTACTTCTAGCGGCTTCTTCTGCTGACGCTAAAAGAGAATTGGTATAAACTCTTTTATCGCGTCGCACACTACGCTGAACTTCTCGAGCTTTCTGACGGTAAAGGAGTTCAATGCTGCTTCGATTGTCGTCAGATGCTGCAGCCAAACGAACTTTCAGCTCCTTTCTTTCAACAATCCGCTGCCATGAAGGGTCGGACATCCAGGGCTTATTCCGGCAATCCGGGTTTGGGCCAAGGATGGTATTTGCGCTATCTATGTACGCATTTTTTATGGCATCCCAGTTTTCGTTTATGTCACTATCTGGGTGACTAGTTATCTCAGCCGCTTTTTGCGCAAGACGGTCATTATATTGTTGTAAGACAGCTGGATTTTTTAGTCGAGCGGTGTTGAATTTGCGGGGCCTGGATCTTTCGTCGCTGGGGCGGCGCACGGCTGCAATACGCAATCGAACATTAGCGATCATAAGATAATGGTCTCTTCCCATCCCAATATCGGAACCCTTCTTGTTTCGCACGTCCAGGAGGCAACTCTTGAATCTTTTACTAATGGCAAAATGGTCGATCTGATTTTGTGTTCTGCGCCAATCAACAGAGGACCAACTGATTTTGTGGTGGTCCTTATGCTCAAACATAGTACCACCGATGAAGAGACTGTGAAAGTTGCAGAACTCTACAAATCTTTCACCGTTGTCATTACGATCACCAAGACCGTGTCTCCCCATCACATGTCTGAGCCCATAGTTATCAGCGCCAACTTTCGCATTCAAATCACCCATAACCATTATAATGTCACCTTTAGGTGTTCTGCTCTGAACGGCGTTTAGTTCTTCGTAGAAGGAGTCTTTTGCCAAGACATTGTCGGGTTCAGTAGGGGCATAACATTGTATTATTGAGATGTTCCTCATTTTGGTCCGGAACCTGGCGGTCAAGACCCTGTCAGAGACCGGCTCCCAGGATAAGAGACAGTTTCGCGCGGCTCTGGTTAAAAGGAGCCCCACACCTGACTCACGACGACTACCGGTAGCTTTACCGGAGTACAACATTACAGTGCTGCCCGTTGGAGAGATGAATTCTCCGCTGTTCCACCATCTTATCTCACTAACTCCTAAGATATTTAATTTGTACCTCAGAAATTCACTCTCTAATTGAAGAAATCGTGCGTTCTGGGGACCTTCTGATCCATTGTCCAGGAGAGTACGCACATTCCAGAATCCAATCTTTGTCATTGTACGATAGCCAAAAGTCGTAACCGTTGAGTCAGTCCTTATCCGAGGCATAGTTGACGTTTCGTTAGCATATAAAGATTTCGGATAGTGCAAGTTGCTGGCATACACATCCTGTCCTTTGATTGTCGGTTTTAACGACAGGCCCTCAAAGGGAAAGGCCGTGGTATTTTTTTTTTCACACCCCACACCACAGGGGTACCTCAACCAAATCATCGCACCGCCATCACTGGTGGCTTGACGTTGGTTGACAATGGTCTGTGACCACTGCCGTTCCAGGGGGCGCCCACACGGAGGACTATGGAAGAGGAGTTTTTTTGTACTTGCGCATAACGATGGAAAAGCATCGTGATGCACGGACGGACTTGCGCTCGGTGTTTATCGATGTGGAAAAAGAAAGTTCTCGTAATCTGTTATGGGTGGCCCTTAGAGCATTTAAGATCCCCAAGGCATATGTCAAGATGATACAAGACATGTATGATGGAGCAACTACTAAGGTTAGATGCACAGCTGGTGAGTCCGAGGAATTTCCGGTTAAGGTCGGAGCTCACCAAGGCAGTGTATTGAGTCCCTTGCTCTTCAACATCATCATGTTTAATTTGTTAACACTCAAATCTGACGGCCTGACAGCCGCATTCTCCTAAACCAGTTTAAGCCAACGAAACGTCAACTGGGCCACATGGAACAGTTAACGCGCTATGCCCCACAAGGGGTTAGGGCAATTGAGTAGTAGTATATCTGACGGCCTGGAACTATCCCTTCTCTTCGCCGGTGGAGTTGTCCTGGGTAGCAAAGACATCCTTGCCTTGTAAGTGGCACTGACCAGGTGGTGTAAGATACTGGAGGATCGTGGACTGAGGATTAGTATACCAAGGACTGAGTATTTTTGTTGTCATTTTTCAGATACAAAGACACCGATACCAGATATCTACATTAAGGGAGAGCAGCTGAAGTCTTGTACAAAGGTCAACTACCTCGGTTCGATGCTCAACAAGGAAGCTACCTACGATGACGACATTAAACGCCGCATCAGTGTCGGTTGGGTGTAGTGGCGGGAAAACACTGGAGTTTTCTGCTACCAAAAGATGCCAAGTAAGGGCAAGTTGTATAAAACGGTCGTACGTCCCGCACTCATGTATGCGTCTGAATGCTGGACTATGTGCAAGACATAAGAGAGTATAATGACTACAACCGAGATGAAGATGTTACGGCTGGCGACAGGTCTGACCAAAAAGGATCGCTTCAAAAGTACCTACATCGGAGGCAGCTTGTTTGTTAAGCAACCGTTCATTGAAAAGCTCGAAGATCGTCGTATGGATTGGTATTACCATGTTCTAAGGCATCCGCCTGAGAACCCTGTCAATAAAGCATTATCAATGAGTGTTCATCTTGTTGGACCCAAAACCCGAAGCAGACGGAAACACACGTGGATCGATCAGATGAAGAAGCAACAATAACGCATTAATCTCGACGATGAAACGATCCAAGACCAAGCAGCCTGTAGAAGGAAGCTGAGACTATACCATCAGAATGGGCGAAGTGCCAACACCACAGGCAAAGCAACGCGAAGCCAAGAAGGAAGAAAGAACCTTTACCCCATAGATACCAGTTCAAATCGTTTGTTGTGATAAGGCATTCTGCAATACCTCACTAATAACAGCCGGAAATTTACCAGATGCTATATAACAATAGCGATGTCATCCGCATAAGTACCTTTCAGCGCGGTACTTTCAAGTTTGAAAGCAGTCTGTTGGCAACTATCTTAAGTTCCAGAGAAAGAGGGCACTCCACCTTGCGAGGTATCTCTGCTCAGAAGTCTTCGTTAAGACGATGTTCCCAAACATTTTCGGGTATTTCCTCGAATATTCTAACACCTAGCTCTATATACCAAACATTTCGGAAGGGGTCCGGGCTCCCATGACCCCCCATTGGTTTTGCCACTGGCCGTATCACATTATTATTCGTGACTCGGCAAGTCCCGAACCAAGTGGCTAGCACCTTGTACCCACCCACACACCTTACGTCACTCTCGTCCAACAATTCAGCGAGTGGACGAATTGCTCGGTGCTTGACAATAATTGTTCTCTATATCCGCAGCGTATGGATACCATAAGTGTTTGCTCGGCATTCGTTGCATTGGATGAATATTTCTCCATCGCTGGACGGGAAAGACACAAGGTGCTTGGGTGTGAACTAAGTGCTAGCCTCTTGGTAATGTGGTACGGCCATAACCTGATGTACAAAACGCACCAAGTAAATGTCTAAGTCTGTCCTTTAAGAGAAACTACACGCATGACATGTGTTGAACCTACAAAAACGGAAGAAGGTTATCAACTACCGATTACACGATGTAAAAGCAAACTAATTACATTGGAAAATGTTATCAACGATTTTCAAAAAGCGTGACAGTTACAAATTTCTCGTGTTATTTTTTTCCATAGCACCAATAACCTTAACCTTTAATCTCTGCGCATATATGAGAACCCCCATGAACTTTGCCCACTATCATAGTTGTCATGAAAAAATTAGAATTTAATCTTCTTGTAACATTTATGCTCTTGTAAAAAAACTTAGAATTTATTCGAAATATATGAATAGTGTAGAAAAAGAAATCTTAAAAGCATAAACAAAAACTCTGTTAGGAAATATGCTGGACTGATAAGAGTCATTCATAATCGTAATACTGAAATGCTATGCAAACGAGTACTATATACTCGTATGTAACATGTTGGCTTGTTTTGAAAATATTTTTTCTGGTTTTTTTTTATTTACTTATTTGGATTCAATTATATACATTAATTATTTTTGGTTTTATTTTATTAATAAATTCACATAAATGCGTATTTTTGTAATAAATAAAACGTCTGTCTTCACTTCGAAAGAAAAAATAGATTTTGCTCAACAAATTTGTTTTTCTGCGGTCTGGACCGGATGAGTTGTGAGGTCATATGCGATTTGAAAACAACAAAATTGAACTTGAACCCAATTCACTATTAGATTGTATTAGACTTGAGATGTGAAGATGATGACTGATGGATAATGTGTGGCGCTAAACGCTTTCAAACAATCGCAACCTGCAGACGAGTAGAAAAAAAAAACATTGAGAGCCTTTTATTATTAACATACTACCGTGTGAAAAGGAATAAAAAAAAATAAAACAATTTATTTAAAAGATTTCGCTTATCATCACCAAAAAAGACATAGTCCAGTAATCGCGTGTCAATTAAACCAAACAGTGCTAGCGTGACCATATGGTAACGCACGTATGATGACCCGTAAAATGCGTCTGGTATCCACCTAGCGTTGTGAAATGAAAACAATTGTCTCCAATTCTGTCTTTCACAGCTGCCGCAACAAAATGAAACGAGTCTGACGTTAATTGGTTGTAAACAGTGAATATACTCGAAGTTAGACAAACAATTAGGAACTAATTTTTGAAGTCTGAAAAAGTGCATTATGACACATAGGCAAAAGTAAATAAATCTGCTGCAGTGGCGTAGGTAAGAGGGTAAGGGGATGAATATCCACACCCCCGCTTCGCTTCCGTCCGGAGTCCGAAACGTATACATCCTAGACTTGTACAGACCTCGTGATACCAAAAGTACCAATTGGTAACGATCATATGCATTAAAAGCGAGTTCCCTATACGGTCAGCTTGAACTGTGTGTGTGGATCTAATGAGAAGTTTCATCAATCATCAATTCGAATTTGGTATATGTATATTTGAACTAACGGTCATAGGGGGGGTTGGGGTTCATTTAGAAGGATCTTGCCCATTCTTAAAATCAACTAATCCACTACGAATATTCGCTGAATTCTACATGTGCCCATCATCATCGTATCGAAAGTTATCGCTTATTTGAAGTTTCATTTGTAGGCGTTCCTTGAGTCGGATCTTACCCATTCATCAACACCGAAAAACTAGATCCTACTACAAACATTTGGCCAAAATTTCAAGTCGCTAGCTTCATTCTACCGAAAGCTATCGTTTATTTGAAGTTTTATTTGTAGGCGAGGTAGGGATTCCCTGGTTCGGATCTTGCCCATTTTCAATTGCAACCAACTACTACTACTACTTTGCCTTAACCCCTAGTGGGGCATAGCGCGTCAACTACTCCTGCACGCCATCGTACTCTGTTTCACGGCATGCAAAGCAATGCACTTATCACTCTTCCGCCATGTATGACCTATCCACTGCCATTTTCGTCTGCGTATCAATTCGTCGATTGCCATCTGCGCCTTACGCCGACTTAGCTCTCATTTGATATTGTTTTGGGATAGAATACATATTCTTATAATTCCACGAAGACATGAGTAGATTAAAACTTGCAGCTTTCTGGTAACTCTTACGGAAACTTTCCATGTACTGCTCCCATATAAAAACACAGACAGTACCAGGGAGCGAAACAGACCCAGCTTGGTCTTGATGCTAAGATAACTGCTCTGCCATATTTTGAACAGCATGCCGTATGCGCATTTAGCCTGGTTGATACGACGAGCGATGTCCTGCTCCGTGCCACCATTTTCGACAACAATTCTACCCAGGTAGGCGAAATTTTCCACCTTCTCCACAGGCTGCCCATTAATGTTGATAGCAATAGGTGTCGTATTTCTTTTTCGCAATGGCGGACTCCCAACTAACAGTTTTGTTCTTATAGAGATCTTCAAGGATTTTATAAGAACTACATTTAGTTTCAGCTAAAACTTATTGACTTGCAAATTGTTCTGATATAAATTTTAAAGAACGTTTCTAGCCAAAAAGTGGCGTATGAAATTATGAGTATAAAGTATTTTAAGAATTCTTCAAGTCTTCTTGACAGCTCTAACTAGAGAACTTATCAGAAAGATATCAGTAAAAGTACGTAGAAGTGATTTACAGTAATCTGCCATACATACATAGATCACCTTTTAGAATCTTAACTAAGAAACAAAGCTTTCTATTGGTTTTCAGTAAGCAAATTTTGTGCTTATTGTAGCATTAAGTGGAATTCATGATACTTTTGGAAGTTCTCTATAAAAATACGAATGGCGTTGAAATTCATACTTGTATTATTCTGATGCACTTTTTCGCAGTGGATTTTGTCGATTTGATAGTCAAATTTTCTCTGCGAAAGAAATTTTTCTGATCAAATGCTGTACAAAACTCCCAAAAAAAACGAATCCCTCTCGAAATTTAGCATACATGTACATTTAATGTTCATCATGAATTAAATGTACTTTTTGAATAGTAGCTATTTTAATAGTGGCCTAAAATGTATTAAACACGTTTTTATTTTCTTGTCAGACCCTAAGAAATACATTTAAAATGAAAATATTCAAAGTCACCAAAGTACTGAAGAAATTAATTTCGGGCGCAATAATTGCTATAACCAAACAGTCGAAAAAGATGGCGGTTCTCTCAAGCTCTATTTTAACGAACTTATAAGTGTTTAGTTAAGTTTGTTGCTCCCATAAGTAAATTATAATAACTTCTTCCTATTAAACTTTTCTTCAAAATTGCAATTAAACTATATCTTTCCCTACAACCTTCGCCTGACTTCTTTAAGTATCAGAGTGTATAGCTTTCTCATTTAAAGCCGTTCTACTCATCTCTATTTAAGCTAAAATATTACAACCCTGAAACAGGAATATATTCTTGATCAAGCTTATTATACAAGCAGTACGAGAGTTGACAAACGGCAATTATTCCCATAATGGTTTTAGTTAGACCTACACTTCATTAACACTTAGAATGGTCTAAAGCATAAAAACTTTAGGAGGATCTTTTCTAATAACACACTTGCAAAAATTACTTTTAAGGCTATAATCTGAACAAAATGCCTTTAAAGTTTTCATCGAGCTTCCAATCTGCACTAAAGACTTTTTACACGTCTTTTCTTTTAAAAGTTACAACAGATTCAGGTATTAGTTTTACTTTTTAGCAGAATGCCTAATAAATATCTTTAACGTAATATTTCGTTCCGAAAGGTTTAATACCGATATTATAAGAGTTTTGGTTCTCACCTCAAGAGCAAATTGTTAGTTGGGTAAGAACCTTGGTCTTGTCGATATTAATTCCTCTGATGATGCTCGAAAGAGCGAAACGCGTTAGGAATAATAAAATAAAAGTGGAAAAGACAAAGTACGATATTTTTTCTTTTGGGATTAAAATGAATTTCCACAAAGTCGATAAGTCGTCGATCGAGTCAATATATCGTCAGCGTAGTCAAGATGTTGTAGATAAGATGTCAAAGTCCATTGAATTCCTCTGTCTAGTCCTGTTAGGGCTGCATGCAACACATCGCCGATCACTATGAGGAATAGGATCGGTGAGAGGATACACCCCTGCCGAACTCCACCGCGAATCTCAAAGTCCCCCGACACCTTACCTTTATGTAGAACGCAACATTTCGCGCCGTTATAGGTTACCTTAATAATAGCCACAAGCTTCTCAGGGATGCATCTCCTGCGCAAAGCCGTCCATATAGAATCCCGGTTCACACTATCGAAAGCTTTTTCGAAATCGATGAAAAGCAAGTAAAGCGGAGAATCGTATTAATCGCACTGATCATTTCAGGACGATTTTAGCTATTATCTTGGCAACGGCAGGCAGCACACAAATGCCTCTCCAATTATTACAGTCTGTGAGGCTACCCTTTTTCGGAAGTTTGATGATCAAACCTTTTTTCTACTCAGTGGGAAAGGTCTCTGTATTCCACGCTTTGTCAACAAATGGGTGCAGCAAGTCGGCAGTTACGCTTGGCGCTGCTTGATAAAGTTCGGCAAGGATACCGCCGAGTCCGGTGGCCTTTCCTTGTTTTAGTGCAATAATTGCAGTGGCTAACTCCTCTTTAGTCGGGGCAGTGGACCGTATACGCACGTTTTGGTGGTTAGCTAAATTATCTATATGAGGGGGAACCTCACCTGAGGTTACACGGTTCAAGACGGGGGTGAAGTGTTCTTTCCACCGCCTCATTTGATCTTCTTCCAAGATAAGCAGCTTTCCATCACTATTCTTCACCGGATGTTGGCAGGAACTACGGCCACCTGAAAACTTGATGACACCGTATTCGGCGTTTAAGTTGTTACTTCGTGCAACTTCTTCTGCTGAGGCTAAAAGAGAATTCGCATAATCTCTTTTATCGCGTCGCACACTACGCTGAACTTCTCGAGTTTTCTGACGGTAAAATAGTCCGATCCTGCTTCGAATGGCATCTGATGCTGCAGCCAAACGAACCTTCAGCTCTTTTCTTTCAACAATCCGCTGCCATGAAGCGTCGGACACCCAGGGCTTATTCCGGCAATCCGAGTTTGTGCCAAGGATGGTATCTGCGCTATCAATGTATACATTTTTTATGGCATCCCAGTTTTCATTTTTGTCACTATCTGGGTGACTAGTTATTTCAGCTGCTTTTGTGCAAGATGGTCATTATATTGTTTTAATACGAGTACAGCTGGAGTTTTAAATCGAACGGTGTTGAATTTGCGGCGCCTGGATCTATCGTTTCTATGGCGGCGCACGGCTGCAATACGCAATCGAACATAAGCGATCATAAGATATGAGACCATTATCTTATGATCCCATCCCAATATCGGAACCCTTCTGGCTTCGCACGACCAGGAGGCAACTATTGAATCTTTTACTAATGGCAAAGTGGTCGATCTGATTTTGTGTTCTGCGCCGATCAACAGAGGACCAACTGATTTTGTGGTGGTCCTTGTGCTCAAACATATTACCACCGAAGAAGAGACTGTGAAAGTTGCAGAACTCTACAAATCTTTCACCGTTGTCATTACGATCACAAAGACCGTGTCTCCCCATCACATGTCTGATCCCATAGTTATCAGCGCCAACTTTAGCATTGAAATCACCCATAACCATAATAATGTCACCTTTAGGTGTTCTGCTCTGAACGGCGTGCCAATTCCTTTGAATTCTTCTTCTCCTGGTAGAAATCGAAGTTCTTGGCTATTTTCTGACCTATCAATCAGCTGTAATCGCGAATTGAATATATTTCAGGCCCACATCAATTGCAATATAGGTTACCATACATGTGATAGGGAGACTACGATACGTTTAATGCGGGTCTGGAATAAATTTAAAATATGCTATCCGCTGATTGATATGTCAAAAAATGGCGAAGAATTCCTTGGAATTGTATTTTAATTGCAAATTAACCGTGGACACTCATATCGATTCCAGCCATATTTAATAGGACATTCTCTGCGCTAAATATTTTAAATAAATAAATTTTTGCTTTTTCAATTGAGTGGCAAATTTCTGAAATTGGTCGGTCCCAATCTTTGGGCGGTTCTTTGTCAAGTATAGCCTCCGCAGTCAGAGTTGACCTTAAACAACAACAAAACAATTAATATGTTAATAACGAAGCCATTAGCTACCGTTTGGCATATGTCTCATTGGTTTCAAACAATTTCCGAGAAAACGTTAAATTGATTACACTGTTAGTCCTTTCCTAGATATAGCCAAATTTCGAGTTAACCTATACTAGTGTTCAGGAGTGTATAGAAGATAGATAAGTAGAAGATAGATTCATAGATTTTTATCTATCTATGAATCTATCTTCTAGAGAGATAGAAGATAGATAGAATATAGATAGATTCATAGATAGATATAAAGATAAGTAATAGATAAAGAGGTAAATAGTTTCCACGGATTGTCCGTAAATTTCGTAAACCGAGATGACGCCGGCCTCTTTAGTATGGTTAGCCCGGCTACACACTGTCGAATACGGTACAAGTGTCCTCCGGATGGCTCAAGACACACACACATACTTCACACAAATCTGAAAACAATTGTCCACTTGTACTATGTTCGTGTTCGAGTTCGACAGTGTGTGGCCGGATTGGATTTTACTGTATGTAAAAGATTATGCCGTCTCTTACCATCAAATTTTCATTCCCGCCTTCTTAATATACCCATTTCAAATTCCGTTATCCGAAATGACGCGCGCCACCTTCTTAGTTGGGTTAATTAGGTTTTTACCCTATGTTGTTTGTAACATTTTGGAGTCACTAACCACCCAATTTTCCTCCCCGGTCTTTCGGGGTACTTGTGAAAAATTTCCTTTTCTGAAATGTCGCCGCTCTCTTAGGTTCAGTTAATCGTGATTTTACTGTATGTGGTATCATTTTGGAGTCGCGAACCACCTTATTTGCCACCTCAGCCTCCCGAAAGTACTTATGAAAAATTTCGTTATCCAACATCACGCCGAACCCTTGGATTCAGTTAAACGGGGTTTTACTGTATGTGGTCGGGAACCACCTTACTGTCTATTCCAGCTCATCATATTATATACTTCTGCAGCATTATTCGACAATCGCCCCAGTGGTTTAAAAGATTTTACACGACAAACATTCAAAAATAATCTTCACTTTTATATTAGAAGATAAGATCTACCCAAAGTTCACTGCTCCCCTCTGATTTAACTGTTTTATGACGTCACTGAGACGGAGGTTCAAGAATCGTCAATTAAAATAAATAACCAAAAACAATATTAAAAACGTGCAGATTATAATGCAAGGAGCCATTTAGCTATTTATGGATTTGATTAAAGCAAGTAGGGTTAAAATAACAGACCAAGAGTTCATACATAATTAGACACAAAAGAAATTCGAGTATTTGTCACTTTTTTGTAAATTAATTGATAAGAGATAGAGGTTTGGGTTTGAACCTTAGTATGGTGAATCTTTAGGGTTTCGTAGCAAAGTATAAGGCGACCCGTGACTTAATGCGTAGAGGCATCACTCTGAAGTCTGACTACCGGCGCGTTTCGGATTCGAATTCATTCTAGGACGACGTTTGTGGCCATGGACGTTTGTGTTATCTTCCCCCTAGGGTGCGGGACGTAATAATATGCCACAGCATCTTCCGACTTGTCGCAAGTAGGCGGCTAAATGGGGAAGCAGGAGGTGCATGCCGGCAACTGCATTCTCCGAAACTAGAAACTAGGGCCACATGGAACAGTTGATGCGCTATGTCCCACAAGGGGTAGGGTAATTGAGTAAGTATTCCCCTTTCCGTTTCGAATCGCAACGGTACAAAGTGTAGAAGAGCACTTGATTCCAGATATAGTTCCATTGTAAAGGTGGCATGATGGTAGTATCATACGCACGTTATACTGGCCGGACAACAGACACATCAGGTTCGAAATTCTGGGACAATCTGAGATTCGTTCGGACATTTACTGTCCAAGGAAAACTAACTGGAATCAATTCCGAGAATTAGTTAGCTCCAAAGCTGTACTACTGGTCAGCCCCATCAGCACTACAAGAGAAACTGACTTGGCGGCTTATGAGCTCAATGAAATCTTAACTTCCTCCCGTAAAGATAGTGCCGTTTTACGTACGTTTAATTCAGGGTGTAAGATGCCCTGGTGGAACGAGGAATTGGCCAGCAAGCGAGCGAAAGTTAGGAGGATGTTCAACAAAGCCAAACACTGGAATAGGTGGGATGAGTATAGAACTGCTCTCACCGAGTACAATAAGCTCATTAAGCATTCCGAACGTGTTTGCTCGAGAAGGTATTGGTATTTGGGGCGACCGGTAGCGCAGTGTGTTGAGGCATCAGTCTCATGTTTGTCTACCGGCGTTTCGGGTTCGAATCCCGTCCACGACGGCGTTCGTGGCCATGGATGTGCAGGAGGTGCATGCTGGCAACTGCATTCTCTGAAACCAATTTATGCCAACGAAACGTCAACTGGGCCACATGGGACAGTTGACGCGCTATGCCCCACAAGGGGTTAGGGCAATTGAGTATTCAGTCGCTTCCGTAAGTGGCGCACTCTACACAAAGCGCTATCCAAGGACTCAGCTAATGGAATCAGCCTTCTATTCTAGACCAGATGGTTCGTACACTGAAGGTCCAAAAGAAACTCTAGAATGTTTGCTTCAGATCCACTTTCCAGGGTCCGGCCTGTCAGAAGGTGACCCGTCTCCAACTGCGAGACCCCATTGAGTCCCTTAAAACTAGACGCGAAGTTTATCGGGCGTCATCTTTGACATGGACAAAGTAAAGTACGCGATAGGATGAGTCGTTCAAGGCTCCCGGAGTGGACGGTATTTTCCCTGCCCTGTTGCAAAACAGCTTGGAAAAATACGTTCAGTAAGAATGGCTAAGTCCTAAGACTTAGAGCAAGTAGCCTTAATGTGCTTGTGGGTGGAATCGGTGGAAGGACTAAAAAGGAACCCCAAGAGGTCCTTCTTAGTCCTGTTCTGTACCAGAAATGGGCCCCACGTTGGGCGCCAAATATGTAACGGACGGTTTGGTGGGCATCCAAAGAAGCCCATAGGGACGGAGCCTAAGGATGCATGGTGGCCGTGAAGGTCGGGCTGTGCCATCTGGCGAAGAAAAAGGCTCCTCAACGAGCTAAGCAGCGGTCTATGCTTGCTGTAGCTCAGTTCGGGAGATATGGGCGGGGTTTTCGCCGCTCGTTGCCCCTGTCCTTTACGTATTAACAAAAATGCATAGGCCTGGGGAAGACAACACAAACAGGGGAGGTAAAATTGGGAAATAAAAAAAAATAGTCGATAAGGATGGAATGGTTGGCGGACGGATCAGACGCCCACGCGGTCGCACCTGGGTCTGGGTGTAATGGGACCCTCGGCCTCTGGTTTCGTACCACCAACAGATCACTACTCATCAGGTGCTGCTTCGATCTGCTGGTGGGAGCAGCACTACCAGACCATAATATGGTTCATTACACTACAGCAGTGAGAATTCACGGTAGTAAATAGTCGAGAAGCTTGAAAATGTTCGGCGCCCAGCGTGGAGTATGTGTGACTTTATCTAGTCAATAAACAATCGAATATGCGGGTGGTACCATTGATCATGGCACATGCACCGAACGCTTTTTATACCCTAGACTTTCTAAGTTTACATATAACCTAGACTTTCTAACTATACTCAACTACTACTACTCAATTGCCCTAACCCCTCTTGTGGGGCATAGCGCGTCAACTGTTCCATGTGGCCCAGTTGTCGTTTCGTTGGCATAATCTGGTTTCGGAGAATGCAATTGCCAGCATACACCCCCTGCACATCCATGGCCACGAACGTCGTCGTGGACGGGATTCGAACCCGAAACGCCGGTAGTCAAACATGAGACTGATGCCTCAACACACTGCGCTACCGGTCGCCCCATCTTGTTTTTGTCACGACGAAAATATGTAACACCTTAAAGGAGGCTCCGGAGGTATAACAATGTAAATATATAAATGATCAGGGTCACCTCCTGATTCGATTTAGCCAGGTCTGTCTGTCTGTCCGTTGGCACGTTAACTTTCGAAAGAATGAAGCTAGAAACTTGGAATTTAGTTAAATGTTGGCAGTATGATCTAGTTTGTGAAAACGTTCATGATCCGGCGAAGAGAACGTCTACCTCCCCTACATATGTAGAATAATTGAATGTGTGAATTGAAGCGATTAGATAAACATGAAAAGCTCTGGCAGGTAGCTCGAGATGGTCAGTTTATACTCTCCTGCAAAAATCAAAATCAAAAATCGATCAGTTGGAAACTAACGGTACTTTTCTTACAAAGAGTCCCGTGCTGCCCTACTTTTCACGTTTCTGTCTATAACTCTTGAACCAATTGACATAGACACCTGTTTTTTGACATATAGCCTTCAGATGAGAAGCTGCTTGAGTTTTAGTAAGATGGGCATAATCAGACCAAAGGGGCGTTCTTTCGCCTCCTCTATAAATTTAAAAAAAATGTAATATTCCTTGAACTACGATAACTTTCGATAGAATGACACTAGCGAGTTGAAAATTTGGTGAGATGTTGGTAGTAAGATCTAGTTAATTGGCTAGCACCTCCCCTACAAATGATATCTCGAATAGGCGACAACTTTCGACAGATTAAATCTAGCGATTTGAAATTTTGGTCAAATGTTTGTAAAAGAACCTACTTGACAAATTTTTAAAGTTGCCATGATCGGGGGAAAAGGACGCCAACCTCCCCTACAAATGATATCTCAAATATATGGTAACCTTCCATACTTTAAGGATATCAACACAAACCTCCTGTTGTTTTAGATGATACTCTTCGAGTATTTCATTAACTACTTGTTCTTAATGTGTACTTCGAGGATATATTGGAATTGTCATCAGAAAATTCATTGGTAAATGGTTTCATATTTATTCAATTTTCTTCTTTCTTCTAGCAAACAATTTAGTGGAGATGGCATATCCCCTTTCTATTTCTATTCTGGCGGCTGGATGGGGGTTATATACCGGTATTTACTATAATTTTTTGCCTTAAAACCTTGTGGTGCATTGCGCATCAACTACTCCATAGAGGCCTAGTAATTGTTTCGTTAGCATATATCATAATTCATGTTGCTGGCATATAACCTTCTGTCAATTTAGCCACCATCCGCAAGCCGAAAAAGGTTTTGGCTTATTCTTACGCCCCATACCTTAAGGGGAAGACCACACAGACAACCATGGCCACGGCGAAACTCGAACTCACGAGTCGGAATGGGAAACATCAGCATCAGACTGACTTCACTTAGTACGTTGTGAAGTCTACCAGCACCCAAACCTATCGGTTGTTTGGTCACACTCCAAAAAGTAGAGTTATATGACACATACATTTACGGCGATACTCTCAATAGGGCTTGGAGTCACAGTCACTTCGAAAACCAGCCAATTTGATCCGCAATTGCTTCGATTTTGAATCGACTCATTTCATCTCCATTAATTGTTTATATTGAAAGTCGTGAGCGCCTCAATTTGAGTCGAGCCGTTTGCAGAGGCCACAACTACACGTAGATGACATTATGAGTAGTTATGGCCTCCGCAAACGAGCCTGAAGCCTCCTGGCATAAGAAAAATTCTTTGTTTGTTGTGGTTGGTGATTTCTTTTTTTTGACATGGATATGTCTTATAGCTGGGGGTCATCCTAAAAATCTGTCCGTCACACGAAATGTGTGCTTTTCTACTCGGGGGTCAGAAGAGGAAACAAGCCCATTGAAAATTTTTCTTTTCTGGTTGTGCATGTCGTTTGAGTGAAGTGGTCATTGTGCATGGCTGTTGCTTGTAGATCCACGCGGGCGGTGCGCTTGCGGGGATCCTGTGTGTACATGTTGGGATGTTGATTTGATAGCGATAAAGGTTGACGTTGTGGACGGCAAGAAATAACATAGTGTACGGGTGAACGGGCGGACTTTCAATGACCTTCAATTTCCGCCAATTCCCATTCATCATTTAATAAAATAGCCCGTGTTGTATTATCTGAATAACTAGGGTCCCAGAAAAGGTAGCAAGTAGTCAGTTCGACTAACATTTGGACATGCGCAGACGCAATTTGAGAGAGTGTACATAGTTCCCGCCCCCCGAAGATGAGCGAGAGCCGATGAAGTTCATTCGAGCCAAATCGGGTGGGGTGATCCAGCGACTGCGTTTGTGCATTTGCAATGGCGTTGATTTGAGGTCTGACTGGTCCACAATGTGGGCCCCCACCACACGTGCAATAAACAAATAGAACAAAATGGCGGATTTATACTAGGCGAGTTAGAATCTCTCAAGTCCCGAAATAAAGAAATATTCGTCGCAGGATGTTATATGTTATGATGTACATTCAGAGGTCTGCAGAAGATCAAATGCCCCCCTTCCGCAAAAATTCCAAAATGTTCAAAATGGCTGGAATCCAAACAAATAAAATAGCGCGCGTTGTACTACATATCTGAATCAATAGGGTCCCAGAAAAAGTAGCAAGTAGTCAGTTCGACTAACATTTGGACATGCGCAGACGCAATTTGAGAGTGTGTACATTACATAGTTCCCGCCCCCCGAAGATAGAGAGCGAGAGCCATCGCGGATGAAGTTCATTCTATCCAAATGGTTGTGCATTTGCAATGGCGGCGATTTGAGGTCTGACACACCACACATGCAATAAACGTATCATAAAATAAAATGGCGGATTCGTACTGCGCGAGTTAAAATCTCCCAAGCCCCGAAATAGAGAAATATTCGTCTCAGGATGTTATAGTTCCGGGCAGCTCATCGTGACATGATGTATTGTACATTCTGAGGTCTGAATCAATCAGATCAAATGCCCCCCCCCCCCCTCCTGCAAAAATTCCAAAATTTTTCTTGTGCATTCTCTTTGTGCGTGTGTTGGAATGTTTTGTTTACTTTTGTTAGTTTCCCTTTCTGTTTACCGGACACAATCGCATAGAGTCGCACGCGTTCCTTGAGAAATTGTGTGTGCCGGACCCGGACTGTTGATTACGAGTAAAGGGGCGGGATGAGACGGATAGTGTGGGAGCGATTTTGCAATAGATACACAAACACAATACACGTCTGATTGGGAAAAGATGGTGGGAAGCGTGATTGCGATTAGCAGAAACGTACTCAGAGAAATGTCGATAGGCTGCAGTCTGCAAACTATACCGAACGGGTAGATGGAACAGGTAGATGGAACAGGGTGCACGAGAGGAGGTGAATATTGCACACACGCAAACGAAAACGAAACGATCCCGGGAGAGAAAGGAGCCCAAGCGGATAAGACAAAGCAAAGCAGAATTTATGACGAGTATCTACACTGCCACCAGATACATGGGTACATGGATATGTCTTATGCCTACCGAAAGCGTGGGACGTGTTTTTTCGAATGATTTCATCCAGTATAACTATACTGGGATCTTTACAAAACTTACGTCGATATCTTCAACACAACAGGTTCCACGCAGTCGGTAGTCATAGACATATCCATGTTCCGATGTATCTGCATGCAGTGTAGATACTTTGTATCTTTTTTTTGTAGCTTGCAGTAACGACGTTGTTGTTGTTAATTGCCTTGACCCTTCGAGGGCATAAGCGCGACAACATCTCTTGCATTTCCATGCCTTGTTGACGTTTTGATAGCATACCTACATACTTTTCAGCTGTGCAGTTGCTAGCATGCACCTCCACACAAAAGACTTGTTGACGATTCCAGTAATAGTATGTTATTTTGCTGAAATTTTTAATAAGTTATTTTTCCAACAAATAAAATGTCCTAGAGTCGTTCTATGCAGATGTTGAATCAAGTATCCAGCGATCAGAAGACGGCGCATAGGTGAAGCTAATGAATATAGGACTTCACAAGAGCCTAACTTTATTATGTTGTTGTCGACATAAGGGTAGCATATACCTATATCAGCCGTGCGTTGAGAAGTGTGACCTCTATACATACAAATATTTGAGTGAAACTGATCATTAGAGTGACGCTTTCCTTTTTTATTCAGTACAATTTCAATTCGTAAAAGATACCCAGTAAGTTGTTGACTGGTTTCACTAATAGTTTGGTAAAGGCACAAAAATTTTATAAAACACTCAATTTAACCAACAACACTTAAACGTTATTCATTATCAAACAGTGTTAGTGTCACCATACACTGTCGATCTCGAACTCGAACTCGAGCACGAACCTGGCACAAATGTCCTCTGACACACACATACACTTCACATAGGTGTGAAGAAAACCGGTCCACTTGTACTAGGTTCGTGCTCGAGTTCGAGTTCGACAGTGTATGGTGACACTTAGTGAGAGATAGTAAAAATGCATTTATACTATATTTCCGAAACGAAGTTAACCACATGAGCACATATGAGAATGATGTGATGGATTCTATAGTTACCGATATGAATTTAATTAAATTTATCAGCATGCACATCTACTTTGCAGTCCCAAAAAGTCACAAATACACCCTACCTTCTTTGAGTTGGTTTAATGCCTTCTGTGTCAACAAATCATGGATTTCTTTTACATTCGCAAAGTCCATTCATTAGTCTCCTATGGCTACTGTATTTCCTTATCAAAACTGTTCTTGTGTGTACTTTTTGTATTACTGTTAATGGACCACTACACAATTTTTTTAATATAACCCACACTACACACTGATAAAAACAACACAGTCCCAAAAGCGTAATGCTATTAACCCTTTTTCGGTCAAAAGCGCCTTATGAGCAGACACTTGTTTGTTACTATTGAAACACTATTTTCACGAACTGCAGCAACTTTACTCGATGTGAGCGTCAAGTGAGCCGAAATGTTCGCCTCAAAGTGTCGCTGAACGACAGTTGCAGATCGTTTTAATATGACGACCGTCACAATGAGGCATCAGATACATTTACATACGTATGATTAGCTGGAGTCCCCACCACCCACGTGAATTACGATTGGATCGGTGCTCCGTAGTCAGCACTGATAACCAGTTGTAATGCAAGTAATTGCAGTCACTGCAGTAATTCAATTCATAAACGGCGCAAACCATTTATTTTAATGGTTAGCTGATGAAGACTTCGTAGGCTGATTTGCGATACGGTACCTACACGAACCTCTAAAGAGATCATTTGACAAGAATTTCCAGTTATCAAACCTTATTATAAATTATATAGTCAGTGCTTGGCAAACTTTTTTTTTCGAAAGATTAAATCCGTCGTCAGATCGATCTGACAATATTTTGATAATTAATAGCCGCTTTCGATTCAACCGAATCTCAGACCATTTTCAAACAAAACGGCAGACCGGTTTTAATCCGTGTCTGATATGGAATCTCATCGGAGCATAGTTGAACGCAAACTGGTTGAATATTGAACTTCTTTCGCTTTCGTCTGAATGTATACTGATTGTGAGTGCGCAATTCGCCACCACGACGGCGAAGTATGGCTGCTTAAGTTCACTCGTCGCGGAGCCATGACGTTCTTTTCGGTCTGTGAAAATTAGTGCTATGAATCGAAAGCGGCTAATATTTTCACGATTCTTAAAATTGCCCGCAAAAATGTGGTCGGGATTCATTTTTCTTACAAACACAACGGTATTTTTTTTGCCTCTCCAGGTTTTGGCCAACAAATCTATTTTTCTGCAGACCTTACAAAAATGGGAAAAACACGGAGATAATCTCCTACATTATCAATGTAATGAGCAAAGATACCAAATAGTACGATTTATCGTATTTTTTACGATGTTCAAATAAATACAAATTCAATACAAATACGATCTTAGGATTTTTCTGGAGGCCTAGAACAAATTTCAACAATTTCAAAAATCGAGAATACGATTTTTACTTCAATTCAAAACAGAAAGCTATGCACATATTGCAAATCTTCAAATTTAGTTGAAATCGATAATAACCAGGATATTGATTTAGAATTTCGGGAAATTAGAAATTTGGGTTTCAAAAGTTTTTTGTACTACTACTACTACTACTACTTTGCCTTAACCCCTAGCGGGGCATAGCGCGTCAACCACTCCTGCGCGCCATTTTACTCTGTTCTGGGCAATGGGGCGCAACTCCCCAAAAGACTTACCCAGCACTTGACACTCCTTTGCCACAGATCGACGCCAGGTCCCCCACTTGGGCGGCCTTGGTTGGAAATGTGGTTCCATTTCATGGCATGCACTGTAAAAAGTGAACGTAAATTTCCTCTAAATTTCGATTAATTTTTACTTATTTTTCCGCTCATATATATTGTACATCAAGATAGTATATTTAAACAAATTTTATGTAATGTCTAAAAAATTCGGAAAATTACACTAAAATTGGTGTAAAATTTGAAATCATATATTTTTTATGTATTTTTACAACATTTTGTTTGTAATTCCGTTTTTGGTGCATTTTTACAAAGTGTAGATGTAGTTTTACTCATTTTTTGCTGCATTTTGGCGCATTAATAATATAAGTCGTTCTAATTAGTGCACATAAGTAGTCCGGATGGCGCAACGTATAGCACGTTCGCCTTCTGCTCACTGGTTTCGATTCCTACTGAAGGCATTCGTCTTTTCGATAAAAGGGGATTTATGTGCCGGACTATGAGCCCACATAGCTGTTAAATGAGTACTCATTCGGGTATGTAATACCACACATTTTAGGGATAAATTAATTTATATTTCTGCTTTTACAGGGTATTTTTACATATTTCCGAGTGTAAATTTGCAAATATTTTGGAGTACCTGTGTACATATTTTTTGTGTTAAATTACACTCGATATGTAAATCTACATTCCAGAGTAAATTTACCATTATAATAGAAGGAAATTAAGTTTCCTCATATTATAAGGGTAAAAAATTTTTAGAGTGGCAAAGCAATGTATTTATCACTCTTGCACAATGTGTGACCTATCCACTGCCATTTTTGCCTGCGTATCAATTCGTCGATTGGCATCTGACCTGTACGCCGACTTAGATCTTCGTTTGACATTGTTTCGGGCCAGAAAATTCTTAAAATTCGACGAAGACATGAGTTGATGAAAACTTGCAGCTTTCTGGTAACTCCTACGGAAACTTTCCATGTACTGCTCCTATACAAAAGCGCAAACAGTACCAGGGAGTGAAACAGGCCCAGCTTGGACTTGATGCTGAGATAACTGCTCTGTCAGATTTTGGACAGCATACCGTAGGCGCATTTAGCTTGGCTAATACGACGAGCGATGTCCAGCTCCGTACCGCCATTTTTGGCAATGCTACCCAAGTAGACGAAGTTGTCCACCTTCTCCACAGGCTGCCCATTGATATTGATGGCAATAGGTGTCGGATTGTTTTTTGCAATGGAGGGCTAAGAACCTTCGTCTTGTTGGTATTATTTTTGGCCCAACCTTGTTTGCCTCTCGAGATTTAACGCCATTGCGGACAGATCCATGATTTTTGGAAGAGTAGGCATATGTCGTCAGCGTAGTCAAGATGTTGTAGATAAGATGTCAAGGTCCATTGAATTCCTCTGTCGAGTCCGAATAGGGCTCACTATGAAGAATAGGATCGGTGAGAGGATGCACTCCTGCCGAACTCCACCCCGAATCTCAAAGTCCCCCAACACCTTACCTTTATGCAGGACGCAACATTTCGCGCCGTCATATGTTGCCTTAATAATAGCCACAAGCTTCTCAGGGATACCCCTCCTGCGCAAGGCGGCTCATATAGAATCCCGGTTCACACTATCGAAAGCCTTTTCGAAATCGATGAAAAGCAAGTAAAGCGGAGAATCGTATTCAGCGCATTGCTCGATGATGATTCGCAAGGTGTTAATGTGATCGACACAGAAGAATCCGGATCGAAAACCAGCCTGCTCCTCATCAATTGTGCTTTCTAAGTGGGCCATTAGTCTTTTCAGGACGATTTTAGCTATTATCTTGGCAACGGCAGGAAGCACACAAATGCCTCTCCAATTATTACAGTCTGTGAGGCTACCCTTCTTTGGAAGTTCGATGATCAAACCTTCCTTCCACTCAGTGGGAAAGGTCTCTGTATTCCAGGCTTTATCAACAAGTGGGTGCAGCAAATCGGCGTTACGCTTGTCGCTGCTTGATGAAGTTCGGCAGGGATACCGACAGTCCGGCGGCCTTTCCTTGTTTTAGTGTAATAATTGCAGTGACTATTTCCTCTTTAGTCGAGGCAGTGGACCATATACGCACATTTTGATGGTTAGTTAAATTATCTATATGAGGGGGAACTTCACAGGAGGTTACATGGTTCAAGACCGCGGCGGAGTGTTCTTTCCACCGCCTCATTTGGTCTTCTTTCAAGATAAGTAGCTTTCCATCACTATTCTTCACCGGATGTTGGCAGGAGTTACGACCACCTGTAAACTCCTTGATGACATCGTATACGGCTTTAAGTTGTTACTTCTTGCGGCTTCTTCCGCTGAGGTTAAAAGAGAATTCGCATAATCTCTTTTATCGCATCACACACTACGCTGAACTTCTCGAGCTTTCTGAAGGTAAAGGAGTTCGATGCTGCTTCGATTGTCATCTGATGCTGCAGCCAAACGAACCATCAGTTCTTTTCTTTCAACAATCCGTTGCTATGAAGCGTCGGATAAGGGTTTATTCCAGTAATCCGAGTTTGTGCCAAGGATGGTATCTGCGCTATAAATGGTAACCCAGTTTTTATTTATGTCACTATCTGGGTGACTAGTTATCTCAGCTGCTTTATGCGCGAGATAGTCGTTATATTGTTGTAAGACAGTTTGATTTTTTAATCGAGCGGTGTTCAATTTGCGGCGCCTGGTTCTTTCGTTAGTAGGACGACGCACGGCTGCAATACGCAATCGAACATTAGCGATGATATAATAATGGTCTCTTCTCATCCCAATATCGGCACCCTTCTTGTTTTGCACGGCAACTCTTGAATATTTTACTAATGGCAAAGCGGTCGATCGGATTTTGTGTTCTGCGCCGATCAACAGAGGACCCACTTATTTTGTGGTGGTCCTTGTGCTCAAACATAGTACCACCGATGAAGAGACTGAAAGTTGCAGAACTCTACAAATCTTTCACCGTTGTCATTACGATCACCAAGACCGTGTCTCCCCATCACATGTCTGAGCCCATAGTTATCAGCGCCAACTTTCGCATTCAAATCTCCCATAACCATTATAATGTCTCCTTTAGGTGTTCTGCTCTGAACGGCGTTTAGTTCTTCGTAGAAGGAGTCTTTCGCCAAGACACTGTCGGGTTCAGTTGGAGCATAGTATTGTATAATTGAGATGTTTCTCCGGAACCTGGCGGTCATGATTCGGTTGGCGACCGGATCCTAGGATAAGAGACAGTTACGTGCGGCTCTGGTTAAAAGGAGCCCCACACCTGACTCACGACAACTACCGGTAGCTTTACCGGAATACAACATTACAGTGCTACCCGTTGGAGAGATAAATTCTACGCTGTTTCACCATCTTATCTCACTAACTCCTAAGGTGTTTAAGTTATACCGGAGAAATTGACTCTCTAATTGAAGAAATCGTGCGTTTTGGGGACCTTCTGATCCATTGTCCAGGAGAGTACGCAAATTCCAAAATCCAATCTTTGTCATTGTACGATAGCCAAAAGTAGTAACCGTTGAGTCAGTCCTTATCCGAGGCATAGTTGACGTTTCATTAGCATATAGAAGATTTCGGATAATGCAAGTTGCTGGCATACACATCCTGCCCTTTGTTTGTCCGTTTTAGCGACAGGCCGTCAAAGGGAAAGGCCGTGGTATTATTTTACGCCCCACACCACAAAGACAAAGACTAGAAGTCGATTACATGTACAAACCTTAAAAAGCAGGATATCTTAGACTTAAAGAAATCCCTTGCTACCCTTGAAATAATAATGGCTTTTCCTTATACTACATATTTTTCTTTAAATATAGCCTACCGGAGCAAAGTGTTTACTTTGGTTTTAGGGTTTAGCACTGTAGAAGGAGGTATACGTTGATCCTGAAACATTAGTATGTATACTATAAATAAAAATAAATAAACAAAAAAAAGAAAAAAAAAGTTTAAAAGACTCTTGTGGCTCATTTTGCTAATACCCAACACTCTCCATTGCCCGTACCGCTCCCCGAGTCCTTTTATTTTCATCTCCACAATTGTTTAGCGAAATACACTCTACCAAAACGAACACTTTTAATTGCAGGGGAAATTCAGCGATTCTTTGAAAGTTCATTATTTTTAGAAATTGTGTTTTGCCACTTTGAGGCTATCAGTGTTCCTCGTATCTGAGGTTAAACTTCGAAAATCTTATATGTATCTACAAATTAAAACTCTAGGAAATTTTCCTCGATACACACATTACAAAAACGAAAATTTCACGAAAAAATAAAAATAGCCAATTCAGTGAAAGTGATTTGATTCTACGACTCCGAAATTAATTTATCGCGTAACATTTTTAGAAACTGTATATTCTCTATATTTGATTCCGTACAGATGATCCTTACTATACTAATCCCTATTAATGTCAACTCCTTTTCGTTCATAACAAGATTTTTGGGTAAAATTCTTCTCCCGAACATAAGTATCTTAGCAACCTGTTGAACTAATCGAAAATCGGTCGTAACATTGTAGCATAGTCCGCTTCGAAACGTCTGTAGTTCTTATAGTCGATCCTGATTTCACAATTCTCTTAATTTTGGAAACCACGACCAGCAAAATTGGCGAATAAATCTACATACGAGTATAACTGGTACACCGCGCTCGGTGGCCGTGGTCGTTCGCAGTTCAAATCTCGACGCGATAAAAAAAAACTGCCTGTGGGTACTAATAGAACTCTCACAGTGTTCCGAGCTTGTCAGTATTAAGACGGTGCGGATAGGATTTGCATGCTAGCAACTGCACTTCCGAAAAGTAGATTTGCTATCGAAACGTCAACAAGGCATAGAAATGCTAGAGATGTTGACGCGCCCATGCCCCTGGAGGGGTCAACGTAATTAACCCAACACACACAGGTTGCTGATTGAATTTTGATGCTCCTTTTCCCACAAGAGTTTATGGCAAACTAGTGTACGCTACCTTAAGGTGATTTTTCACATCAATGATAGTTTACAGTAGAAAATAGTCGAAAATTATTAAAAAGGCCTGAAAATAGTCAGCGCCCAACGTGGGATCGGTGTGCTTTCATCTAGTTAATGAAACCAAAATAAATAACGGATGGCCGCATGCTACAAAAACACGAAAACCTAGTCCTTTTATTGGCCTTACCATAGATACCTTTATAGCACCTTAATTTATCTTAAGACTACCTCAACGTTACCAGGAAGTTTCTATCCCTTGACGGATGTGATAGGGTATATTATCTTTGTCATGAAGTTTGCAACGCATAGAAGGAAGGCTCTCGGATCATACAAACCATATATATTCTTGGTCAGTATGATGAGACGAGTCGGTTAAGCTTTGTCCGTCTGTCAGTCTGTCCATCTGTCCGTCTGTCCATCTGTCCGTCTGTCTGCAAGTTTCTATGCAAACTGGTCCCTCAGTTTTAAAGCTATCGAGCTGAAATTTTTTACGAAGGCTTTTTTCTATTGCACGCTGTAAATATGTCGGAACCAATGGAATCGGACCACTACGTCATATAGCTGCATTGCATATAGCTAGGAACGATCGGTTCAGAAATTCGTTTTTGTGAGAAAAACTTTTTTATTTCTAAAGAGATCTTTTTCAAATTTCACGCTAATCAATTGTATTTGTATCATTAGTCAAATCACATTCCCGTATTTTGTTGAAACTAGACTACTCTATCGTGTAGCTGTCATAGGAACGACCGTTCCAAAGGCAGGTTTTTGTCAGAAAAACTTTTTTATTTCTGAAGATAGCTTTACCAAATTTCACATTATTTAATCATATTGACTGCCAAATCACGTTCCTATACCGTTCTATACCTCTCATAGGAACAGTGAAATCGGAACAAGTTTTACTACTAATTTCAAAGTGTCAAATGCACTACAAGTCACAACGAAGGTATGAAGCGAAGCGTGAAGGGTATCATACCTTCGGCAAGCTAGCCGAAGACTAGCTTATTTTATCTTACATCAGAGTAGGATATAATATATGTATACAGTAGAAAATAGTCGAAACGGTCGAAATGCTTGAAATTTTTTTGGCGTCCAATGTGGGCTCAGTGTGATTTTATCTAGTTAATTAATGTAAAATTGGCAAAAATATTAGCCGTTTTTTTTGTACAGTGCAAATCATAGAAGAACAGCAATTGCATGCGTTACATTAACAACAACTGCTCTGGAGAGCCGGTGCTAGTGTAACGCGTGAAATTGTTGTTCCGCTCCGATGATCTGCACTGTACAAAAAAAATGCAGCAATTGACGATCTCGGTTTTAAATCGTACGGAACCCAATTTCCTTGTTTCTGAAACATGCCCATGGACTTGAGGCGTTTCGAGATGGCTTGCTGAGTCACTCCCAGTGATTCAGCTAATTCTTCTTGCGTTTGGCACGAATCTTCATTGAACAGTGCTTCCAATTCGTCGTCTTTGAAAAAATTTCCCCCCCCACCACCATGCTTGTCCTCGACATTGAAATCGCCACTGTTAAAACGTTGAAACCACTCACGACATGTTCCGTCACTCAGAGCAACCTCACCGTAAATATCTGAGAGCATTCGATGAGCCTCAGCTGCAGTTTTTTTTTTTCAAATGAAAACAGAAGATCAAAACTTCCCGCAAATGACGAGAACTTGGCTCGAAAACAGACATTTTGAATTGCGAATCTTATTAAAAATACGAACAACTTTTACTAATGCGGGGAAGTCGTTACGTTCACAGACATCCAAACTCACTCTGTGACACATTTGAACTACGTATTTTGACCAGTCCCCACCGATGCAGCCGTCCGTCGGAAAACGGCGGAAGCAAAGTTGTAGACCTAATTTAATCAACGATCTATATGGATGAGATCTAACGCACATATACACTATGTGTGTGGGGAACCAAACTTTAACAGCTGTTTTGGTTGTTTAGACTGGATGACAATTGTTTGGTTGACAGTTCCTAGTTTTAAAGAAGTGAATTGGCGCAGTGGAATTTTCAAGTGCGGTTTAATAAGAGAAAGTTAAGTTTGTTTGGTGAAATTTTTTAGTAATCTTGCGAGATTCGAATCTTAAATTCTATTTGTGGGCTTGTAAATGTAAAATATAGTGCGAAACACCCAAATTTTACAAAAATAGCGCGCGTCGTAAAAGTCCGCCGAAACAAGTAGAATTTCCGGAAAATAAGAATCTCATTACACACGTAAAAGTGTTGAACGCGTCCTTTAAGATGTGCGGAACCGTGATGTGGAGTTGGAATAAATAAAATACAATTGTGTTCTTAATAAAACAATTGTTTTCTTTCGCGGGCCATTTCTCGCCAGTCGCAAGGTAAACAGATGTCCGTCTGTCATTTTCACCATTGGGCTCATTCATATTGCTGAGCCGCTACTTCACCTCCGTAGCGAAAAGTGCGAGAGTCCCGGAAATAAAAAGATTTCGCACTAGTTTCGTGGTTTTCGCGTTGTATTTCAGGATAAATTTCACAAAATCGTAGAGAAAGAAATATTTGTCTTGATAAGACCTTCTGTATGTTCGGATCATGTGCCATGTGGATTCCGATAGCACACACAATACAAAGCGAGGTAGTCATTCCAGAACGAATGCTCCGGAGCGGCGGTAGTTGCCGATTTGTTGCTCATGTTTGGTGAATGAGCCCATTGAAAATGAGATAGTGTTGGTGCGCACAACCACATGAAGAAAATGGTTCCCAAAATTCTCGCTTATATTACATCCTGTATTCTTTCATCGTAGAATTTAATAAAACCGTACGCACAACGCATCACTGGCGAATATCAAAGCGGTTTCAGACCTGGTCGCCTCACATCCAATCATCTCTTTACGGTCAAACTGATATGTACTTCAGATGTGCTGAGAATTCAACGTAGACGTATACCAAATCTTTGTCGACTTCAAGCAGGCATACGACAGTATCGATCGTGGAGTACTGTACAACATCATGCTGCAATTTGGTATACAAGCAAAATTAGTGAGACTGACAAACATGACCATAACCAACTCCGTCTCACAGGTCAGGATCCATAATAGACTTACTGATCTATTTGAATCACGCACTGGTCTGAAGCAGGGCGATGTACTGGCACCGTCGCACAGTGGTGCTAAATAGCCAAGAGACAAAAATCAGTATCTTTTGAACCAATGATCGTAACGAGCTAAGCTTGATCTCATTCGATTCAGAAGAACCAAATACATTAAGAATCAGAAAAAAAGTGGCACATAGGCCGAGAATATTAAAATTATTGAAGAAAATAACTTATTTAATTATTTGAAAAAAAATCGAAAAAAAAACCAATAAGTTATGAAGTAACAATTGTGTTGAGTTGCGGCTTATTTTATTTGATTAAGAATGATAAAACACAATACGAATCATCGAAAAACTAACATTTAAAATTCGAACTTGGTACTTATTAAAGAAAATATGTTATTTGATTTAAAAAAACAATCCGATGAATTGTGAATATCTTTCGAGCTAATAATCGTATCGCATTACGGTTGATTTTATTCGATTTAGATTGACAAATACTTTCGGAATTACCTAAACATATCAGACAAGCATTTTATTTTGATCCTTTTAAATGAAATAGCAGATTTGATAATTTAATAAAAAATCGGGAAAAAATTAAAATTTTTCAACTAATGATCAATGCGGTTTACCTCGTTAGATTGAGAATGATAAAATACATAATGGAACATCCAAAAACTACAATAAAAGTTTTGAACCTCAAACTTATTGAAGAAAATAAATCATTTAATTATTTGAAAAAAGGCAAAATATGTTAATATATTCTTAATTAATAATCGGATCGAGCTAATATCTGTTTTATTCGATCCGAAATGAATAAACAATAATAACTTTAAATAAAATAAATAACTGGCGCAACAGTCCAATTCGAACCACGGCCTCGAGAGGAGTTAGCATCTCATTTTCTAGATCGTGACGGTTTTTGTGCAGAGGTATGTGATCAGCAACACGCTCAACCGAGTTATCTACCCCATAATGGGTACTCATTTTAACAGCTGAGTGGGCTCATAGTCCGACACGTAAATCCCCGGAATCGAACCGGGGCCCAGTGCGTTGAAGGCGAACGTGCTAACCGTTGCGCCATCCGGACTACCGGACTATAATAACTTTACTTTATTGCAAAAAATTCAAATAAAACATGTTAGTTTCAATTAAATTAAATTACAACTTCAATATTTGTTTTTTTTTTTTGCAACTCACATAAGCCGGAAGGGCTTGTGGGTGAGCGCTGAAAAAAGCTGACGGATAATTTTTGTGTTCAAATGATAAATGCCTAATTTATTTTGATTTAACCTAAGTTATATGTACGATGATATTAGTTAATTCGTTATATAAATTTGGGTGTTCAAGGACATATTTTCTTAATACACTTTTAAAATTTTGAGGTATTAGTAGTGCCTTAATATTTGTAGGCAATAAATTAAATCCTCTAGGATCTAGGGAGCATGGGTCTGCTTTACAAATTGCATGCACTTATTTAATTGTAATATGTTACGGCCTTGGATACGAGTGAAATATTTTGTGCACAGACTAGAAAATTTACTGCAGAATGTAGAACATGTGTATCGTTTTCCTCAACTTTTTGCAGATGTATAGTAATTGATGTGAAATTCCCATTTCGAAAGATTAGCAAATATGATACCCAAATATTTAACGTTAATTGTAGATTCAATTGTTATGTTATTAATTGAGATCAGAGTATTAAGTGCGGGGGCGACCGATAGCGCAGTGTGTTGAGGCATCAGTCTCATGTTTGACTACCGGCGTTTCGGGTTCGAATCCCGTCCACGACGATGTTCATGGCCGTGGATGTGCAGGAGATGCATGCTGGCAATTGCATTCTCCGAAACCAGTATATGCCGTTGAAACGTCAACTGGGCCACATGGAACAATTGACGCGCTATGCCTCACAAGAGGTTAGAGCAATTGAGAGAGAGAGAGAGCATTTGTGTTACCAAATTTAATATACATATTTTGTTTTTTGTAAGTTTAATGATAATTTGTGCGCTACTAACCAACTGTGGACTAATGAGATACTTTCATTTGCCGTTTTGACTGTTTCATCCCAGCTCGAACCTTTAAACAATAAAACAGTGTCGTCAGCAAAGGAAACTAGAAAAAGAAAAAGAGGTGCGGCTACTGACCCTCATGGTGGGCACTGCGACCATTGGAGTTCTATTGTGTTATAGCCTTTAATATTATCGCAGGAGACCTTCGACCACTCTTACGAAGGCTAGTAAGTCTTTTGCAGGAGATTTCCGGATATCAGCAGAGTTTGTGTATACTCCGATCCGCTCGAGCAACGCTAACCTAGCCCGCGCAATCGCTGGGCATTCACATAAAAGGTGATATGTGGTCTCAATGTCCTCCAAACAAAGACGACACTCCGTCTCTCTGGATAAGCCCATCTTATTTAAATGAGATCTAACCCAGTGATGGCCTAATAGGTAGCCCACAATTAACCTCAGATCAGCTCTAGTCATGCGGGTAGTATCCCCATAGTCGAAGGGTCTCATCAACGCCTTTGATTGCCGCAAGGTCGTCCCAAAAGGAAACTAAGTGCGCTCGCATAATTGTTATCATTTTACAGAGAGCATTTATATATTGTATATAAAAAAAAGAATGGGCCCCAAGACAGTTCCTTGAGGTACACCATAGTTGACGGTACTGGCAAAACAAATCTCATCTTCGATCCTAACCACCTGCGATCTTTTATTGTAGGTAAGTAGGATCTAAAGAGTGATAAGCTTGTGCTCTTTATCCACCTATTTTCCATTTTTTAAAGTGTAACTTTAATAGCGACGACACATCGATGGGTAGTGAATCGAAAAAATATAATTTACCAGTACTGCCACGCACTGGAAGAAGCGCTCGCGTCGCCGTGATACGATCTCATAGACTTGTATTGTACAAAACGTTACACAAAGCGAAAAGAGTTTGACAGGTACTTCTTGGCTTAGTGGTTAGCGAGTCCGACTTGTGAGTTGTTGGTCACAGGTTCGACTGCCGACGTGTTTCGAACCTTTTTTTGTAAATCAGCCTTGCGGTGACAGCCGGCACTCGCTGTGTACTCGAAACACAGCGGGTGCCGACAGCACGATCGAATTGAATATTTTTAATACGATACGGAACCAGTTTTTCGGGCATCGACCATCGACCACCACACCACGTATATGATGCTTAACATGCCGTCGCCCTTAGCAGTCACAAGTGCGACTACACTGTGTTTGTTCTGGCTTGGTGGTAGTGGAAATATAATACGGAACCAGCTTTTCGGACGACGATCATCGATCGACCTGCTAAGGATGACGACATGTTAAGCGCTATCTACGTGGTGTGGTGGTCGATGATCGTCGCACGAACAACTGGGTCCGTATTACGTTGCCACTGGCGCCAAGGCAGAACAAATACAGAATTTTGCATCGGCAAACTGCAGGTTGTAGTTTCCATTCGTGATGTACAATAGAAACTTGTACCCATGTTGTGTTTGTCGGCCTATAGGCAAAATAACTCCGACTTGGTTGTTCCCGGTCACGCCTCTCACACTAATGCGAGGTACGATGCGGAGGCGTCTGACGAGACGTGCCTCGCATTAGTGTTCGAAACCGGCAAACACAATTTTTGGGGAAATATGTATCTAATCAGAAAACATATTTATGTAGGATATGACATTCCGTTCCACATTAAGAGCGCATGTTGAGCGAGCGTATATATCACGTCATATGTACGACGTGTTTAAAAAGGCTCAGTTGCAGATCAGTTGGTCTATGAGGCTCCCACACGGGGATCCCGGGCTCGGTCCTCCATTTAGACTTCTTCTTTTTATACCCCTCACGGATATGATAGGGTATATTAATTTTATCATGAAGTTTGCAACGCACAGAAGGAAGCATCTCCGACCATATATTATATTCTTGGTCAGTATGATGAGACGAGTCGATTAAGCTTTGTCCGTCTGTCTGCCTGTTTCTATGCAAACTAGTCCCTCAGTTTTAAAGCTATCAAGCTGAAATTTTGCACGAAGCTTTTTCTATTGCAGGCTGTAATATGTCGGAACCAATGGAATCGGGTACGTCACGGAACGGTACAACGTCATATAGCTGTCATAGGAACAACTGTTCCAAAAGTCCGACTTTGTGAGAAAAACTTTTTCTTTTCTAAAGATATCTTTCTCAATTTACATATGTACCAAGCCTTCTTTTTACTGCACGCTATAAATATGTCGGAACCAGTGGAATCGGACTACTACTTCATACAGCTGCCATAGGAACGACCGGTCCAAAAATTCGTCTTTGTGAGAAAAACTTTTTTATTTCTAAAGATATCTTTTTCAAATTTCACTCTAATCAATAGTATCTTTAGCCAAATCAAATTCATGAATTTGGTTGAAATTGGACTACTCTATCATATAGCAGTCATAGGTACGACCGTTCCAAAACCAAGTTTTTGTTAAAAAAAAAAACTTTTTTATTTCTAAAGATATCTTTCTCAATTGTATTAACTTTGTCATGAAGTTTGCAACGCACAGAAGGAAGCATATAAACTAAAATATACATATAATTCTTGGTCAGTATGATGAGACGAGTCGATTAAGCTTTGTCCGTCTGGTTCTATGCAAACTAGTCCCTCAGTTTTTAAGCTATCGAGCTGAAAAACAAAGTCTACTTTTTATTGCAGGCTATATATATGTCGGAACCAATGGAATCGGACCACTACGTCATATAGCTGCCATAGAAACAACCGGTCCAAAAATTCGTCCTTGTGAGAAATTTTTTTTTTATTCTAAAGATATCTTTTCAGACTTTACACTAATCAATAGCATCTTTAGTGAAATCATATTCTCGAATTTGGTTGAAATTGGACTACTCTATCATATAAAATAGCTGTCATAGGAACGACCGTTTCAAAAGCAAGTTTTTGTTAAAAAAAACCTTTCTTATTTTTGAAGGTATCTTTCCCAAATTTCATATTATTCAATCATATTGGCTGCGAAACCACGTTATGTATTTTATCTGGTATGCCTTTCCTACGTAAAGCCCTCCAGATATATTCCAGGTCAACGCTGTCAAACGCCTTTTCGAAATCGATGAACATGAGATGTAATGGGGAGTCTTCACTCTGCGGATTGTTCGATAATAATTCAGAGGGTTTTGATGTGGTCGCTACATGAGAAGCCCTCAAGAAAGCCGGCTTGTTCATCATTCAATGTGCAATCAACTGTTTGTTTGATCCAATTCAAGATAATTTTTGCCATCAGTTTTGAGACTGCTGGGAGAAGACAGATCCCACGCCACTTATTGCAATCCTTCAGGTTACCTTTTTTTTGGGCTCTAATAATGACGCCCTTCTTCCACTCTTTAGGGACAGTTTCGGTTTCCCAACACTCTTGGATAAGGAGGAGAAGAATACCTTTCACATAAATAACCATAACTTATTGTTATGAAAAGAATATGCAGATGAAACTTTGGGGATTTGTTCCTGGGTATATTCTGGTTCGATTTGGCTTAATTTTCGCGTGATGCGTGTTGACTTTTGGCTTGTAAACCTACTTTAAATTTTTTTTCAGTGAGTTACTTTGAAGTCATTTATTGTTGTTGTAATGTGTCGCTGGTTATTACAAACTGCGGTACTACGATTTGCCGACATAGTAGATATCAATCATTCATCATCAAAGCAGCTGTAATATAAGCCTGCCTGAGATATTACATAACGAAAATTGCCCACTAAAAGCAGTTTCTTCCCTTACTGTACTTTACCGCACAATTTCACCCTAAAAACGAAAAAATATGGAAAATGCAAATCGGAACTTTATTCCTCAACTAGTCGAGAATCAAAACCAATCAAAATTAAAAATTTTCGACTTTTGCCCGCTTGTGCACCATAGGCTATGAACATGGACAACAGCGAGACGCTACTCATTTAGAGAGTTTTAGCAAGACGTACAAACGCTTGTCGTTTACGTCTTTGAGTGCCGGAAAGGTATATATATATAACTTTGCCAACGTCAAACAAGTTTGTCGACAACGTTAAACAGGCCAGCTTATCGTATTACGACATCTTCTTCTTTCTTTTTTACGACAACAGACTCCGTGCGCACGCGCATTATCTTTTCGGCACTCATATACGTAAACGACAAGCAGTTTGCTAGAACTGCTAGAATTAGCAGCGTACGTCGACGACATCAACATCATGTCCCGAAAATTAGCCGACGCCGAAGAACTTCTGCATACGCTTAAAACCGCTGCAAAAGAAGTTGGACTACGGATCAACGAGGGTAAAACTAAAATAATGATGCAATCGAGCCGAGGACAAGGAAGCCAGCACAATCGAGCATCAATGTCGGAGACCTCAACATCGAGTTCGTGAACGACTTCATATGCCTGGGCTGTAACTTGTCAAAGGACGCCAATAAAACTGACGAAATCAAGCGACGGACACAGTTAGCTAATAAATAAGACATTTTTCTCGGTTCTTCCTTTAATGAAATCGAAGCATGTGCACAGAAACTCGAATCACCGCGTGTACAAAACCATCATATGACCAGTGCTATGCTATGGCTGCGGAACATAGACCCTAACTCAAGCCTCCGGAAACATGCTAGACACATTCCAACGCAAGATTCTGCGACGAATTTCCGGGGCTATTTGCGATCGAGATGGATGGCGCATCCGGTACAACCATGAATTGTATGAACTGTACGATGAGTTGGAAGTTTCGAAAATCGTCAAACTGCAACTGCAATGGGCAGGGTGTGTACAACGAATAGACGATGATCGCATACCAAAGAGAGTAATGAACGGACGACGAGTCGACGGAGCGAGACTGCATGGACGACCGAGAGCTCGGTATATGCGTGCAACTATCGGCATCGGGCTTCCAAGATTGGAGGACGCGGTCACGTGACCGAGATAATTGGAGGACAACGATCCAGGCAGCCAAGGCCCGACGTCAGGCTGTCGCGTCACGATAATGGTGATGACTTCATATTCGCAATCAGCGACTCAAAAAACCCTACCAGTTTTTGCCAGCAAGATTGGCCATATCTATAGGTATAGGTATATAAAAAGTGTTGCCATTCTGCATCCACCACTTTGTTTTTTTTTGCCATTTGGTCTTCAGATTCGCAATTAGCTACACATACAACACCTACCAGCGAAATTGGCCGTGTTTTGGAAAAACGGGGTTGCCGTTCAGAAATTCCTTTAGCTCTTGACGAGCACAGGACGAGCAGCATGTGTACATTCTCGTTCCACGCCTTTTCTCGCGCTACTTCGCGCTTTGCCCCACAAGGAGTTAGGGCAATTGAATAGTAGTATGAATATCCTAATGCTAGGTAGTGTGTATATTTCAAAAAAATTAGGGCTACTTAACCTTTTCTGAGGTAACGCGCCTATATTAGATTCTATTCTCCGGGTTACCAACGGCAATCCAAAGAAACAATTGTAAGGCTTCGAGGTATGCATTAAATATCTGCTTTCGTACCACTGTAAAAAATAACTTACATTTATTATCATCGTGATAGTCACCGAGGAGTGCCCAGAAGACCTTATCGCCTTCAAGACCAGAATTAGCTCGTCAGTAAACTGAGTGCTATCAGCTGATGGAATTTCCACACATAGTATCTGTGGTATTTGTTTGCCGACAGACAGGCCCCGGAGGCCGTTGATGTTTTAAGTACTCTACTAAGTACAACCGATACGTAGACCAATCCGCCCACCAGAACCGTGGGGTCTTATTTTCAACTTAATTCCGCGAACAAACATACATTTTGGCTTGTTTGCGGACAATAACAGACAACAAGTGGTTAGCCTCCGAACGGTTATTTATAGAACAGCTGCTGATAATGCATCAAAACAACTTACACAATATTCCACATGAGAATTTAGACATTGGACACTCTAGCCTCGGGATGACTGTTCGAGCTTCTCAATTGTCAGCCTATAGGCCTAGTATGCAGTCGCTGCAGTGGGTGTGGGATAAGCGTACTCGTATATTATAGGTATAAAGTGGTATAAAGTCTGTGTCCTATCTTGGAAGATGTTTGGGATGAGATGCAACGGTGGTGTGGCTCCGCTTTGATCAGAACTCTTGACACTAAAGAAAGAGGAATTCTGTAAAATTGTTGCTATATTATCATTGGGGCTGCAAATAGCACAGCTCCTACGCTGCTTGGCTTGTCAACAGAAGCACTTGTAGTAAAAACGCGTCGTAAACTTCACGATCTGGTCCGTTGATAAGATACGATTGGTGGTGATTCATTTTGTTATTGTCGATGGCGAGTTCAACGGTTTAATCGACAAAATGGCAAAATTGCAAGACACAATTGTTTATGTTTGCATTGCAATAAGATAATTGGAGCTGAAATAAGTTCATGCACCTTCAGAGAAATGATGTTTTGCTGTTGTCAATATGGTACGTTATTTTCGAACTTTGAACATAGCAGTATAGACGAGTAAAATTTGGGGGTTTTTTAATAAAAACTAGGGAAAGATCTGGAAATAATTTTAATCTCTTCTATATAGGTAGATACTGAATATATGGAAACTGAGTTTGCACGGTCGCAGGAAGTGAACTTTACTTTTGGTGGGCGAACATCCGAGAAATTTGAGCCCTTTTTGATGTGTAAACATCTTATCGCTCGGTACGGGGTAAAACCATAAAAGCTGCGGAATGCGTATGCAACTTTATTGTGTACATATATCAGTGGTGGGCACTATCGAATAACTATCGGAAAGTTATTCGATAGTTTTTACTATCAATAGTAAAAACTATCGGCCGATAGTCTCGATCATCATCATCATCATCGCAGCGCGACAGCCCGACGTCAGGCCTTAGCCGCCTGGATTATTGTCCTCCAATTATCTCGGTCACGTGACCGCGTCCTCCAATCTTGGAAGCCCAGTGGTTGCGTGGCGTCCACATAAACTGAGCTCTCCCAAAGAGATCTCGGTCGTCCTCGCAGTCTCACTCCGTCGACTCGTTTTGCATTCATTACTCTCTTTGGCATGCGATCATCATCCATCCGTTGTACATGCCCTGCCCATTGAAGTCGTTGCAGTTTGACGATTATCGAAACTTCCAGCTCATCGTACAGTTCATACAACTCATGGTTGTACCGGATACGCCATCCATCTTGATCGCAAACAGCCCCGAAAATTCGCCGAAGAACCTTGCGTTCAAATGTATTAAGCATGTTTCCGGAGACTTGAGTTAGGGTCCATGCTTCGCAGCCATAGCATAGCGGCCATAGCCATAGCGGAGCTTCGTGTTTCTGTGCACTGCACATGCTTCGATTTCATTATGGAGAGAACCGAGAAAAAAAGTCTTATTAGCTAACTGTATCCGTCGCTTGATTTTGTCAGTTTCGTTGGAGTCCCTTGACAAGTTGCAACTCAGGTATATGAATTCATTTACGAACTCAATGTTGAGGTCCCCCACATTGATGCTCGATTGTGCAGGTGTCCTTGTCGTCGATTACATCATTATTTTAGTTGTACCCCGGTTGATACGTAGTCAAGTCAGTCCAACTTCTTTTGCAGCGGTATCAAGCGAATGCGATAGTTATTCGAATAACTATCGGGACTATCGACCGATAGTTTTTGGAATAACTATCGATAGTAAAAACTCACGCATAACTTTTCAAAAACATTGCCTATTATGCTTGAAAAAGCTGGTAGGGGGCTTTTCGGGTAGGTGATTGTGAATCTGAAGTCCAAATGACAGAAAACCGTAAATAAATATCGATAGTACCGATAGTTATTCGATAGTTTTTACTATCGATAGTTATTCGAATAACTATCGGCCTATCGAAACAATCGGGACTATGGGTCAATAGTTATTCGAATAACTATCGGCCTATCGGGACTATCGGTCGACAGTTATTCGAATAACTATCGGCCTATCGGGACTATCGGTCGACAGTTATTCGAACAACTATCGGCCTATCTGAATTACCGGTGGATAGTTTCGATAGCCCGATAGTATGCTTTGAATGGAAAGTTTATTCGACAGCCCGATATTTTACTATGTAGGAAAAATTTTGTTGATTGAATGACTATGTACTTTGGGATATTGGCTGGCTCAATATCATGTGCATGCGATTTTAGATTTAATCGACATTTAACCATTGGTTGACATGAATGTTAATTTGTTCCCCACATGTGTTACTTTGATTAGCAAATTTGTTAATTTGATTCGCAATTTTTTTAATTTCACTCGCAAGTTTGTTAATTTCATTCGCAAATTGGTTCATTTGAACGAAAAAAGGTATACAAATTTTTATTATTTGATTTGTAATTTTATTTATTTCGTTTGAAAAATTATTATTTATTTATTTGTCCGGAAAATTTATTTATTTGATCGGGAAACTTACTTATTTAATCCGTAAAGTTATCTATTTGATCCGGAAAGTTGACTATTTGATCCAGAAAATTGTCTATTTGATTGGGAAATTCATCCATTTGATCCGAAAAGTTATCTATTTGATCCGGCAATTTATCTATTTGATCCGGAAAATTGTTTATTTTCCGGAAATTTATCTATTGTTCCGGAAAGCTATTTCTTTGTTTCGGAAAGTTATATATTTGATCCGGAAAATTGTCTATTTGTTCCGGAAATTTATATATTCGAATTTTGCGTATTTGACCTGGAAATGATATAAGTATATTTACCGTTATGCCGATGCAAACGCATCTATGTGGTTGCCTTATACAACAAAATGTAATATGTATAACGTTTAGAAAATCGGAAAGTTAAAATTATTAGAAATGAGATTTTCTAATCTACAATACATCTTCTTTATCTATATATTAATACGCTCACATCAAAATATTTACATGGCATCCACAATCGCGCAATTCCACAAGGTGTAATAAATATGGGCGAAGTCGTGAAGCCAAAGCCGAGTTAAACAAAGTGCCCGGCGAATTCGGATTCGTGCTCAGCACCCCAAAATAAAGGTCCACAAAAAACAAAAGTACTGCAAAACATTCCATCTCAAAAACCCAGGCGCTTGGAGTATTAGGCATTTTTATTGGTTTCGCCAATAAAAACTTACTCGTTATACTGAGTAAATAAGTCCATTAATAAAGTAAACCATTGCTCCGATTCTTGGAATTTGACGATGCATTCGTATTGTCTGCCTTTAATAATGTAAATACTAAATACATAGAAAGTGAAGTGACAATAATATTAACATTTTAGCATTTGTTTACGACCAAATATTCTGATTTTATGATGCGTTTAGTATGACTGATTCAAGTTTGCTCAGAATTGTTTATATTATTTTAGTTGTATAGCTATGTAAGTAAGACTCCATGTGCAATGCACATACACATGCTCGAAAAGTGCGTATGAGCCTGCATATAAAAATTTAACAAGTGGCTTCCTTGGGTTATTGTAAATAGCACGCGGTGATATTTTGGTCCTAAGAAAGGACCTTCTTCTTAAAGTGATATCTAGACATACAAGATGGGTGTCATATGGCACGGTTAGTTGAGGCGAATGTATTAGACTACTGTTGAAGTCATTTTGAATCTTTTGAAAAGGAAAAAGGACATTCTGGTGAATTAGCATTGATAACATTTTGAGTCTTTTGGTAAGGTAAAGGACGTTCCTGGCCATGAAGTGAAATATAGGGAAGATGGGTATCTCATATGGTTGAGGGTATTGAGGCGAATACGCTAAGCTACTGCTGATGGCATTTTGAGTCCTTCGGCGAGGAAAAATAACATTTTTGGCAACGAGATGATTTATAGGCAAAATGGGTATCATATGACTGGTGGAGTTGAGACGAATACACTAGACTACTGCTGAGTCCATTTTGAGTCTTTGGTGACGAAAAAGGACATTCATGGCAATGAAGTGATATTTCGGAAAGATGGGCACGATGGCCATTATATGACTTGGTGTCATGACGCGAATGTCGTAGACTACTATTGATGGTATTTCGAGTCCTTTAGTCAGGAAAAAAAGGACATTCTTGCATTCGCCTGGTAGATATGGAAATCTTCTGAATCTGGCGATAATTACAACATTTTCCAAAGCAAGTCACAGACAAATTGAAAGCAAATGGATTAAAATGTATTTTCATGGGACAAACCTAAAGTGCCCATGATCATCATCGCTCTTTGAGTGTCATTGTATGTGAAAATGCTTCCTTCGCGTTTTTCGTTCCGTCTGGGCTTTCCCGTGTTCCGATCTTAACCGAGTTTAGTATGTAGCTTCCTTGGGTGACCCTAAGCATGAGCCGGTGGCAGCAATTTCGGTTATTGACTTGACTTATATCATGATCTTTGAAAATACTTAGACACGTAACTCAGGTTTGAACACAACGACTCAAACCAGAGTTGCTCGCCTAAGTCTTTTCAAAGATCGCTCCTCCAGGCATTTCCCCATGTCCGATTTCAACCAAGTTTTATATGTATGTAGCTTCCATGGGTTATTATAAATATTATACCACACGATGATATTTTGGTCTAATTGCTGGTGTGCGTCAGGACTAAAGGACTCTCTTAATCATAAAACGAAATAGAAACCAAAGCTAGTATATATGAATCTTTAGTATTATCTTAGTATCTTTTTGAATCGGGGCGATGAGGTCAATACCCTGCCTGTTGAAGGCATTTTGAAACCTTTTGACCTTTTTGAGGCGTAGAGTGAAACTTTGTAAGTATGAGTATTTTCTGATTTCATGGGATGAGACCAATGCACTGTAGTACAACTGTAGTTGAAGGCATTTTCAGTCCTTTAGTCAGGTCAAACGGACTTTCTTGGGTATGAAACCTAGCTAATTGGGTATTTCCTGATTAGCAGCGATGAGACCAGTGCCCTGGAATAGTATTCCAGGGCACCAAGGTATTTTGAGCCGTTTGAACAGAACAAAAAGATTTTTTATACCCTTCACGAATGTGGTTGAAATATCATATAGCTGTCATACTACTTTGCCTTAACCCCTAGTGGGGCACAGCGCGTCAACTACTTCTGCGCGCCTTCGTACTCTATTCTGGGTAATGTAGCGCAACTCCCCAAAAGACTTACCCTACACTCCTTTGCCACCATGCCGTCATGTGATTCTAGGAACCCCTCTTAGTTGGCCTTGGTTGGAGATGGTGTTCCATTTCATGGCATGCAAAGCAATGCATTTATCACTCTTCCGCAATGTGTGACCTATCTACTGCCATTTTCGCCTGCGTATCAATTCGCCTATTGGCATCTGACCCGTACGCCGACTTAGCTCTTCATTTGATATTGTTTCGTGCCAGAAAATTTTTATAATTCCACGAAGACATGAGTTGATGAAAACTTGCAGCTTTCTGGTAACTCTTACGGAAACTTTCCATGTACTGCTCCCACATAAAAGCACAGACAGTATCAGGGAGCGAAACAGGCCTTGATGCTGAGATAACTGCTCTGCCAGATTTAGAACAGCATGTCCTATGCGCGTTTAGCCTGGTTGATACGACGAGCGATGTCCTGCTCCATATCACCATTTTCGCCAACAATGCTACCCAGGTAGACGAAGTTGTCCACCCTCCCCACAGGCTGCCCATTAATATTGACGGCAATAGGAGTCGGATTTCTTTTTCGCAATGGCAGGCTAAGAACGTCTTGGTCTTGTTGGTATTAACCTTTAGCCCAACCTCTCAAGATCTAACGCCATTGCGGACAGATCCATGATTTTGTGGGAGAGTAGGCGTATGTCGTCAGCGTAGTCAAGATGTTGATGTAGATAAGATGTCAAACTCCATTGGATTCCTCTGTCTAGTCCGAATAGGACTGCATGCAACACATCGCTGATCACTATGAGGAATAGGATCGGTGAGAGGATGCACCCCTGCCGAACTCCACTGTGAATCTCAAAGTCCCCCGACACCTTACCTTTATGCAGAACGCGACATTTCGCGCCGTCATAGGTTGCCTTAATAATAGCCACAAGCTTCTCAGGGATGCCTCTCCTGCGCAAGGCCGCCCATATAGATTACCGGTTCACACTATCGAAAGCCTTTTCGAAATCGTTAATGTGATCGACACAGGAGAATCCGGATCGAAAACCAGCCTGCTCTTCATCAATTGTGCTTTCTAAGTGGGCCTTTAGGCTTTCCCAGACGATTTTATTACTTTGGCAACGGCAGGAAGCACGCAAATGCGTCTCCAATTATTACAGTCTGTGAGGCTACCCTTCTTTGGAAGTTTGATTATCAAACCTTCCTCCCACTCAGTGGGAAAGGTCTCTGTATTCCACTTTTTATCAAGTGGGTGCAGCAAATCGGCAGTTACGCTTGGCGCTGCTTGATAAAGTTCGGCAGGGATACCGTCGAGTCCGGCGACCTTTCCTTGTTTTAGTGCAATAATTGCAGTGACTATTTCCTCTTTAGTCGAGGCAGTGGACCGTATACGCACATTTTGATGGTTAGCTAAATTATCTATATGAGGGGGAACTTCATCAGAGGTTACACGGTTCAAGTCCGCGACGAAGTGTTCTTTCCATCGCCTCATTTGGTCTTCTTCCAAGATAAGTAGCTTTCCATCACTATCCTTCACCGGATGTTGGCAGGAGTTACGACCACCTATAAAACTCCTTGATAACACCATATACGGCGGGGGGGGGGGGGGGGGGGGGCAAAAACTCCTCTTCCATAGTCCTCCGCGTGGGCGCCCCCTGGAACGGCAGTGGTCACAGACCATTGTCAACCAACGTCAAGCCGCCAGTGATGGCGGTGCGATGATTTGGTTGAGGTACCCCTGTGGTCTGGGGTATGAAAAAAAAATACCACGGCCTTTCCCTTTGAGGGCCTGTCGTTAAAACCGACAATCAAAGGACAGGATGTGTATGCCAGCAACTTGCACTATCCGAAATCTTTATATGCTAACGAAACGTCAACAATGCCTCGGATAAGGACTGACTCAACGGTTACGACTTTTAGCTATCGTACAATGACAAAGATTGGATTCTGGAATGTGCGTACTCTCCTGGACAATGGATCAGAAGGTCCCCAGAACGCACGATTTCTTCAATTAGAGAGTGAATTTCTGAGGTACAAAATATAATATCTTAGGAGTTAGTGAGATAAGATGGTGGAACAGCGGAGAATTCATCTCTCCAACGGGCAGCACTGTAATGTTGTACTCCGGTAAAGCTACCGGTAGTCGTCGTGAGTCAGGTGTGGGGCTCCTTTTAACCAGAGCCGCGCGAAACTGTCTCTTATCCTGGGAACCGGTCTCTGACAGGGTCTTGACCGCCAGGTTCCGGACCAAAATGAGGAACATCTCAATAATACAATGTTATGCCCCTACTGAACCCGACAATGTCTTGGCAAAAGACTCCTTCTACGAAGAACTCAACAATTCGCTGCCATGAAGCGTCGGATATCCAGGGATTCCGGCAATCCGTGTTTGTGTCAAGGATGGTATCTGCGCTATCAATGCACACATTTTTTATGGCTTCCCAGTTTCATTTATGTCACTATCTAGGTGACTAGTTATCTGAGCTGCTTTTTGCGCAGGATGGTCATTATATTGTTGTAAGACAGCTGAATTTTTTAGTCGAGCGATGTTGAATTTGCGGCGCCTGGGTCTTTCGTCGGTAGGACGGCGCACGGCTGCAATACGCAATCGAATATTAGCGATCATAAGATAATGGTCTCTTCCCATCCCAATATCAGCACCCTTCTTGTTTCGCACGTCCAGGAGGCAACTATCGAATACTTTACTAATGGCAAAGTGGTCGATCTGATTGTGTGTTCTGCGCTGATCAACAGAAGATCAACTGATTTTGTGGTGGTCCTTATGCTCAAACATAGTACAACCGATAAAGAGACTGTGAAAGTTGCAGAACTCTACAAATCTTGCACCGTTGTCGTTACGATCACCAATTCCGTGTCTCCCCATCACATGTCCGAGCCCATAGTTATCAGCACCAACTTTTGCATTCAAATCTCCCATTATAATGTCACCTTTAAGTGTTCTGCTCAGAACGGCCTTTAGTTCTTCGTAGAAAGAATATTTTGCCAAGACACTGTCGGGTTCAGTTGGAGCATAGCATTGTATTATTGAGATGTTTCTCATTTTGGTCCGGAGCCTGGCAGTCATGATTCGGTCGGAGACCGGATTCCAGGATAAGAGACAGTTTCGAGCGGCTCTGGTCAAAGGAGTCCCTCACCTGACTCACAACCTCTACCGGTAGCTCTACCGGAATACAACATTACAGTGCTACCCGTTGGAGAGGTGAACTCTCCGCTGTTCTATCATCTTATCTCACTAACTCCTAACAGTTATACCTCAGACATTTACTATCTAATTGAAGAAATCATGCGTTCTGGGACCTTCTAATCCATTGTCTATGGGAGTACACACATTACGCACATTCCAGAATCCAATCTTTGTCATTGTACGATAGCCAAAAGTCGTAACCGTTGAGTCAGTCCTTATCCGATAGGCATAGTTGACGTTTCGTTAGCATATAGAAGATTTCGGATAGTGCAAGTTGCTGGCATACACATCTTGTCCTTTGTTTGTCGGTTTTAAAGACAGGCCGTCAAAGGGAAAGGCAGTGGTATTATTTTACGCCCCACACCACAGGGGACGATTTACCTCAACCAAATTATCGCACCGCCATCACTGGCGGCTTGACATTGGTTAGCAATGGTCAGTGACCACTGCCGTTCCAGGGGGCGCCCACGCGGAGGACTATGGAAGAGGAATTTTGTCATAGGAACGAACGCCCCAAAAGCAATTTTTTTTAGAAAACTTTTTTACTTCTGAAGATATCTTTACGAAATTCCATATTATTCAATCACATTTACCGTCAGCCCACATTCCTAAATCTGGTTGAAATCAGTTCACTATTTCATATACCTGTTATAGGGACAGTGTAATCGGAACAAGTTTTCCTACTAATTTGAAAGTGGCAAATGCACCATAAATCAAAATGAAGGTATCATACCTTTGGGTAAGATGCTCACCAGAAGATTAACTTCATTGAGAACAACATTTTTAAATGGCATTTATCGAAATGGATGTGGTCGACATAACTAAATTCGAAATGAAATTAAATTTCAACCCTGTTCGATTGCGTGATTACCGTCCAGTAGTTAATTGCAAAGATGGTAAGCTTTACCGTGCCAATACCACAATACCTTATCAAGTGCCAAGAAGTCAAAGCCGAAGTGTTTAAAAAACATACTGGAACTTTTTAGCGACGCCAAAAAAAACTGTCCGCTCTGAATTAAATTTGTCCTTCTCAAAAAACAACAAGAATGTACGACCAACCGATCAACAAGTGGAAGTGGCATAGCTAAACGGAAGAGCAGAACTGGGACATGCATCGTCAAGGATGTTACAGAAACTGACGAAGTTTTGTTTTAGGATGAATCGGTTAACGATCATTTGCAACAACCAAAGCATCCACCACCGGACAATGTTAAAATTTTTGACAACTACTTGCAGTCCAATTAAAAAATGCTTATCCTCAAGTTTTGGACCTCTGAACCTGAGATGGATTGCTAGAATAAAAAGAAATGTAGTCCGTATTCCGTTTCCTACTGAATGCCGTAGTTTTCGATAAAAAAGAGGATTTACGTGTCGGACGTTAAATGAGCACCCATTTATGGAGTAAATAACTTGGTCGAGCGTGTTGTTGATCAATGATCACACACCTCTGCAGAAAACACACCGTCACGATCTAGAAAGTGATATGATGCTAACTCATGTCGAGGCCATAGTCCAGATCGAGCTGTTGCGTATTGCGCCATTTCTTTATAAAAAAAAAATATTATTTTTTATTTGTTATACTTTATACTTATCAGTTTTGATTACAGGCACCAAATACGATGGATGAAATGACTGCCCGTTTATTGTTGTTGAATCTGACATTTCACAGGTGAATTCTTAAATAAATGATTACTTTCATTCATACTTTTAATTTTGTTAAAATTACGTACAAATGACAATTTGGAGTGTGATGTGCATTTGTTTGTTTCCATAGGTACTGATTTTTTGCTTGTACATAGTCATTTCTTGCACATACTCTTTTTGCAATATGCACATATTTTGTGTGTTAAAATAGTGTAATACAATATAATATATTATGAGCATACTGTATGTGCAGATTTTCTAATTGCCTTGACCCCTCCAGGGGCATGGGCGCATCAACATCTCTAGCATTTCTATGCCTTGTTGACGTTTCAATAGCATATCTACTTTTCGAAAGTGCAGTTGCTAGCTTACACCTCCTATCCGCGCCGTCTATATACTGACAAGCTCGGAGCACTGTGAGAGTTTTATTAGTACTCGCAGGCAGTTTTTTGATCGCGCCGAAATTTGATCTCCGAGCTCTAGATTACTATCGTAGAGCGGTGACCGAACAATCACGGCCACCGAGCGCGACATGTATGGTGCAAATGAACTATGTGCAAGTATTGTACATACAAAATTTTGATCAACTTCACATACAGGGGAATAGCCTGAGCATGAAATGTGAGCGACTCGATTATGCCGCATATTTTGCACAGACATTTTTGAACATAATGTGCATTGCATTGGCTAAATTACTGCCATGATAACCACAGCACACATAGACCATGACTGCATCTGGATCGGAGTCAATCAGTCCCGTCCAATATTGACGATGATGATCCCTAACTATTATGTAATGGAAGTATCATTAAAACCATTCGAGCCTTGGGTAATAGTAGATAACATCAAGTTCACACTATGCGACTAAATTACGGGGCCGGTTTCTCAATTTCCAGCTAAACTGCTGATTAACTAACCGGGACATTAGTTTATCGAAGCGATAAACCGCCGGTTAATTATTTTATTTTTATTTTATCATGCGCCGATTAAATTACTAGGCTGACGGATGGCAACGCTCAAAGTATTTATTTTATGGTTTTGTATTTTAGCAAAAATAAAACCCTTATAAAATCAGTCAAATGTTCGTCCGTCTGTCCATAAAATATCTCACGAGAGGCTGAAGCTACACGCATGAAATTTGGTGGGAATGTCCAGGAATCTAATAATGCGCTGGAGAAAGCGATAAAGGTAAAAAAAATTGTCTGGTATAGGCAAGTAGCAAGGGTATCGTAAAAAAGGTACCGTTGAGTACAGTGACGTGCACTCGTAGTAAGCAATTCCAAACTGCTTGACTTACCGAAATAAGCAATTCAATAATAAACTTTGCTTACACCAATACACATATCATCATTTCAGTCAATGTTTTTCTTTAAGCTGAAGAATACATATTATCATTCAAATATTCCTTTACACATTCAAATTCTGATCCGCGCCTTCTTTTGGTTAAAAAACATTCGTTCAATTACTTTAGATAATATTCAAACCTCCCACATTTTGCACACCATAGACACCAAACTTAGAATAGGAAAATGTGCCTAGATCTTTAGATGCATGTACCATGTGTGCATCCAAATACTAGAGACATGTTGATTCCAGAAAATGGGAATCTTGGATTTCGGTAGTACATTGGGCAACGATTTTTTTTTTTTTGTTCGCAAATTTATATGAGACAAGTCAAGCACTGGCGCGACTGCTTTTGTGTGTGGGATAAAGCCCAATGATGCTTGTTAATGAAATGTTGCCAATGCAGGGAATGTTTATGGGAATTTGATTTTTCCAGTAGAGCTTTTGTTTTTGTTATGTAATGGATTTTCCGTTGCAATTTAAAAGAGGAAATCAGTGCAATCGGGTGATTTTGATTAAATTGTGATTTGAAGTTTTTTTGACCGTTTGTAGTGATTTAATTGATTTGATTTGTGATAAAAGTGGTACGTTTTCTTTTCGCATTATGTCGGAGTATTGCTGCGCGACGGATTTCGTACTAAAAGCGGGATTTTCAACTCTTTCCTTTGCCAAGAAAAGAGAAATTATAGAATCGGATAGACCGAAGCCAGATCTTAGTTTAGAGTTTAAATTAAAAAATATTACGCGAAAATTCCATATCGAAACGTATGAAAAGTACATTTGGTTAACGGGAAGCTGTAAATTAAATAAGTTATTTTGCTGGCCGTGTCTTTTGTTCACGAATGAAAAATCTGTTTGGAATAAAGCTGGATTTAGTGATTTGAATAATTTTACGGGCTCAGCAGCAAAGCATTCAAGTTCCGAAAAACATCTTCAGTCGTTAATTAAATTAGATAATTTTGGTTCTCAGCGTATAGAGTTTATGCTTAGTAACCAGGTGGCAATATCTGTTAGTTTGCATAATGAAAAAGTTGAGCGTAATCGTAATATTTTGAAACGTTTAATCGATACTGTATTTTTTTTGGCAAAACAGGAGCTTCCTTTTCGCGGAAATAATGAAGACTCTTCTTCAAATAATCGTGGTAATTTTATCGAAACCGTAAATTTCTTGAGTTTGTACGATCCGATAATTGAGTCCCACATAGATTCTATAAAAGCAAATGCAGCGTTTTCGGGTTTGTCTAATAGAATCCAAAACGATCTTGTTTCCGCTATGGCTAATGTGGTTCGAAATAAAATCAATTTGGAAATAAAGGAGGCTCCATTTGTAGCTGTAATGGTCGACGAAACGCCAGATGTTAGCGGTCGGGAACAATTAACGATGATTTTTAGATATACAATATCAAATGAGATTGAAGAAAGATTTATCGGATTTTTGGATGTAAGCGCTAATCGTACAGCTACAGCAATAAGCTCTCACATTTTAAAACAATTGCAAAATTTTAATATCGATAAGAAATTAATTGCACAATGTTACGATGGCGCAGCAGTAATGAGTTCTCAAATTCGTGGAGTTCAGACTTTAATTCGGGAAAAACATAAATCGGCAATTTTCGTTCCATGTTACGCTCATTCACTAAATCCAGTATTGTCTAAAGCAGTTGAGTTTATTCCGGAAATTAAATTATTTTTCGCGCACATCAATAAAATCGCATCATTTTTTAATACATCCACTAAAAGGTCGGACCTTTTTGCAAATATAGTAAATCGTCGTTTACCATCGGTTTCCAAAACGCGTTGGCATTATCATTCGCGTATTATTAACGTTATATTTGAACATAAGCATGAAATTTGAACAGTTTTTGAGACAATTTCGAATGGTTCTCAACACTGGGATGGCGATTCCTTGACTTTTTCCGATATATACTTACAAAAATTCGCAGAGTCAGATTTTCAATTATATCTGTTAATTTTTTCTGAAATTTTTTCGAAAACTGATATATTATTTAATATTATTCAGAGCAAAGTGGTAAACATTTCATATGCAAGCCAAAAAATTATTGAATTTGAAAATTGGCTTGAAAATGACTTTTCTAAAAAGTTTGATAATTTCTATTCGACAGTTACAGCAGAATATCAGCCACCACGTAAGAAATGTAGAAATGCGATAGATCCTTTACAAAATTTACGGCGGATATTTCGGGAGATTATAGATGTTATTCTCGGGCAAATTCGAGATCGATTCCATTCGTTTAAAGATCTTTCATTTTTAGAGTTGCTTGAACCGAATTATTTTTCTAATAAATTCAAGTCAAATTTTCCCGATAAAAATTTTGACTCACTTATTGAATATCACGGTCAATTTTTCGACAGAATAAAGTTGAAAAATGAGCTAAAAGTTATTTATTCTTCAGATGAGTTTAAAAACGCGAATCCTAGTAAAATTCTCGATTATTTTCAAAAACGGCCTTATGTCGCAAACGGTTTTAAGCAAGTTCATATTTTAGCAAAATTATTAACGTCAATTCCAGTCACAGTGGCAACTGCGGAAAGGTCATTTTCAACACTAAAGCGCGTTCACACATTTTTGAGAAATCGCCAATCCCAAGAACGACTTTCGGATCTTGCTTTAATTGCGGTTGAAAAGGATCTTCTTATACAAATGCGAAGAGAAAACGATTTTTTTGATAATGTGATTAAAGAGTTTTTACTTAAAGAACGGCACATAGATTTGGAATACAAATAAATGGCAATGGCGAAAGAATATTTATTTATTTGAAATACCCCTGAATTTTTCTTAGTCTTAATTAACATAATATTTATTTATCATTTTTTTTATTAAAATAGTAATATTTTATTTATTTATTTTTTTTTTGTATTCCGAATATATGTGCCAATATTTTATTTATATCTTTCCTGATTTCTTCTTTAAGGCTTAAAGCCGCTTGGTATAAATGTTTTTGTGACTGTCCATATTCTATTATACAGTCCATTTTTGTTTATGCTAAATTGGCTTTAGGGCGCCCAACTGCTTGACTATGAAAAATTTCCACTGCACGTCACTGGTTGAGTACATTCCATTTTTGGCATTTTCTTCAAATCTGCGGGCAGGAGAAAAGAGAGAGAGAAAGGGGATAATATGTGATCATAATTTTTCCCACCCCCTTACATTTCAAGACCGTTACAGGTGAAAATATAAAAAACTACGCTGAGGAATCCCCATAGACGAAAAACCCTAATTTCATAATTTTTTTCGTCTCATATAGGCAAGTGGGGTATCGAGAAAAAGGTAGCCGTTGGCATTTTCTTAAAATTTGAAGAAACGAGGAAGAGAGGAAAATATGAGATCATAATTTGTCCCGCGATATGCGTTTGTGCGTTAGTCCGACCACTTCCCGTGGTCCGATCCTAACCAAATTCGGTATGCAGATTCCTTTCGTGGGAGGCCTGATCCCTGAACAGTGGCAGCAATTCCGGTCATCGACTAGACTAACGATGTATTCTGCGGTGTTCAAATCAGAGTTTTTTGCCTAAGTCTTTTCAAAACTCACTTTCCCAGGTCCGAATTCAACGAAATTTGACACGTAGCTTCCTTAGGTTACCGTAAATACCACACGATTATATTTTCATCCTGATGCAGGTGTATGTCAGGATAAAAAACCTTTCTTGACGTTAAAGTGATATCTACACAAGATGGGTATCATATGACACGGTTTGTTGAGGCGAATGCGCTAGGCTACTGGTTAAGACGTTTTAAATCCTTTGGTAAGGAAAAAGAACATTCTGGTGAGTTAGCGTTGATGGCATTTTAAGTTTTTACATGGTAGTTATCTTTCTCAAATTTAATATTTTTAAAAAACATCTTTCGTCAAATCATATTCCTAAATTTGGGTGAAATTGGACTACTGGAACTACCGTTCCAAACGCAAGTTTTTGTTAGAATTTTTTTTTATTTCTGAACATATGTATATATTTACAAAATTGCATACTATTCAATTATTTTCACCGCCAAACCACATTCCTAAATTTAGTTCAAATCGGCCCACATATAACTCTCATAGGAATAGTGGAATCGGAACATGTTTTAATACTAATTTCAAAGTAACAAATGCATCATAAATCAAAATGAAGGTATAATACGCTTCGCGTGAAGGGCACCATACGTTCGACAAGCTAGCCGAAGCATTATCTTTCCAGATAATTATAAAGAGTCGATATGTGCAATCACGGATGGCAATCCTACCTGCGCAGAACCTGCCTAAAATACCTTTAACCGAATTACGAGAAATAAAAAAATGGGTGGCACCACCCTTATATGGGTTTGTAATAAAAAAGCATAAAATTCTAGAGGGCTGGACATCCGAATATGGGATCCTGCCTCGTCCAAATTTGCCGCAACACCCTTGTAGAAGAGCACAAAGATTATGTTTATGAACTAACTACCATAACGAACTACAGCCATCGCGTTTTCCGCTAAATAAGCGGTCCAATCAAAGGTCTTGACGTCCTCTTTCCTAAAAACGAATCCTGCCTCCCGGAAGCTTGCCGGAAGCTCAAAAGTGATGTTTGAGGTCGACGGACGTCCCCCATCGATAAGAACAAATTGGAGTGGGTCGTTGCGAGTTAAGGTCAAAAATGACTCAACCTCGCTCTCCACTACCACACAAAAACAATCAGCTATAAGCTAATTTTCCCTGCCGCTTAGTTTCATTCACATCATGGACTCCACTCTTCAGGAGCTGCCTTAATCCATGGGGGAAGCAGCTCAACCAACGCAGGTTTGTACGCCGACCTAATCCAAATACGTCCCTGAGTGCACTGCTAACACCCTATATAGTGTGCATTACATGACACGAGTGCGAATTTTCATTCATGTTACCGTGTTTATTCACGCATAAGCGCATATCCTTTTGTTAAAAATAAAGTGGAGTGGGTAATTGCGAGTCTAAGTCAAAAATGACTCATCCTCGCTCTCCACTCTCTTAATTGCCCTAACCCCTTGTGGGGCATAGCGCGACAACTGTTCCATGTGGCCCAGTTGACGTTTCGACGGCATAAACTGGTTTCGGTGAATGCAGTTGCCAGCATGCACCTCCTGCACATCCATGGCCACGAACATTGTCGTGGACGGGACTCGAACCCGAAACGCCGGTAGTTACATGAGGCTACTACCACCCAAAAATTATCAGCTATAAGCCAATTCTCCCTGTCGCTTCGTTTCGTCCACACCATGGATTCCACTCTCCAGGAGCTGCCTTAATCCATGGGGGAAGCAACTAGGATATGCGCTTATGCGTTAATAAACACAGTGACATTTCATTGAATGAAAATTCGCACTAGTGTAGTGTTAAGCGATCCTCACACTGACGCGAAAAAAATCGCAGCGACAAAATCCGCAGCGCATTGGCGACGGATTTGCGACGGAAATTCGTGGCGATTTCTAGATAAGGCGACAAAAAATCGCAGCGGAAAAAAACTAATTCATTTGATGGGTATTTTGTTGTGCAACTTGACCTGCAGCGAATTTTGACGCCACACCGCCACGGAATAGGAAACTTCACCATTGATTCCGAAGAGGAAGAAGCTGTTTTGCTTGTAGCAGTGGCTGATGGCGTAGAAAGGCAATAATTAATTCCTTTCGTAATGAACGACGGAACATTCATAAACGCAGTCAGATAAAGTTCTGCCTTCATTGTTTTTCTCGGAAAAAGCGGGAGCTTGAAATATATTGTACAATAAGAATTCGTACTTAATACTACATTTTGCTCCGAGCTCGTCGACAATATCTTTCCAGATTTTATCTTTTTTCGTATGTTTATATTTTTTTTGTGTGTTTTTTTCATGATCTCGATCAGTTTTTCGATATCACTAGCCATATCGAATAAACAACTATTGGTGAAGTAAACAAGAAGGTATCGACGAGAATGAAATCGCTACACTAAGTGGCGAAATTTCGCGTCGGGGTGGGCATCTTCGTAAGATGCTGTGGTCATATTTTTGTCGCGGCGAAAATTTACGTCGCGACGCCAGGCGATTTTTGTCGCATCGGTGTGAGGATCGTTTAATGCACACTATATAAGGTGTTAGTATTGCACTCGAGGACGTATTCCGATTTAGGTCGGAGTACAAACCTGGCTTAAGGTCTAGACACACAGTGCCCGTACCAGGGCAGCGCCGTAGTCGCCCGTATATCGGATACATGATCGTACATTGCAAGCGAAACCACACAGTACCCGTACCGAGACCAACCGTGTGTTTCCCATGTGTCCCCGATTCCCGCGATTCTTCCTAACGACTTTAATTGCATGCAATGCAAACGTGTGTCTATCTATTCAACATTGTACATTTTCTTCGCCGTATGATGGCTACACAACAACCCTCCCGGCGGCGGCTGCTCCGTGTTCGGTCGGCTATGTGTGTATCCAATTTCTTTCCGTACCGAACCGTGAGCGAGAAAAATTAAACCAAACTAAACGGGCACGGTTCGCCCCGTGACGTGCAGGTGACGGTCTGTTGTCCGTGTGGGTAGTGTGGACCAGCAGACTGTTTTATATGGTACAATTCGCTTACCGTAGATTGCCAGTATACGGGCGACTACGGCGCTGCCCTGGTACGGACACTGTGTGTCTAGACCTTTACTCGAGCTGCTTCCCTCATGGATTCAGGCAGCTCCTGAAGAGTGGAATCTATGGTGCAGGTCTAGATGCCTGGGCAGCGAGACAACACACACTACGACAGACCTGTCCAGGTATACCGTAAGGGAAATGGGAAATATGTCTGTTTCGATTTATTATTATAACGAGTAGGAAGCTTCTACTATCAAGAGTAATAAGCTCCATTATGCTATACGTCTCACCAGTATGGGGCAGCGCGCTACGCTACACTTGCAAAACCAAGGATATCCATACGATATACCGAAGGAGTGCTTTGAGACGAGAACGCGAAACATGTGCTGTCTCACTGTCCACGGTTTACCGAGTATCGAGATGAACTATTGTACAGGTGGAATTGAGCGGAGCCATTAACTCAGAAAAGAGGAAGAGAGGCGGAAATCGGCACGTCGGAATGACGGCTAATTACCAAAAACCCAGGGTAAGTAATACCTAGAGGTGATCTTCCAGGGTGGATGTGACGACAGCAGGTGTTCAGGTTTCGCCAGTAAGAATCTGACATCACCGATTATAGTAGGCTAAACGAGGCTTCGTCGGTACCTTATGCTAGATCCCCCCCCCCCCCCCCCCTACTACTACAAAAAAAAGACAACTTTATCTAAACTATCAGATACGCACAAATTCCAGCCTGTTGTGTAGAAGGTTTTCAAATGTATTCTATTATTAAATAATAGGGATTTTGAATTGCACTACAATAAAATGTCCTGCCTCATTTCAGTGGTTAACAAATGATACACTTTACAGAAGCAACTATTGTCTGCAATTTTTCTCTTCGCCTATAAAATTATTATAAATCGACATCTAATCGACATAATCTATTCCGTTGATTATCGCATATACAACTTCTCACGTTTTCATCAATTTAAACGTTAAAATCTGTCAGGTTAGTCGGACGTTCCTAAATACCCGCCACTGGAACGTCCTATTGTGCCAGTTCACTTGCTCTAAACTCCATTTATCATCATAATCATGATTCGTCTAAATCTAATGTTGACCGGGTAATTCCACGTATCTTTAACGATTGCTTCTTGAATTTATGTAAGTTCAGGCGAGTGAGCTAATCTTTCTAGACGTTCAGTCGCGAGAAATACCGAGAAATAGCTTCATCATCTAACAATTACCACTACGATTCTATGTAGACTAATCCGCAACAAGTGCCATAATTGGCTCACAATTCAATTTATTTTGAATCATTGAATTGCTACTGCAGTAGTAGAAAAGCTGATTTAGCCCACTTGGTCAGGAACGACCTTTGGAACGCGTCATGAAAATCTTTATGTCCTAGTTCTAATTTGTAGGCGTCACTTGCACAAGTGTTGGATTTAAATGCAAATTGAACAAGCTTGACTAGTTTAAATTGTCGTAGGGTTATTACAGTGTTAGAATGCACCTCAGATCATATTAGATTGGAATTATGAGAAAGTGCGATGAGGCGTAGAGTAATACATTTTGATTCAACGGACTAGGGACACCAAAAAGGTCAAAATTTCAAATAATGGTAACAGTCCGGAAGACCAAGACTGACATGTTTTTAGTACCCCGATCGCATTTTCTTGCCGGACAGTAATTAGGTTATAGAGTTGATATGTCCAATCACGGAATATCAACCCTGCCTGAGCAGATCCTGCCGGAAATGCCTTTTAACAAATTATAAAAAAGTTAAAAAAAAAATGTGTCGCACTACCCTCATGTCGGTTTGTAATCAAAAATGCATAAAAGAGTAGAAGGCTGGACAGGGCGTCCAAATACTGCCATCATGCTTCGTTCAAACTTCTACAACACCCTGGCAGAGGAGCGCGAAGGTAATGTTTGCGATCGACGAACTACCCCCATCGCATTTTCCGCTAAATACGGGTTCAGATTAAAGCTGTTGACGTCCTCTTTTCGAAAAACCTATTCCGCCTCGTCCAAATTTGCCGGAAGTAGGTGGCAGAAGCGTACAAAGGTGATGTTTCAGATCGATGAAATACCTACATTGCGTTTTGCGCTAAGTGCGGTGTCAAATCAAAGGTCCTGACGCCCTCTCCAAAAAACCAATCCTGCTTCGCGAAAGCTTGCCGGAAGTGGGTGGTAGAAGTGGGCAAAGGTCATGTCTGAGGTCGACGAAGTATCCTCGTCGAGGTTTGCGCTAAATGAGCTGTCAAATCAAAGAGATTGATGTCCTCTATCCGGAAACCCATTGATGCTTTGCTCAAGTTTACCGGAAGTGTTTTTTTTCTTGCCCAACCCTCTATAGGCCAGTCAAATTAAGCCAATTGTGGGGCTTTTTAATAATAATGAGGGAAATATCTGGAAATAATTTTAATCCCTTCTATAGATACTGAATACATAAAAACTGAGTTTGCACGGTCGTAGAAGGTAGCTTAACTTTTGGAGGGCGAAAATCCGAGAAATTTGAGCCCTTTTTTTAATATTATCATTATAAATCCTAAACGGTGCCTCGGATCGAAAAACCTTGCCGGAATAAATTAAAGACCGTTGAATTCTGCGTTCAATGAACTCAAAGTTGAAATTCCGTTCAGTAGCGTAGTCAAAATCGATAGTCAAAAAAATGACAATTTTCGAGGCTCCCGAGAAAAATCACACTTTTTCACTTTTCAAGCTCACAGATCTTTGCAACGGATCCTCCAAATGAAAAAGCTTGTCTGTAAAAGTTGGGACAATTTGATTGTGAGCCTAACGTGGCCAATATTTTTCAATTCGGGCCATTTTTAGAGTAGCTATGAGCAAAAATTCAAAAATGAATGCTTATCGATTTATGCCTTAAAAGCTCTATCTCGGTAAGTATAACAGCTAGAAGTTTTATTTTAGACTCAAATTGTAGATAAATTACTCCAATTAAATAAAGTTTTAAAAGATTTCTTGTGAAACCAATTTGGGAGATACTGAAAAGAAACAGGACAAGCCAAACAATATATCAAAAACCAACTCAAACAATATATCAATGAAACCGGAATATAGAGGGCTACGCCCGCAATCCGAGGGTTTTGTAGCAAGCGCTTATTTTGGTATATAAATATCGGCTCCTTGCTCTTCTTCATACCACTCAGATTGATAAAAAAATGAAACCGGAAAATAGAGGGCTACGCCCGCAATCCGAGGGTTTTGTAGTGTCCCATGCCAATAGGAGATGAACTGTTCTACTCTTGGAGATGCTTAACCATTCATGTTAAGACAATATTGCGAATTGTAAGTTTGCATAAAAAATATTGAGAATAAATTGTTTGAATAATTATAGAGAATAGAGTCAGCGACCAGCATACCCCCCCCCCCCCTTCCCCTCCTCCCTCCTCTCCTACCAATCATTACCCTTTTGAAAATGGTTAACTCCAATTCGCTCTACGGAAAACAATATGCAAGTATGATGTACTCGTAGTACTAGTATGGAGTACAAGAGACCTGTTATGTGCATTTTTTGTATGGACGATATCAAAATGACCAAATCTAAATGAATGTACTACAATTAAATTTTACGTGATTATTACGAAATTTGGAGATATTATTGCACATGGTGTTGATTATCGTCGGCCATCAATATTTTCGACCTCGAATGAGTTTGAGAAATGCAGGGGTGTGCTAACTGTAACTATAGAAATATACTATTATTAACCTATTTTGAGAAGATATTAAAATTCCATAATTTTTTTGTTTTCTGTGCTAGTTGAAAGCCATCTTCCTGTATGTTTTCATATTTCTAAGTGTAACGGTCTCGAAATTCTAGAAATCTAGGTTTTCTACGCTAGTAAAATGGCGCTTTTCTGTAAATTTTCATATTTCTAAGTATAACGGTCTCGAAATGCAAGGGGGGGGGGGGACAAACTCGGATGACATATTTTCCCCTCTCCCTCTTTTCCCGTTTCTTCAAATTTGAAAAAAATTTCAAAAATGGAATGTACTCGACGGTACCTTTCTTATGATACCCCACTTGCCTGTACCAAACGGAAAAAAAATTTCGATCTTCATTTCCCCTCTATGGGGACCTCCCCTTAAAGTTGACCTATTACGACGATTCGCTTTCTCCGGTGAATTATAGTAATTCTACATATTCCTACAAAATTTCATGTATGTAGCTTCAGCCGTTCGTGAGATATTCCATGGACAGACGGACAGACGGACAGACAGACACTCGACCGATTTCATAAGGGTTTTGTTTTTAATACAAAACCCTAAAAAACACAATTAAAATGTCTTACCCACTTACATTTTTACGAACTAATATTTTCTCCTCCCCCACTATTCCTCTTTCTACAAATTTCAGGAAAATGCGAAAAAATGGAATGTACTCAACATTACCTTTCTCACGACACCTCACTTGCCTATACCAGTCGATTAAAAAAAAATTTACCTTAATTTCGCCTCTATGTGGACCCCTCCCCCTTCCACCCGGTAAAGTTTGCCAATTACGACGCATCTAATCTTTACCCTTTCAAAAATGATTAATTAAATAACTGCAATTCGCACTACGAAAAACAACATGAAAGTAGTACTCACAACTATGAAGCCGATAAGTGTATTTTTTGTGTGGATAGTGTCGAAATGCCTAACTTTAAATCAATGTACTATTATTAAATATTATGTGATTGTAATGAAACCTAGGGATATTATTGCCTATGATGTTGGTTATCATTGGCCATCAATATTTTTGACCTCGGGTATGTTTAAGGGGTGCAGTGGTGTGCTAACTGCAACTATAGAAATGTACTATTATTAACCTTTTCTGATAAAATTTCAAAATTCTATTAATCTAGATTTTCTACGCTAGTAAAATGCCGCTTTTCTGCAAATTTTCATATTTCTAAGTATAACGGTCTAGAAATGCAAGGGGGGGGACAAACTCGGATCACATATTTTCCCCTCTATCTCTTTTCCCCTTTTTTCAAATTTGATGAAAATACCGGAAATGAAATTTACTCGGTGTTACCTTTGTCATGATACCCCACTTGCCTATACCAGATGAAAAAATTTTTTTGACCTTCATTTCCCCTCTATGGGGACATCCCCTTAAAGTCAGCGTATTACAACGAATCGCTTTCTCCGGCGAATTATAATAATTCTACATACTCGCACAAATTTTCATGTATGTAGCTTCAGCCGTTCGTGAGATATTTCATGGACAGACGGACAGACGGACAGACGGACAGACATTTGACCGATTTCATAAGGGTTTTGTTTTTTATACAAAACCCTAAAAATCGAAACTACCCTAATTAAAGCAACCAGTGTTAAAGCAATTTGACTGACTAAGTAATTTAACCTTTGCAAAATCACCGACTTTTTTTTAAATAAAAACGAAATTACTCAAAAACTATACCCGCTAGCATATTCTAGTAAAGAGTGAATCGCAGGTAATATCTTACCCTAAAAACAAAAAATAGCCTGTAGAAATCAGATAAACTGTTTATTAGATATACTTAGCTCGGAAAAATTCGCAGAATTCAACGGTCTTTAATATACTCCTGCAAGGTTTTTCAATCCGAGGCACCGTTTAGGATTTATAATGATAATATTAAAATGAAACCGGAAAATAAAGGGCTACGCCCGCAATCCGAGGGTTTTGTAGTGTCCCATGCCAATAGGAGATGAACTGTTCTACTCTTGGGGATGCTTAACCATTCATGTTAATACAATATTGCAAATTGTAAGTTTGCATAAAAAATATTGGAAATAAATTGTTTGAATAATTATAGAGAATAGTCAGCGACGAGCATACCATATCTGATCTCATATTTTCCCCTCTGCCTCTTTTCCCCTTTCTTCGAATTTGATGAAGTCGCCAAAAATGGAATGTACTCAGTAGTACCTTTCTCATGATACCCAACTTGCCCATATCAGATGAAAAAAAATGTTGAACTTAATTTCCCCTCTATGGGAACCTCCCCTTAAAGCAGCAACCCACCTACCTCCCCCCTTAAACTTCTCTCCCCTACCACTCCTATACCACCAATCTCCACCCTTTCAGAAATGGTTAACTCCAATTCACTTTACGAAAAACAATAAACAATATTCAAGTATTCAGTACTAGTACTCGTATGTAGCCGGTTATTTGTATGAATGGCATCAAAATCTCAAAATTTAAATGAATGTACTATTATTAAATATTATGTGATTGTTATGAAACTTGGAAGTATTATTGCCTAAGATGTTGGTTATCATTGACCATCAACATTTTTGACCTCGGATGAGCGTAAGGGGACCTCGGGTGAGCGTAAGGGGTACAGGGGTGTGCTAACTGCAACAATAGAAATGTACTATTTTATTATTAACCTTTTCTGAAGAAATTTCAAAATTCTAGAAATCTAGGTTTTCTACGCTAGTTAAATACCGCTTTTCTGTAAATTTTCATATTTCTAAGTAAAACGGTCTCGAAATGCAAGGGGGGGGGGGGGGGACAAACTCGGATGACATGTTTTCCCCTCTCCTTTTTTTCCCGTTTCTTCAAATTTAAAAAATTTCCAGAAATGGAATGTACTCGACGGTACCTTTCTTTTGATACCTCACTTGCCTGTACCAAACGAAAAAACTTTTCGACCTTCATTTCCCCTCTATGGGGACCTCCCCTTAAAGTTGACCTATTACGACGATTCGCTTTCTCCGGTGAATTATAGTAATTCTACACATTCCTACAAAATTTCATGTATGTAGCTTCAGCCGTTCGTGAGATATTCCAAGGACAGACGGATAGACGGACAGACAGACATTTGACCGATTTCATAAGGGTTTTGTTTTTACTACAAAACCCTAAAAAGGGCTCAAATTTTTCGGATTTTCGCCCTCCAAAAGTTAAGCTCACCTTCTACGACCGTGCAAACTCAGTTTTTATGTACACAGTATCTACAGAAGGGATTAAAATTAATTACAGACCTTTCCCTAATTATTATTATTTAATAATATTTAATTTGACTGGCCTACGACGCTTTTATACATTTTCGATTATAAATCGACATGACGGTAGTACGATCAATTTTTAGGGTTTTGTAGTAAAAACAAAATGTGTAGAATTACTATAATTAACCGGAGAATGCGAATCGTCGTAATAGGTCAACTTTAAGGGGAGGTCCCCATAGAGGGGAAATGAAGGTCGACATTTTTTTTTCGTTTGGTACAAGCAAGTGGGGTATCAAAAGAAAGGTACCGTCGAGTACATTCCATTTCTGGAATTTTTTCAAATTTGAAGAAACGGGAAAAGAGGGGAAAACATGTCATCCGAGTTTGTGCCCCCCCCCCCCTTGCATTTCGAGACCGTTATACTTAGAAATATGAAAATTTACAGAAAAGCGGTATTTTACTAGCGTAGAAAACCTAGATTTCTAGAATTTTGAAATTTCTTTAGAAAAGGTTAATAATAGTACATTTCTATGGTTGCAGTTAGCACACCCCTGCACCCCTTACGCTCACCCGAGGTCCCCTTACGCTCATCCGAGGTCAAAAATATTGATGGTCAATGATAACCAACATCATAGGCAATAATACTTCCAAGTTTCATAACAATCACATAATATTTAATAATAGTACATTCATTTAAATTTTGAGATTTTGATGCCATTCATACAAATAACCGGCTACATACGAGTACTAGTACTGAATACTTGAATATTGTTTATTGTTTTTCGTAAAGTGAATTGGAGTTAACCATTTCTGAAAGGGTGGAGATTGGTGGTATAGGAGTGGTAGGGGAGAGAAGTTTAAGGGGGGAGGTAGGTGGGTTGCTGCTTTAAGGGGAGGTTCCCATAGAGGGGAAACTAAGGTCAACATTTTTTTTCATCTGATATGGGCAAGTGGGGTATCACGAGAAAGGTACTACTGAGTACATTCCAATTTTGGCGACTTCATCAAATTCGAAGAAAGGGGAAAAGAGGCAGAGGGGAAAATATGAGATCAGATATGGTATGCTCGTCGCTGACTATTCTCAATAATTATTCAAACAATTTATTTTCAATATTTTTTATGCAAACTTACGATTTGCAATATTGTCTTAACATGAATGGTTAAGCATCTCCAAGAGAAGGACAGTTCATCTCCTATTGGCATGGGACACTACAAAACCCTCGGATTGCGGGCGTAGCCCTCTATTTTCCGGTTTCATTTAACTTTTTTTTTAATTCGTTTCAAGGCATTTCCGGAAAGATCTGCTCAGGCGTTATTGTATATATTATAACCTAATTACAGTCGGGAAAGAAAACGCGATGTAGGTAGTGGCACTATGAGGATGCTGGCGATGTTGCAATCCCCATATTTTACACGTTGGATATTGAATGGGGAAATTGAGCATTCCAATTCAAAAAAGTGTCCCCAAAGCAGAGAATAAACATTATTTAATCACAATAATTTATTACTAATTAAATTCTTTTGAAAAAACTTAACTTGTGTAATGGAAGCCTCTACTATCCCTCGTCGAAAGTGTCTCAACGCTCCGGACTCATTTTGCTATATATGTGGCAGTTATACATTTCTAAGTCAGAGGACAAAAATAGGCCCCTTTGTTCACCAGGCATATCTTGCCTACTTCAAAACTCCAATTTGCAATCAGGATAAATGGTGGGTCCCTCATAAAGTGTGCAGGTGTTGTGTCCTGGACGAAAGCAGAACGACTTCAGTTGCCATTTGGTGTGCCAATGATATGGCGAGAGCGAGAGACTGTCCTAAAATTGAACACTCCAGGAAAAGCTACAAACGAAAATTTTGACATAATTTTTTTTTAGTTTTTAGGTAATATTGTTAAGATGTAAAATCAAAATTTATAAAAAAAAAAATTGTAACGAGTTTCGTTTGTTTTGATTTCAATGAAGGGAAGGTTTGTATGGGGGCCAAAATTTGAGCCCCCTGCATCTCAAAAACTGGACGTATAGGAGAAAAACGGTTAGCATTTCCGGATTCTACGACCAAAAATGAGCTAGAAATGAATATCAAATCGAAATAAACAAAATGCTGTTCCCCCGTGTAATTGAATACTAGTTACTACTTTTTCAGTAAGAGTAATTTTAATTGAAAAGCAATAATTAAAATACTTTTTAAGAAAACTAATTGTAATTGGAAAGTATGTAATGATGAACATTAAAGACGAGTCAGCGAACGCTAAAAGGAGGGAACTGGAGGGTTTCAATATTTTTTCCCCAACATTATGCCTATATGACGTGAACGCGAAGATTCCTCCATCAACAAGAAGGCGGCGACATGTGCTTGCAGTAGCCCTGTTCGGAAGGGTGAGTTCTTGCCAACCTGCTACCCTCTGTTTTCTCTCTACAGATAATCGCATGCCTCTAATGAACACCACTCTACAACCAGGGATAGCATCATAATGGAAATCATCGTACTAGTCAAAATCAATTCTTGATTGAAAATAGTTTGTTTTTTGTTCGGATATTATTTAACAACCTGATCCATAGCAGACAGGCTTGAGAATGCTACAATACTACAGTAGCGAAACGTCGCCAACCTTTTGAAATATACAGTTTTTATATACTATACTTCAGAGCTCAGCTGGAATCTTGTCAGCGCCCGGCGCTTTATTTGTTTTGAGTGACCGCAAGGCGAGATCAACTTCGTCTGCTGTCACAGGTTGTGTAGTGGGGCCATGATCTATAATTATTAAGAGAATTTGCCTTGGCTTGGTGGACAAGTTTCGAAGCTTTGTTTTTAAGATATATATAAGCTGCTTTTTTGCTTTCACTGGTTGGATCGAGTTTTATATTTTTTATAAGCTATATTCTTCCTTTTAATTGACTTAATTATTTCAGAATTTATCCATGATTGATGTCTTGTACGGACTTTCTTAAGAGTCGTTGATTCAGTTTTGGCAGATGTAACAATATCAATCAGATGTTTGAAATCAACTAAGTCATTCAGCCTGCTTACTTTAGCTCTTATGTTTTCTTTGAAAGCATCTTTATCAAGTACCTTTATAAAAATAGCTTCCATTCGTTTTTTAAGGATAGGAGCTACTCTGAGCTACTCTTATGTTTAGAATTGCAATTTTATGGTCAAGCTCTGCTTGATCAGTTAGTTTAAATTTGAAGTTATGGGTAGATGTGTTCATTGAGGACACTATGTGATCGATTAGAGTAGCTGAAGTAGCAGTGACCCTAGTTGGTTCTTTATCGTTAACAATATTCATCTGGTTTATCGTTAGCATGTCCAGGTATTCTTTCACAACAGTGGTGTTTAGTTCCAAGATGTCTAAATTTGTATCAGCCAGCATCGTAAGATTATTAAACTGTTGATACAAAGCATCAATGTATTCAATAAAATCATTAGCATTTTCATTCGGGGCCCTGTAATAAGTACCTATTCTAATTGGCACTTTTGAATTGGATAATTCCAATATAATTGAGTTATATTCTGGTGAATTAAGGATTACCGTGAACTGTATGTTATTGTTAACGTATATCACGGTGCCACCCCCTGTTATGTCGCGACAGTTGAAAGTCGCTGTGTAGCCCTGCAGGTTGAAAAATTCAATTTCGTTGTTATATAACCATGTCTCATTGATGATTATGATATCCGATTTTTCTACCTCAGTAGCCACAACTTCTATTTCCGAAAATTTATTACGTAAACCTCTAGCGTTTGAATAGAAAATTTTCAGTGGTTGTTGACTCATTATGCTTTTGATGAAAAGTAATTAATCCTATTAATTGCTACATTCACTGCTGTCCTATACTCGGGACAATCCTTACAATCTGCACTGTGACTACAGTCAGATCCAGTCTTGTCGAGGCAGTTTGCACACTTTTTAGTCGATGTCTGGCATTCTGATGCTCGGTGGTTACCTGCATATTTTGGGCAAATATCAAGAGTACTCTTGCAATATATTATTTTCCTATATGCCCATATTTTTGACATTTGTAACACCTTCTCACATCAATAACTTCAGCCCAGAAGTGACTGGCATAATCAATGTTAATATACCTATTGACTAACCGCGAGTAAAGATCTCCAGTAGTTTCAAATATAGTAGTATATTTATGCTCTTGCTTCTTGTAGCTTTTGTATTGCAGAAACCTCAACTCTATATCTCGACTAATTCCATAATTCAGAGTTATGATTTCTTGCTTAAGCTCATCTGCAGAATATTTTTTACGGATACCGTATATAGCCAATTTTGGAAGACGTTCTTTTGACGATTCGACGGAATAATTATTGTTTAACTTAGCTTTGAGCCCTTCCAGAAGTTTCTTACAGTTCTGTTCGGTGTTAATAGTTTTCAACAGGACTCCCCCGTCTCTCAGATTTCTAGTATAAGTGATGGGGGTTTGGGCTTCGCGGGCTTTGAAATTTTCCCTTACAGTAGCCATGGTAATTTCACTGCTTTCGACTTCTTTTGATTTTATAATTACCCCTCCGTTGTAGACTTTGGACCTGTCTTCAGCATTGGCTGCATTCATGTGAAAAATTTTCGCTACGGAACGCTACATCCCCTCCACTACACATTTGAGGAGACGCTACCTGTCAACATTTCTTTCGTGATTGAACCGCTACATATGAAATGTCTGACAAACAGGTGACACCGCAAATATTTGACAATTGCCAATTTTCCATCGCAAAACATTTCTTTGGCACATCACGAAACAAGGAAATATCAAATCAAAGACGAGAAGACAGTGAATTTACATAGACGGGGATTCTATTTGCGTTTTTGATGTACACAAACGTCACAACGCACATACCAGCTGCGAATTGTCAAATGTAGAGCTACATGCCCAGAGAGCGTAAAAAATTTCTGCTACCAAGGGGAAGTAACCGCTCCGGAGCGGATGGAAGGAGCGGTTGCAATCACGACCGGGAGGGGTTCTAGCGCTACGGAGCGCTCCGTAGCGATCCGGATAAAACGAGCGTCGTGAATGCATTCATTGTCATCACATTTTGACACCTTTACATAAGTCATGGATCCAAAGCTTACTTCTTATTTATACTCGTAAGTTTATCGTCAATACATGTGAATTGACGATTTATTATTGCGTCCACTTTGCTGTCGACTTTGGTGGTAATATCAACTAGCAAACAAGCTTGGGACTCATTTTTAGTGTACTTCGTCCACTTATTACGGTCGCTATCGCAAAGCCACATAATCCCACGTTTACAATATAGGGTTTGCATTGCTGTGTACTCTATTCGATATTCGCTGCACTCTCTACATTTAGGTGCTTTTAATTTGTAACCCTTTTGATTGATAAACTCAAATTCATTGAGATATAATCATATTTTGTTGATAAGGAACCAACAATTATGTCAGATCTTTCAGCTGGCTGTAACTATGCGCTCAGAAGCCACAAATGATTGAAAAGCGTTTTCTTCTATTTTACCTACCAATTTTACCGGCTTTTTTCACTTTACCGCCTATTTGGAACATATGTACATATTGTGAATACACCTTATCTTGCCACAGCGCACAATAGCACTGCATGTAAGCCGGTCCAAACAGCAGTTCGACGGCAGACCCGTCCATCAATTGTTTGTTGTCGATGTCGACAACTTCATTCAGTACGCAATAATAGCCGCCGCCATCGATTCCCGCAACATTTGTGCGAAACACGAGAGTAGTTTTTGCCAATTTCATCTGTGTGTGCAGTTTTTGAAGAAATTGACGTTAAAAACGGGCGCGGCATTAAATAGATGATAATTTGCTACATTACACAATAGAATCAACCATAATGGAGGAGAAAGAGGGTGGTGTGCTCGTGAAAATCCTTAGCAAGGAAGAACTTCACAAGATTCCCGACAATGTGCAAGGCAAAGTGGAAAAGTACTTTGAGGAAAGATTCGAGGAGTTTATGAGAGCCAAAGCACTCGGTGAGGCATCGAAAAACTGTTTGGGTAAGTGGATTTGACGTTGTATTGTCTAAATACTGGCTGTCAGCCGGGAGAATGGCGCGTTCGACGGCCGGGCGCCCCATTTTTTGTCTAGCTGTCAAACGCGAGGTCGTTTCCCGGCCGGCAAATCAGCGTCAATTTGACGACAAATGAATGGCAAATTTGGTTTAGTTGCTGGAGAAATCGGATGGTAATTGGCTGCAGTTGGAAAAGAGTTGAATTACATCGTGTTATTAAAGCGAGTCACCCGCAGTAGCTGATTTATGGAATGGAAATGGATTTTGTCCGTGTTTCGACTACTTTTTGCTCGAGCCGGTTTTTATCTTATAGAATTCTGGCAGTCATTTCAATGCTATGACAATTTCATGGAAGAAATCTTCCTTCGAAACGCTTAACCTCACTTTGTCACCAATTCTCGACTACATCTTTGTGTGTATACACTCCCGGCCATTTGAATAGAGGCAGCCGGGGCGACTTCAATATCTGAGACGTCAAATTTTAATGATGGGTTCCGATCAAATTTGGTCTGAAATGAACGAATCTGAAGTCCTTTTCCGCCAGCTCATAACCGTTTTGGAGATATTTATACCCTTCACGGATGGGGTAGGGTATATTAACTTTGTCATAACGTTTGCAACGCACAGAAGGAAACATCTCCGACCATATAAACTACACTTGCGAGCAAAAATACTGAATCAAACCGAAAGCACGTGTATTTGTATGCATATTTTGAAAAGTATTGTACATTATGTATCCCTACAAATCGTATATCATTAGAAAACTTGAAATCTTAGCTTTACATTAATACCATTTTTAACAATATTTGAAGATAGACTTTAAAAGAGTGGGACTTGAAATCAAAAAGTAGGAAAAATGGGGATTTTAGAAAATGGAGTGTGGTCAGGTTTTTGTTAAATAAAACAAATTTTTTTTTTTAAAATAACAAAATTATTTATTTATTAATATCTGGTATTACCACTTCTTGCTCTAATCACAGCTTGTACTCAATTTTTAATTGAAATTATTAATTTTTTAATGGTATCTTGGGGAATTTCGCTCCATTCCTCTATTAAGGCCTCCTTCAATTCGTCGATAGTCGAAGGCGCGGGATCTCTGGGTCGGACTCTTCTTTTGAGCTCGTCCCACAAGTGCTCAATGGGATTTAAGTCTGGACTGCGTGCAGGCCAGTCAATTGTCGCAATATTAGCTTCGTTCAGGAACTGCTGTGCTTGACGCGATGTGTGACATCGTGCATTGTCGTGCATTAAAGTAAAGTTGTCGCCAATAGATGCTGCGTAGGGAACAACATGACCACATCGAATACCGGTAATATACCGTTCGGCTGTCAGTCCTCCTCGGTCTCCAGAGGGCACGAATACAATTTCCGTTTTTGAATCCACAGAGATACCGGCCTACACCATACACGAACCGCCCCCGTATGCTACCGTTTCTGTGATACAGCATTGCGCAAATCGCTCACCTGGACGCCTGTATACCCGACCTCTTCTGTCACTGCCATGTAGACACACTCTGGTCTCGTCGATGAACAATACGGACCACCATTGCTCGAGGGTCCAATTTAAGTGATTCCTGACAAACGTGAGTCGTGCTTGTCGGTGATGTGGGGTCAATTTTGGGCTTGTTGCGGGCCGTCTTGGAGTCAAATTCGCTTCGTTTAGTCGTCTCCTCACTGTCCACTTGCTTACAGCTACTCCGCGAACGTCTCTCAGATTCTGCTGCACGTCAACTCCCGTGAGGTGCCGATTTCGTAGCATACTTGTCACAATAAAACGATCGGCTCTATCGGAAGTGCACCTAGAGCAGACGGGTCGGGGTCGTCTCTGATTGTAGTTACCTTCCCCCCGAAACACTCTTGACACAGTAGACTGACTCATTCCTAGCTGACGAGCGACTGTTCTCTGAGTAAGCCTTTCCGAAAATAGGGCGACAACTTGAGCCGCCTGCTGAGGCGTGGTACTCATGAATGACAAAATTGTGACTTTTATTGCTTTAAACTTATTCAATCGACCTCCCAGATTCAACTGACCATTGAAAACCCTTTGCGGATGCATTTATAGGGTTAGTTTGCCTTGTAATAACCCATTCATAAATGTTCAATTCCCCGACTTTTTAGCTCCAGGTAGCGTTCATTCATAAAACACTCATTAAATAGTGATAAAAAAGGTATCATTGTGAAGCTAAGATCTCAAACTTTCAAATGACATATGATTTGTAGGGATACATAACGTACTTTTAAAAATATACATACAAATACACGTGCTTTCGGTTTGATTCAGTATTTTTGCTCGCAAGTGTATATACAGGTGGGTATTCATGATGGTAAATATTTAAATGGTAGATAGTATGGCTCATTTGGAGAAAATTAATATACGACATGAACCCTCTGTTTGAAAGATACTACGAAACGAAGGGTCGAGTCCCTGATGCACCCACCAATTCCTAACTGGTTCGCTAGCTCGGGGTCTCTTCTTTGGCCTCCCGCTCAATCTTCCAAAGGTAGCTGAAATTCTAAAAGATATAACTGCACTCCTTTTTACCTTCCTTACTTATAAGAATCAACTACCATTAGTGTACATTTTTTCTTAACTTAAATACATATTTGCCCATTGCTTGGTTTTGCAACCCGGACGTGTTTACCTGACACACATGTATGATCTAGATTATAGCTTCGACGTCATGATGACCGCTGCTTGGTGGTTCTGCTGACCTTCGGTGAACGTGGAATTTCTACTTGCATTCCATTGAATGGTGTCACGAATTGTTTACACCATTGCAATTGTGCTGATGACCATGACACCAGCTTGTAGCTTGGTACTCGCTGGGGTTGTCCTAATTACAGGTGCATTATGGTATGATTATTCGCTCAAACATCCTGCCGCCCGAAGAAATCTCGACATGTTTCCCCATTGCGATGGTCGTACTATCATGCTGACAACGGCGACGCATATTGATGGACGATCAGAAGAACCTGCGGATCATCCAGGGCTCCCACATCCTGAAGCAAGCCTCTACCCAGATCATACTTGTGGTGGTTCCTTTCCTAGGGTCTTTGTCTCTCGATCATAAACCGTCCAATACGTCCTACATTATTCCTTTGCTATACATGTTTTTTTTTACGGCATGGTTACATACTTATTAGGTCAATGTATTTTCTTCTTTTTCTGATCTAGTTACAGTTTACCTTATACTCGTATAATTTCTAATACATTTTTTTTTTCCATTACAGTGTTTGTTACAATTCATAATTTCTAATTACAGATTCACTTACAGATTCAATTACAATTCCTTATTGCATACCTCGATACAATATCTTAAACTTAGTTGTATACTTATTTCAACTGAACAAATTTCTTATTCTAAAATTCTATTCTCTATAGCTGTACATATAGTACATACATAGTACAATGGAACATTTTTTTTTTTTTAATAATTTTTTTTTATGTAATTTTATCCAATACTACATACGCTAGCTCAATTTTCATGGTTACGTTCCACGCTTTATAATGTGCGTTTTTTTTTTAAATTATTGTTCGCGGGAATCCGATCTCAAGTTTCTGTCAAGGTATTGCTTGCCCCGCATTCGAAATGACGATTATTTTATTTTGATTTCCGCGGTCTTTTACGTTATTATAACGTTTATGACTACGTAATGATCATTACGAAGAATTGAAGCATGGTTAGACTGCGTGCTTAATATGTTATAGTTAACGGTTAGGCTACTTGCTTAATATGTTATGGTTATTTTTACTTTCCCGACTTAGCCTATGTGTTAGTCTAATATATACATAATTATAGTTTGTTAGTGACCAATTTATTTCCCACCTACTAAACATTAAGATGACTATTTAGCATGGGGTGCTATGTTCATTTACAAATGATCCTATCCAACACGAAAGGGATTTTAAATGGGATTTGCAGATCAATCGGGATTAGGATGGAATTTGGAACTGGTTTTTTTTTTTTAAATTAGGAAGTTTGGTTTCATGGTAGCTTGAAGGAACGCGTTTTATGCCCGTTTCACGCGGACTTCTCTGATGCCTGCTTCGGCTGCCGAAGAATTAGCACCTTCATTTAAGCGTGGACTAAGCCGTACTTCCTTCCAACTCCCGGGCCTTCTATCCTCTAAAGATATATGGCTAACAAAGCTAGATGGCTCTATCTGAGTCCTGTTTCGTCTTCTCATCCACCAAACCATGATACTGACTAGCAATCCCCCAATCAAAAGTCCCACACCGGCACACCCGTGCGGAATATATTGCCGGAGGCTTTCCTTCGACCCCAACGATTCCTCTAACTCTGTTTTCAATGCCTGGATCTTCCCAGTATTCCATTCTGGAAGCTTTACTCCCAGTCGCCCCGGTTGGGAAAAATGGGGAGTTACTACCTCGTACCGCTGAGTCCAGTTCATTACCGCGCTTTGATTAAACTCTCTTATATTAAACGTAGTTATGTCCAGCGTACAGTTAGATAAATCTACGAGAGTAACCGGGAACCGAAGCTCCAGCCGAGTGTTGTTGCAGTTTAGGGGAATTTTTTCCTCCTGCCCTTTGAATACTATACCTAAATGAGGTTTTATTCGCACTACATAAGACTCACTCTCCCATATTTTTACTGGACACCAATCCTGAACATCCTTCCCGCTTCTGACTATCTCCAGCGCACAAGCTGGTCCGGTTCGGATGATTTTAGTCTCGAAGAACTGAGGCAGGATTTCAATCGCATCTTCCTCGAAGAAGAATTTATCTTTCCCGGTGGTAGTAAACAATCCTCGGTACTGCATGTTTGACCCCAGATCCCAAGTGAGATTCTTATGATCGGGCGTTGTGACAACCATGACATGGGTAAACCGATCCTGATAGGCTAATGGAATAATGTATTCTATACTTACTAAGTCGTTTTTTACCCAGGCTGAAGATGGATAAACATCAAAGATACTTTGAGGGTGTTCTAACTCTGGTAAAACTAGACCCACAGCCTCCTTATTCAGTCGTCTTACATATTCCGCAAGCTCTTCTACCGGTCGAAATTTGCTCAACTTTTGATGCTTGGCTTCTATCTCACCTATCAATGTTTGCAATTTCATCGAGTACTCCGATATCTCTTGCTTCAGCATAGCTATTTCCTGTTGCCCCAAAATGATACTAATTTGGTCTTCTACCTGATGGTATTCGAGTTCTGTAATATTAAGTATCAGAGAAGCGATTTTAGCCTGCTGACGTTGCATAGCTTCTATCTCTTTACTGACCATTGTATCCCGGTAACCCATATATGCCACTGCTCCTGTACTCAGAACAGCTGGTAAATACTTGAACCCTAACTTCATAGCCTCCTTGACAATAATTGGCACAACAACTGGAGCCCGCTTAACTCGGCCCATTTTGTAAGTTGCTAATAAGTTTTGACTAGCATCCGTTGCTCTCTGCTCATTGGCGATTTTAAGATTGAAGCAATGGTCTTGCACGTCTCGTCTGCTCTGTCTTTCACAAATTCTCTTGAACCTTTCCACCTGCCGGGCTATGAGCGCTAAATCTGCCGTCAAATTTACTGAGGTGGCAATAGTGTACTTCAAATCAAACGCTTTGACTCTAACCTTATCGAGACTGATTACTCTAGTTTCTAGCACCGGGTCTATTGACCAGGACACTGTTTTGGGAGGCAAGACGATTAGACATAGTACTAAGGCTATGGTGGTCAGCACCCCACCTCGTGTCCTCGTACCTGCACGCGTTCTGGGCCTATTCCGAAGTTCCCGGTCTGCAGGGATTGAGTCTACGGACTGACCTTCCCTTCCTTCTTCCGCTAGTAGCGGAACAAGCTGATGCACTGCTCGGTGTACATTGTCCCGACTAGTGGTTTTGAGCTTCACCTGCCTGACAACCCCATTGGGATCGGGAAAAGTTTCGATTACACGCGCCCTTCTCCAATTTAGTGGACTATGGTCTTTTTCCTTAATTAGCACTAAATCTCCCTGGCTCAACTGGCGCCCAGGGTTCTTCCACTTGTACCGTTTCTGCAAGTGGCATAAGTACTCGTTTTCGAATTTGGTCCAGAATTGATTCTGCAACTCTTGAACTTGAAGCCATCGCTTCGTTACGGGCAGATCCTCTTTGAGCCTTTGGCCATCAAAGGTGTAAGAAGCCCGCCTTGGGTTAAAAAAATGAGCAGGAGTTAGTACTTGTAATTCATCGCTATTGTCCGATAGTGGATACAAAGGCCTACTGTTGAGAATAGCCTCCCAAGAAAAAACTGCGGTATGAAAATCCTCGTACGTCAGATTTGCCACGGAAGGCATCTTCACATAACGTTTGAAACTACCTACAGCGGCCTCAAACAATCCACCGAAGTGGATAGCTTTAGGGGGGTTGTGGTGCCAGATAACGCGATTCTGTGCCATGTCAGCACCGATATTGCGTGAAACCTGTTGCCATGCTTCCTTTAAGATTCTGGACGCCCCAATCAAATTCGTCCCATTGTCTGAACGAACTGTCCGTGGTTGTCCTCGACGACTCGTGAATCTTCGGAAGGCCGCAAGATATGCATTGGTACTGAGGTCAGAGCAAATCTCTAGGTGTAGGGCCTTGGTTGCCATACATACAAATATGACCACATAGACTTTGGTGAGTTTCGAATTCCGTAGGGAACCGCTCTTTATTTGGAACGGGCCGCATAGGTCTGTCCCAATGTTCTCGAATACCAAGGATGCTGATACTCTCTCGACAGGTAGAGACGCCATCTTCGGAACTACTGCCTGACCTTTCATTCGGATACATACCGTACACCCCCGAATCCATTTTTTTACTCGTTGTTGTAAAGCCGGAATAAAAAATCTTTCTCGTATTAGTGTCATAGTTAACCCGGGACCGCAATGGTCATTACTCTCATGGACCTGTTTAATCACTAAATCCGTTAAGTGGGATCTCCCAAGTACAATGGGATGTTTTTGGTCATACGGAATTAAAGCGTTGTCCAATCTTCCTCCCACCCGAAGAAGGCCACTATCTTCTTCAATAATTGGGTCAAGAGTACTCAACCAATGATGTTTCTCTACTGCATGCCCCTGCCTCAATCTCGTCATCTGTTTGCCAAAGAGCTGTAGCTGCTGGCACCTGATTACCGCAACCTCAGATTGTTGCAGTTCCAGAACTGTCAACGGGCCCGAGCTCTTATTCCTCCATCTCAAACATCTGGCTATCGTGTTCACTAATCGATGGAACGATGAGAATCGTGAAATAAAATCCACGGAGACCACTGACTCCGGCTGATCTATAGCCACATGGCTGATTATATTCTCAGTTGCTAACGGAGTCCTTAGTAATTCTCCTCTTAAGAATGGTGGACCAGCAAACCATAGTTCGTGACCCACAAAAGTCTGAGGAAGCATTCCTCTGGATGCACAATCCGCTGGATTCAATTTCGATCTTACATGGTGAATATCGGAGGGAGAGAGGACTTTGCGTATAGCCGTGACCCTACGCTTCACGGCCTTGTTCTCAATCTCCTTCTGGGACCGTATCCAAGCGAGAGCTACCTCCGAGTCGGTGTAAGCTACGAATTTTATTGGGATATCTTCTAGACTTCTCCGGACATCTCGATATAGTTCCATCAACAGAACCACTCCTTCTAGTTCCAACTTAGGGGTAGTACAATCTTCTGAATCTTGGCTTTCTCGAGTTTTCAGCGGAGTCACCCGGCCTTTAGCAGCTATTAGTCTCACTATGTAGCTGTCGCCGGACTTCACCCTGCTGTAGATTACCGCAGCATAACCTTCTTTCGAAGCATCACTAAATCCGACCAGTTCCGTTACATCCTCGAACTTGCTGTACCCAGTCCACCTTGGTATTCGGACTTCATTAAGATACCCCAAGGAAGCAAATATCTTCGCAAGCTTATGCTGAGTAGCTTCCGGGATCTTATCATCCCAGTCATACCCCTCTTGCCATAATCTCTGAATTTCCATTCGTAACTTCATGGTAACTGGCAACGTCCATCCAATAGGATCGTATAATGAAGCGGTTACGCTCAGCACTTTCCGCTTGGTTAATACGGTGCATTGCTCAGTTCCTACGCTATATTGGAAACAATCCTCCCGGGGATTGAAATGTAAGCCGAGAATTTTTATATCACTCTCGGCCTTTTGCAGCTCTACGTAGGAATCGATCTGACGTGATTTGTCTATATTTCCTAGCACTTCCCTTCTATTAGTTGCCCACTTAGTTAAGGGAAGTTTACCTTTCTCCAACGTCTCCGTGACCTTTCTTATAATTTCTTGGGCTTCCTCCACACTTGTCGCACCATATAACAGATCATCCATATAAAATGCGGTTTTTATTACCTTTTTAGTCTCTTCATCAGGGGCGTTGTCCTCAGCCACTTGATGAAGAGTTCTAATCGCCTGCCAGGGTGAACAATCTAAACCATACGTGATAGTTCTAAGGAAATATTCCTTAATAGGCTCCTCGGGGCAGCTTCTCCACAAAATCCGCAATTTATTCTGGTCCTCTGGTTTCAGCAGAATTTGACGGTACATTTTAATAATATCGCTAGAGAAGACATACTCAAATTTACGAATGCGAGTGATAAGGTCGAAAATGTGGGTTTGCAGTTTTGGACCAGTAAGAATTTTTTGATTAAGACTTATGCCATTAGAGGTCGGGCTTGAAGCATTAAATACATTCCTGAGTTTTGTTGTGGTTACATCCTTACGGATGACGCTCAGGTAAGGTATATAATAAACTTCGCCACTAGTATCCCCTCGCAGCTCTTTAGGTACCTCCTCCATGTGTCCTAAGTCCCGATACTCGGACATAAACTCGTCCGATTTGCGTTTATGTTCGGCATTTTTTAACCAACGTTTCTCCTGTCCTAGGAAATGCTGTACTGCTTTATGAAACGAGTTCCCTAGCGGCACATCTTCTTGCCTCCATGGAATAGGTACTACGTACCTTCCATCTTTCTCCCGATAGTGCTCGGTTTGAAACAGTTTCTCGCACCTTTCCTCATTCATTACAGCACCATCTTCCTTACTAATAGGCATATCCCAAAAGGCTCTAAGACTTTGGTCAAACTCTGCCATTGATACATACACCGCCGTCGTTTTTGGGGTGGGTAACTCAGCAGGGCCAGATATCACCCAGCCGAGAAGTGTGTTCTGAGCAAGGAACCCTTCCGCAACTTCCACCCCCGGAATAAATAACTGAGGTAAGATATTGGATCCTAGTAATACCGGAACATGAGTCGCATGCTCCGTGACTGGGTCAGCCAGTCTTTTGCCTGCGAACAAAGAACTCACCCTTCGGGGTGGTCGTGGAAGACCGCCTTTGGTCACTCGTTTTACCACAAGAGCTTTCGTTTCAATTTTTGAGCCGTCCTCCAGCTGAAGAGTCAACCCAACAAGAGATGAAACCTTCCCTGCGGAGATTCCACCTAACCCTGAAACTACGACATCGGTTTTCTTTTTGGTTAAACGTAGCTTCTGGACCAGGTCCTCAGTTATATAACTGCTTTGGCTTCCCTGGTCTACCAGACAGCGAACAGTTACCGAGTCGCCGTTCGCTTTTATTTTAATCACCGCCGTGGGCAGAACTGTACTGGAATGAGCTAGTGCAGTGGAATTTTCTGCGTGATGAGACGTGCTTCCTTGCTCTACACCACTCTCGCGCTGCGCCTTACAGGGATGTAGCAGCGTCATATGTTGCCCATGACAGATTTCACATTTCAGGGATCTGCGCTTTTTACATTCCATCCCTGGTCGATATTTATGTGAGGCACAGAAAATGCATAACTTATACCGACGAAGCAACTCCTCCTTGTTGCTATAGTCCAATAACTTTGGGCACTTGAGAACTCTGTGATCATCCATACATATGTAGCCTGAAGACCGAATTGCCTGGTCCCCCTTGGCTTTCCCGTGGAGAGTTATCTCCTGTTGCGACTTCTTCTCGCCGCCATGTTTCTCTGCCTTCTTGGACGCCGGTTGCTCCGAAGTCGGGAACTTCGAGGCCCCATGTAACCCATCCCAGAACGGCGACATTACTATGTAGCGATTTTCTAAGAATTGGTCTATATCGTCCATGGTTACGGGTAATTTCGGATTTCTCAAAGATGAATCGAATTCCCTGCGGGTTGAGATATCCATTTTCCGGGTTAAAATGAAGGGAACGAAGGGAACACCTTCCTCACAATTAAATCCAGCTTTCGCTAAATTCTGGGCCACTGATCTCATAGTATCTAGTGCCTTGCCAATGGTGCTTGGGTCTTTCTGCGTCAACTGGGGTAGGTCAAAGAGGGCCTGGATTTCCTTTTCTATAAGTGCTCGACGATTACTGTACCGTCTCTCAAGGAGTTCCCAAGCCTTCTCATAATTCTCCCCATATACTCCCAAATGCTCTATAACCCTTTTGGCATCTCCCTTTAATTTACTCTGGAGCATCATCAGTCTTTCCGCACGGCCTATATCTGAACCTTGGTAGACCGATTGAAAGATACTACGAAACGACTCAAAATGGCTCAAATCCCCACTGAATGAAGGAATATCCGGAACAGGGGGACAAGGGCGAGGCCGATAGCCTCGATTCCAAGATGGTAACCCTTCGGAGTGATATATTCCCATGCCATAGTCCCTCCCAGGTGGAGGACAATCATTTGGGACGCGGCGTGCCCAATTGTCCCCATCTCTGGCTGGTGCAATTTCTGCAGGCCTTAATGATCTCTCTGGTTCCCGCCATACGTAGGGATATTTAATCCCCGTAGAGGCACCTGCCTCTGTAGAGACACCTGCCTCCGTAGAGACACTTGCCTCCGTAGAGACACCTCTACCGGCATCCGTAGAGACACCTGCCTCGATCAAACCCTCCTGATCGCTTGCCCTGTGTCTGCATATTTTCCTTCCACCTATATCACCGCTACTGGAAAAAATATCCCCATGAACCCGTTCTATAAATTCTTTTGTCCTCGTGTATGCACTACACATCACGGATAATTTATTCTCCTTAAAGTAGACCAAGTCTAGTGGAGCGTTTTGCTGGAGAAGATTATCATGATCTGTCACGAAAGCTTGATATAATTGATTAACCTCCTTCCAAGCTTCCTCGAACCGCTCACGGGTTCTTTTTTCTTTATTGAGCTTGACCAAGGCCTCTCTCAGGTCCTCAACCTGGTTAACCCTGTCTTGTTGCGCATCAATAATATCTGTGACATCCATCATAGATGCTCGTTTTATTATAGATCACAAAAACTTGATAGTAGCTTTTACTCCTTCCGACACAACTCGTTAAAAAAAAACTTTTCTACTCACAGTTAACTTAATTCGGCAATCCGGCTCGACGGACCACTTTGTTTGAAAGATACTACGAAACGAAGGGTCGAGTCCCTGATGCACCCACCAATTCCTAACTGGTTCGCTAGCTCGGGGTCTCTTCTTTGGCCTTCCGCTCAATCTTCCAAAGGTAGCTGAAATTCTAAAAGATATAACTGCACTCCTTTTTACCTTCCTTACTTATAAGAATCAACTACCATTAGTGTACATTTTTTCTTAACTTAAATACATATTTGCCCATTGCTTGGTTTTGCAACCCGGACGTGTTTACCTGACACACATGTATGATCTAGATTATAGCTTCGACGTCATGATGACCGCTGCTTGGTGGTTCTGCTGACCTTCGGTGAACGTGGAATTTCTACTTGCATTCCATTGAATGGTGTCACGAATTGTTTACACCATTGCAATTGTGCTGATGACCATGACACCAGCTTGTAGCTTGGTACTCGCTGGGGTTGTCCTAATTACAGGTGCATTATGGTATGATTATTCGCTCAAACACCCTCTATCTTTAACCGTTACAGAGTTATAGCATTTAAAAAAAACTGTCCAAACCCTTGACGTGTCCAACAAATTCTAAGTTTTCTAAGCCCCCAATTATTCGATCCAAGATTTGATCTAACTTTCTGAAACTACATAAAATTTCATATACATGAACTTTTTACCGGTTAAAAAATCACCGTTATTTCAAAGATAAAACCGTACAAACTTTGAAAAAATTGTGAAATCTATTTTTCATCAAAAATCCAAATGATTATTTCGTAACGGTATTTTGAACTGACAAATCTGCAAAGTTGACAAAAGCCGCCCCATTATGCTGTGTTTCGATGGGCGTATAAATATTAAGGACTTAGATTTGAAAATTTGCGAATGTGACGTTTTAAAAGTAAAAAAAAACGCGATTTTCATGTACAGCAAATCACACGATATGAACAAGTACATATGTACTAACAGTGCCAAATTAATGTACCAGAAAACTTTACATTGGAAATGTTTCTGGCCAAAAATACATCATAACGTACTTGCTAAGCTAACGGTTATTTTAACCGTAAATGCTTGTTATTTCTAAATCATGCTTGTATTTACTCGCAAGTTCTTCGACCCGCCAGTTTCAATTGTACTCAAAGTCAGTTATTATTACATAATTAATCTGTTGTTATTGTACAAATATTATACCAGAATAATATTAATATTGAAATTAATGCTATAATATTATAACTTCGTCCTTTGGTTGGTATAGTGTTGTTCCCGATCAGTAGATATGCAAAGGGCATATACTGATGGTGAATACGCCGATATGGTGTTTGTATATGGCGTTGCTGGAGGGAACGGATGCGAGGCAGTTCGGGAGTACAGTAGACGCTTCCCACATAGACAACTTCCGGACAGTAGAACGTTTACTAGAACGTTCCGAATTTTAAGAGAAACGGGAAAAACGCCTAACTTCAACACCAACGATCAAAGCGAACGCTCGACATGGAATCAAGACGAGATCCTTAGGCACTTTGATGCGAACCCCGGTTCGAGCACGCGAAGGGCTGGACTTCAACTGAATGTCCCGCGTATGGCGGGTCCGCTGAACCGCCATACTCCACGTCGACGAACAGTATCCGTATCACTTAGCACAGGTTCAGGATCTATTATCTGCAGACTTTGAAAGGAGGATGACCTTCTGTAGGTGGTTTTTGGATAAAACTGCGACAGATCGGCATTTTCCGAGGAAAGTGTTATGGACCGATGAAACAACATTTACACGGAGTGGCGTGTTTAATTCGCGGAATACGCATGTCTAGGCTCATCAGAACCCCCACGCAACTCGAACTTCTAGATACCAGCATGAATTAAGGGTGAATGTTTGGATAGGTGCTCTCGGGGACCACCTTTCCGAACCCATAATTCTTCCGAACGACTGAATTCATCCGCGTTTCATAACGTGTTGGAGACTGATGTCGGCCCGAATTTGGTCGATGGTATTGCGATTGCAGAACGACCTGAAATTTGGTGGCAGATGGACGGATGTCCTGCCCATAACGGAAGAGTTATCATGGAGTTTCTTCCTAACGAATTCCACGAAAAGTGGATCGGACGATATGGGCCTATTGCATGGCCTGCTAGAAGTCCTGATTTAACTCCTCTTGACTTTTATGTTTGGGGAAGCTTGAAAAATGAGGTTTATAACGAACCCATTGCGTCGTGGGAACACCTGATTCGGAAAATTGAAACGGCATGCAGCGATTTGAGAGAAAAGAGGGAAGAAGTTCTCCGGGCTGTCGCATCAGTTGTCAAAAGATATCAAGCTTGTATCCAACACGAAGGAGGACATTTCGAACAATATTTGTAGTTTTCACTTTGGATGTGATTTGAATTCCTTTGTCATTAGTTTTGCTTCTTTTCTGTTATTTCGTTAACTAAAAAATATAACATAAGTAAAATTGTTTTGAAAATAGCGTAAATGTGTTTTACTTGAAAATCGCGTTTTTTTACCTTTAAAACGTCACATTCGCAAATTTTCAAATCTAAGTCCTTAATATTTATACGCCCATCGAAACATAACATAATGGGGCAACTTTTGTCAACTTTGCAGATTTGTCAGTTCAAAGTACCGTTACGAAATAGTAATTTGGATTTTTGATTAAAAATAGATTTCACAATTTTTTCAAAGTTTGAACGGTTGTATCTTTGAAATAATGGTGATTTTTTCAACCTGTAAAAAGTATATTTATATGAAATTTTATGTAGTTTCAGAAAGTAAGATCAAATCTTGGATCGAATAATTGGGGGCTTAGAAAATTTAGAATTTGTTGGACAAGTCAAGGGTTTGGACAGTTTTTTTTAAATGCTATAACTGTACCGGTTTAAGATAGAGGGTTCATGTCGGACATTAATTTTCTGCAAATGAGCCATACTATCCACCATTTAAATATTTACCATTATGAATGCGACACCCTGTATATTCTTGGTCAGTATGTCGAGGCGAGTCGATTAAGCTCCGTCCGTCTGTCTGTCTGTCGGTCTGGTTCTATACAAACTAGTCTCTCGGTTTTGAAGCTATCGAGCTGAAATTTCGCACAGAACCTTCTTTCTGTTGCACACTGGAAATATTTTGGAACCAATGGAATCGGACCACTACGTCATATGGCTGCCATAAGAACGACCGGTCCAAAAGTTCGTCTTTGTGAGAAAAATTTTACCATTTAATCTAAAATATAAAAGTGAAGATTATTTTTGTATGTTTGTCGTGCAAAAACTTTTAAACTACTGTGCGATTGTCGCCAAATTTTGCGGGAGTATATTTGGCGAGCTGGAATAGATAGTTAGGTGGTTCGCGTAGTGATGGGCATATTAACTCTTTCTACTGTGCCAGCACATACACTCTAACTCTTTCCACTGAGTCGTTCAAAAAGAGTCGTTCAAAAAGAGTCGAACAAATCCATGGACTTGGGGAACATATTCAATAAAACCCGTAATTATGTGAAATGCATGTATATTACATCAACTTATTTCTAGTTTTTTATAATTAAAGTGTATATGGAAATAACGTTAAATAAAACTTATAGCTAAAGATTGGAATTCAAAAATATAATCTGTCAAACTTTATTTGATGTTATTCTGTTCCTTCTCTCCGAAATAATCTGTCCTGATTTCGAGAAAATCCTTTCACACGGCACCGATGTAGCCATGACACATAATCGTTTCTTCATAATTTTAAAAAGGCGTGGATAAAGCAATTTCCGCTCTTTTCACCACAACAATGGATCGCTGCTTCATTTGACATATGGCTCCTGCAAATATTTGTCTAATTCTGCAATCCCGACAGTAATGGGGTTAGACACGGATGTGATTTTCGACATTCTTTCGTCAAAATCGCCCCGAATTTCCATTGCAGATAACTCCTCACAGAAATTTCCGGATGCGGATGTATGACTGATTTGAGAGGAAATATTTATACAACTGGCTTGTTGTGAAATTCCCAGGTTCGAACAAGGAAGCGTAGGTGACAAATAACCGAAGTTATAGAAATTAATGCTATATATTATTATTAACTTGCTTGTAGAAAATTTCCATACTCATGTAATAAACGATATTGTAGACAATAGTTAAGTTATACCAAGTTCCAAATCAATCGTTTAATATATAACGATATTAAGTGTTTTGTAGTTAAATACAAGCATTTCGCCCCTCGCTGCGTCTTAGTTACAGCAAATTGAAAAAAATGCCAGAAGTGGAAAGTATTCATTATCTTTTTTGAAAAGACTCCTTACAAGCCTTATAGTCGAAAAAAAAAACAAATCAAAATTCATATGTGCATATGCAGCCACTAACCTTTACTTCCTCAATCATGAACAACAACAACATGAACATCTCCAGCGGCTGGGCTAACATTTCTGAACTAGACTGTTGCTTTCTCAAAATTTTTCATAATGTTTTCATTTTCATAAAGCCTGTGGATATGCACAGAGAAGAGAGAGATAAGGAAGGATAATCACAATCTATGTACACTAAATTCCCTGAAGCAATTCCACCTCATTCCGTCTGCCAAACTCACATTCCCCAATTCCATCTCATTTCCCCGGAACACCCGCCCGATCCATATAGTAGAAAAACCAGGCCAAAATAATGCTGCCAAAAAATTGCTTCGTTTCTCTCTAGCAATTTCATTTCCTTATTTCTCTCTCTTCTCTGGCTGAAAAAGACTCAAATCAAATGAATGTGATGATTGGAATATGTGCTTATGAGTGAAATATCTGGGTCTATTCTGTGCTGAATTACCCAAATAATCAATGTGTTTTTTACTCAGTACAGAGCGAATGAAATACAGAAGTGTTAGCGTGTGCTGTGTGCTGAGTGTGCTGTTTTAAAACAGCACAAATTGTGCTAAAAACTCAAACTCACATTTAAGAAACTTCTCATTGCGTCCACAGTATACAGAGGAAATTGTCTGGTTGTTTGTTGGTTTGGTATCGTTTTCATCTCAAGTTGAACTTGAGGTGATGATGATGATATGATACAAGACGACTACTTTGTTTTAGAATGTTGGGTTTGTTTTCTGTATGTATTTGGGGAAAATTGGATGTGCGGTGCGACGTAAGCATATGATTTTTGATTTGCTTGCAGTCAGCATGGGTTGTTGTTTGTATATTTATAAGTGTATACACAATGCGTGCATTGCATACTGCATAGAGACGATTATGAATGGATGGGATTATTTAGATGGGTGGGATTGGTTTGGTAGATAGATAATGATGGTTTTAGTTTCAGATAGATATTAGGATGGGGTGTGAATGAATATGAATGTAATACATACATACATATATGTTATCAGAAATTTTGAATGAGCGTTGAGTTTCCATGCGTTACGTAATATTTATATTAATTTGAGTATTCATTTTACAGTGTGTCAATCTTAAATTGAGCGGCTCGGAGGCTATGTCGTTGTGCCGAATCTTTCGCTCATTCTGTTGAGGCGATCAAAAAGAGCGACTCGTTACTGTGTTACCCATCACTAGGTTCGCGACCTCACACAGTAAAGCCCCGATTAACCGAACACAAGGGTGCAGCGTCATTTTGCAAAAGTAATTTTTCATAAGTACTTTCGGGGGGCCGGGGAGGATAGTAAGGTGGTTCGCAACTCAAAAATGACACCACATACAGTAAAACCCCAATTAACCGCACCAAAGAGGGCGGCGAAATTTCAGGAAACGAAATTTTTCACAAGTACTTTCGGAAGACCGGGGAGGAAAATGAGGTGGTTCGGGAACCCAGAATACCCCAGAATATTACAAAACCCCGATTAACCGAACCAAGAGGGCGGCACGGCGGATAACAAAATTTGACACCAGTATATTTGCGAAGGCGAGCATGGATGGTTAGCGACTGCATAATATTTTTACGTGCAGTAAAATCAAATTTAAGCCGAGCCACACACTGTTGAACTCGAACTTGGAACAAGTGGACAACTTTCACCAGACTTCAGAGGACACTTGTACCGTGTTCGAGTTCGTGTTCGACAGTGTGTGGCCACGAAGAATCAGCAGAAAAACGCCAGCGCGTATTGGAAGTGTTCGCTGTAGAATTGTTGAAACATCGCAGGTTCGTGAAGCTCGCAACTAAGGGGGCAAGAATAAGAATGGCTGCTGCGAAAAGCGCTGAATCAATTGCGAGATCAAATCAACAGAGAGATTTCGATGATGGTGGTGGCTACATTACAGCGTTCATCCATGCGTTTCAATTTTGAAGATGAAAAAAATTTGTCTGTCCAAACCGGAAAGTTCAACTCCTCCAATTAAGCGCTTTCAAAATATTTTGGACGAGATCCTCTATCAAAATATTTCCTCCAAATTTGAGGAAGTAAAAAGCTTGCTTCCAAATGACGTCGTTCGGCGCAAAAGGAGTTGTTAACGAGAGTAGATTCATGACAATGCTTAAAGTACAGGATCCGATATACCAGGGGTCGGCAAACTTTTTTTTTTTGAAAGGGCCACATTGTACAAAATTTAGTCTCCGCGGGCCGGATAGCAAACTCCAAACATGTTTTTTCTTATGCACTGGTGGGAAATAACAGTCCATAAGTACCGATGAGACCTCATATATTCAAACATCTTATTCTTACCAACTAAGCCGACTTATTTTCTTTGTGAATAGAACATTTTTCTGTTGCTTTTGCAGCGTTCTCGTATACGTACTTGAGGTGCTCTGCAGAACAACTTTGCGTCATTCATTTTTTTTTAAAGCTAAAAACTACAAAATGCAAAATATAGCATCAAACATTGGATTGCCGAAAATACTTTATAATAAACAAAAAAAATTAAGTTCTCAAAAATATAATAAATTTTTGCAAGGAATAGCGTTGTAATTAGAACTTTGTTGAGAATTGCATGAGGAATCGAGAGGTGAAGTTCCTTCTTAATGTGATGGTTGAAGTTGTTTTTTTTCTGAGACAATATTTCATCAAACTGAATATCGAAGCTAGTGCTTCCTATCATTAAGGTTGTTTTGAGGTGCTCATCTGATAATAATGATCGGTTTTCGGATTTGACGTATTTCAGTTTAGAAAATGTCCTTTCACATTGAAAAGTACTCGCAAATATTGAAATCCCCGAGCATATGACTTTAATTGGCCGTATGTATCTTCCGAAAGACGTTTGTAACATTCGATTAGGTCCATATCTTTAAACCTTATTTTTAATACATCATCATTCTGCAAATCAATCACTTCTAGTTGAAGCTATGAAGGAATCTCCTCAATGACAGAGTCAAATGGATCTTGAAATATTGAAATCTTATTTGATCTTGCATCAAGATCAGGAAAACGGTGTTGTAATTGTACCTTGAGTTCAGCCAATATACCAACAGCGAATGTCATTGGAAATGGAGTTTTCGTTAATGTTCGAAATTTCGTGCAGCACGGAAAATGGTTAAACTTATTCGAAGCTGCTTGTGACTCAAAAAATACAAAAATTTGGCGATGGGATTTAACAACATTGTAGGTTTCAGATATGACCACTGTTTTTCTCAATAATTTTAAGTTTAATGCATTTAGATGTCCAACGATGTCGGCAGCAAATGCTAATTTCTATAACCATTCATGATTGTATAATTGGGAATCAGGATTTCTCGGTTAGGAAAATATCAATTGCTTCTCTAAGTTCAAAGAACCTCAGTAACACTTTTCCGTTGCTAAGCCATCGAACTGGGGTAAGGAAGGGCAAGTCAAGATATTGGGATCCTACCTCTAGCAAAAAAAATTGACCATCATCACAATTGGTTCCATAACACCTGACAAATTTTGCTATTTCCCGCAGAGAGCCTGCTGGTGAATTATACAGTGAATGGCAATAGGTCTTACTCATTTAGCTTCCTCGCATACCTTAAAAGCTTGTCCAACGAATGCTTTTCCCGTTCCGCACAAATTTTTTTCCACCGTCAGTTGTTATACATTTTAACTAATTCAATTTTAATTCGTAGCGTATAAGTATTTTTTCCACTTCCATAAAGATATTTCCGCGTGACGTTGTTCCATGGAGACTATTCATCGATGCTAGTTCTTCAGTCACCTCAAACTCTGTATTGATTTCTCGAATAAAGACCAGTAATTGTGCAGTGTCACCTACATCCGTTGTCTCATCAAGAGCCAACGAAAACCAGACGAAATGTTTAGATTTCTCTTTAAATTGTCCCTTGAGGTTAGACGCAATATCATCGACTCTTGTGGCCGTTGTTATGGCGGAAAGGCTGACTGATTGAAAAACAATGGCAGCTTTTCAGGGCATATTTCTTCAGCAGCCAAAAGCAAGCACGATTTGACGTTCCTGCGGCAGCCGGTTCTACGCACCGGAGCGACCCGTGTTACCTGGAACAACCACGTCACACGTCCAAGAGCTGCCACAACCCCTTCGATGCAAGAAGGAAGATCTATGTGTGTGTCACACAACTTGACTATTCATTTTTTCTGGAAATTGGGAGCAACACATGCCGGCGCTACTGCTCTCAATACTTCTTCAACGCGCCGGAATCGAGCTCAACCCAGGTCCAGGCCCTTGGATCTGCTGCGTCTGTAATAGAACGCTGCACCCCAACGCTATCACAGTAAGATTTACTTGCTGCAACAACTGGTGTCACCTTACAAATTGTTCCGGGCTGAAACACCACCGACAATGGAATTCCTCCTTCACTGCGAGCCAATGTAGATTCACAAACACCTAACATATCACCACCTGTTAGTGCGAACACAAGCTCCCAGCCCTCCCCCTCAACTCCAGTGAACCACATTACCAACAGAGTTCCATTGCAACACAACCTGACACCTGCACCAGCTGTTGCGAATTTCAACACCATATCAATTGTGCAACTTAACTGCAATGGGTTACAGCGGAAAATTGCAGAATTATCGGACTTCATGGATAGACACCGCGTCATGATTGGAGCTATACAGGAGACAAAGCTTAACACCAATTCGTCCCTCAACTCCTATGGTAATTACAACGTCATCAGGAAGGATAGAGTATCAAATGCTGGAGGTGGAATAGCATTTCTGATCCATCAATCAGTACCATATCGTGAAATCGACGTCACAGTCACCGACAACATCTTGGAGGTACAGGCCATTGCCATTCAGTCGGGTAACATCGATATTGAAATCTACAACGTTTACATCCCACCTGTATCCAGTTGTCCCTCGGGATACAATGTCAATATCACACCACTGCTAGCTGGCCAATATCGTGTCCTACTTGGTGACTTCAACGCCCATCACGAACTATGGCACTCTAACCTCGACAACGATGCCAGAGGGGTTGCCATAGCCGAACAACTTGACGCTTCAGACTTCTGTCCACTCAACGGCGATACTCCTACTCGTATTGCTGGAACATGTTCCAGCTCACCCGATATCTCAATTGCTAGCGCTGGACTTATTAATGATGCTCAATGGGAACCAGTCCTGACGCTATCCTCGGATCATCTGCCAATCCTAATAAAATTGGACAAACCATCAAGTGTTCAGGTTGCTGATCATCGCACGTTCATCAACCACAATAAAGCGGATTGGGATGGCTTCAAGTCCTACACCAACACAGCCTTCGCTGCCTTACCAACTCCAACTGACGTGCGCACGGCCGAACGAAATGTAAGGTTAGGTTAGGTTAAAAGGGTTGCTTAAAAAGCACACTTAGACCGCTATTGGGTCCGTTGTGATACCCCTGGACTCAGCAACTGAGACCAAACTCACTCGTTAAACCAGCCTGAGCTCACAGTGAAGCGATGTAGCCGACCAACATTTACCTTTTTCAGGTCATCCAGATCGGTGAAGAAGTAGGAACCAAGGTGGTCTTTCCTAAAACTCGCCAGGGCCGGACAGGTACACAGAAAATGAGACGTACTTTCCTCCTCTTCCTCGTCCCCACAGCTCCTGCAAAAATCATTATATAGAAGACGAAGTCTCCTGGCGTGCTCCCCAATTAGGCAGTGTCCAGTTAGCACTCCTACGACAGTTCTTAGATTGTCTCTATTTAGCATTAGCAATCCAGAAGAACGTTTGGGATCCAGTTTGGGCCATATCTGTCTAGCCACATGACCTGTACTGCCATTGCTCCATCTGATGCAGGCCCTATCATACGCCGTATCTTTGATGGCCAGTTTACACGCAGCCAACGGCATCCTGGTGCAGCGTAACGGCCCGCTGATCCCATTGATCGTACCTGCTCGAGCCAGTTCGTCAGCCTTGCAGTTACCAACATAACCACTATGTCCTGGCACCCAGCACAGAGAAATATTGCAGAGCCTTCCCATCTCTATAAGGGAGTTGCGACAATCCAGTACTGTCTTCGAATTTACCAAGACAGAACTAAGCGATTTAATCGCCGGTTGGCTATCCGTGTAGATTACAATGTCCCTACCAGATATATCGTTTTGCGACAACCAGGCTAGAGCTTCAGATATTGCTGTAACTTCCGCCTGAAAAACACTACTAAAGTTCGGGAGTCGGAACGACAAGCTATTTAATATCTAACTCTTCCGAGTATACGCCAGCCCCCACTCCTTCGTCAGTCTTAGAACCATCAGTGAAAATCGTAATGGCATCTGATTCCTGAAAAGCAATTGCAGGCCAATCATTCCTAGAGGGAATAAGGCCTGTAAAGCCCATTTCGAACAAGTATTTCAGGGGAGGGGTATAGTCCGTCTCCTCGGGAATATCAAGGTTGATCAATATGGCCGAGTGACCTGTGGTTGACGCCGCCCAAAAACCGGTTTCACGGAGGCGAACAGCCGTGATCGCCGCCATCTGCTCTGCAAAAATGTCCAAAGGAAGCAGATTCAACAGGGCGTTCAAGGCAGCGGTTGGTGTAGTCCTTAGAGCCCCCGTAATGGCAATGCATGCCAATCTTTGGACCTTCTCCGGCAGGGTTCTATAGGATACAACCCCATGCGCCGTCCACCAGACGACAATCCCATGTAGCAGAATAGGGCGCAAAACCGATAAATAAAGCCAGTACACTACTCTCGGTTGTAAGCCCCATTTCTTACCTATGGCCTTCTTGCACGAGTATAGTGCAACAGTAGCCTTTTCAACACGTTCCTGAATGTTCAACTTCCAGCAAAGTTTCCTATCCAGTATGAGACCAAGGAACTTGGCTTTATCGGTGAGCACAAGTCTTGTGCTCTCCATCAAAGGTGATTCGAATGAAGGTAGGCTGTGTCTCCTAGTAAAGAGAACAAGTTCCGTTTTAAGCGGATTTACTTTAACCCCAACCTTACTAGCCCAGTTCGTCAGGATAGAGAGGGCGTTCTGCATTACACCACTAAGGACACAGGGAAACTTTCCCGAGATGGCAATAGCAATGTCGTCCGCATAAGCAGTGACCTTGCATCCCAGCCCTTCCAGTTCTAAAAGGAGTCCGTTGACCGCTAAATTCCAAAGAAGGGGGGAGAGAACACCACCCTGGGCCCTGGGGAGTACCCCTGTTCACATGTCTGCGTACAGATGATGTGCCGAGACTAGTGGAGATAACGCGAGATGTAAGCATCATGTGTATTAGTCTACAAAGCGAGTCATCTCCACGAAGACCTGAGAGGGCATCCAAGATAGCTGCAGGTTTCACATTATTGAAGGCACCCTCGATATCAAGGAAGGCCACCATCGTGTACTCCTTGCAGGCAAGAGACTTTTCGATTTGACCCACCAGAGAGTGTAAGGCAGTATCCACGGATCTGCCCTTCCAGTAGGCGTGCTGGGAGGCAGATAGAAGATCCGCTGGGATAGTGCTCCGCAGGTGTATGTCAATCAGACGCTCTAAAACCTTCAGCAGAGTCGACGATAGGCTGATGGGTCTAAGGTCTTTCGGACTCGTGTGTGAGCTTTTATCCGCTTTCGGTATGAAGATCACTTTAACCTCCCGCCATATTCGAGGAATGTGAATTAATTCAAGGCAGGCCTTGAAAATAGATTCAATCCAGGGGTACACCACGTCTATCATATGTTGTACATCCGCTGGAATTATACCATCCGGACCAGCAGACTTGAAAGAGTCAAAGCTAGCTATGGCCCATTCGATTTTTTCTTTCGAAAGAAGTGACGCAGAATCGCATGGCGCCACATTAATTCTAGGAGTAGTTTCCAGTGAGATAACAGCAGAGCTATCCGGAAAATGAGTGTCTAGAAGGACTTCGATCGTCTCTTGACTCGAGGTTGTCCACGTACCGTCATCCTTTACCAGATAACTTGGCATAGTTGGATTTGTGGACAGAATTTTCCGTAGTCTAGAGGCATCGCTGGACCTATCGATGCTTTCGCAAAATAGTCTCCACGAACTACGCTTGGCCCTTCTCAGTTCCTTTTTATAAAGGCCGAGTTGACCCTTATATATTACCCAGTCTGAGTTTTGTTTTGAAAATTTAGCCCTGTTAAAGCATCTTCTACACGTGGCCCTAAGCGCACTAAGCTGAGTACTCCACCACGCTGGCTTAGTCTTACCCCTTTGCTTACTAGCAGGACATGATCTTTCAGCAGATTTCATGAAAGCCCCCGTCAGGGTCTCTACCATTGCATCTAACTCCTGCGTGTTGCTCGGCTGACACGGTAACGGAGGTAATGTATTCATAAAACACTCCCTGTACTTACCCCAGTCAGTTCTTTTCCGATTTACAATTACTGGTTCGAACGAAATGTAAGGCACATACTGCAGGAAGCGATTATGAAGTTCATCCCAGCAGGTCGGATACCCAAAATTCGACCAAATTTCCCTACTTCAGCAGCTAGATTGGCAGATGATAGAGACCGCATACGCAGCATTAACCCGTACGATCCAAAGATCAAGGAACTAAACCTTGATATCTTTAAACAGGTAGCAGATCACAGGAGAAGGAAATGGAACTCCCACCTCGACAATTGCAACTTGACAACGGGTGTCAATAAGCTCTGGTCAACGGTTAGGGCCCTTACAAACCCAACCAAACACAAAGGGCATGTTGCTATCCAATTTGGCAACATTACGGTTAACGACCCAACAAAATGCGCCAACAACTTTAACAAACAGTTTATCGAACATCCACCTCCTGATAGACTTAAGCGCATTATTACTAGGAGCATTCGTAACCGCCCAGCTGATCAGCAACTTCAATTTACATCTCAGGAAGTTGAAGCAGCAATAAAAAGAGCGAAGAGTTCCAAAGCCCTTGGACCAGACGGTATATCGATGGTCATGCTCAAACATCTTGACACAAGAGCAATTGAATACATAACGGCCACGATCAATCTCTCCATCTCATCGTCTATCATCCCCGAATATTGGAAGAAAGGAAGAGTGATCCCTATTCTAAAACCGGGAAAAAACCAACACTGGGCGAATCATACCGTCCCATTACACTTTTATCTCCTGTAGCCAAGATCTTAGAAGCGCTGCTCCACCCTATAATTGCAACTCATACTCAGATGGCCAACCACCAACATGGCTTTAGAAGGATGCACAGCACCACGACGGCTTTGGATGTCATTACATCGAAAATACTCAATGGCCTCAACCAAGCACGTCCTTGTCAACGAACGATTCTGGTGGTATTAGACTTGTCAAAGGCATTTGACACTGTCAGCCACTCGTTTCTCCTGTCAGACATATGCGGTACATCGCTTCCGTCGCATATTGTAAAGTGGATCGCCAACTATCTTGCCGGCAGACAGTCCTACACAGAATTTAGATCCGGGAAATCTAAACTAAGACGAATTAAACAGGGTGTTCCCCAAGGAGGAGTCTTATCTCCCACCCTGTTTAACCTTTACATGTCAGGACTCCCTACGCCACCTGACGGACTCGAAATTGTCAGTTATGCCGATGACTGCACGATTCTAGCAACCGGCAACGATATCACTCCAAATGTACGAACAGATAAATGGGTATCTTGACGAACTTAACACCTTCTTCGTCAACAAAAATCTCACTCTATCTGCGCCGAAGTCTACCGCTACTCTGTTTACCACATGGACCAAAGAAGTGAGACAACAACTGGATATTGTAGTAGACGGTCAAACTATCCCCACCATTAACCACCCTAAAATCCTTGGTGTCACCCTTGACAGCATGGTTACCTTCTCAGCCCATGCGTCAACCATTTGTGACAAGATGAGAGGCAGGAACAAAGTCCTCAAAGCTCTTGCTGGCAGTTCCTGGGGGAAAGACAAGGAGACCCTACTAACGACCTACAAGTCTATCGGGAGATCTGTGGCCAATTATGCGGCTCCCATCTGGTCGGAAAACTTATGGAGGAACGTCCAGACCAGCCAAAATGCAGCTCTCAGAACTGTCACAGGCTGCCTACTGATGTCGTCGCAGGACCACCTTCACCAGGAAACCAAAATGATGCCGCTAAGAAGCCACAACACACTTCTAACGAAGCAGTATCTGGTTGGCTGTTATCGGAATGACCATCCTAACTCTAACCTTATGGACAGAAGCCCTCCGCCACGTCATGTAAGACGTAATATGAGGGATCGCGAGCGGGAGATCCAAAGGTTTAAAAGAGTCCCCTTCGATAACACCAGCTACACATCGGCCATCACAACACTGCATAGTGGAGAAGTGCTATCCTCAATCGCGGACATGACACCAAACAGGGTACTAAATGCGCAACCACCTGCTATATCTTCAGACGAACTTCGACTTCCTAGAGCAACCAGGACTACACTCGCACAACTTCGTTCTGGCTGGTGCTCACGTCTGAACTCGTACCTATCCCGCATTGATAACGAAATACAGAACTCATGTCCAGCCTGTGGCCTCACTCCACATGATGTTGAGCACATATTTAACTGTCCTGCAACTCCGACGCGCCTAACACCTACTGCGCTATGGGATAATCCTATTGAAGCAGCTGCGTTTCTACACCTGGACATTGAAGAAAACATGGACAACCAAGCTTTATGACATACACATTCATCGGATATCAACGCGTCATTACTACAACAACAACAAGCACGATTTGACAAATTCACCATCGGCAAAAGGTTTTCCTTTTGTGGCCAATAAATGGGATATCCGTAAGCTTTGAAGATTCATTTTCGTTCTTTGTTTGGTGAACAAAAAAAAACATCGTTTCAAACTTTCAAATTTAGCTGACCGTTCCTTTTCGGTAAGTTTTGAATATTGCGCCGCGTGCTTGGTTTGAAATGTCGACGTATATTATAATCTTTCCGCACAGATATTAATTCAATACATATCAAATAGAGAATAAATATTGCATATACAAACATAGTAAATAACAAAGTAATTCACTCACTCACTCAGTGGACATTCGATATCCCCTTTTCTCTTTTTTCCAATCTTGACATGGTAATAATTCACTACATTGACAACGAACGCAAGGCGCCCCGCGAGAGACAATATTATAAGTTCCGCTAAAGAACTGGAATTAGTATTGTATAAGTCCGGCGAAATACGTTTTGGTATACTGGAGAGATATAGCTCTCCGGTCGCCTGTGCAGGCCTGGATGCTTGTACAGGTATATTTGTACCTGACAGGCGTGACAAAACAAACGCTCCAGTATACTTGTACAGTTTACCTGTACAGGTATAGTAAATGCATTATAGATTGTAGTTTGTGTATTGTTTAAACCGCCTCTCATTAAGATATTGACTCGCGGGCCGGACATGCTGACCGGATTTGTTGGTCGGAGTTATGGATGGGGCTCGCGGGCCGGATTTGGTCCGCGGGCCGGAGTTTGCCGACCCCTGCGATATACCATCAAGTGGCTCACTTCTTCCACTCGCCGACCAAGATTACAATTCATTGCAAATTTATTTCATGGGCAACGAAGAACACAGTAAGTGGATCAGCGTTCGCAACAGCAACAACAGCATTCCATTTGCAGGAAAACAGGCCGAAAACCGGTATGGCCCCGAACATCTCACTCCTGTGCCCACAGCTTTAAAGCTATCTAGACGAGCTTTCAGCGCGTGATAGCTGCGGCTGCTACCTTTCTAGAGGTACCCTAACCTTGCCGCCAGTGGCCGTACTTGCTGAGAAATAACGGAAGAGCTCGTTTCGCTCGCTCTTTCAGCTAGTTTTTTATATTTTCGGGCCACTCGTATTTTAGATTTAGCGTGAATGAGCCGCCGATAGAATTTGGCGCCTCAGATATCGAAGTCGTGTCAGGTAGCCGCTTTAAGAATTGTTTTATTTAAATTTCCAGTGCGTAAGGTCAATGAGCTAAACTTAGTATCTGTTATAAAAGGCTACTTTTTTGCTCATACTTTTTGGAAAAATTTCGGAAGCTTTGATTAATAAGAATTCTGCTTCGTTAACACAAGGCGCGTTTTTTTAACAGCTATCCAGAGCAGAGCAGGTTAAGATCACACAATTACACTAACAATTTGTTCTGAGCTGCTCCGAATAGAAGGTTAATGCAAGAATTCTCTTCGGTTAAGTAGTCTGCGTTTTGAAATGCGGGCGGCGCAGGTGTCGAAGTTTTCGAATAGCTTACAGTTTGGGAAGCACATGAAGTTCATTTCCTTTCAATAAAGTATTTGTTTTGTGTAATTATATGGAATAGTAAACATGCAAAATAGTTTTGCGGCCTAAAGGAAATTTGTCCGATTGTATATGTAGTAAAGATTTATGTTTCTCTTGAAATTTGAATTGACATTGGAATTCGAACTAAACCAAGACACACTCCCAGCAAAGACATGCCCCGTTTTCGTGTTCCCTACCCATAGAGAATATATGGAGGAGCAATCCGCATATACTCAACACTAAACTATTTGAAGTAATTCAACTCGTAAAAACTAAACAGAGAGACATACGCCCTCTTTCCTGCAACACCCTCTCAGCCCATATAGAAGCACAAGAGATTTCAAACTCACATTCCCCCTCATACTTCTCCATTGTGAACAATAACATTCGATTTTGTCTCTCTACCACGGAACATCCGCCCGGTCCATATAGTCGACACATGAGATGTCAAACTTCCATCAGTCTCATGTTTGACTACCGGCGTTTTGGGTTCGAATCCCGCCCACGACGATATTCGTAGCCATGGATGTGCAGGAGGTGCATGCTGGCAACTGCATTCTCGGAAACCAGTTTATGCCGACGAAACGTCAACTGGGCCACATGGAACAGTTGACGCGCTATGCCCCACAAGGGGTTAGGGTAATTGAGAGAGAGAGAGAAAGATCACCCTTCCTTCTTCCACACTTGTGCCGAATTACTTCATTTCTCTCACTCTTTTTCATTTCCTTCTATCTCTCTCTTTGTCGCTATCCTAATTTGCTCTGGATCGTTCTTTTTTGCCGCTTAACTTGCTCTACTCTGCTCTGTACAAAAAAAACGCAGCTATTGTGTTGATGCATTAAAAAAATTTACGTTTAAAACTGGTAAAATTCTCAGATGAGTTAAAGGAGAAACAAAGGTTCCTTACTACAAAATATATTTATTTCCGCATGTACGTATTTCGGGAGTTACTTACTCCCTTCTTCAGTGCTTTTTGCTTTTGAAGAAGCAAGAAACAAAAAGCACTGAAGAAGGGAGTAAGTAACTCCCGAAATACGTATATGCGGAAATAAATATATTTTGTAGTAAGGAATCTTTTTTTCTCCTTTAACTCATCTGTTAATAACGACTACAAACAACGGTAATCCAAGATAAGCGATTAGTAAAATTCTGCTTTTACATCAAAATAAGGACACTTATAGTATGCAGTTTTTTTCTTAGTACTTTATTGAAAATTACGTTAAAGATTTGATTCGACGTATATTAGGGAAAGATCATCCAGAGCGACTTGGCTGGCCTAAATTAGCTGTTTTAGTCCTGTTGTTGTTGTAGTAGCAGCGGTCGGAAGTTCGGTGTGTGAATGAGTGGGCAATTGAAGATGCGGTTCACATCGTGAGGTGTACCATTGCAGGCGGGGCATGTGTTCGTGACATCCCGGTCAATGCGATATAGGTAGAAGTTAAGACGCGAACACCATCCTGACCGAAGTTGGGGCAAGTGTTGTTGTTGTAGCAATGGTCGAAATTTGGTGTGTTTGTTGGTTACATGCCTACGGATTCGTCTTCATCCCCGGTGTTGATGGATAAAAAGTTAGCTGCCTCTATTGGGTTCTCCCACAGCGATCTAGGAGTCAAGTGCGTGGGTGCAGCTCGGCAGTGAAAGATGTGGTCTACGTCGTGAGGGGCTCCATTACATGCAGGACAGATGTTTAAGACGTCGTAGTCAATGCGGGATAGGTAGGAGTTTAGTCGTGAACACCAGCCTGTTGGGCGAGTGTCGTTCTCGTAGTTCTCGGAAGTCTTTCCTCTTCCGGAGATATCAATGGTGGTATGGACGAGAGAACTGGATTCGAACCTAAGCCAGCGATCGGCTGATGACCCTCCTCTTGATGTATCGCTGCGATGGCCAACCTGTGTGCGCCACTATCAAAGGGTACCCTTTTGTACATCTGGACATCCCTCTCTAGGTCCCTCAAGTCGCGCCTGACATGTCTGGGCGACGGCGTCTTGTCCATGAGGTTGGGGTTTGGGTGATCACTTCGGTAGCAACCCACCAGATATTGCTTGGGAAGAAGCTGATTGTGGTCCCTTAAAGGCATCATCCTGGTTTACTGATGCAGATGGTCCTGGGGTGACATCAGGAGACAGCCAGTAACAGTACGGAGAGCGGCGTTTTGGCACGTTTGAATCTTTTTCCACTGTGTGTCACAGAGATTCTGCGACCACACAGGATCCGCATAGTTGGCCACTGATTTTCCGACTCTTTTATATGTGACTAGTAGAGTTTCCTTATCCTTGCCCCAGGTACTACCGGCCAGGGCTTTGAGGATTTTATTCCTACTACGCATTCTGTCGCACACGGTTGAAGCATTGGGTGATGATGTGGCCATGCTGTTCAGCGTGACTCCTAGGATTTTAGGATGGTGTATAGTAGGAATAGGATGATTCCCGATCGAGATTTCAAGTTGCATCTTGACCTCCTTCGTCCAAGGGTTGCCGAGGATTTAGGCACTGAGACGGTAAGCTTCTTGCTTATGAAGAACGAGTTAAGTTCTTCAAGATAACCGTTGATGTTTTCGCACATATCCGCTATGTCGTTCCCTGTTGCCAGAATGGAGCAGTCGTCAGCGTAGGAAACAATGTCTATCCCTTCAGGTGGTGTTGGGAGTCTTGATAGATATAAATTATATAAGGTAGGAGATAGAACTCCTCCTTGAGGTACACCTTGTTTAATTTTCCTAAGCTTTGATTTGCTGCTCTCTCTCTAATTGCCTTGACCCCTCCAGGGGCATGGGCGCGTCAAAATCTCTAGCATTTCTATGCTTTGTTGACGTTTCAATAGCATATCTACTTTTCGGAAGTGCAGTTGCTAGCATGCACCTCCTATCCGCGCCGTCTTTATACTGACAAGCCCGGAGCACTGTGAGAGTTCTATCAGTACAGTAGTGCAGGCAGTTTTTTTTTGGTCCTGAATTCTGTATAGGATTGCCTGCCAGCGAGAAAATTGGCTATCCATTTCACTATTTGATGATGATGTCAGACAAGAGCACTGAAGGGCTGACAGTGTCGAAGGCCTTCGATAGGTCAAGCGCCACCAATATTGTTCTTTGACATGGACGAGCCTGGTTGAGACCATTATGGATGCGGGATGTAATGGCATCCAAGGCCGTGGTCGTACTGTGCATGCTTCGGAAGCCAGGCTGGTGATCTGCGAGCTGTGGGCCGTAAGAACAGGATGAATTAGTGCTTCAAGCGTTTTTGCAACTGGTGACAGTAACGATAGGATCCGCCGAGTGTCGCTTTCTTCCCAGGTTTCAATATTGGGATGACTCTCCCTTTTTTCTAGATTTCCGGAACGATCAGCTAGGAGATGGATAGATTATAAGTAGCCGTGAGATAGTTGATGGCTGGCAGATCGAGGTGTTTGAGCATAGTCATTGAAATGCCATCTGGTCCCAATGCTTTCGAGTTGTTCGCCTTCCATATAACTGCAAACAGGTATGCTGTCTGTGTTTCGGTTGTGAATCTTCCTACGAATTTTGCGTTTAAGTCTGTCTGGTGCGGGGTGTTCAATAAATTGGTTATTGAAACGACTTGCGCAGTGAGTAGGGTCACTTGTTGAATTTTCACCGAACTGAATGGCGACGTTCCCTTTTTGTTTTGGTGGATTGGAAAGGGCACGGACTGTCGACCATAATTTGCTCAACCCTGTGGTTAGATGGCAGTTATTCAGATGGTGCTCCATTTTGACCTCCTGTGTTGGCTTTGGATCTCGCAGTTCATCTCGTGAATTCTGGGGTCGTCCGGGTTTACGCTTCTGATGCTGTCTCTCTCTCGTCTGCCAGTCTGGCGGCAGTGGTTGGAAAGTTGGGCCGAATTTTCGAAATCCGTCCTACAAGAATGAACTTCGCAGCCGCTTTGTTCAGGACTTTCCTTATGTTGGATTCGGCTGTACGAACGTCGCTTGGCGTTGGCAGTGCGAAGAATTTAGCGTTGGTATAGGAGGTGAAACCGTTCCAATCAGCCTTATTGTGGTTGACAAACGTGCGGTGTTCGTCAGATATGATGTTTTTCGGTTTGTCAAGCCTTATCACGATTGGTAGGTGGTCTGAAGATAGTGTTAGGACCGGCTCGAATTGTGTTTCGTTTATGAGGCTAGCACTAGCAATCGTGATGTCTGGAGAACTGGAACATGTACCGGCGATGCGAGTGGGGATGTCATCATTTAGGGTACAGAAATCGGAGGCATCAAATTGTTCAGCTATTGAGATTCCTCTGAGGTCGTTGTTAAGGTTGCAGTGCCAGAGTTCATGGTGAGCATGGGTTGTTGGGGTTGACTGGAAGCTCGTATAGGTGCTCCCTGGTGTAGGAATGTGAGGCGTGTTTGACGAGCTCGCTGCTTGTGGGCCTCTGTTGCTGCACTGACTGGCAATAAATCAAGAATTCCAGTGCCTGTGATGGTTTAGTCCGGAGCAATTCCTCAGGTGACACCACTCGTCGCAATAGTTGCACCTCACTGACGTTGCATTGGGATGCAGCTCTCTATTGATCCATGGACCTGGGTTGCATTCAATGCCGGCGCGGAGAAATAGTATTGAGAACAGTTGCGCTTAGATGTGTTGCTCCCAATAAACACAAAAAACGACTACAAGCATGTAACACATTAACATATTTCCTTCTTGCATTGAAGGGGTTTGGCAGTTCCGGTGCGTAGAGTCCCGGCTGTCGCAGGAACGACAGTTAGCGTGATCGCATATTGAGGTTCCATCCAACGTTGAGTAGATTTCTCGGCCGCGAGGCATGGCGTCAATCCACGCTATAGTGGTCGTAGGTATTTGAGTATCTCAATTCAAGTGCTCTAGATATACTGTTGTAGCACCCTCAATGCTACGGACCGCTTCAGGCAGATTCAGTTATAATGTCTCCTCCATCTATCTCGTTTAGAACGTCCTATATGGAGGTTGTATTCAGTGAATTCCTGTACTCACCCACTCATTTTACTTTTTCTTCAATTAACAGATGAAGTCCGTGAAAATTTCGAGAAACAAGTCGGCGACCTTACATCCCGAATCCAAGACTACGAAGCCAAATTGGAAGCGTCTCAGCAAAATGTCAACGAATTGCGCGAACAGCTAGACACCTCCCGCAACGAGGTGAATCGTCTTGTTGAGGCCGTAAAGAAGTACGAATCGGAAGCGGCCGAATGTCGTCGCGAAAAGAACGACGCCATCGACGAGAGGGACTCGCTCATTAAAATGGTCGAGCGGCGTGAAGCCGATCTCGAACGTCTACAGGCCGATCTTAAGACCTACGAATCCCAATTGCAATCGGCCATCAATGCGAAATGTGAGGCAATCACTAAAAATGATGAAATCAAAAGCCGTGAAATTTCGCTCGACTACAAAGAGAAGCGCTTGGAACAGGAAAAGGAGATCCTTACCAATCAAATTAGCAGCCTGTCCGAGGATCTAAATCGTAACATTGCCGAACTGCAAACAATACGTCGCGATAATACCATGAAAAATCTTGAACTACAAACGAAACTGACCGAAAAGACTGAAGAATTGAAAATTGCCAATAGTACGATCGAACATTTGAATGAAACAGTCAGTTCACTGACGGTCAAGTGTGAAGATTTGGCCGCGAAAATGTATGCACAAAGCGACGACGCAACGAAAATGATGGAGCACTACAAGAAAGAGCTGCAAGCCAAGGAGAAATTGGCGGAATTGTATAGAAACACGAGCGACGATAATGTGAATCAAACCAATGAATTGGCTGCGGCCGTTAGTGAGCTAAAGAAACTTCTTAACGAGGCGTCCGACCAGTATGGCGAACTAGAGACTCGGAACAAGTCCATGCAGTTGAAACATGAACAGGAGCTGGACGAGAAGGAGAGTCTTATTCAGAGTCTCAAGGACGAGCTGAAACATGCCAATGATTTGCTGAAAGCCTCTCAGGAGGAAAACTTGGAGATTGCTATTGAAAAATTGGCTCCCACGGCGGCCGTGACATCGCGTCTCATTAAAGCCGACATGTCGTTGACCGAACTGTACTCGTTGTATGTGAAAACAACCGAGGAACTGCAGTTGCAGAAGAAGGAAAAGGGTCGCTTACAATTGCAACTGAATGACATATTGCAAGAGCTCGAGGCCAAGGCACCGGTCGTCAGTAAACTACAGTTGGATCATCAGAAACTCGTCGAAACCAACAACGAACTGTCGCAACAATTGGAGAATATCATAGCCGAACGTGTTGAGGTTCGGGACGAGCTTCAAGACAGCATCGCGAAAATAAATCATTTGCAACGTGAGAATAGGAATTTGAAAATCAGTCAGAATGATCTCTCCCGTCAGGTCTGCTACCTACTGAAGGAAGTTGAACAAGTTCGAGGCGGATTCGCGTCGGAGAACGAACAATCGATTTCTTCCGACATGTCGGCCAACGAGGTGATATCAAAGAAGCTGGTCACATTCAGTGATATCGCCGAACTTCAGGAGACAAATCAAAAATTATTATTGTTGGTTCGCGATCTCAGCTCGAAACTGGAAGAGGTCGAAGAGGCGAAAAGTAGCATGGATCAAGCGTCGTACGAGGCCAAGATCGCGACGTACAGCAAACGTCTTCAAGAGATGCAAGAATCGCAAGAGTATCAGTCACAAATGCTCTCCATCAGCATGCAAAAATGTGAACGATACAAGAAACTGTACTACGACGCAATGCGAAGCTCCGGAAAGAACATGTCTCAAGTAATTGACGGATCGTTCAATGAACAAATGGATGTGGCCGATGACGAGAATGTCCAAAGTACGGCCACCAACAGCACGGTATCAAGTGAAGTGGTTGCCAGCAAAGACAAGCGAATAGGCGAGCTGGAAGATCGCATTAAGGAGCTGCACGATCAAATCAAGACCATGAAGGAAGAACACGAAGAGTATCGCAGGGAGAAACTAGTAAACGACAAACTAATGCATGAACAGTACGACAAGATGCGAACTGAATTGCGTGAACTCACGTCGGCCAATTGCAAGCTGATGTCCACGGTCGAATACAACAACGAGCAAATCAAAATTCAGCAAAAGAATGTGGCAACGTACAAAAAACAAATATCGACACTCGAAGAGCGCAACCGCAACTACGAGAAAACAATTATCAAACACGAACAGACAATCATGTATCTGAAAGATGAAACGATGAATGCCCAACGGAAGCTCGCGTCGGCCGAAGTGCAACTCGAAAATCTCAAGCAGGAATGCCGGCTGCTTCGCGACGCGGAAAGTAGGCTGCATCTGGAACGGGAATCATTGCTTCGCGAACGGCAATCACAGAACTTGCTCCTCAACAACTTGGAAATGATAAAGGTGAGCTTTGAACGCTCAGAGACCGAGGGTCGTCAGCGTTTAGAGGTGCGGCTTGATGAGTCGAATCGCGAGTGTTCAGCTCTCCGACGCCGACTGCAAGAAGAGCAGGATCGTTTCCGTGAATTAGCTGCCGATTTGAAACGCCAGACGGATACGGCCAAAGCCCGCATGGAAGAGGAGCAGCAAATTGCGCATAAATTGCAGCAAGACCTTGTCAACCTTCGCGAGGAGCTAGCGGCAAAGACGAATCAAATCGACGATCTGAGCAAGAAACTGCAGGAGAGTCTGACGCCCCACAAAAATGACAATCCAATTGCTCAGGCCAACAAGCGTGCACGCGAATACGAGCTGAAATACGCCGAAGCGGCGCTTGAGATTGAATCGCTTAGGAAAGAAGTGGAAGCAGCCCGCGAACACTCGCAACAGTACTGCAAAATGTCCCAAAGTTCCGAGCAAGAGCTAAAGGAGTTGCACGACCAATACTCGCAATACAAACTCAAAACGGAAGAGGAACTGAAAAATCTACGATCGCTTGAAATCGCTCTCAAGTCGCGCATCGACGAATTGGACACGGAGATTCAACTTCAAATCACCGGTGCCCAACTGTCGACCGGCAATTCATCCGATCAAATGCAAAAGGTGCAGACCGAGCTAAAGGACGCTCTGCAAAAACTCAGCGAGAACAATCGCGAATTGCGTGACTTGCGCGAGCAATGCAACAATCTGACTTCGTCGCTGCAGTCTGTCGAGCAGAAGTACGCTAATGAAATGATGTTGCATTCGACCGACATTCAAGAATTGTCGCGACTAAAGGAGGAAGTACACCGCATGCGCGCGGAGGGCGCAGAATTGAAAGCGGCTCGTGACAAGGCCACAATGATGCTGGAGGAGACGAAGAAGGGCTACGCAGATCGCGACGAACAATTGAAGAAGGAAAAGGATGAACTCGAGAACCGTTTAGTTGACTTGGACCGTCAAAACGCCACTCTACACGATCAGATTCAGGCCTTGAGCTCGAAATTGGCCTTGTCCAATGCAAACGGTTCGGCCAATGTCACAACCGACGATCCAATGAACGAATCGCAACCACACGAATCGTCTTTAAACGTGTCCTCATCGAACAAGTCACTGCTGGAAGACGAATCCAAGAATAACGATCAACTACTACAAATCATCAAGTACTTGCGCAAGGAAAAGGATATTGCCGTGGCCAAAGTGGACATTCTTAAATCGGAGAATGTGCGTTTAGTGTCAGAACAAACCATTCTTCAAAAGCGACTGGACGAATTGAATGCCTCGCTGAACAATGAGCGCACAAAGTCGGAAGGTGTTGTCGTAACGGCCACAAAACACGAAGAAATTCTTCGCAAGGTGGAAACGCTCAATGCCATGACCGACAGCAATCGAATTCTTCGAGAGGAACGAGATGCTTTGGCGGCTCGTGTCAAAGATTTGTCGGACCGACTCACCAAGGTCGAAGATGAGCTCTTCCCACTACAGGAAAAGATTCGCGAGCAAACGGCAAAGACCGACGAACTGCAGGCTGAAAATACATCACTCCGAACCGAAGCCGTTCGATGGAGACAGCGTGCAAATGCACTGGTCGAGCGTAGCAATAAAAACCCTGAGGAATTCAAGCGTATTCAAAGCGAGCGAGAAAGTTTGGCAAAGATGCTAACAGCCGAAAAGGAAGCCCTCAAGCAAGCTCACGAGGAGCTAAATTCAATAAAAGCGGACAAAACGCGCATGGAGACTGAAATTGCCAACCTGAATCGCCATATCCAAACAATGACAGAGGACAAGAAGAAATCCGTCGATGACTTCAACGCTTTGAAACAACAAAACTCACGATTGACTCATGAAATCATGGAGTTGAAGAACCAACTACTGCAAAAGGAAGAAGAGCTCAGGAAGATTGGCGAAGATCTTACCAGCAAGGACACTTCCTTGACCGAACTAAAGAACAAAGAGCTTCAAATTCGTAAAATTGCCAAGCGCTACAAGGACTCGTACTTCGAGTTGAAGAATCAAGTGGAAGGGAAACAAGCTGGTGGAGCGGCCGAAGGTGAAATTAGCAACCTTGGCGAGGGAACGTCGACCATGAAACAAGAAACCGAAAAAGAATTGAAGGAGAAGGTCAACGAACTCAATGCCCAAATAAAACAATCGCAAGAGGATCTTGAGAAAATCCGAAAGGAAAATGAAAACTTCAAACAGGTAATTGACAAGGAGGAGCGTAACAAAACGTTGCTCAAAGAGGCCAAGACACGAATCATGAGTCTGACTGAGACGAAGAATGCTGTCAGTCGTGAACTTGCCACGGCCAAAGCTCAATTGCAAAGTTTCGAGCAGAATCGGGACGACAACGATATGCTCATCAAGAGCCAATATGAGGCGAGAATAGCACGACTCGAGCAGGAGCAATTGAATCACGACAAAGATTCTAAAGAGACCATCGGCCGCCTGACTCGCGAAAATGAAAATTTGATGCTGCGAATAAACCAGCTGCAACGTCAGTTGGGACTACAGGTGTCGAAGCCGTCGACAAGTTCTAGTTCCAGCTCTGAGAAGGGGTCCGCCGAAACGCCACGAACTGCCAATGTGAAACCAATGTCCGGGCCAAGCGGACAACAATCGGCCACGGTAACACCGTGGAGGGGCAGCGAAACTCCGTTGGCAAGCATTCGGCCAATGTCCGTTCAGAATAGTCGAACGGCCGCTGTTTTGCCGACAAGCCAAACAAGCAACGTGGCTGCAGTCCAAGGATCTAGCAGCAGCGGTAGCGTAACAGCACTGGTTCCACCGCAACAACAGGTACACACAACCGGTAATAGTCCAGGCGAAGCGATGTCTTCATCCCCCACCAGCTCCCATACGGATTATATGCCAGCCACGAGCTCGGCTGCGGTGGTTGTGGCGGCCATACCTCCTATGGGTGCTAACGCTGCCGAAAGCTCGCAAGAAGCCGAAAGCGTTCCGTCTCAGAATAATGAATCCACATCATCATCGTCCCAAATGCTTGTGAGCGGTGGTCAGCAACAGCAAGCTGTCGCCCTAGTGTCACCCCGGGTCGAAGGCACATCTCAAAACATCGTTCCCCCGCAATCGGCTCAAATTCAAGAGACAAATCAACCTAGCACATCGGGAACCTCGAGTTCTTCTAATATTTCCGTTAGCAGTCATCATCAGGCATCGTCAAGCAACACGGTGACAACAACCCAAGCTGGCGGCCACAAGCGGCCACGAGATGTCGAAGGTGACAGTTCGACAAGCAACGAGGAACTGCCCGACAAAACTCCAGTTCTGACCAAGAGGCAGCGGATGCAGGCCGGCGAAGCAGCTGCCTACCAAGGCGGCGTGTCCGAATCCGGTCTGGACGTTGAATATCAAGTTCCAACCTCATCGCAACGCGATCAAGAAGACGACATTATCATTGTCGATTCGGAAGAGGACGATGGAATGGCCGATGAGGGCAATGCCGACGTAGATGACGGGCCGATGGAAGATGAGGCCGACAATGGTGAGGGCTACGAAATGGAAGAATCATACGAACAGGAGCCCGATATCGACGAAGGCGAGGGCGAGGGACCCGATATTGACGAAGATAACATTCAATCCGACAATAACGAAGTGGAGGTCGATGACAGCAGCGAAGTTCCAAATCAGTCGGGAACAAGCTCCAGCACAACTCACGTCGCTCCGGATGCTAGCACCAGCCAAGTTGTAGAGCAAAGCTCAGCCGATCAAGCTTCCGAGGGCCAAAATCCGTCGGACAGTCAACAGATCCCGTCCATAAGCAGCGGAAGTGAAGCGGCCGGTTCATCATCTCAGGCTTCATCTCAGAGTTCAAATTTGCGACAAGTTTCACCATTAACGCGACAACAGCAAGCAACACTCTTCATGCTCCAACAGGGTTTCGATGAAGTGGTTGACGATAGTATTGTGCCAAGCACGCCAACTTTATACGTTCCACGACGAGCCGATGGGTAAATATGAAATTTTTCTTTCACTGCATCCTCACAATTTCATTCGGCATTTCGTTGAGTCCATTCGAAATAATTAACGTTTTAGTTTCAGCGAAGCGGTCAGCTCACCCCATCCTCAAGTTCCGCATGGTCACCGATTCACTTTCTCGGAATCGTCAACATCCACCTCGACAGCTACCACTTCGCGACCGGGAGTCGGTGCCAGCGAAGGCATCGACGATACGCGTGTAGACTTATCGGAAGAGGCAAGCGGTCGAAGTGCCGTATCAGTCCAAGAATCATCTGAATCGAGCGCAACCGTGGCGGAGGGAACTTCGTCAACGGAAAAGAGCGAACAGAGTAATACTCAAGAAGCTGGACCGAGTCGCAGTGAAGATATCAGCGCTGAAGCGGGAGGATCGACAACAGAAGGTGTGTAGAGATTTTTGCAATTTGAGTATTGTGTCAGAAGCGAGTTATCGTCAATCGCTCATTGCTCTCTGTATTTTTTTATATCGAGTTAAAGTCAGAGTCATATCTCACATAAATTCTCTGTGCTCATCTTTTAGATGCAGAGTCGGCAATCGACGGTGCATCCACTTCCGATGTTCACGAAGGTGAATCAAGCCACATTGAAGAAGGTGACATTGAAGAAGAGGAGGGCATGGATGGTGTCACGTCAGAAGGTGAAAAGGCAAGTGCTGGTACTGACGAAACTGCAGAGGTAAAGCATCGAAGCACTTTCGACTCTTTGCGGAAAACAAGAGCTCCATTAATTTTCTCCCTTATTTTCATTGTTAATAGATCGAAGAAGGTCGCGAAGCAGAAGCATCAACATCTCCCACAATCAATACACGCTCACGTACGATACGAGGAGCACCGCCAACTAGACGTAACAATAATCGTAATCAGCAGCATCATCGTGGTGGTCGTCCAACACCAATCATTTGGCAAGATCAGAATCGTGGAGGTGAGAGCAGTTAATATTATAGGATGAACATAGAAATATTGATTGCATATTATACTTGTTTGCAGGCCGTCACATGAATCAGGGTGGGCCAATGCGAGGACCTGGCACCGAGCAGGGCAGTCCACAACGTGGAGGATTCCAGAATCAACCGAATCGCAGTCAGCGAGCACGTCGCATGCGTCGTCCTAGCTTCGGAAATCGCTATTGATTCAATTATTAGTGTAGGGAACTAGGATTCATCCGAATGATGCGTTGTTTATTTTTTTAAGTTATTGTATGCAGTTGGACGATGCATTCGGAGAGTACCGTAGCCTTTAAGCTATCTAATAAATTGAATGAAAGGAAAAACAAATTACGGCAATATGATGGAGGGAGTGTGATCTCGAGATCAATTTTAAAATCGGAGCCGAAAAAGTGTTAATCTCTAACTTTTACCATACGGAATAAACTCAACGATGTAGCTAGTCTCTCCAAAATAATATTTAAAAATTCGAAGTACGTAGTCCCTTGACAACTTTTAATTAAGGCGAAGTCTTTATAAACACTTGAAAAGTTTACTTTATTAAAAAAAAACCTCTGTTCGATGTTAGAAAATTAAAATTCAGGCGAAAGAAAAGTGACTTCATTAAGTACAATCTCCTCCTTCGTGTGTCGTGTATTGTTATACAATCCAAACAAATAAAAAAAAACTTGATGAGAAATTTGTGATTTGTGAATACTATATGAGGAAATGAAGTGAATGTTTCCCTCCTTCGGTATTTTATTTTGCATAAGTCAAATTAGTTTTAGCAGACAAAAGAACAAAAGCGGATACAAAAGCCAGAGTAATAAGACTACGAACTTACTCGTTAGTTGAAGGAAATATTCAATGAATTCGTTTCTTTTCATTTATATAAGTTTCATATATTGGAATTAATTATTAGACTTAATAAAAATAAAACAATATTCAATTATGTAGTTGACTTTCATTTGTTATGGGTTTTGGTTGTGTTGTGAAGATTCGATTCTCCGCTTATTGGGTTGGTATTTTATGATTTAATAATTGCAACTCGAGATTGATCATATTTGTACAAAAATGAACATTAAGAGAGGCAAATGAGTCAGTCTTGGCGAAGAAGGTCAGTTGTATATTATACAGGTTGTTGTGGCAATGGTCAGAAGTTCGTTGTGTGAGTGTGTTACATGTTGTGTTGTTGTGGTAGCGATGCTTCGAATACTGCAGTTCTTACATCGAGGGGGTTTGGCAGCTCTTGGCCGTTGAAAAACGGGTCGTTCCGGTACGAAGAACCGGCTGCCGCAGGAAACAAGGATGATGCCTCTAAGGGACCAGAAGCTTGCGAAACAATACCTGGTGGGTTGTTACCGAAGGGAGCACCCCAACTCCGCCCTCATGGACAAGACGCCGCCACCAAGACATGTCAGGTGTGATTTAATATAGGGCTTTTCATTAAGAGCGACGCATTTTGCTTTTTCAATTAAAAGACTTGTGGGTTAATTATGGAAATTATTTTGATTTCAAATGAAAGTACAATCGATGGCATTAATTATGGAATACGATATGGTTCAAATGTCCGCCGCGGAAGCGCTGGCACGAGTGAGTACGCTGGACCCAATTTTCCATGACTCGAGCAAACAAATCGGCCGAAATACCAGGAATTTCCCGTTTGCTGTTAGCCTGCAGCTCTTCTCACGTTGCTGGCTAAGACCCTCCATAGACTGTGCGATCCATCGTCAGATCGATCTGACGATGGATCGCCACAGAATATCTGACGATCGAAACTATGTGGAACTGTCAAAAAAATCGTCAACGATAGTCACATACACTGTGCGATCGATCTGACGAGCACAATATCGTCAGATCGATCTGACGACGGATTGCATCGTATATGGGGGCTATTATTGGCATAGACCAGCGATTTAATGTAACCCCAAAGAAAAAAGTCCAAGAGGTTAAATCGCACGAACGAAGCGGCAATTCGCGAGGACCGTTGCGCTAAAGGAATCACAACCCTCAGTATCGCACAAACATGAAAGCTCGTTTCACTCGTTTTGGACACTCCATGGCTATTTTTAATACACAAGGGTGCTCTGTGCACCAGGAATTGTTGATTCACAATCGGAGTCCACACAAGAGGCTGTTGCACCCAGAGCGAGCGAAGCGAGCTTTCATGTTTGAGCGATACTGAGGGTTGCGATCCCTTAAGCGCGAAGCGAGCATAGCGAGGGGAACCCCACACCAGGGACTGTTGATTCACAACCCGCAGTATCGCACAAAGTGTGCATTGGCAATTTCGGTTGAAACGAGCTGGGAGAGCTCCGCCCCTAGGGGGTTGCGACCCCCCGCATATAGCCCTAGGTCGCCCGTTTCACTTAACTAACAACCAACGTCAAACAGTTAGCGAAGATTCTAGATGGTTCGAGAATCGGCTAGTGCTCATTATCGATAGATCGAGACTATGGTGGAGCTTAGTACAGTGTGTGTCGTAAGAGAGACGTACTTCGTACATATAACAATATCATTGGTCAACACAACGCGTTGTATAGGGTTTTTCAATAGGGACGAGGCATTTTGATATGTCTCGAATAGGAGTGAAGTTGGCTTCGCAGTTCTTTCACATTTTGAAACGCCAGTCTATGGCATTTAATCATGGAGAGATACACGCTTCAACAACGTTTGCAAATTATTCAACTTTTGTATCAACGTTCACGTTCTATCGCGACTATGTTGCGCGCGCTTACGCCAATTTGCGGTCGACGAAACCGTCCAACAAGACGGACTATTGAACGTTTATTGCATAAATTCGAAACAACTTATGCATTACATAATGTCCCAGTGCCTGTGCGACAACGTAATGATCGAAATGAAGAAAATATCGTGGTCGTTCGAGAGTGTGAGCAGTCAAGGATGTCGATTCCACGCCGATCGCAGGCATGAACATCAGTGTCACCCACAGAAGAGAGAATAAGAGGAAACGAAAAAGAGCGAGAGAAATGAGTAATTCGGCACAAGTGAGGAAGTAGGAAGGGGGATGGAAATTTGACATCTCATTTGCTTCTATATGGACCGGGCGGGTGTTCCGCGGCAGAGAGACAGAATGGAATGTTATTGTTCACGTAGGATAAGTAGGAGAGGGGATGGCATCTCATGTGCTTCCTGTGCTTTTATATAGACTACGCGGGTGTTGCTGAGTGGAGGGCGTGTGTCTCTCTGTTTACTTTTTACTAGTTCGTACGATGGCTGCATGATAAGTACCCGTGTTTACCGACTGATAGCAACACTGACGCAAAATGTTTATGCCATCATGTAACGCCATCTTTACAATGACGACTGTGAAAATTTCAGACAGATTTATCGAGTAGTTTTTTTTTACAGCTGTTGAAATTCATCAAGTTCGTGTTTATTTGCAATCACGGAGAAAGAGCAATATCGATCAGCGATTCGATTTCTTTTTTGGATGGGAAGACGTGTGAGGAAATCAAAGTGAAGTTGCATGCCGTTTATAAGGACCATGCACCTTCGATGACTACCATCAGATATTGGTTTAATCAATTCATGCGAGGCCGAACATCCGTTTTGATGAAGAGCGCCCAGGCCGTCCGATTGAGGTGACTACGGAGGATATGGTCAATAATATCCATGATATTGTGTTAGCAGATCGTCGGATGAAGGTCGGAGAGATTGCTGACATTGTACACGTCTCAATTTAACGCATACAAAATATCCTTCACGAAAAATTGGGCATGAGAAAGCTATTGGCGAGATGGGTGCCGCGTTTGCTAACAGTGGAGCAAAAATGGAATCGCATGAAAACTTCGAAGCACTGTTTGGACATGTTTAAGCGCAATCCGAAAGAATTTCTACGGCGTTTCGTGACAGTTGACGAAACATGGATCCATCACTATACACGCGAGAAACGAAAGAACAGTCAAAACAGTGGATTTCACCCGGCGAAACTGCTCCAAAGAAGGCGAAAACGGTTCCATCGGCCGGAAAAGTCATGGCCACCGTTTTTTGGGATTCGCAAGGCATCATCTTCACCGACTATTTGGAAGGACAATCACGGGGCAGGACTATGCTGATTAATTGGATCGATTCCATGCTGAATTGATAAAAAAACGACCCCACTTGGCGAAAAAAAAGTCCTTTTTCGCCATGACAACGCACCTGCTCACTCGTCCGCAATTGGCACAGCAAAACTGGTCGAATTGCGCTACGAATTGCTGCCTCACCGACCATATTCCCCTGATTTGGCCCCCTGTGACTTTTTCCTCTTTCCAAACTTGAAGAAATCGTTGGCAGGAAAGAAATTCGGCTCGAATGAGTAGGCTATCGATACAACAGAGGCCTATTTTGCTGAGTTCGATAAATCATATTTTTTGGATGGCTTGAAAATGTTAGAATATCGCTGGACTAAATGTAGCTAACTGAAAGGAGATTATATTGAGAAATAAACAAAAAAAATGTTTTTTTGTAATGCGTTTTCTTGTCTAACGCGGGTACTTATCATACACCCCTCGTATGTGGTGGAATTACGTCCAGAATTTAGTGTACAGTAAATGGTGGTTTCATCTCCTTCTATATGTCTCTGTGGTGGTGTGTGGCAAATTTTGCGGAAGGATTTGACTCTCCGTCCGACTGAAGAACTGAAGCCAACCGATCATTTTAAGTGTCGCACATTCGCTAATTGGGCTCTGGACCAGATGCAAGCTAACGACGACTTCCACAAGAAAATCCGCTTTCCGGATAAAGCTCACTTCTGGATCGATGGTTTTTTTCAACAAGCAAAATTGCCGCATTTGGTCGAGTGAGCAGCCTGAAGTGATGCACGAGACACAACTTTATCCGAACAAATTAACTGTTTGGTGCAGTTTTCACGCCAACGGCGTCATCGGCCCATTTTTCTTTTTTTGATGAAAACGGCACACCAACAACCGTCAACGGCGATCGCTACAGGGTCCTGATATCGGAGTATTTTTGGGACCAGCTCGACGCTATGGACTTGGACGATATGTGGTTCCAACAGGACGGCGCAACGTGCCATACAGCGTACGACACAATCGAATCCATAATTAACCCACAAGTCTTTTAATTGAAAAAATAAAATGCGTCGCTCTTAATGAAAAACCCTATATTATTATATTATGTACATACGTTTATAGACATATTCATTCATATGCATATCATATCATACCCAATCATCCTACTCCCATCCCAATACAATGCATACTCTCAATCCTAACAAAACATATTGGGTGGTATGCATAATAATGAGGATATACTCAAGAGTGAAGTCTATTGAGGACATTCCTGAGTCTGCTATGTTCAGTGAATCGAGTGAAAAATTTGTATGCATAAAACTACTTTCCGCTCCACAGTGAAATTGAGTGGAATTCTGTCAACTTAGCTTTACTCCACTCGACTCACTTTATGCATACCACCCATTGTAATGTTTCCTCTGACCGAAGCTGGGTTCGTTAGATATTCTTGTGCTGAATCTTTTTTTTTCTTGTGCTGAGTCTTTTTTTTATGGAATCCCGGGTATTTGAGTAACAACTACTGAAAAGAGGTACAGGTACTCAAATTCCGGTACTCAGTACCGGTACTGAAAAAAACCGACTCATGGTTGAAAATACCGGTACTCAAATCCGGGGAACCCGGTACTCAATACTGGTACTAAAAAACGAGATACAGGTACTCTTAGTTTTTGGTACCGGTACTGAAAAAAACGGTACCAAACCGGGATCCCGATATTAGGAACAGGCCTAACTTAGAGCGACCAGGACTACCTTGGCTCAATTACACTCAGGGTGGTGCTCACGTCTGAATTCGCACCTGTCCCGCATCAATGACAACATTCAGAACTCCTGTCCAGCCTGTGGCCTCACTCTGCATGACGTTGAGCACATCTTCAAGTACCCTGCAGCACCTATTCGCCCTAACACCTATTGCACTATGGGAAAACCCTATTGAGGCAGCTGCTTTTCTCCACCTGGGACTTAGAGAACAACACCGAAAGTCAGAATTTATGACACACGAATGTAGCAGAATTCTGAAATTGTTACTACAACAACTAAGAACACGTGAGTCCACTACGTTTATAGTATCACAAACACTGCAGGTGATGAGAGCACTACCAAACAAGTTCGAACCCACATGTCTTACTTTAAAATTGTTGCCCTGAAAAGTTAGCATATTCGACTTACCTATTTCCTCCCTGTGGCCATCGTATTATTCATAGTAAATCTTCCAAGTACGCTACGCTCGCTTAGGGCTTAAATACCTGTTTACACACTTAAAATACACTGTCAAAGTTTGACTTAAGGCCGGTTGACACGTTCAAAGTGCACTTTGGCAAAGTATGACTTGGCCAGAATATCCACCATTGTGAATTACCACTTTGCCACTTGCAAAAAACGCTGGATTTAGCATTTCTAGGGAATTTATACCAAAACACATTGTTCAGACCACCGTAAATTGAATAAAAAACACCAACAACTCACTATTTCCCGCCCTTAGGGCCGGTTGACACGTTCAAAGTACACTTTGGCAAAGTACGTTGACAACCTACTTTGAGGTTACTTTGAACGTGTCAACCCCCTTCAAAGTGCTTTGAAGTCTCTAGCGTCCTATCAAAGCAAAGTAGGATGGTGCTCAACTTTCCATCAAAGAATTGATTGTAAATCGACAAGTTCACAGAAAAAAGTTGTTGGGGAGGGAAATAGTGAGTTGTTGGTGGTTTTTATTCAATTTATGGTGGTCTGAACAATGTGTTTTGGTACAAGTTCCCTAGAAATGCTAAATCCAGCGTTTTTTGCAAGTGGCAAAGTGGTAATTCACAATGGTGAATATTCTGGCCAAGTCATACTTTGACAAAGTGTACTTTGAACATGTCAACCGGCCTTTAACAAGAATATCCATAATCGTGAATTTTTGATCAAAATTTGACACGTTCACACAACTGTTACCACTCTGACACATGTAAAAATGCAGGATCTGGCATTTCCAGCAAATTCACACCAAAACGCATTGTAAAGAGCACCACAGATTCGATAAAAACCAATCCAAACCCGATCCTACCGCACTTTTTGTCTATAAACTTTTCGATTTTCTTAGCGACGACATTTCGCTTCCACCAGATTTTTGAAATCTAATATTTTTTTTTTAATTCTTTATACATGTGTGTGATTCCACTTTAAGAGCTCGCGCACACGGCAAATTTTTCAGTTCGCAGAAAAATTAAATAGTTTATTCGAAAACACACAGCAGACTAAACTATTTAGTTAATGCTGTGCGCGCGTTCAGAAGTTTGCCTTGTGCGCGAGCCCTTAATGTAAAGCGTTGAGCAAAATGAACACTATACCTATATTTACCGCCTGTGCTATGGAAGGTACGGATGAAAGTTAATTGAAATCACCAACGATTCTGGTGAAATGTAAAATACCACATTGTAAATCGGCACATCAAAAGAAAATACCAATATCGTAAGGTAGTGTTTCCAAATAAAAATTACTCCACGTATCAGCACGCCCTAAATTATCACATTTTTAGGGTGCAGTTTTTGCTAATCCTGTGAAAACAAAAAAATACAAAAATCTGCCGATCCAAACTACCCACAGACGAAAGAAAAAAAAACTGACATACAGCAGAGCGTCGTTAATTTGGATTTGATTCTGGCGAAAGAGGTTCATAAAAAAAATAAAGAGTCTGTACATGCAAAACTATACACTCAGTAGAGTAATTTTTCTCTAATTAAAGCACGTAATAAATACATGAATGGTTTTATTCAACCGCTTCACTTCTGTAATCAACAGATTTCATTATAAACGATTTTAGCACATTTTTCTTGCGTTGAAGACGTCTATCAGCCACTTTATAGTGCATTTCGCAAATCCGGAAGGGGTTCAATTAATCCGGACTATCGACGCTCTACTGTATAATGCAATCGTTATGGTTGGTTCAAAAAAATTAAATGTATTAAAAATTATTTCGTTTTTATTTTTTTTTTATTTTTTGTGTATTTTTTTCTCTTTCCTTTTACATTCGTTCAATTTCTCTTCTTTTGATTTTTTTCCGTCCCGTATTATCGGGTTAAGCGCCACACCCTCTCAGTCGAACCTTAAACCAAAACGATCCAACCGAATCAATCTTTCTCTCGTGTCTCGTTTATTTTTTTTCCTCTCGCTCGCTTATGTTTTTGCGTGTTATTAAATACGATTTTTCTTGTAATCATTTATTCTTATTTTGCCTTAAATAGGCAATCGCATTAAATTGCTAATCAATTGTTGTTTTACCTCTCTCACTTCTTTTTCGGCTCATTAGATATTTGAATTACGATTAATTTTATTGATTTCATTCCCCCCTTTGTGATTTACTTGTTTTTTTTTTCTTTTCGTATTCTATTAATTTATTCATTTAGCAAAGAATTTAAAGTTTTATACATAGTTTTATTTTTTCTTTTCTAGTACATTTTACACGTAAGATTTTTTGTTTGTTCACGTTATGTGTGTGTTTGTGTGTGTTTTGATGTTTCATTTCGCACTTTGTTAGTCATACTGTAAACACATGCTGGTATATTTTGTTTTTATTTTTTTATGTTTAGAAGTAATTTACTTCGCGTATGTAGAACGTATGGACAACCAAAAACAACGTGTACCAAGAAATATATAATCCAAATGATAGAAAGGAAAAAATAAAAACCACCCCCGAGAACATACATGCACACTCGTATCACCGTGCTCAAAGTTGTCTTGCTGTGTTCACAACACATACATTTTCCCTGTCGAACCGTTGTAAAAATATGTTGAGGAGAAAGAGCATGTGTTTGTAAATGGTAATTCGTTACTCGCATCATTTATATGTATCTATTTATCTAAATCCACAGTTACTGTCTGGCTGCTGCTGCACTAGCTGTTTTTTTTCTTTTCGCATATACATAGTATGCGCGATAGGTTCATGTTGTTATATAATATGAAACTAATGACTTTATTAGAAATTAAGATTCAATTTCTAACGATCGATATGCAAAAAGAACGGTACGTAATGAATTTCGAATACATTAACTTGCTGCTTATGTACGTAGTAGTACGTACAGTAAATTTAAATGCCGGAAAGAAGAAAAACAAATGCAAACGTAATATAGATTTCTTAAGCTCAGTTCATTTAATAAAAAAGAGAAATATGCAGTTACTTAAAAAGTAAGATATTAAAAAAAATTGTTTATATAAAAACAAAAAAATTGTATTTAACTCCTTGACTCTTGTGTTGTATTATCTCTTGACGATAACCATCTCATTGTTGCTTTTTTTCATATTTTATTCTTTTTGCTAGATGTCGACTTATATTTCGGTTTATTTAATTTTTTAGTTTTATAATATTGGTTTTTTTTTGCCACCTATAAGCATAAGTAATAAAGTATGGTTGTGTGTGTGTTGCTGTTTAAGAATAATTTTGCTTCCGTTTAATTTACGCTCCTGTTTCTTAAGTGTTGAAATTATCTTGGCAGAAGAATTTGTTGATAAATCTTATTCTTAAATTCATCCATTTTGTAATTTCCAATATTATATATTTATTTTAATGCAATCGTATTATGGTTGCGCAGCAAATTTGAAGAAAAAAAGAGTTTTGCGCCAGATGATTGAGATGTTGTGCTCAAATGTATAGGTTGATTTCGGTTTTGCTCGCATTCTTCTTGATTATCCTCTCTCCGTTCAACTTTCCATAATTTGCATTTAGGTCTCTTCTCTTTTTTGTTTTCTTCTTCATTAATCAATATATTTAAATATATAATTATTAATAAACAATAAGCAACGGGACGAGGTATGATGTGCTAGATTTTATTTCTCAAGAGCTGTATTGGTCTTAATTGCGATGACGCATTCTTCACCACAGGATTTCAAGACAGTGCACTGAAAATGGAAGAAAAAACAACAATGAGAGCCTTTGAAAAAGTAACATTAATAGAAAAGAAGCAAGTATGTATGTAAATTGTATTGTACGGGTATGTATGTAGGTTGATCAACATTTTAACAAGTTGCTAAAAGATTTTGGAGAGTGATTGACGATCAAATGACTGACATATTTTTGAATGATTTGCCAACATTTTATAACGATAGCATAAGTTTGGCGCGCGTCACTGGCCGCGTTTTCGCGAGCCTGATATTGTATCACTGATTTAATCATCAATGGGGGGCAAAAGACCTTTTCCATAGTCCTTCTCCTCATGGGCGCCCCCTGTCTAGGTCTTGGTGGCTGAGGCCCAATTAGCACAAAAAGCACCATTTTGAAGCCACAAACCTCGTGAAAATTTGTTTTTGGCTGATAGTCGGAAAATACAGGGGATGCTGCCTATATCCAACCTGAGGAAGCTAAGGAAATAAAGCAACTCCCTAATCCTCACCCCCGACACATCCCCCAGATTGTAAAAAAAAGGCCTTGCCCAATGTACGATGTCTGGTCCTAGCAAGGCCTAGGCATTCGCATAGAAAGATCTGTCTAGGGCGGCGCACCTTCTGGCCGAAATATTTAGTGCGTCAGAAAGTATCCCTGCATCGACGCCATTTCGGCCACATCGGTGAAAATCGTAATGTAAAAATCCTCCACCACCTCAACCAAATTGATCACGTCCTTGTTTGCAAGAGATCAATTTCGACTACCGTGCATGGGCCCTCAAGGGCGGCAGTATACGCCACCGCTGTAGCATCGCTCAGACGTTCATCAACCGCAAAGATTTTGGGAAGGCTGATTCACTCAATTGATGCACTGAGGAAATTCTACATCTGTAGGTCGTCTTCACCAAGTGATGATCTGAGTTGCAGTTTGCTCCCCGATAGGAGCGGACATCCATCACACTAGAGTGATGGATGTCCGCTCCTCACTCTAGTGTGATGGATGTCCGCTCCTATCGGGGAGCAAACTGCAACTCAGATCATCACTTGGTGAAGACGACCTACAGATGTAGAATTTCCTCAGTGCCCCCCCAATTGAGTGAATCTGAGTTGCAGTTTGCTCCCCGATAGGAGCGGACATCCATCACTCTAGTGTGATGGATTGGATTGACGAAGATTCTGGAAAATAGAAAAAAAAACCGTACTCAGAACGAATCATTGGCGAATATCAATCAAGGCGATTTCAGACCTGATCGATCAGCTCTTTCCGGTCAAACTGATATTCCAGAAGTGCTGGGAATACAACGTAAACGTATACCAAATCTTTGTCGACTTTAAGCAGGCATACGAGGGTATCGATCGCGGTATACTGTACAAAAAATTAGTGCGACTGACAAAGATGACGATGACCAACTCCGTCTCACAGGCCAGGAGGTCTGAAACAGAGCGATGGATGGACTGGCACCGACGGCTAGCACTGGAATACGCTATTCGGGCTATGAATATGGACAACAGCAAGACGCTACTATCAAGTCGACACAATTAGCAGCGTACGCCGACAACATTAATATCATGTCCCGAAGATTGGCAGACGCAGAAGATACGCATACGCTCGATACCGCTGCAAAAGAAGCTGGACTACGTATCAACGAGGGTAAAAGTAAAATAAATGATGCAATCGACGACAATGACACCTGCAGCATCAATGTGGGAGGCCTCAACAACGAGTTCGTGAATGACTTCATATACCCGGGTTGTAACTTGTCAAGGGACGCCAACGAAACTGGCGAAATGGCTCCAGTGTGGTCACAGAATCTCTGTGACACACAATGGAATAACATTCAAGCTTGCCAAAACGCCGCTCTCCGTACTGTGACTGGCTGTCTCCTGATGTTATCCCAGGACCATCTACATCAGGAAACAAGGATGATGCCTCTAAGGGACCACAACAAGCTTCTTGCGAAGCAATACCTGGTGGCTTGTTGCCGAAGGGAGCACCCCAAATCCGACCTCATGGACTACACGCCGCCACCAAGACATGTCAGGCGTGATTTGAGGGACCTCGACAGAGACGTCCAGAGGTACAAAAGGGTTCCCTATGACAACAACGCATACAGATCAGCCATTACAGCAATACACCACGAGTAGGTACAAGCATCAATCGCGGGACTAGCTCCAAAGAAATTTCTCTCGACACAACCACCAGCCATTTCTCCCGATAAGAGAATACTTCCAAGAGCAGCGAGCACGACACTTGCCCAACTTCGGTCGGGCTGGTGTTAGCGTCTAAACTCCTACCTATCTCGCATTGACCGGGATATCACGAACACATGCCCCGCCTGCAATGGTACACCTCACGATGTGAACCACATTTTTAATTGCCCAGCTGCACCCACACACCTGATCCCCAGGTCGCTGTGGGAGAACTCCGTAGAGGCAGCTATCTTCCTATCACTTAACACCGAGGAAGACGAAGAACAACACAACATGTAACACACTCACACAACGAACTTCTGACAATTGCTACAACAACGACATGAAGCGACGGATACAGTTAGCTAATAAGACTTTTTCCTCGGTTCTCCCCATAATGAAATCGAAGCATGTGCACAGAAAAACGAAGCTCCAAGTGTACAGAACCATTATAGGACCAGTGCTATGCTATGGCTGCGAAGTATGGACCCTAACAACTCAAGCCTCCGGAAACATGCTAGACACATTTGAACATAAGGTTCTACGGCGAATTTTCGGGGCTGTTTGCAATCGAGATGGATGGCGCATCCGGTACAACCATGAGTTGTATGAACTGTACGATGAGCTGGAAGTTTCGAAAATCGTTAAACTACAACGACTTCAATGGGCAGGGCATATACAACGAATGAACGATGATCGTATGCCAAAGAGAGTGATGAATGCAAAACGATTTGACGGAGCGAGACTGCCTAGACGACCGAGAGCTCGTTGGGAGAGCTCAGTATATGCAGCCGCAGAGCAGCTACTGGGCTTCCAAAATTAGAGGACGCGGTCACGTGACCGAGATAATTGGTGGACAACGATCCAGGCGGCCAAGGCCCGACGCCAGGCTGTCGCGCCACGATGATGATGATTCAAACACATGTTCTCTCTTTATATTTGTATCGGCATCGGATTCTTATTATAAAGATATCACGGCTCTGGTTACGACCGCCTGTAAACTCCTTGATGTCACCGTATACGGCGTCTAAGTTGTTACTTCATGCGGCTTCCTCTGCTGAGGCTAAAAGAGAATTCGCATAAACTCTTTTATCGCGTCGCACACTACGCTGAACTTCTCGAGCTTGCTGACGGTAAAGGAGTTCGATGCTGCTTCGATTGTCGTCTGATGCTGCAGCCAAACGAACCTTCAGTGTTTTTCTTTCAACAATCCGCTCCCATGAGGCGTCGGACATCCAGGGCTTATTCCGGCAATCCGGGTTGGTGCCAAGGATGGTATCTGCGCTATCAACGATTTTTTTATGGCATCCCAGTTTTCATTTGTCACTATCTAGTACGGCGCACGGCTGCAATGCGCAATCGAACATTATCACAAGATAATGGTCTCTTCCCATCATAATATATGATATATACCTGCACAGGTCTAACATACTACGTGTTGCCCCGCTGCACAGTCGTCCAGACTTGTACAGTTGTGCCTGTACAGGTATATCTCAAGGTAAACCTGAACGTAAATGGCCGGCTTAATGTGGACAATAAACCGACGAGCGACAGGGATGATGATGATGCCGTCAACCTTTCGTTAGGTGAAATAGCCGCTCTCATAACTGTATTTTGTTCTTGAGTGAGTGGTTCAGTTGTAGCAGCTTTAGATAACTTGAAAAAGTTAAGTCTATACTCAAAAAATCTTGCCAATCTTTAGACTTAAATAACTCTGACAGCCAGTCTTTTATGAATAAAGAATCACTTTTTTTTTACTTTTAATGCACTTAAGAGCTCTTTACACTTCACCGTGAACGTGAACATGAAAATACAAATTTTCCACGATCAACAGCTCCGTGAAAAGCTTTGACAGTTATCGCATGGTGGGAATTATTTTTCCTGTTCACGATCGTATTTACAGTTCACCGGGAACATGAACTGAAATATGCACGTCGTTTCTTTATGAAAAAAGTAAAAGTTTCGGTTGTAAAAAGGAAATAATGGAGGATATTAGGTAGAGTTTGGAAGCTGCGGGAGCACTCGCGGTTTTCAGTTTACATTGAATTTAAATAGAACCAACCGGCCACACGGGGACTGTTGATTCACAACCCTTAGTATCGTACAAAGTGTGCATGGACAATTTCGGTTTGGAACGGGCTGCGCTAGCTCCACCCCTAGGAGGATGCGACGCTCCGTATATAGCCCTAAGTCACTCGTTTCACTCCTATTTGCACCAGCATCCGTTTCGTCCTAGCATATCTGCATCAGACATTTTTTTGTCTATGTACAATACAATTTCGGTTTCAAATCGAAACAAGGTATGCGGAGGAAAGCGAAAATAACCATGTACATACTCACTTTCGTTTTTAAATGAAAGTGATAATTGAATGCGAATCGGACTCAGCCGAAATTTTCCATTAATGGCTATTTTAATGGTGCTTTCCGGTACCCCGACGTGCGAGCATAGCAGATCTCATGGCCGGACTCGCGGCGGCCAGATATCAAAGAAATCCCAATTTAGCTACTCACAACCATCTTAAGTCCATCGTAGGAGCAGGCTATTGGTGTGTGGCCAATTGAGATTTACATATACGTGACTTTATCTTGATATAATCACATAAGTGAGTGGGATGCTTTAGTCTTACATCTGGATCCGATAAAATTACATTTATCATTCCATCCTACTTTCTTAATTCGGCAGTTACAACAACTCCTTTTTGTTCTCTTAATTGTTGTTATTGTGTTGTCACCTCATAACTCTTTTCCGTGTTCGATTATAGTACTATTACGTTGTATTCGTGCAATCGATGAGCGTGTTCTTATAAGTAGGACCATTCAACATGTTTAATAACAGTCTTCTGATTTTCACACCTCCTCCTTCTTCGTGTAAATATCAACTTCCGGTCTCCTTTTCATTCTTTCAGTTCAAATGTCCCTTTAAAGCGATTCTCCCACCCCGTCAAACCTTACGATTTATAATACATATATTTATAATCAAAACACAATTATATTCGTATCAAATGATTCATTCGATTATATTATTTCATAACTAAACAAAAAAAAAATAGTTTTTTTTTCACGATAAACAACTTTTCAGAATGCAGTTGCAATTCGAACGTGAACAGCATCGTGGAAAAATATCGTGGTGAATTTCACGTCTCGGTCGTTCACTTTCACGTTCGCGCGTCTACACTTCTCTGTGAAACGTGGTGAAATTGATTCCACGATGAATTTTTCTGTTCACGATGAAATATACGGGGAATTTAAAAAAAGTATATGAAATATCAATATTAAATTGTGCAAATATATTCAAACTGTAGTTTATGGAATCCTTGATTTATTTCAATATAATCCCCGGACGTAAAATGCCATTTTCATAGATATTTTTCAAGAAAACATTTTTCCATTTTCACGTTCACGGTGAAGTGTACAACGCCCTTTACGTGAAACTACAAACCCAACTAGAGTCAAATCGTCGTGTGTCTCTCCCATTTTTAAGTAAACTAAAATGTATTCAAGCGTGTCTCTGGCGAAAGACCGGGACTGAACAGTTTTTCCGGATCGATTTTCGATTGTGTCCGACCGACTGAACAGTCCAATTTCTACATACGCGATTCGTAAGTCTGGAAGGTCAGGACTGATCAGTTTTTGTAGGACGGAATTCCGGATTGTATATGACCCACGGCAGTAATTGGCTTTGCCCATAACAATCTAAGCCCGGCCAGGCACTGTCGAACACAAATACGAACATGATCTCCGTCGACAATTTCCTCAGATTTGTGTCAAGTGTGTACAGCTATTCAGAGGAAATCTTAACGCATCATCTGAGAAAAGGATTTCTCAAGCGAATTGTTCAAGACACTTCACCAAAATCTGAAGGAAATTGTCGACTGAGACCATGTTCGTGTTCGACAGTGTATGGCTGGGCTAAGAGGTATCGCATGTTTTCCGACAAACGTCAAACTCACAGGAACACAAGAATACAAAAGTATTTAGTATACACTCCCGCGAACATGGTGACATGGGGCTGCACCTGCGAATCTACGAAACAAGGCACTAAGAAGTTCCAAGATTTGTTTCAAAAATAATAAAGGGTCAACCAGGACAGATCCTTTTCACCTATCAGGTCATGAGTTGAAGAACGGGTGTTTGAAGTGAGGGCTTTTGCGAGCGATGGACAATTTTCCTCATATGTCGTACGTGGTGCGAAAGATCATTGACCTGAGTGTCTCTGGTGGTTATTTCGAATGTTTTTGACGATTTGAAGAACTCAATATATAACACATTATAACAAGTATCATCTTATCATTTGCCACACACTTTTCCTTTATCAGTATTTATGACTAGGCTAGGAATATCCACGCTTTTCGTACCACACATTTGATCGATCAATCATTGCAGCATTGCAATGACCTCTAGCTGACTGTCAAGGGTTTTTGTTTACCAGTGTTTGTGTATCAATATTTTTATCAACAGATTGGACGAACGTTAAATAGGTGCATTCGATTCGTTTTGGGCTGGATCATGAATGAATAAAACGGCATGGATCTCAAAATTTAACAGTTGGTAGTACTTACTAAAATAAGAAGACAACGTCAAAGTAATGGGAGTTGTCAATTACCCAGAACGAGCGAAGCGTACAGCCGCAGTTTAAATGCAAATTGAATGAAATGCGTGTTTTGTGCACGTATCTTGTTTACGACATGTAAATTTTTCAAGCATGCAATTCACAATTGAATACGTATACAGCACACGCATCTCTTTAAATTACATGACACCTCTGTCAGCCAATTAACGTTCAAGAACTGTCAAGATAGATATTCAGGGCGACAACTCTTTAGATGCAATGGCACGACCCAGCTGCACAGATGCAACGAGATCCAACAACAGACCGGATCAAAGACCGGTCTGCAAATTTGTATGAAGATCCAATGAGATCCGGCGTATCGAATACGCATAATATGTAAACAAAACAATACTTACCAAGAGTTCTTTGCCAGCCTCGAAATCAGATCGGAGTTGATTGCCCAAATCACCATCTGGCACCTTAAGATCTTCACGAAGATCACCATTTTCAGCCATCAAGGTTAAGTAATTGTCATCACTAATATCAGTCAATTGATAATCTTCGCGCTTAACGTGTGGCACATCCATGTTGTGAGTGGATGGACAGATATCTTCATACCTAAGATAGGAAAAAGGATCAAAAAGAAAGTGTTACATACATGCTCATATCCAGAAATTCATACAAAATTCAACGAAATGTTTTTTTTAATGCAACCATACTTACTTTTTGCTGTTGAAAATATCAATTCCAACCATGTGAACTTTGGCGTGACCGTGCTTGCCGGTCTTTGATGTCGACATTTCAACAATTTTGCATGGACGTCCCTTCAACATAACGAAACCGTTCTTACGCAATGCCGAGCACTGCATTGGGAAAGTGGATGAAGCACCAGAATCTCCGGTTTCGAAGTGAGTATCATCTATATCTGCCATTGTTGCTGCTGTTTTTTAGTGTTGTGTACGACAAAAGACACCAAATATGATTTGGGGGTGGTTTATCTGTTGGACGAAATTAAAATAATTATTTTATTATTATTTACAATGGTGTTTGTAATATTTATACGTAAAGTATGGGTGAAAAAATTCCGACGAATTATGGAGTGAAAAAATAGTATTTTAAACTTGTGTACAAAAGTCGACTATTGGCTTATTTGTCTGGTTTGTTAGGTGGAAATTTAAATCGTATCTAATACCAAATTAATGAGCTTTGGAGCCACCGGTAGCTCAGTGCGTAGAGGCGTCAGTCTCATGTCTGACAACGGTCATTATGAGTTCAAGTCCCGTCCACGGCGTTCGTGATGTTTGGCGGCTTTCACACGACGCTATACGATACGATATTTACTCGTACGAGATTTTCCCGAAATCAAAACAGCGTTTCACACGGCGCCATTCAATTTTCTCGTATCGAATAGTTTTCGTTGTGAAAAAGCTACGGCAAGCAGTCGCCGTCATAATAAGCTCCGGCGAATGTTTTCCGTAGTGAAACGAAGGCACATTCGATTAGTTAGTAGCACTGACGACGTCGACGTTGAATGTATATGTTGGACCCACCCATTCCATTTGACAAAAGAATGAATAAGTGGCGCTTTAGAAGGTACTGGGTCCATCCTTTACTGATGAGTTACTGATGAGTACCAATCTTAATTTCGCTTTATGCAATGTCGATGATTTAAATAATACATACTACATTTTGCCAAATTGATTTGTATTCCATTTATATTTACGTTTTGAATAATATTTTTGTACCAAATAAACATTACTTGCCACATTCTTGTCTTTTCTTTTCATCCCACATCTCGAACTCAGGATACATATTTTCTAAAATTTCTTTCCATGCATTTTGTGTAGCTACTTTATTTTTCTAGCTATTCAATAATTTACCCCATAAATTAGGTCTTTCTTCAATTAGGGAGATAGAAAGTCCCGTTGAAATGGGTAATTCGTTTCCACCCATCTTTAAAAAGAAACAAACGTAATAAAAATCGAGCACTACAAAATCTAATCAATCGGCGCACCTGAAGTTGTGTGCCTAAAATGATTTTGAGCTTTATCGCATCGTGCACGTCGTGTGAAAGCAGCCTTTGTGTGCCGGGCATAATAAGCCACAACCTCTTCTGACTTGTCGCAGCTAGGCGTTCACATGGGAGCAGCAAGTGCATGCTAGCAACGTGCATCGTCCGAAACTGGTTTATGCCAACATAACGCCAGCTAAGCCACATGAAATAGTTGACTGATTTGAAACAGACCTGCCGCCACTCACGGGCAACTGTGCTGGGATATCGGCAACTCTGGAACCGTCACTAAGTGTTTTCGAAACCCCAAGAACCAGTACAATAAGATAACGTCCCCTAGCCTTCGATTAATCTCTTATCTAAAACAAACCCCAACTCCTGGTTTCCGGTTGAAAATTCATCCTGATGCCGGATGGTGAGATTTTGACAGCTAGAACTGTTTACTTTTGCAAATTCAAATGAAAACAATGAAAGTGGCCATAAAGAACAGAGTTCCTGGAAATACATTCGATAGAAGAGAATTTGCAACAAACAGACCGTACTAATACAAAATAGATTCGTGGACGGTAGAATTCCGCCAAGAAAACCAGCTGATTTTGCCATAATTGTGGTTTGAGATAAGTCCCACAATTTATGGCTTGGTAATTTGTATGAGAAAACGAAAATGCATATCGGGCCGTTTATAGTTTCGATTAATTTGTGTCCCAGTTAACAAAGAGTTTAATCAGACATTGAAAAAACGGGCCATACCCAAACCAAATTTTGAAAAAAATTTCGTGTTTGTGTCCTCTGTGTGGATAAACATTGCACCAAAATAGAGGTGTTTGTGGTTATTTTCGCACATACACCGATCTTACAAACTTAAAGAAAATTTTCCTAGTATAATTGCTTGATATTGACCATCTCTGTCCTATCAAATAACCAATTAAATCTTCGACTTGGGAAAACCAAAATTCAAGCATTCATTGTTCGGGAAAAGTCAACGCGGCGAACATTTCGAAATCACCCTCGAAAGTTTTGGCAACTGGCCAACACTCTGACACCTCGAGAACATTGACCCTGGCATGTAAAAGTCCATTTAATTAACTGACCCCGCAATAAATCGTGTGCAGGACATTTCCTTGCGATGACGTTGGGAGGACGAACGACCCTGCTATGTCCTTGTCTCGAAAAAGACATCTGTCGCCAAAGAAATGACTCATCGGTGAGAACATTCCTTTGGAGGGCTACAACTGCAGCCCCGGTCACGTAAACTGACCGTTGCTGCCTCCCAAATTCTCAGCCACGAATTGGTACAAAAAATCCATCAATAAAAAATGACGTTGATTGCAAATAAGAATTCAAGGCGAACATTTCCTTCCAGTGGCTAAGGTCGCGGGCACACCACCAACAGCCACCGATCTTGCAATCTCATCGAGAAAGCGGCGAAGAGCGCGACAACGACCACCAAGACGCGAGATGACGATAAGCCGCGTCTATCGCAGACGTCATCGAAACGTTCAGTTTCTTCTTTCCTCATGCGCTTTCTCCATGACACATGTTGACCCCAACAAAGCGGTCCACCTTCCGAGGTTTCTTGCCCCAAAAACAACAGAAACCTGGAATTCTTCGCAGACACGAAAACACCTGGCGGAATCGCCACTTTGGCTGTGCTTTCGAAAAATTTGAAGACACGCGGCCATTCGCCGCCGCAGTTTTTCCCGATACGCACACAATCAAGATGTGTTGATTCGCCGCACAAACACATTCCGTGGGAGCCGTGTACGTACGCAAGGCGCGCAAAATAAAAACCAACACTAGCTGAAAAACAGCGTCGCGATGCGAATGTGTGTGCGTTGTGATGTACGGCAACACAGCGAAAAAGGCCAGAAACGTGTCGCAGCCGTGGTCTCGACCGGCGACGAATCACTTCCTTTTTCTACTTTTTTCGTGAAACTTTTATCGGCCGCAATGGTGGCACCCAAAAATGTTGCACTGGTCCCACAAAGTTGCTCACAATCATCGGCATCCGGTGCCATGTATGTCACTGTCATTTGTGGAAACGACGGCCGGTCGATTGTTGAACGGCTGCGCCCATAAACAAAAATCGTCAACCTGCACACGTTTCTTCACCAGAGTCCCGGCGACTTGATGGCAAAGTTGATCCTCTCCGACGTGTGCAAAGACTGAATTCTTGCACTAGGCAGTATTTTCCGTAGTGCCAGCCAGGCGGCCTTCAGACTCGCGGAATGACGAAGAAAAAACGTGGAGCAGACAAAACAGCAGCCAACTAGTCAGCGGCCTCGTATTGCGGATCGAATTCCTTGCGAAAAATCCCTCGCAAGCCACAAAACACTTGATTGAAACTCTGGCCTGTCCAACGGCGGGATACCGGGCGGACGAACGTCTGTCTCTGCGGGGGGCCTGTCCTAACCAAGTAAACTGTCGACGGTGGCCACGAACAATCAAATCGCCAAAATTTTATAGAACACAACCAGACAAAAACTCGCCGAATTACCGACTGTGTGTACACAAATTGCAGGGAAACAACACAAAAACTTAAACACTCGACGATACGCACAAATGCCCGAGCAAAATGATGGCAAGAACGCGACTTTTTCACCGATTTTTCAGGAAATTCTACAGGAGCCAACTCTACTCACATGTGATTAAAATGGTTGTCGTAACCAGAAGATCGCAAAGGCGCTTGTGTAGAAGTTTCGTTGTGTCGCGCTCGGCCAAACCTCGCGATGTTGGTAGAGAGGCGACATCGACTTCCGGCGGCGGCGCGGCGTAGTGATGTTGTAGTTGCTGCGAAATGCGGTTGCTTTCCGGATACAGCGGTTCCTTAGGAACCGTTCGGTTTGACTTCAATTTATTTGCAGTTTGAAAATTATGTTTTGTTTTTGTTGGCAAAAGTTCTTGTTCCTTTTTGCCGGCCAAAATGTCTCAGAGGGGCAGTGTAGCATATTCAAGTTCTGGGTCACAGGATCTCGACTGACTTCTTCTGATTTCGTCAATATTTCTTTTTCAGATTAAAGACCGGTTGACACGTTAACAAACAACCTTTTAGTTTCCGGGGCCCGGGTTGGGGAGATCACTTCTCACTCGGATTTTTATCAATTTTCACTCACGTCACTCTAAAGGTTCAAACACACAGAACGCGTTATAATGCGGCGTTCGGCGTTTCTGTACCGTTGCGTTACGGCGGTACGGTTGTATTGCATTGCATTGCATCATCCCTGCCCCACACGTGGCGTTATCACTCAGTGTTACCTTTCGGAACGCGACGTCAACTTTTCGGGTTGTACAAAATTACAAAAGTAATGTGCGTTACCGGCGTTCTCCTCATCAGAACTACCAACGCCATCTAGATAGACAGGCCTGCGCTCAGCTGATCGTTATGTCATTATTGCCTTCGTCAAGGCCATGCCAAGGCAGTGACTGCACACGACGATGTTCCCGGCACGACAAATGTTTACAATTGGAATTGCGCCAGACGGCATTTTATATTACGTTTACACTATCCCCAGATTACTTCATCTGCGCCAGCTGAGATAATCTGCGACTGTCAAATACATACAATTTTGAACTCACCACACCCAGATTACGCTGCAGATGAAGTAATCTGGGGATAGTGTAAACGTAATATTAGTCCTCTAAAAACACACTTTCTGGACACTTGCACCAATTTGGTCGAAGCCGCAGCCCCGGGGATCAGTCGCAGAGCATCGTGGAACAGTTCACACTTGACAAAATGCATCTTTTGACCGCACGACACACTTTCATCGCGCACGTCTTTGTTTTCTCGGATCACTAGATGATATTTAACTAACAAAGAAACACTCAACGCGGAAAACGAAAACTAATCACGGAACGCACAAATACCGGGGACTCGCCGCCATCAGTCGCCGACCACTGGATTGTGGATACGATGGCGTCATCAAAGGAAATAATTGCGTCAAAACCAGCTGAGCGCAGGCCTGTCTATATAGATAGCGTTGGAACTACTCATGATTCCTGTACAAACTCAACCACAGTACTGGATCGCCCGCCCAGATAACGCTGCGTGTGTGACGTAGCCAATATCGGGACGTTCCATGAGCGCTGCGTTATAACGCGCTCTGTCTGTTTGAGCCTTAAAAGTCTAGAAATTGCAAAAAGAAAATTGTTTCTCAATTTTTTTTTCAATTTTTTTTTGTTTGTTTTTCTTTTTAAATTTTTTTTTTAATGATTTATACTGAATATTTGGTATATTGGAGGCCTGGAAAATTGAAACATTCGCAAATCCCCTTGTGTGAGCTCCGCTCGCTCCGCATTTAAGGGATCGCAACCCTCAGTATCGCACAAACATGAGCGCTCGCCCTGCGTGCAACAGCGTTTTGATCAGTTTTAAACATACCAAACATTCAGTATAAATCATGAAAAAAAAAATAAGGAAAACAAAATTAAACAACAAAAAAAAAAAAATTAAAAAAATCAAAAATAAAAAAGAATTAAGATTTTTTTTTCAAATTTGAGAGTTTTATGGCTGAATTATAGTATGCGCGAACAACGCGGCTTCTGCTGTCAAATAAAGTTGAACCAATGTATTTCAGATGGCGATAAGTATACTGTGCGCGAACAACACGTCGCTCACGTCGGAAAAGTTGAGACGAGTTCAACTTTGTCGCAATCAACGAGCCGCGAAATATCAATTCACAATAGGCATGTGGTTTTAAACTGTGGGTAATCATTTGTTTTGTTGTAAGTTACTGTTATGCGCTTGGAAGTGCATGTTTCTATTCTTAATTCAAAAAAGTGTTTCAAGTGTGTTAGGAAGCCAGTTTTTCACAGCTCAAATGTGTCAAAAGAACGCGAACAAGAGATTTGACTATAACTGGTTGAACAGCTGATTTTCGTTGACTGCGACTTGTGGACGTAATTCGCGCACAGTATAATTCCGAGGTTAGGGTGACACGAGCAATAAGTGACAAAAATCCGAGTGAAAAGTGATTTTTCCACCCGGGGCCCCGGAAGCTAAAAATATCCCCATCTTAAGGTCGCCAGACTTGATCGCGCGGAGCCACAACCGAACTTCGATCCAACCATCAAATATAGAACTGCGCAAATGAGGAGATTTTTGGTCCATCCCATATACAAAATATATGAATATGGACGGGCGTATAGTTCGATGTAGTAGTGATGTGTAACACAGTAACGAGTCGCTCTTTTTTAACGACTCAACAGAATGAGCGAAAGATTCGACACAACGACATAGCCTCCGATTCGTTCAATTCAAGAATGACACACTGTAAAATTAAATACTACGTAACGCATAGAAAATCCACGCTCATTCAAAATTTCTGATTACATATATGTATTATATTACGTTTACACTATCCGCAGATTACTTCATCTGCGCCGGCTGATTTAATCTGGAACTGTCAAATACATACAATTTTAAACTCACCACACCCAGATTCTGGAACTGTCAAATACATACAATTTTAAACTCACCACACCCAGATTAAGCAGCAGATGAAGTAATCTGGGGATAGTGTAAACGTAATATTACCAAAGAAGATTGATATTCTACAAGAGCTATCACTCCATAGAATTTTCCCCTCTGCCAGAAGATTTGTATATATTGACAAATTGTATAGACTACACAGTATTGATACACAAGAGAATCAATACATATACAAGAAAGCTGACTCCGCCTCCGTCGGTAGATTTGTATGTATTGATTCTCTTGTGTATCTGTACTGTGTAGTCTATACAATTTGTCAATACATACAAATCTTCTGGCAGAGGGGAAAGTTCTATGGAGTGATAGCTCTTGTAGAATATCAATCCACTTTGGTATTACATTCATATTCATTCACACCCCATCCTAAAGGTCGCCACCCATTGATGAGCACAACCACGACCAAACTTCCATCGAACCATCAAATATCATAGAACGGTGGAAATAGGGGGAATTTTTTTTCCACACATCCTATGATATTTGATGGTTCGATGGAAGTTTGGTCTTGGTTGTGCTCGTCAATGGGTGATCTCGCGTTGCGGTCACTAATGATGATGATCTGAGTCGCAGTTTGCTCCTCGATAGGAGCGGACATCCATGACACTAGACGCCCATCTCCTGCAAATGAGGACGTGGTCAATTTGGTTGACGGTATGTGCGTCTGGAGACTTCCAGGTCTGCTTGTGAATGCGTCGATGCGGGAAACACGTAGAGCTTACGACTAGATTCCTGCTGCAGGCGAAGTCGATAAGTCGCTGGCCGTTATCGTTACATTCTTCATGGAGGCTGTGGCCTCCAGAGGTCCACCGATGCCAACTTTCATTCCCGACTTTCGCGTTAAAGTCTCCCAGCAGCAATTTGACGTCGTTTGTTGGAAGTGAGTCGAAGAGAGTTTCAAGGCGGGCGTAGAACTCGTCTTTTACTGCGTCTTCTTTAACTTCAGTGGGGGCATGCACATTGATGAGCCACAGATTCAAGAATCGAGTCTTGATGCGAATCGCACACAGCCGTTCATTTATGGGTTTGAAGTCAGTAATATGCGGTTTGAGGTGATTGTCCACTATAAATGCTACTCCAAACTCCTTGCGGCCCGATGGTTTGCCACTTGTAAAAATTGTGTGCGATTTCTTGTCATTAATCTCGCTGCCAAGCCAATTTGTTTCCTGGACTGCAGTAATGCTCAGTTTGTACTTTTCGACCTGTTGCCTTCTCGGCCCCCGGTTTGTTCAGGGAGCGTACATTCCAGGATCCGAAAGAATAATCCTTTATTCGTTTGCGTGGTCGTCGTTGTTGATCCGTCCAATCCGAGGCTTTTGTTCCAGGTTTCTTGACATGGAGTGGTTTTTACAAGGACGAGTTGTCAGCACGTCGCTTAACCCCATTCGGGGGATGGCCTCGGAGATAGCTGCTTCAGATGGTTTAATAAACGTGCTGGAGCCCACACAACTATGTAGCAGGTCCAACTACGCAAGTCATTCCATCCTACTAGACCTGAGACGCTTAGGTGTTTGTCAGCCATTCAGGCTACAGCTATCTGCCTTTTCCAAACTGTCTTATCGCTAAGACATTGGCCGTCAGCGAATTGATACACTGCCGTTACCAGGGGGCGCCCACGCGGAGGACTATGGAAAATGTCTTTGCCCCCCCAAAAAAAACTTAATAGGTTGTAAATTAAAGAGCGTCAAATTCTACATCCAATGCACTGCTCAAAGTTGAAATTTGGTTTAGTAGTATAATCAAAATCGATAGTCGAAAAACGTCACTTTTTGAGGCTTTTGAGAAAAATCACACTATATCGCTTTTCAAGCTCACATATCTCTGTAACGGATACTCCAAATGAAAAACCGTACAGTAAAAGTTGAAGATATTTTGATTTCCGGTTTAACGTGCCCAATGGTTATCGAATCGGTTCGTTTTTAGTGTAGTTGTGAGCGAAAATGCAAAAATGTTTTTTTTTAGCGATTTGAGCCTTTATGCCCGGTTCACATTATTCCAGTAACCAATCCAGTCCAGTAATCCAGTCCAGCGCTGGACTGCTACTGGAATAATGTGAACCGGCACTGGACAGCAATTCAATCCAGCAATCCAGTCCAGTGACTGGATTGTCGGTCTACTTTTTGATTCCAGCTCGCCCAAAAATCATTGTTACTATAGTTACCGAATCAACAACACACTCGCCAGACTACTGGACTGGAATCATGTAGACGATATGATCCAGTCCAGCACTGGACTGGATCGCTGGACTGGATTACTGGACTGGAATAATGTGAACCGGGCATAATAGCTGTATCTCGATAAATAAAACAGCTAAAAGTTTTGGTTTAGCTTCAATTCGTAGATACTTTAAAATTGTTTATAAAAGTTTTGCTAAGTTTTTTGTCAGACTAATTTAATTAATTAAATGATTAAATTTCTTCCATAATTTCAAAGTTTAAACAACTTATATGACGTTTTAGGTTGGTTTCTAACGTATTTGGTCATTCTGAGTCAAATGAAGTCAACCGCTATTCCATACGACTATTAGTTCAAAAGATATTCACTTTTTTCCAGATTTTGTTATTAATTAAATAAGTCTTTATATTAAATACGTTGAAAACAAAAAGCTTTTGTGCCAGTTTTAGGATAGTCCCTAATGTATTTGGTCATTTTGAGTCGAATGAAACCAACCGCAATTCCTTGCGACCATTAGTTCAAAAGATATTTACATTTTTCCAGATTGTTTTATTAGTTAAATGAGCTTTTTCGTTAAGTAAGTTAAAAATAAAAAGGTTTTTAAGCCAGTTTTAGGTTGGTTCTTAATGTATTTAGTTAATCTGAGTAGAATAAAATTAGCCGTGATTCCATACGACCGTTAGTTCAAAAGATATTCACATTTTTCCACATTTTTGGATTTGTTAAGGAAGCTTTTTTATTAAATAAGTTGAAAATAAAAAGCTTTGATGCCAATTTTAGGCTGTTTCCTAATATATCTGGTCATTTTGAGTCGAATGAAACTAAAGGCAATTCCATACAACAGTTAGTTCAAGAGTTATTCACATTTTTCCAGATTTTTTTCATTTTGTTAAATATTTTTTTATTTAATAAGTTGAAAATAAAAGGCTTTTATTCCACTTTTAGGTGGATTCCTAATACATTTGGTCATTCTCAGTCGAATGAAATCAACCGCTATTCCATACGATCATTAGTTCAAAAGATATTCTCATTTAAACAAAAAAAGATATTAGTTTGGTAAGCTGCTTTATTAAATAAGTTAAAAATAAAAAGCTTTCCTGCCCATTTTAGGTTGATTCCTAATGTATTTGGTAATTCTGAGTCGAATGAAACTAACCGCAATTCCATACGACCATTAGTTCAAAAGATATGATGAATTATGACTATGTACATGTAAATTGTATCTATAACAAGATACCTGCACCCTTTGCTTTGCGGATTGGCATTATTACTTCTCTCTTAAGGTCACTTACGGGATATGCAGAGAGTAGCAAATCAAATTATCGAAATATACTATTATTAAACTTTTTCCTAAGGATATCAACATCCTGGATATTTAACGTCGCTATCCTAATTATATGCCGCCATCCTGGAAATTTTCATATATGTGCTTTAAGCGGCGACTCTCTCCTCTATGGCAATTTGGCCACTAATGAAAAGCCTTATGACACAAATTGTAGTAATCCTTCATATTTCTACCAAATTCCATACCTGTAGCTTCAGCTCTTTTCGAGATATTCTTTGAACAGGCTGACATCTGACTGATTTCATAAGGGTTTTATTTTTTTCTACAAAACCCTAAAAAGCGTAACTATGGCCTAAGCTATCAAGCCAAGCTATCAAGCAAAGACTTTTTGAACAAGATTTAATTATCTGTAAATTGAGACTAAAACAAAATTTCAGCTACTATACTTACCGAAATAGAGCTATTAAATCTGCAATCGATAAGAAAGCATTCCAGCATTTTCACTCACAACTACACTAAAAATGAACCGATTTGAAAAGTATTGGCCGGAAATCAAAATATCTTCAACTTTTACTTGTACTGTTTTTCATTTGGAGTATCCGTTACAGAGATATGTGAGCTTGAAAAACGATATATGTAGTGTGATTTTTCTCCAAAGCCTCAAAAAGTGACGTTTTTCGACTATCGATTTTGATTATACTACTAAGCCAAATTTCAACTTTGAGCAATGCATTGGATGTAAAATTTGACGCTCTTTAATTTACAACCTATTAAGTTTTTCGATACCAGGCTCCGTTTAGAAGTTAGAAGGAGAATATTAAAAAAAAAGGCTCAAATTTCGCGGTTTTTCGCCCACACAGCCGCTCTGCCGCGGGGTCCAAGGTGGCTCCATCTCTTAAATTGAAAGTATGGACCCCACCAACATTCGTACCAAACGACATTTCTCTATCATATTTTGCAAGGTGGCGTCGATTTATGTCGCTTAGCGTCCCAACTAATAACACAAACATTGATTATTTGTGTAATTCAGTATTGACTCAAATTCAAATGTTTCACTCACGAAGCGCATACTCCAATTACTCAAATTCTCTGCCAAATGAAGAATTCATGGCATGGAGCTTTTAGAACAGAGTGGAATGATTTGACTGACTCCGAATATAGGATCAAAAAAGAGAAAAAAAAAAAATTGGGGTCGCCCACCCCGGTCTGGCAACCCCTTTTTCATGGGAAATACTGGTTCGATCTGGCTGTCTCGAACTAAAGGGCATGGGGGGTCGCTGACTGCGAATCTGCGGTCAAAGAAGAGGAAAAAAATAGGGGTCGTTCATCTCAGATTGGCAGCCTCGTTTTCATGGGAAATAGTGGTCCGATCTGGCTGGCTCGAACTAAAGGGCATTGGGGGGTCGCTGACTCAGAATCTGGGGTCAAAAAAGAGAAAAAACAAAAACAATATACCCTATACTATAAGTCTAGGGTATAAAAATTGGGGTCGCCCATCCCAGATTGGCAGCCCCGTTTTCATGGGAAATAGTGGTCCGATCTGGCTGGCTTCAACTAAAGGGCATTGGGAGGTCGCTGACTCAGAATCTGGGGTAAAAAAAGAGAAAGAAAATTGGGGTCGCCCATCTCAGATTGGCAGCCCCGTTTTCATGGGAAATAGTGGTCCGATCTGGCTGGCTCGAACTATGTGGCATCACTTCGAATCGGAGGTAAAAATAAAGGAAAAAACTGAATTATTAAAAACTACGACTTTTATTGAATATGTTATTAACCAAGTTCCAGACTCTTTGCATGACTCTTTTTGAACGACTCATTGGAAAGAGTCAGAGCTTATGTGCTGGCACAGTGAAAAGAGTCATTATGCTCATCACTACGATGTAGGCCTGTTCGGTACTGAGATTTCAGTACCAGTACTTGATATTTTGAAATACCGGTACCCCAAGCGGTATCCCGGTACTGACAGGTATTCATTCATTCAGTAGCGGTACTAGTACCGAGTTTTTCAATATCGGTATTATAAACCATGAGCCGGTTTTTCTCAGTACCGGTACTGAGTACTGGGAGCCCGGGATTTGAGCACCGGTACTCTGTACCGGGATCCCGGCATTTTGAGTACCGGTATTCAGTGAAGGTTTTTCACCGAGTGTTCAGGTTTTAACATTGAAAATGTTTATAGGGAACCAATTGGAATTGAATGTTATGAACATTGGTGGGACGGAAATGACGCAAACAAATGAGTATCTTCTGATTCGGGTGATGAGACCAGAGGGGAGGCCATAGGGACCCGGCCCCCCTCCAAAATGTTTGGTATGCAGAGCTTGGTCTTGAATATTCAAGGAAAGGAAGGAACTCGAGAATGATTTACATATATAAATTATATCAAATGCAGAAGATACCCAACAACGATTCAGTAGGATTCAGTACGCGTTCCTTTCGAGTTTGCTTAGTGAGGCTCATTTTGCTTGTGTTGGCCCACTTATCCGGCAGCACCGTCTGAACAAAGACTTGTGAGCAGGGATACACAGCAAAGTGGAGTTCTTTCCTTGGACTCAGTTGATGGTTTAAAACATGAAAGTATCGGTCTGCAAGGTGCGTGTACTCATGTGGATCATATTGCTATATCAGGCAAATTTCCTGGTGTTCTTAGTGAGGTATTGCAGAATGCTCTCTGACAACAAACTGATAACTGTGGGATAAAGGTTAATCCGAAAAGAACAGAGCTTGTTCTCATCGCAAGTACATAGGACACTTTCAGTCGGGTCTTCTCTACTGCATGAGACGAGCCTTGTTTTAGCTGATGAAGCGAAATTTCTATGTAGTTGTTTTACTAGTGTTTGGGGAAGATGTCTGATGGACTGCTCTGAGCACAGAGGCTGGCCGTTGCCTGCTGAGCAAGGTGCAAATATTGGCCAGCATTGCTTTTTGTGGTGCACTTAGGACTATTCCTTCTGCTGCCTGCTGTGGTGCGTATTGAAAATCCGGTCCTTTAACTGCATAATTCTGGACACTCTACTATTCTGAGGAACCCAAATATTCTGTCAACGATTGAATACTCTCTCTATCAAATATGCACTTAAAAAGTATTTTATCAATCTGATTAAACCACTCTGTTAATGGGAAGAGAACGTGCATCTGGTGCCTAGTTCAACAAAATTCTAGGAAGGTGGGCTTCAAGTTGGATGATCGGAGGTGCATTCTGGCAACTGCATTCTCCGAAACCAGTTTATACCAACGAAACGTCAACTGGGCCACATGAAACAGTTGACGCGCTATACCCCACTAGGGGTTAGGGCAATTGAGTAAGATGGATGAAAGATTACAGTTCGGAGTTTTCTCTGATGGCCCTAACCCTAATGTCTCATTCAGTCTTGTTGAATACTATAATATTTTTCAGGCCAAGGGTACGGTGATTACGGAAGCTCTGACCTGGCTGAGGTGTCACGTGATGTGACCTAGAGATATTGTAATTTTCACTGACCACCAAGTGGCAATGAAATCTCCCGAAGCGACTGTGACTACGTCAGTGTATTCTGGCGAAATATTGCTCGATTGTTACGGAGATGGGTATGTTATTTTAGTACTTTTTGTTTTATGTTGAATTCTGGGTCACAGGAGTTTCGCTGGTAATTGTAGAGCAGACAAACTGCACAAATTCATCGAAGCATTCATATAACTATCGCTGCTTTCAAATTAGGTAGTTCTCAAGTTTAAAGCGATGAGCAGGATCACTCCTAATGGATAAATGTGAAAACGTACTTTTCAATAAAGCCGTTGTGACCTAGATTGGATTCAAATTGCACCGCTAAACTGTTGTCGTTGAAAAGGTAATACATTGCATTGCATAGCATCCCCCCTGTAGCTGCCAGTGACGTGCAGTGGAAATTTCCAATAGTCAAGCAGTCGAGTTAAATATAAATGGACTGTATGGTGCATCACATACATTTGTCCAATACAAAGAAAATCGATAAATATACCCATCAAATTTGCACAAAAAATAGAATATCAGAAAAAATAGGATACTATATAACATAAATGCAACAAATACAAATAACATATAGGTGCCGGCGACGTTCTTTGCCTAAAAACCATTTAACTATTGTACATTATCCAAATCATTTTCTTTTCGCATTTGTGTAAAAATGTCCTTTTAAAACAGCAATTGAAGGAATCCTCAAAAGTAGTTTTGGGGATTAGCAATTTCTTGAAGAAATGTAGTTTCATTTGAAAATTGAAAACGACCTTTCCACAGTTGGTACTATAATAATTGGAATTATTTATGAAAATCTCACAGTTTGGACAGTCATTAGCATTGACAAACGAAAATTATCAGTGAAAAAGATTATAATTTTTCGAAACCGCATGTAGATTGCGACCTTCCTGAAGTGTTCAACATTTAATTAAGATTGAAATATAATCGTGCGCAGCTGCTGGGCTCCCAAAATTGGAGGACGCGGTCACGTGACCGAGATAATTGGAGGACAATGATCCAGGCGGCCAAGGTCCGACGTCGGGCTGTCGCGCCACGATGATGATGATAATCGTAGATTTGAAAAAGGAGCAAACATTCCGGCAGACATGTCAAGTTCTGTTCTATATTGCACCTACATAATATTTCTAAAATTTTACTTGTTTCAGCTTTTAGCAAATGATCCTTTTCGAAAACAAATCTAGAGTTTTGCGCACTTTTTCTGAAGGAATAAATATCTTTTAGTTCCTTTTATGACGTTGTTCTATGAAAAAATTTCACAATTACGATCTGTATACCAATTATAATACATACTTTCATTCTTTAGGATAATTAAACTTGGAAAAATGAATCAGTTCAAGCAAATTAAAAAAAAAAATATTTACAACTCTGAATTTACACGTACATATTATGTTTAGATTCGAACTTTTAATTTATACTAGATTTCGATCTATCAAAAATTTACATTCAATAACTTACTTTTTGTTGACTAAAAAATAGTTGAAATCACTGGTTTTAACCAAGAAAATAGATCCGACCTAATGCGAAGAGAAAATTTAGCAGGATAACTAATTTTCTGCAGGAAAAAAACAACAGACTAAATTTCACTTTCTATTAGTTACACCAAAACCCCATTATGGCGTTATGTACAACGCTTGATCCCGCATCCAGACTGCTATAAAAACAAAATCGTCCACCTACAAACACGTATACATTTCATCAACAAACTTCTCCTCTTGATGGAATGAATCATCAAAATGATCGGCACAGCAACATACCCATAAGCAAGCGCCAAGCAGTGAAGTGCTTGACTTGCGTCATATACATAAATTTGCACACAAAACAAACAAAAAATCATAGTTCATTGTATGGCCGAATTCCAGGATACATATTTTTTGGAATCATGTTTCTAATAGCATCTAGACACATTTTCCTTTTATGAATGCGAGTGAAATGGCAACAGATACATTGCTAGAATGAAACCGGAATATAGAGGGCTACGCCCGCAATCCGAGGGTTTTTGTAGCAAGCGCTTATTTTGGTATATAAATATCGGCTCGTTGCTCTTCTTGATACCACTCAGATGGACAAAAAAAAAACATAATTAAAATGTCTTACCAACTTACATTTTACATGCCAGTTCATATTACGTGATTGTAACGAAACTTAGAACATATTATTTGCCTAAGGTGTTGGTTATCGTTGGCCATCAGTACTTTTGACCTTGAACGTATTTAAGACATGCAGAGGTGTGCTAACTGTAACTACAGAAATAAACTATTAACTTACCTATTCTGAGAAGATATACAGATTCCATTATTTTCCATTTTATATGCTATTCGGAACCCACCTTCCTGTAAGTTTTCATAATTCTAACAGTCTCGAGATGCCAGGGGGGGGGGGGGGGGAATTACGAACTAATATTTTTTCCTCCCCCACTATTCCCCTTTCTATAAATTTCAAGAAAATGCGAAAAAATGGAATGTACTCAACATTACCTTTCTCACGACACCTCACTTGCCTATACCAGTCGATAAAAAAAAATTTGAGCTTAATTTCGCCTCTATGTGGACCCCTCCCCCTTCCACTCGGTAAAGTTTGCCAATTACGACGTAGCGCCCCCAACTAATCTTCACCCTTTCAAAAATGATTAATTAAATAACTGCAATTCGCACTACGAAAAACAACATAAAAGTAGTACTCACACCTACATATGAGGCCGGTAGGTGTAATTTTTGTGTGGATAGTGTCAAAATGCCTAACTTTAAATGAGTGTACTATTATTAAATATTATGTGATTGTAATGAAACTTAAAGATATTATTGCCAATGATGTTGGTTATCATTGGCCATCAATATTTTTGACCTCGGCTGTGCTTAAGGCGTGTAGGGGTATGCTAACTGCAACTATAGAAATGTACTATTATTAACCTTTTTTTGTTGAGATATCAAAATTCTACGATTTTCGGTTTTCTACACTAGTAAAATGCCGCCTTTCTGCAAATTTTCATATTTCTAAGTATAACGGTATCGAAATGCGAGGGGGGGGGGGGGGACAAACTCGGATCACATATTTTCCCCTCTATCTCTTTTCCCCTTTTTTCAAATTTGATGAAAATACCGGAAATGAAATGTACTCGGTGTTACCTTTCTCATGATACCCCACTTGCCTATACCAGATGAAAAAAAAATTTTGACCTTCATTTCCCCTCTATGGGGACATCCCCTTAAAGTAAGCCTATTACAACGAATCGCTTTCTCCGGCGAATTATAATAATTCTACATACTCCCACAAAATTTCATGTATGTAGCTTCAGCCGTTCGTGAGATATTTCATGGACAGACGGACAGACGGACAGACATTTGACCGATTTCATAAGGGTTTTGTTTTTAATACAAAACCCTAAAAAATGCGATATGGGTTTGTGTTTAGGGGTTGTCTAAACTACATAAACGCGGATCAGAATAGAACATTTGCATTTGAAAAGTATTCGTACGATACTATGGCTTGAGTTTAGGGAGGAAATAATGAATGCACTTATAAATGCGAAGAAAATAGAGAAATGTCTTATTTGGCAAGTCAAGCAGTCTGGAATTGCTTACTATGAATGCACGTCACTGTAGCTGCGATGAGCAGGACAAGGAGAATTGTATTTTTTGTTTATTTTCTCCACATGCCTTTAAGGACCGAAAGTTGAGTAAGTGTTGACATACCCTTAGCTCTGCAGCTAGCAAAAAAGTCGTTTTCTAGATCCGCCACTGGATGAAACAAATGCACTCGAGTACTGTTGAAGGCATTTTGAGTCCTTTGGTATGGAGAAAAGAACATTCATCGCAATGAAGTGATATCTAGGCAAGATTTACTTTGAGAACAGTTTATTTGGCTATTGATTATCAAGGATGTTTTGGGCTAGGCAGTGTTTGTCCTTTCTACTTTTTACTCGGCACTCTCAATCTCTAATATAATATTTTTTCCCAAGCGAGGAGAAGTAGAAATAGTACCGTTCATTTGTTGGGCCACTACCCTTGTTGCGAACCACAACTTTGTCGAGCCGTCGTCATTGCAACAAAATTATTTTTTACCAGAGTGCTTATGGCTGGGTGGTTTAGGTCCCGGCTAGACCAACGGAGGTCGTGAGTTGTAGAGCCTAAGCACCCTTGTCCTCGATCGGCCACTTTCAGACAAACATGCGAACGATGGAAGGATTATTTGGAGGGACGGAGTGCGTCCCTCCTTCGGGACACGGAAGAACCCAATGAAAGAAAAAGATTAGTTATTTATATTGTCGCTTGTGTGTAATACCAAATATAAATCAATATTATGAAAAAAATTAGCCCAAGGTAAATAATAATTTAGAAGATAAAAACTCAGCCAAAAATTGAAAAAATAAGAAAAAATACTAACTTTTAATTCAATGATTAAATGAAAGCTAAATAATGAAATAAAATTTAGTTTACAATATAATAGAAAAAAAAATCGGGAAAATTACTCACGGTTTATTGTCCACCGACTAACGATCGATCGTACTTCAGTTGGAATGCACCACTATTTACACTAGTTCAAATTAAACATGATTTATTTACAATGCAGAAAAAAACAACTATATAACAAAATTAAATGCAAAAACTAATCAAAGTAAACTGGGCTCAATATCGATGACGAGAGTAACAGATAATTTTTGAAATAGCTTAAATCTTTGCGCACTCCTCACAAGTTTCGGTTTTAGTTTTTCGATTGTCTTAGGTTTGATAAATGACGGTTTTTGCTTTTATTCCACGATACATGCAATAACTTCACTAAAGTTGAGCCTTCTTCTTACACAACTATTTCCTTTTTAATTTTATCACGTTCAGCTTCCTCGTCGTCACTGTCTTGTCATTGATTTTATCCACGAATACCACAAGAAAAGTCGTTATTGCAATTGATCACCGCACTTTCTTCCCTCTACCAAAATAAATCTCAGCAACTGTTTATCACCAGCTAAAAATCCAATCCTTTTTCCAACAATAAAAAAAGTGTCTCCGCCGAGCAAATCCACAAACATCTGTCTTCAACAGCCCTCCATCAGGGTCAATTGAGGAAGTTGTTGAATTCCTCAATTGTCTTTCGCAAAAATCGACAACAAACGAACCCTCCCAACACCGTTTGCAATCAGACAAGGGCCGCTTGTCGTCCTCCAGAAAAGTCAACGAACTCCCCCAAAAACGCATACCATTTCCTTCCACTGCATCACCATCTTCAGCCGCAATCCACTCTGTTAATTGTAGTCAATTGGCTTGACCCCTCCAGGGGCACGGGCGCGTCAACATCTCTAGCATTTCTATGCCTTGTTAACGTTTCGGTAGCATATCTACTCATCGGAAGTGCAGTTGCTAGCATGCACTTCCTATCCGTGCCGTCTTTATACTGACAGGCTCGGAGCACTGTGGGAGTTCTATAAGTACCCACAGGCAGTTTTTGATCGCGGCGAGATTTGAACTCCGAGCTCTAGATTAGTATCGTAGAGCGGTGACTGGACGACCACGGCCACCGAGCGCGACAAAATGTTGCATGGAAATGACGTCATCTAGTCAACACAAACTATGTTGCATGGAAATGACGCCGTCTAAGTAACACAGCTCGGCATACGGCCATCAATGGGCGGGTTCCGAAGATATTGGGCAACTTCCGCTCAAGTGATCACGATCAAATGATCACCGAGCAAGAAATATTTCTGCTCACTTCTCAAATTTTTCTTCCTTCTCCTCGACTTTCGTATGAAGAGTGTGTGACATATGTTCAGAAGTAACTGAAGAGCGCGAATTGCTCGCGAGCAGTTCCGCAAATTGTCGGTTATGCAGTCTGGACCTGCTAAACGCGACTGTCGTTGTCACACACACTTCATACGAAAGTCAAGGAGAAAAAATTGAGAGGTGAGCGGAAATATTTCTTGCTCGGTGATCATGTGATCATGATCACTTGAGCGGAAGTTACTCAGTATCTTCTGAACCCACCTAACGAGAGTCGGGCTCAGCAGGCACAGACAGCATAACCGACAAGTTGCGGAATTGCTCGCAAGCAGTTCGTTCTTCCAACTCATCCAATGACTCTCCGCTGAGACCTATACGTGACCCGCATACAAAATCTTATCTGTGTATCAAGCAAACGATACACAGAGTCAATCACAGCATCATTGGCTCTCAATCATAGCGTCCTGATATTTTCGGTATTACTTGACAGACTATTTATACCAAAAAATAGGCAAAATAAGGGGTTTTGTAGTCTATTATTGTTGCATTTTAGGTCAATTCTAAGGAGAAAAATCCCAAACTAAGCGAACTCCGTGGCTTAACTGGTTGCAACCCTCAGTATACCGCCCTAGGATGCTCGCTTCGCTCGCTCTATACGCTGTAGCGGTAAAGCCACTATTCGCCAAGGCGCGAGCCACGATGAGTCGCCTAGTGAGATAGGAATATACCCCGAAATTCTTTAATCTGTGACACTAAACTTTGGCAGTCAGCAAAAAATAAAAATGTTAACACCGCGTATGTGTGAAAATATATTTATGTACAACACTGTAAAAAAATTTCCTTAAAACTTCACTTTAGAATCGCGCGTTTGTAAGGCTTCGTCCGCAATATTTATACGCTCTCGCAACAAGTGCATTTTATCCGGGTCCACACTATTCTGTTTCGAGCCTTTCAGCAAAAAATGATGCATAAAGAGTCGTAAACTATCCTTGAATGTGCCCAATTTCATGCTTGGAGCGATCCTAGCGAAAATCTAAAAAAAAAATCGATTGCAAAAATGAAATAAGAGTTTTTAATCATGAAGACGATTGAAGCTAAAAGATAGATGCATTTTTTCGTGACTTTGCCTGTTTTAGTTAATCGTAATAAGCACGCATTACATAAACAACAAACGTCATGCCGTTTGTGTAGTGCGTGCGCGTTACGCTAAACTAATACCTCAGGTGGCGAGGGAAAAAATTCAAGGAGTTTTCAAACTTGTTGGTTGGTACTAGGAGTATATTATATTAAAAGTCCCCGCTTGTGGGGTGTGATCTCGCGCGGCGGGAGGGGTTTAAAGGGGAGTTTTTTGGGTATCTTGCTTTTATCTCTCCAACTATTACGCTTGTTTTCTCAATGTCATTCAATATCTGTACGGTCTCTCAGCAGATTCATTCGCGACTGAGTTTATTCCAAATTCTCTTCTATCGAATGAATTTCCAGGAAGTCTGTACTTTATGGCCAGTTTCATTGTTCTCACTTGAATTGGTAAAAGTGAACAGTTCTAGCTGTTAAAATCTCAGCATTCGATATCAGGGGTTGGGTTTTTGTATTGGATAAACTTTGAACCGGGTGTGAGGTGTTGGGATTTTGTTTTGAATAATCGATTTATCTTTCCGATAAAATTTCAAGGGCAGATAAGGTTCCCTTTAGTTTTTTCGATCGAATGAACGCTAAACAGACATTGAGAAAATAAAGTTGTGCTAACAGACACTTTATCCCTACGATAAAACCCATCATTTTTGGGAAAGATGTTTTTTTCCTTTTTCTAAGTAACTATCAGGAAAAAAAACACCTTTCACAAAAAAAATGATGGGTTTTATCGTAGGGATAAAGTGTCTGTTAGCACAACTTTATTTTCTCAATGTCTGTTTAGTGTTCATTCGATCGAAAAAGCTAAACTATCATATCTACGGGCATCTGACTTATCTCAAATTCAAGCTTAGTTAGTTATACAAAACATCAATCCTATCATTTTCCTCGTGGAACTAATATTTTACACGATATTTGAAGAAACACAGCACAAAAACGATGATTTTTCCAATTCGTGCGAACAAACAAGCATTTAACAAACAGTGTTTTTCAAGTGAGATTATCTCGAAAACTATTAAAGTTATGGGAAAAGTAGTTAGAATATTTTGATGTATTTTTTGTGTTCTTTAACTTTGTCTTAGAAAATTATTTTTTAGGATTAGTACTTACTGAGATAAAGCAAGTTACAAAAAAAAAACACCTGGCGCAGTGAAGCCAGAGGAACTGATTTTGATATGGGCTAATTCGGGATCATTTATGAGTTTATGTATAATTAAGGTATGGGTATAATACTTAACTGCAGTTGTTAGTACCAGGTGCAGCTGCAGAACTATGTATTTCGATATTTTCAGATGATGAAACTTTTTAACTGTTCGACTGATTTTACTATATGAATTTATCTCGGGTTTCATTTTAAGCTTCATCAACTAATAGTTCAGTCGACAAGTAGGAAAAACGGGGGACATCTTGCAAAAATTGCGAATTTAATGAAACTTGGGGATGTTGTTGGTGGGTGTCCAGAGGTGTTACATCCAATTTATCGAACAAAATTTCCTTGTGCTAACTTGGTGGCGGCCAAAAAATAGCAAAATTTTGGCACTTTTTTCAGTTTTTGCACGATAATCTTTTTACCTTGCATCCTATGACAAAAAGTTGTGAAGATACTTTATAGAGCGTTAAATTAACTAAAATATAATTTGGACTGGTCAAACTATTTTCTTCGCTCACTACACACAATGATACAGCGCTTTGAAAAGTGCTCAAAATTCAGAAATTATTAAAAAAAAATGCAAAAACGCAGATTTTGTATGTTTTTTTTTAATTTTACATTATCATTTGATGGAGTTGAAGTACTTATCTGCATTTGGTTTCATTTAAAGACCACGTTTGAACTTGGAGGTAGGTGCGGAAAGAATGGTAGATTGCTGCGTCTCTCGTAGGTGGCAGTCTGGCAAGTATTTTGAACTACTAACTCTTCACTTCACACATATTACACTTCCTACTTAAGCCACCACTGAAGGTTTCATGGAATCCCGTTAGAGATAACGAGCAGTAGATAAAGAGGGTAGAAGAGTCAGTATTTGCAGTAGATATTTGCAAGTAGGATTTGAAGATCGTATTCAAATAGAAAAACAAATCAAAGTTGTTGTTGTCACAATGAGTTTTAGGGGTTCGGAAAAGGGGGATGTGTGAGATATTTAAACGTAGCCAAAACGGATTATCAGCAGCTATCATGCACAACTTACCGCTTGTAAATATCTTCAAAAGTAAGGCCACAGGACCGTATCATAACTCCAGTAAATACAATGTAAAGTGAAAAATATGTATAAAAACCAACTTTATTTTGTATTTTTTGACATTATCTAAATTTTGGGTGTCTTTCAAAGCGATATATCTCTGTATGTATTTAGTGAAAAAATAAGTTTGACATGTCCAAATTATATTTAGTTAATTTAACGCTCTACAAAGTATCTTCACAACTTTTTGTCATAGGATGCAAGGTAAAAAGAATATCGAGCAAAAACTGAAAAAAGTGCCAAAATTTTGCGGTTTTTTGGCCGCCACCAAGTTAGCACAAGGAAATTTTGTTCGATAAATTGGATGTAACACCTCTGGACACCCACCAACAATATCTCCAAGTTTCATTAAATTCACAATTTTTGCAAGGCTAATATACTTGTCGACTGGGCTATAAATGCCTTTCGAGAAGGTACATTTTTGCTTATTACTTTCTGCTGTTATATTACTGTAACCTTTCGACTGTACCGTGGATTTTCCTGGAACTCCGCCGGAAGCTATTCCTCACTAACTTTCACCAATTAGACAAGGTTCGCTCCACTAGCTTTTTCCGTTATAAATTAATTGTGTTATCAAAATGTTGCTGTTATATAGCGGTAACTCTGGAACTGACTCATTGATGTTGCTGAAATTAAGTAGGAGCCCAGCCCTGAGGATCGGCAATCAATTAGAAAAGTTTCACTCAGCTAGCTTCTTGCGTTATAGAGTTAGTTTGCTTCGAAAGTTTTGCCGTTATATAATTGTAACTTTTGAAACGTTTGATGCGTTTTTCTGAAGTTAGATAGGTACCCAGTCCTCCTTAACATTCACCAACTGGATAGGTTTCACCAAGCTAGTTTCTTCCGTTATTTAGTTATTTTGTTTATAAAATTATGCCGTTACATAGCTGTAACTATTTATCAGGTTGACGGATGTTTGCTAAAATTCAATAATAGGCTAGTCCTTATTGACGTCTATCTACTGGACCAGCTAGCTTTTTCCGTTGTGGATTTATTAGGCTTAGATACTTTTGCCATTGCATAGCTGTAACTTTTAAACCGCTTTATCGATACTGCTGGATTTCAATAGCAGCCGGCTCTCCACTGACAGCTATCAACTATCACTTCGCTAACGACTTCCGTTCGACTGTTATCGTGTCCACAACATTTAGCGGATATATATGATTATATATAAATATAAATGACACTAAAAAAAATCGAATGATTCAATCGATTCCTGGGGTCATGAAACGTAAAGAAAACTAATTCCGGGCTCGAAACTCATTATAGAGGGAGGGTCGAATGATTTTTTCTTCAAAAATCAGTTTAAAAATCCCCTTCAATTCTCTCCCCCCGCACGAGCTCACTCCCCACATGGGAGCTTTTAGTATAATATACTTCTAGTACCAACCAACAAATCGCGTCAAGTTTTAAAACGGCTTCAATTTTTTCCCTCGGTTTTTAATCGTCACCCGGGGTATAAACCAGATGAAGTCGTCAAAAACACGCCTGCTATTAAGAAATAAAAACTGGATATTTCCACTTACCTGACAACATTCCTCTTCTTTGCCCAGCAAAAGACCTAACATTATTTGTCGGACGAACCGCAATGTAGGCTTATCCATTTCTCCAAATTCGATAACCTGAGATTTTCAAATATGTAGTTACAACATAGTGTTTTTAGGAACTCTTCAAGCCCTATCTGACATACCTTGAGCACAGAAAGTGGTTGACCACCTTTGCTTATCAAATAAATACACAATTTTGCTAAGTTATTCAGTTCTTGTTTCGATGACGCTCGGACCTCTTTTATACGATCCCACAAGGCAAATTGTGTTGCAAGCTAAAAGAGAGAGAAAAAAATATGAAAATAAGTTCCTGGAATTGAAAAAGCGGAGTTTATGACAAGTAGAAAATTTCAAATTTTTGATGAAAGTAATAATAAACCAGACCGAAGCTTCGGTGCGATCCGGAGTCCGAAGCGTATATACCGTAGACTTGTGCAGACTTGGTGGTGACATAAAAACTTCAAATATGCAACAGCCATATGCATTGAAAGTGTATTTTCTATATGCGATGAAGCTACGATGAAGGAACATTTGTAGGGAAGGTGGGCGCCATTTGAGACGAATGAGTCCTTTTTACCACAACTTTATAGGGGAGACAGGATCTTGCCCATTTCCAAAATCAACTAACTAACCCACACCACGTATATTTGACCAAAATTTCCAATTGCTAGCTCCATTCTATGGGAAGTTACCATATATTTGAGATTTCATTTGTCGGAGAGGTAGGCGTCTTTTTGGCCCGATCATGACCATTTTCAATACCAGTCAAGTGGATTCTTCTACAAACATTGCCAAAAACCAACTAACTAGATCTTATTACCAACATTCTAGAAAATTTTCAACTCGCTAGTGTCATTCTATTGAAAATAAAATATGTTTAATTTTTCACTTATCCAGCTTTTGTATTTGCAATTGTCGCCAACGTTTCGGTACTAGACCATCATCAGGGCTTATTGTTTCTATAATTGAGATTGTGTTAATATATACAGTTTTATAAATTACATAACTTACTTTAGGTACTGTTGTTACTACTTACAATACAGGTATAAATTGATTAAAACTAAAATAATAAAATTATGACATTATGACATGTTTAAGATTTTCCAGTTGACAGTTTGTGCTTTAGTTACCTTGTTCTTATTTATCAATTTAATGGTTGGTTGGTTGTTTATTTATATTTGCAAAGGGTGATTGGTTGTTATTTGCTCCTATTTTAATTTATCTATTGTATTAGTTTTGTATCTATGTATTTTGTCTTCTTGTTCAGTTTTCGAGCTTAAGGATTTATTTATATTGTTATCAATATATATTGCTTCTTTAATCAATATCTTGTCTCTTCTATAATCCATGTCAATTATTTTAATGTTATCAAAGTCCATCAGGTGGTTGTCAATTAGTTGATGTTTTGCCAATTTGGTGTTATTATTGTTATTTAGTCTGTTTTTGTTTTTATGTTCAGCTATTCTAAGTTTTAGGTTTCTGCAGGTGGATCCATAATAATTCATCTCTACGTTATTATTTTTACAGGTTAGGTATGGAATTTTATAAACTAAATTACTTTTGTCATTTGTTTTGATTTTTTGTTTAGTGTTTGTGTATATAGTATTCTGTGGTTTATTGGTTGGTTTATATGACGTTACAATTTCAATATTTTTTTTTTTATTTTCTTCTATTTCACATGTAAATCGGATATTTTCATTTATATTGTTCATTTCAACTTAATCAAAATGACTGAACTATGCTTAACAAATAGCTATTTTACATATGACAACAAAATATACAGTGCCAAAGGGTTAACTATGGGTGGTAGCCTTAGTGTCCTAGCTACTGACATATTCATGCAACAACTTTTAAGGAAAATTAAATTGAAATATGATACTGACATAATGTTTATAAAATCCTATGTTGATGATATTTTTGCCATAATAAAAACCGATAAAATAGAACCCATAATGGAGGAAATGAACAAATATAAATGAAAATATCCGATTTACATGTGAAAATAAAAAACTAAATTACTTAGATATAACGATTATAAGAGAAAGTAATCAATTAAAAACAAATTGGTATAAAAAACCATATGCGGTACCTAATATAATTCACTTCAAATCCACTCATCCTAAGCATATAATAAAGAATACAGCAAATAATTACATATATAGGAGATTAAAATTGAGTGATGTAAAATTTTGGGGTAAGCAAATAAGTGAAATTTATCAAACGTTACATAAACATGGATACCCTACTATATTAATTAATAAACAAATCAAAAACAATGTGAATAAGATTAAAAACCTGAATAATAACCATATAATTGGGACAAAAAATTCTAATGCAACAACTCGTAAAATATACCACACCTTCTTCTTCCTTGCCATTTCATACCCCTCTGCGGCTTCGCGTTGCTCTGCCCGTGGTGTTGGCACTTCGCCCGTTCTGGCGGTATAATCTCAGCTTCCTTCTGCAGGCAGCTCGGTCTTGGATCGTTTCATTGCCGAGATTTATGCGTTGTTGTTGCTTCTTCATTTAATCGATCCACGTGTGTTTCCGTCTGCCTCGGGGTTTGGGTCCAGCATATGGAACGTTCATTGATATTGCCTTCATAACTGGGTTCTCAGGTGGACGCCTTAGAACATGGCAATACCAATCCATACGACGATCTTCGAGCTTTTCATTGATCGGTTGCTCGACAAACAAGCAGCCTTGGATGTAGGTACTTTTGATGCGATCCTTTTTGATCACACCGGCTGACATGCGTAGCATTTTCATTTCGGCCGCAGTCATTTTACTCTCGTATGTCTTATACATAGTCCAGCATTCAGACCCATACATGAGTGCGGGACGTACGACCGTTTTGTATAACTTGCCTTTAAGCTTTCGTGGCATCTTCTTGTCGCAGAAGACTCCAGAGTTTTCTTGCCACTTCATCCAACCGACACTGGTGCGATGTTTGATGTCGTCATCGCAATTAGCTTCCTTGTTGATCATCGAGCCCAGGTATTTGAACCTTGTACAGGACTTCAGCTGCTCTCCTTTAATGTAGATATCTGGTATCGGTCTCTCTGGATCTAAGAAAGGACAGCAAAGGTACTCAGTCTTTGCTATGCTGATCCTCAGTCCATGATCCTCCAGTATCTTACACCACTTGGTCAGTGCAGCCTGCAAAGCAGCGATGTCTTTGCTACCCAGAACAACGTCATCGGCGAAAAGAAGGGATATTTCCAGGCCATCAGAGATGAGTGTTAATAAATAGAACATGATGATGTTGAAGAGCAAGGGACTCAATACACTGCCTTGGTGAACTCCGACTTTAACCGGAAATTCTTCCGACTTACCAGCTGTGCCCTGTGCATCTAACTTTAGTGGTTGCCCCATCATACATGTCTTGTATCATCTTTACATATGCCTCAGGGACCTTAAGTGCTCTTAGGGCCACCCATATCAGATCACGAGGAACTCTGTCGAAGGCTTTTTCCAAATCGATGAACACAAAGTGCAAGTCCGTCCGTGCATCACGGTGCTTTTCCATCGTAACACGCATGCACTGGATAGCATCGACTGTGGACCGACCCTCCACAAAGCCGCATTGATTGTCATCCAACCGTACAATCTCTTTCAGTCGATTGCAGACAACTCGCTCGTAAGTCTTCAATGTGTGAGATGTTAACTTGATTGCCCTATAGTTGTTGAGTTTGCGTGAGTCACCCTTGTTCTTATAAAACGGGAGAAGAGAGCTCTTCCTGAAAGCGTCTGGCATCGGTTGCCCCCTTTTAATTTTGTTGAAAAGAATAGTGAGCCATCTAAGCCCGACATGATTCATCTTCAACCAAAATTGCAAGGGTATTTTGTCCGGTCCGGCTGCCTTTCCACGTTTCATCTGCATCGTTGCCTTCATCGCCTCCTCCACTGAAAAATCAGCGATATCAGTGGTGTTTGGCTCCGCAGTTTGAAAAGCCTCTCGCGGAAATTCTTCGTTCAAAAGTTCTTCGAAGTACTCACGCATTCTGCTACAGATTGCTGAGTCTTCAACCAGTAGCACTCCTTGTGAGTCTTCAACGTACTTTGGCGCCTGAATCTCTCGAGCGTTTCTTCTCCTTTGGGCTGCGACCTTATATATCCTGGCATTGTCTTTAGGTTTCTCTTGTAATGACGGTCTCTTATCCGCAGCCTGATCTTCTAGTTCTTGGTAGAACTTCTCTGCTGCAATCGCCTTTGCTTGAGCCACCTTTCGCTTTACTTCCTTTCTGCATCTATCGTATTTCTCCCGAAGTAAAATATACAACACCATTACATATATACCCAAACTATCTGAGAAATTAAACAAAATATTACCTAAAACAACAACAAATGATAATGGTAATAATATTGAAATTGTAACGTCATATAAACCAACCAATAAACTACAGAATACTATATACACAAACACTAAACAAAAAATCAAAACAAATGACAAAAGTAATTTAGTTTATAAAATTCCATACCTAACCTGTAAAAATAATAACGTAGAGATGAATTATTATGGATCCACCTGCAGAAACCTAAAACTTAGAATAGCTGAACATAAAAACAAAAACAGACTAAATAACAATAATAACACCAAATTGGCAAAACATCAACTAATTGACAACCACCTGATGGACTTTGATAACATTAAAATAATTGACATGGATTTATAGAAGAGACAAGATATTGATTAAAGAAGCAATATATATTGATAACAATATAAATAAATCCTTAAGCTCAAAAACTGAACAAGAAGACAAAATACATAGATACAAAACTAATACAATAGATAAATTAAAATAGGAGCAAATAACAACCAATCACCCTTTGCAAATATAAATAAACAACCAACCAACCATTAAATTGATAAAAGAACAAGGTAACTAAAGCACAAACTGTCAACTGGAAAATCTTAAACATGTCATAATTTTATTATTTTAGTTTTAATCAATTTATACCTGTATTGTAAGTAGTAACAACAGTACCTAAAGTAAGTTATGTAATTTATAAAACTGTATATATTAACACAATCTCAATTATAGAAACAATAAGCCCTGATGATGGTCTAGTACCGAAACGTTGGCGACAATTGCAAATACAAAAGCTGGATGAGTGAAAAATTAAACATCTTTTATTATCGATGAATACCAGTGAAGATTAAGCAACCAAATAAATCATTCTATTGAAGGTTGTCGTAGTTAAAGGAATATTTCATTTTTTGAAATTTGTAGGGGAGGTAGGCGTCCCTTTGGTCGGATTATGCCCATCTTACTAAAACTGAAGCAGCTTCTCATCTGAAGGCTACATGCCAAAACTCAGGTGTCTACGTCAATTGGTTCAGGAGTTATAAACAAAAAACGTGAAAGTAGGGTAGTACGGGGCTCTTTGGAAGAAAGTACCGTTAGTTTCCAACTGATCGATTTTATTTTTCCAGGAGAGTATAAAATTACCCTCTCGAGCCATCTACCAAAGCTAGAGCTTTTCACGTTTATTCAACCGGGAGTTATATAGGTACATAGATACATTTAATTATTTTACATATGTAGGGGAGGTACATAGGCGTTCTCTTGGCCGGATCATGTCCATTTTCAATACCAGCCAACTAGATCATACTGCCAACATTTGGCCAAAAAATTTCGACGCTCATTCTATCGAAAGTTATCGTGCGAACGGACAGACGAAAATGGCTAAATCGGATCAGGAGGTGACCCTGATCATTTATATTGCTATACCTCCGTAGCCTCCTTTAAGGTGTTGCATATTTTCGTTGCGACAAAAACGATATACTCTATACTTATAAAGTCTAGGGCATAACAAAATGTCCGGAGTTTCGAGCAAGGCCCGTAACGCGAAATATGAAAATGTTTATTATTAATTTACCAAATTCTTTGGTACGTTGTTAGACACGTTTTCACTACAAAGGGTCCCGGTCGAAACTACCATTTTATTTGATACGGAAGTTCACGTTATGTGTCCATAATTCTTACTGACAATTTTTTTTAACTGCCCTATCGACAAGCAATTTTATTATTATGCTCATATTTTATGCCATACAATATTGTACAACTTTTGGACTTTTGACTATTCGGCGGTAACATCAGGAACAAAGCACATCGTAGCCACAGGAGAAAAAAAAATTATTCTACAACACATTTAACTAAACATTTTCCCGTTAAAACCTTCGGAGTACACGAATGAACTGTTTCTGTACTGTCAATAGCCTGCCAATGCATTGACTTATTGCTAATGCAACGTGAACGTACTGTGAATTAACTGTTAGCGGACTGTTGTTAACGCACTGTTAACATACTATTAGTGGACTCTTTACATGCTGTTAATATGTTGTTAATGCACTGTTAATGTACTGTTAACATACTGTTAATCTACTAAGGGTCCTTCCATCCTGACAAAAGGAATCAAAATGTCTTCAACAGTAATCCAGTGCATTGGTCTCATCACCCCAATCAGAAGATACCCATATTGGCGGGGTTTCAATTCATGCTCAAGAACGTCCTTTTCTCCTGACTAAAGAACTTAAAATGAAATCGACAGTAGTTTAATGCATTCGCCTTATCACTCCCAGTTATATGATACCCATCTTGCCTACACATCACTTCATTGCCTTTCGTCCTCCAAAGGACACAGAATGCCATCAACAGTAGTCTAGCCAGCGCATTCGCCTCATGACACTCGGCCATAAACACCCAGCCACCATCACCTAGCCATAATTATTCAACCAATATAGCAATTATCACGCACAATAATCTTAGACAGAATACATATCACACATTTAACTGTATACCTACTTTCATCCCTCTTCTCTCCACAATATTCCTCAAACACACTATACTTACCACATTAATTGCATACCCCAAGCACACCCCCACTACTCCATACTGCATATACAGGGTGAGCCATCTAGTGGTTTCTTTTTAAATCATAGGTTATTTTGACAGTGAAAGCTGTTTCCCGCTCGAAATCTTGACAGAAAGTCAGTATCATACCTCCGCAGAACGAAATGAGTCGCTTTACACTTGAACAACGTTGGGAAATATTGAAAACTTATTTCCAAAGTGAGTGCTGTGTGGCTCAAATAGTGCTTTTTTTGAAAAGAAGTTTTGGCCGAAATGAAGCACCCACCGCGCCTGCTGTACGCAAGTTCGTGAGACTGGCATGCTAGTGGACAACACTCATGGTCCACGTCGTCGTACGGTGCGCACAGACGAGAATGTGGCTGCTGTAGCCGAGAGTGTGAGACTCACTCCACGAACATCAACTCGCCATCGATCTCAACAGCTCAACATTTCACGCACTAGCCTGAGGAGAAATCTGCACAAAGATCTCGGATTACTTGCTTACAAGGTCCAATTGACTCAGCAATTGAAGGCGCACGACCATCCGCTTCGTTATCGCTTCGCAGTTTGGGCCTTAGGGCAGCTTGATTGGACAAGGATTTTGGGCGAAAAATCATCATTTCTGACGAGGTGCATTTTCATCTCATTAACATTTCATTAACAAACAAAATTGCCGCATCTGGGGCTCGGAAAACCCGCACGTTATTGTTGAGAAGCCAATACATCCACAGAGAGTGACAGTTTGGTGCGGATTGTGGAGTGGTGGCATCATTGGACCATTTTTCTTCGAAAATGAGGCTGGGAACAACGTTTCGGTCAACGGTGAACGTTACAGAGCCATGTTATCCGACTTTTTTTTACTGAAATTGAAGACATGGATTTGGGGGGCAAAGACCTTTTCCATAGTCCTCCGCGTGGGCGCCCCCTGGTAACGGCAGTGTATCAATTCGCTGACGGCCAATGTCTTAGCGATAAGACAGTTTGGAAAAGGCAGATAGCTGTAGCCTGAATGGCTGACGAACACCTAAGCGTCTCAGGTCTAGTAGGATGGAATGACTTGCGTAGTTGGACCTGCTACATAGTTGTGTGGGCTCCAGCACGTTTATTAAACCATCTGAAGCAGCTATCTCCGAGGCCATCCCCTGAATGGGGTTAAGCGACGTGCTGACAACTCGTCCTTGTAAAAACCACTCCACTCAAGAAACCTGGAACAAAAGCCTCGGATTGGACGGATCAACAACGACGACCACGCAAACGAATAAAGGATTATTCTTTCGGATCCTGGAATGTACGCTCCCTGAACAAACCGGGGGCCGAAAAGGCCCTCCTTCAACAGGTCGAAAAGTACAAACTGAGCATAACTGCAGTCCAGGAAACAAATTGGCTTGGCAGCGAGATTAATGACAAAAAATCGCACATAATTTTTACAAGTGGCAAATCATCGGGCCGCAAGGAGTTTGGAGTAGCATTTATAGTGAACAATCACCTCAAACCGCATATTACTGACTTCAAACCCATAAATGAACGGCTGTGTGCGATTCGCATCAAGACTCGATTCTTCAATCTCTGGATCATCAATGTGCATGCCCCCACTGAAGTTAAAGAAGACGCAGTAAAAGACGAGTTCTACGCCCGCCTTGAAACTCTTTTCGACTCACTTCCAACAAACGACGTCAAATTGCTGCTGGGAGACTTTAACGCGAAAGTCGGAAATGAAAGTTGGCATCGGGGGACCACTGGAGGCCACAGCCTCCATGAAGAATGTAACGATAACGGCCAGCGACTTATCGACTTCGCCTGCAGCAGGAATCTAGTCGTAAGCTCTACGTGTTTCCCGCATCGACGCATTCACAAGCAGACCTGGAAGTCTCCAGACACACATACCGTCAACCAAATTGACCACGTCCTCATTTGCAGGAGATGGGCGTCTTGTGTCATGGATGTCCGCTCCTATCGAGGAGCAAACTGCGACTCAGATCATCACTTGGTGAAGACGACCTACAGATGTAGAATTTCCTCAGTGCACCAATCAAGTATCAGCCCTCCCAAAATCTTTGCGGTTGATAAGCTTTTGAGTGATGCTACAGCGGTGGCGTATACTACCGCCCTTGAGGAAAAACTATCACCTATGCTACACAACATCAGCAACACAGGCGTCCATGGGTTCTGGGAAGAACTCAAGGGTACCATCAAGGATGTCGCAGAGAAGGTCGTGGGATATAAAGCCCGGCGAGCGAGAAATGACTGGTTCGACGAAGAATGCAAAAATTCACTTGACGCGAAAAACGAGGCCTACAGACAATGGATTCAACGAGGAACCAGAACCAGAAGAGAAAAATATGACGAGCTACGGCGAATATCGAATCGAATAATTAGACGTAAGAAACGTAAATACTTTGACGAGCAGTTGCTGAACATAAACGAAAACTTAGCTAATAGGAACACCAGGCAAGCGTACAAACTAGTAAATACAATTAAGAACGGCTACCAACCCAGGACTAGCCTTTGTAAGGACAAGAATGGAAACATCATCAGCGACACCGATGGTATTAACAAACGATGGGCCTCTTATTTTGAAGAGCTTCTAAACCGACCATCTAACATCCCCACACAGGAAGCTCTCGACGATATTGTTGATCTAGGCCCACCCATTCAACCCCCGACAGTAGAGGAAGTTGATCTCGCGTTGCGGTCACTAAAACGAAATAAAGCGCCGGGCGCTGACGAGATTCCAGCTGAACTGCTAAGATTCGGTGGAACGAGTCTAGTTGATGCCATACATCAATTACTCTTGCGAGTATGGGAGAACGAGGAGATCCCAGACGATTGGCGCAGAAGCATCATCTGTCCGATTCATAAAAAGGGAGATAAACTGCGGTGTGAGAATTACAGGGGCATCTCACTAGTTTGTACATCCTATAAAATTTTGACGAAAATTCTGGAAAATAGAATAAAACCGTACGCGGAACGAGTCATTGGCGAATATCAAAGCGGTTTCAGACCTGGTCGCTCCACAACCGATCAGCTCTTCTCAGTCAAACTGATACTCCAGAGGTGCTGGGAATACAACGTAAACGTATACCAAATCTTTGTCGACTTCAAGCAGGCATACGACAGTATCGATCGTGGAGTACTGTACAACATCATGCTGCAATTTGGTATACCGGCAAAATTAGTGCGACTGACTAAGATGACGATGACCAACTCCGTCTCGCAAGTCAGGATCCAGAATAGACTTACTGATCTATTTGAAACACGCACTGGTTTGAAACAGGGCGATGGACTGGCACCGACGCTCTTCAACCTAGCATTGGAATATGTTGTTCGAGCCATGAACATGGACAACAGCAAGACGCTACTCATCAAGTCGACACAATTAGCAGCGTACGCCAGCGTACGACATCAACATCATGTCCCGAAGATTGGCTGACGCAGAAGAACTTCGGCATACGCTCGATACCGCTGCAAAGGAAGTTGGATTACGTATTAACGAGGGTAAAACTAAAATAATGATGCAATCGGTGACAAGGACACCTGCACAACCGAGTATCAATGTGGGGGACCTCAACATCGAGTTCGCGAACAACTTCATTTACCTGGGTTGCAACCTGTCAAGGGACGCCAACGAAACTGACGAAATCAAGCGACGGATACAGTTAGCTAATAAGACTTTTTTCTCGGTTCTCCCCATAATGAAATGGAAGCATGTGCACAGAAGCACGAAGCTCCGCGTGTACAAAACCATTATACGACCAGTGCTATGCTATGGCTGCGAAGCATGGACCCTAACTCAAGCCTCCGAAAACATGCTAGACACTTTCGAACGTAAGGTTCTACGGCGAATTTTCGGGGCTGTTTGCGATCGAGATGGATGGCGCATCCGGTACAACCATGAGTTGTATGAAATGTACGATGAGCTGCAAGTCTCGAAAATCGTCAAACTACAACGACTTCAATGGGCAGGGCATGTACAAAGAATGGACGATGATCGCATGCCTAAGAGAGTAATGAATGCAGAACGAGTCGACGGAGCGAGACTGCGAGGACGACCGAGATCTCGTTGGGAGAGCTCAGTAAGTGTGGACGCCGCGCAGCTGCTGGGCTCCCAAAACTGGAGGACGCGGTCACGTGACCGAGATAATTGGAGGACAATGATCCAGGCGGCCAAGGCCCGACGTCGGGCTGTCGCGCCACGATGATGATGATGATGAAGACATGGATTTGGACGATCTCTGGTTTATGCAGGATGGCGCGCCATGCCACACAGTCTATGCCACAATCGATCTTTTATGCACCAAATTCCCAAATCGTGTTATCAGCCGTCTTGGCGATGTCAATTGGCTGCCTCGGAGCTGCGATTTGACCCCTTTGGACTTTTTTCTGGGGAACCGTGAAGGACCGATGTTATGCCAACAATCCAGAAACGATTCAAGCACTTAACGCCGATATCATCCAAGCAATCCGTGAGCTACAGCCCGAAACCATCGACATGGTTTTGGAAAATTGGAATGACAGAATGCGCTACTGCGAAACCAGCCGAGGCAGTCTCTTGAACGAAGTTGTGTTTCATCATTAATGGGAATGTTTGCTCTTACTAATGAAGCCATAATACATGGAAAAAAAATTTAATTTCGTTCATTTTATTGCATCTTTAAAAAGAAACTTGTATTTGGCCCACCCTGTAAATATAATGTCTTATTATCGTACATATCTCCTTTAACCATGTCACTTTCCTGATCGCTTTTTTGGTCGGTTGCTTTTTTCAGTCGCTTTTTGCCTCCCAGTAAACATTTTCATGTCAAAAAAATACACTTACCTGGTATTTTCGATCATATTCAGAGATTTTCTGTGCCAATGCAGCATAGTAGGGATTAAACACTTTCTCGGAAAGACAACAATGAATGATCACCGTAACAATGACACGTTGATCCTTAATCGACAAGTGTAGCAGTCGTTCGAATGCATTAATATAATCTTCAGCGCTCATTACTATACAGAAAACATTTCTCCGATCTTCCGTATTCATGCGTTGTTGTCTGGCCAGCGCTAACAATTGATCACTAAATTTCTCCGTTTCTTGTGTCTCAGCTTTCCTCGCAGCATTGATATCCTTGATATTGCCACTCCACGCGGAGCCGACTACCCACCATTTACCTTTTTCGTCGGCTGCAATTATAAAGGAAGAAAATGTATCAAGTGACTGCAAACGGTATTGCTATCCGAGCTACGACTCACCATTCAACAGATCGTCAATTGTTATATTCATCGTTGCAACATATTTCCCGTTCACCATCATCGATTTCAATATTTTTTTCAGGTATTCCGCCAGACTTGGATCGTATTGTGGGATTTTCGTCATGTTATTATTCTTGATAGCCAACAATATTTCAATCATGAATTTTAGCCGCGGACTACAAAACGATTGATACTTTAAATAGGCTTTTAGATAAATCGAAATCAGAGGCGTACTTCTCTTTGATTTGTAAAGGTGCTTCACCCGCCTTCTTCTGGATCAATAAAATTAAGTCCTTCAATGCCAGCGGATCGTCTTTTCGCAACTGAAAACCGACCGATCGTAGTACCAGTAACAGACATTCAACGGACTTTTCACACAAATTGTCGCTGAGACGTTTAAGGATTTCGTACACCAGCGAATTTTGGAAGATCTGAAAATTCGTAAGGCTGAAGCTTTAGATGGTTCTGAATTTGATCATGTCTGAATGTTATACCTTGAATGTATACATGTGGCACAGTAGAAAAATGGTGTTGTCGAATTCCTTGTTCTCGACGTCCAGTGTGTTAATATTCTTGATGTAGTCGATGATTTTAACTACTAGTGTTTCGAGGAAGTGGGCACCTATTATTCGGGACGAAAAAAAACAAATATTTAATATCCAAATTCATTCTCTATCGATCGTTCGGTGTAAAGCATGCCACTCACTATGGAGCCGAACCATTTTTTGATTCGACAAAACTAGTCATGGCATGAGCTGCTCCTCTTGCCGATCAGGTCGACCGACTTCGAGTCTGACAAAGGAGTAGGTTCAAGAAACTAGGTTCGTAGACCTACTCCGTATATGAAAAGAATGTGTCGTCCGTCATGGAGTTGTAGATGGAGTGAAAAAACAGAAGGGTGGGTGAACTAGGTTCGTCGAAGTCTGAGTCGTAATTGTAAATAAGAGAATGGAGAACTGAACTACTGATTAGATGACATATCTACATATCCCTATATTGCAGTGTAGAATGAAATGGATTGTATTTTCAATTGGATTTTATTGATATCAGGTGGAGTGAAGCTTTTAGACTTTTGTTGCGCTGTTATCTACGGTGGCTTAGGCTAGAGGCGGATAAGAGATAAGAGTATGGTATTGGTGTTGGATTGGGTGCACTTACTTATTGATTTACCTTATGCTTCCTTTACACGTGAACGCTGAGCTAAACACCGAATATTGAAAAATTGCATTGAAAAGCACCAACAACAAAAATATACCTTTTCTGTTCTTACATGGCCAACATTAATTCACGAGCATTTGAGTAGGCCTGTTCCTAAAACCTGTCCAAAAAAAACCGACTCATTAAAAAATCGATTCACCAAAAAGCCAATTCACCAGAAAGCCGACTCATTAAGAACCGAATACTCAAATACTTGTTAAAAACTAACCGGCTCATGGTAAAAAAAAAACGAGTTAAAAACTGACTCATTAAAAGACCGATTCATTAAAAACCGACTCATTACAAAACGAGTACTCGAGTACTCAAAAACCGACCGGCCATGAGTCAACTTATTAAAAGTCCGATACATCAAAAACCAGTGAAAAAATCTTCGAGTATTTTTGGTACAGTACAGCACGGAATTATTTAAGAAAAGATTTTAGCATTAGATTTGAGTGTGATTTGGTACGTGGTATGTCCACATTTTCGGTCGTCATAAGACATGCGTCCAAAGTTGAGAAAATTTGAACGGCACCATGAAATAAGGCATTTGGAAATTAGCCATTGATGGACAATTTCGGCTGCACGGCCACTTTCGATTCGCATTCAATGTTCAATTTTTGATTCCTTAAGCGCGGAGCGAGCGTAGTGAGAATCAAACCCCACACCAGGGACTGTTGATTCACAGCCCGCAGTATCGCCCAAAGTGTGCATGGAAAATTTCGGTTAGAAACGAGCTGGGCTAGCTCCGCCCTTAGGAGGTTGCGACCCCCCGCATATAGCCCTAGGTCGCCCGTTTGACTCCTTCTATATGTACCTGCATCCGTTTGGTCCTAGTATATCTGGAATCAGCATTTTTTTTGGTTTATGCCCAATTTCGGTTTCAAATCGAAATCAGGTATGCGAAGGAAATCGAAAATAGCCATGTACAAGCTCAATTTCGTTTTATACTTAAAACCGGTCTTGAAATCTTATGTACCGACATTTGAGTCGTTCCCATCTCTTGTATTTATTAATTATAGTAGTACCTAAGTTAATTCCCAATCCCGGATGCAATAATCTTATCTTCTATCATTTGCATCGCTAAGCAACACCTTTGCTAAGTTGAACAATTCATATAAGTACGAATGTGCGCGCACCCAATCCAACACCATCTTCTTATCCAATCCATCATGACTAGACAAAACCACTTCAATTTCATAGAAAGTTCGGAAAAAACCCTTACATTCCCAACGTTCCTATGATAATTATGACGATTGGTTTTGATTCCGAACCGTTTTGTTCGATCGTTTGTGGCGACCTTAAACAGACGTCCCTGATTGTGTGCAAACAAATATAACAAACATTGACTTACCAACTTCACTGCCCACATTGGCATGCAATGCCGCCACCAACATTGCATACTCCAAAACCATTCGTTCGGGTGTTAACACACGACTAATGATGGCCTCACTGATCAGTTTCGTTAGCGTATTATTCATGTCAAAACGAGAATTGGAACGATACAGATTTTCAATATCGGTCACGATTTTGTGCATATTGGCCTCGGACAATCTATTGAGAAATCCTTTACAGTGTCGCTGAAGGTTGGCCAGTTTCTCTTTGCGTTTCGAGTCAGTCGGATTTTCCGCATCCAACCGAGCACGCACATGTGGTGGTATATATTTTCCAGAATCCTTTTCCTGAAACAGAATTTAAAATAAATTATAGATCATGCTCCCAGAAACCCGAAAGTGACAATTAAAGTAGAGTCCTATTATCTTATACTAGTTGGTTGGTTAATGTGTGGCGATAAACCCGCAAAAGAGGAAAACCCAATTACATAAGCACAAGCCACAAGCATCGTAAGAGAAAAACCGTTGAAATTTAACTTTTCTAGGAGTTAACCGAGATCCAACCTGTGGAATTGAAAAGGAAAAATTTATCTCCTATTTCATTAGAGGAGATATCTGATACATCTGTGAGAAAAGCACTGCCCCAAGCTCGGTGCCACACCTTGCCTAGTGCTGGGCATTCACAAAGAAAATGTATCAGAGTCTCCTTCTCCGCCATATCCTTGCAACTTTGGCAGTACTTATTGTAGGGTAGGGTAGGATTGTTGTGACCTGTCGTGGCCGCAACAACTCTTGCCACATCTGGACGGGTTTTATGCAGAAGGGCATTAGTTCTTCTTTGTGTATTGTAGGATGGCCATTTGCTCTTAGAAGTTGGACATGTCCTCAGTGTGATCCATTTATCGTTCGCCAAATTCATATATATTTGGGGGACTAAGACCTAAGTGTGCTGTGTTGTATCATGGCAGCCCCTTAACCTAACCTAACCTAAGACCTTTTCTATAGTCCTCCACGTGGGCGCCCCCTGGTAACGGCAGTGTTTCAAACCGCTGACGGCCAAGTTTTAGCGATAAGACGGTTTGGAAAAAGGCAGATATCTGTAGCCTGAATGGCTGACCAATACCTAAGCGTCTCAGGTTAAGTAGGATGGAATGACTTGCGTAGTTGGACCTGCAACTCCAGCTCGTTTATTAAACCATCTGAAGCAGCTATCTTCCGAGGCCATCCCCTGAATGGGGTTAAGCGATGTGCTGACAACTGGTCCTTGTAAAAACCACTCCACCTCAAGAAACCTGGAACAAAAGCCTGACGGATCAACAACAACGACCACGCAAACGACTAAAGGATTATTCTTTCGGATCCTGGAATGAACGCTCCCTGAACAGACAGGGGGCCGAGAAGACCCTTTTTCAACAGGTCGAAAAGTACAAACTGAGCATTACTGCAGTCCAGGAAACAATTTGGCTTGGCAGCGAGATAAATGACAAGCAATCGCACACAATTTTTACAAGTGGCAAACCATCGGGCCGTCAGCAGTTTGGAGTAGCGTTTATAGTGAACAATCACCTCAAACCCCATATTACTGACTTCAAACCCATAAATGAGCGGCTGTGTGCGATTCGTATTAAGACTCGATTCTTCAATCTCTGGCTCATCAATGTGCATGCCCCCACTGAAGTTAAAGAAGACGCAGTAAAAGACGAGTTCTACGCCCGCCTTGAGACTCTCTTCAACTCACTTCCAACAAACGACGTCAAATTGCTGCTGGGAGACTTTAACGCGAAAGTCGCAAATTAAAGTTGGCGCCGGGGGACCACTGGAGGCCACAGTCTCTATCGACTTCGCCTGCAGTAGGAATCTAGTCGTAAGCTCTACGTGTTTCTCGCATCGACGCATTCACAAGAAGACCTGGAAATCTGCAGACGCACATACCGCCAACGAAATTGATTACGTCCTCATTTGTAGGAGATGGGTGTCTAGTGTGATGGATGTCCGCTCCTATCGAGGAGCAAACTGCGACTCAAATCATCACTTGGTGAAGGCGACCTACAGATGTAGAATTTCCTCGGTGCACCAATCGAGAATCAGCCCTCCCAAAATCTTTGCGGTTGATAATCTTCTGAGCGATGCTATGGTGGTGGCGTATACTACCTCCTTGAGGAAAGACTATCGCCTATGCTACACAACATCAGCGACACAGGCGTCCATGGGTTCTGGGAAGAACTCAAGGGTACCATCAAAGATGTTGCAGAGAAAATCGTAGGATATAAATCCCGGCGAGCTCGAAATGACTGGTTCGACGAAGAATGCAAAAATTCACTTGACGCGAAAAACGAGGCCTACAAATAATGGATTCAACGAGGAACCAAAGCCAGAAGAGAAAAATATGACGAGCTACGGCGAATATCGAATAGAATAATTAGACGTAAGAAACGTAAATACTTTGACGAGCAGTTGCTGAATGTAAACGAAAACTTAGCTAATAGGAACAGCAGATAAGCGTACAAACTAGTAAATACAATTAAGAACGGCTACCAACCCAGGACTAGCCTTTGTAAGGACAAGGATGGAAACATCATCAGCGATACTGATGGCATTAACAAACGATGGGCGTCTTATTTTAAAGAGCTTGTGAACCTACCATCTAACATCCCCACACAAGAAGCTCTCGGCGATATTGTTGATCTAGGCCCACCTGTACAACCCCCGCCAGTAGAGGAAGTTGATCTCGCGTTGCGGTCACTAAAACGAAATAAAGAGCCGGGCGCTGACGAGATTCCAGCTGTACTGCTAAAATTCGGTGGAACGGGTCTAGCTGATGCCATACATCAATTACTCCTGCGAGTATGGGAGGACGAGGTGATCCCAGACGATTGGCGCAGAAGCATCATCTGTCCAATTCACAAAAAAGGAGATAAACTGCGGTGTGAGAATTACAGGGGCATATCACTAGTTTGTACGTCCTATAAAATTTTGACGAAAATTCTGGAAAATAGAATAAAACCGTACGCAGAACGAATCATTGGCGAATATCAAAGCGGTTTCAGACCTGGTCGCTCCACAACCGACGAGCTCTTCTCAGTCAAACTGATACTCCAGAGGTGCTGGGAATACAACGTAAACGTATACCAAATCTTTGTCGACTTCAAGCAGGCATACGACAGTATCGATCGTGGAGTACTGTACAACATCATGCTGCAATTTGGTATACCGGCCAAATTAGTGCGACTGACAAAGATGACGATGACCAACTCCGTCTCACAGGTCAGGATCTACAATAGACTTACTGATCTATTTGAAACACGCATTGGTCTGAAACAGGGCGACGGACTGGCACCGACGCTCTTCAACCTAGCACTGGAATACGCTATTCGGGCTATGAATATGGACAACAGCAAGACGCTACTCATCAAGTCGACACAATTAGCAGCGTACGCCGACGACATCAACATCATGTCCCGAAGATTGGCCGATGCAGAAGAACTTCTGCATACGCTCGATACCGCTGCAAAATTGGACTACGTATTAACGAGGGTAAAACTAAAATAATGATGCAATCGACGACAAGGACACCTGCACAACCGAGCATCAATGTGGAGGACCTCAACATCGAGTTCGTAAACGACTTCATATACCTGGGTTGCAACTTGTCAAGGGACGCCAACGAAACTGACGATATCAAGCGACGCGTACAGTTAGCTAATAAGACTTTTTTCTCGGTTCTCCCCATAATGAAATCGAAGCATGTGCACAGAAACACGAAGCTCCGCGTGTACAAAACCATTATACGGTGTAATGAACCACCTGTAATGAACCATATTATGGTCTGGTAGTGCTGCTCCCACCGGCAGATCGAAGCAGCACCTGATGAGTTGTGATCTGTTGGTGGTACGAAATCAGAGGCCGAGGGTCCCATTACACCCGGACCCAGGTGCGACCGCGTGGGCGTCTAATCCGTCTGCCAACCATTCCATCCTTATCGACTATTTTTTTTATTCCCCATTTTTTACCTCCCCTGTTTGTGTTGTCTTCCCCAGGTCTATAAATTTTTGTTAATACGTAAAGGACAACGGGCAACGAGCGGCGAAAATCCCGCCCACATCTCCCGAACTGAGCTACAGCAAGCATAGGCCGCTGTTTAGCTCGTTGAGTGGCCTTTTTCTTCTTTAGATGGCACGGCCCGACCTTCACGGTCATTATGCTAGCTTAGGCTCCGTCCCCATGGACATCTTCGGATGCCCACCAAACCGTCCATTACAACGACCAGTGCTATGCTATGGCTGCGAAGCATGGACCCTAACTCAAGCCTCCGGAAACATGCTAGACACATTTGAACGTAAGGTTCTACAGCGAATTTTCGGGGCTGTTTACGAGCGAGATGGATGGCGCATCCAGTACAACCATGAGTTGTATGAACTGTACGATGAGCTGCAAGTCTCGAAAATCGTCAAACTACAACGACTTCAATGGGGAGGGCATGTACAAAGAATGGACGATGATCGCATGCCAAAGAGAGTAATGAATGCAGAACGAGTCGACGGAGCGAGACTGCCTAGATGACCGAGATCTCGTTGGGAGAGCACAGTATATGTGAACGCCGAACAGGAAAATTAGAGGACGCGGTCACGTGACCGAGATAATTGGAGGACAACGATCCAGGCGGCCAAGGCCCGACGTCGCGCTGTCGCGCCACGATGATGATGATGACTTAAGTTTAGTTTGATCAATTTGCACTTAACAATAATAAAATTTAACAAATTATTCACTGAGACGTCTATATCGGGCGCTTGTCAAAGTTACTATTAGTTCCAGTGTGATTTCCCGCGGTTACACATTTTCTGCAGCTCTACAAAACGGAATTTTAGGGGTTCGATCCCCTGGGACCACACAAAAAAAGGAGTCCTTCCTCCTAACCGTGTGCTTGTGTAAAGCATATAAAATATGATAAAAAAACATACCTCAATGATGTTTCCATCGACATCACGTTTGCGTCCGTAAATGTCCTCCCACACTTTGTCCTGTTTTTCTTCTCCATTCTGTTTATTCGTAGCTTCATCAGCGTCACTGTCAGCCTCTGATTCAAATTCACCTGCTTTCTCGTTTTCACTCTGGTCCTCTCCATATTCGGAACCCTCTTCTTTAGCCTCGCTATCCTCTTCCTCTTCACCATTGCCTTCGCTGTCCTCCTCTTCTTTGCTTCCCATAATATCGAAATCGCTATCGTCCGAATCTCGAAGAGTTTTACCCTTCCCTTTAGCCTCGCTATCGCCACCCTCTCCATCTTCCCCGTCCTCACTTCCATCGCTTCCGAATTCCGAATCAGATCCACTCAGATCGAAATCCTCCTTAAAATACTTTCCCTCGGCCTTCGACAATTTCAGCATTTTGCGTTTCTGCTTTTCATCGCTGCTCTTCGTGTTCGTCTGCACCTTTTTGGATTTTCGCTCGCCCATAGCTGCGGCCAAGTCATCCTCAAATCCGTCATCTGAATCCTCAGATTCGGCCGCATCCTTAGCCGCCTTGTACATCTTCTCAATGTTTTCGGGCAGACAAAGTTCCATGGCGTAGTCTAGCCCATCGTCGAACATCTTATGAACAGATTTGTCGTTTTTGTGCTTATCAATTCGCAGCTTCTTTTCGAGTCGCCGTATAATTTTGTCCTCCTCCTCGTTGGCACTTTTGAGCTGTTCGACGCGTCGCTTTCGCATCTTCTTCTCTAACTCCTGCTGCTGTTTCTTCTCCTTTAGCTGATTCTGAAGGAAACGATCAGGCTGCATGACAACTGATTTCTTCGGCTTCGGGGTGGCTTTCTTTTTGATATTCTTCAGCTTTGAATTCATCTCATCATCGCTTAGTTCAAAATCAGACTCAATGTCGTCGCCGTCGTTGAAATCGACGGAATTGCCCTCATCCACGTCGGAATCGTCATCCGGCTCCTGGTCATTTTTGACCGCTTGGCCCGCCTTGGACTTTTTCTTGGCGAAGAAGCTGCGCTTGTTCTCCTTCTTTTGAAGACGCTTCTCCTTGCGAAGCTCCTTACGGCTTTTCACTACTTTGGTTTTCTTTTTCTTGATGAATTTTCCCATTTTTCGTGGAGTGGAAATTGATTCTGTGTACAGTTGTTTGACAGTCGAATTGACGTCTCAGTGAGCACGTGTAGTGTTGCCGGGACTGCCGGTGACAAGTGTGATTCATGAGTTTCTGAAGTGAGTGTACGTGTTTGTTCATAGTTGGTTTCGTAAAGAGGGTTTATTTTTCAGCCGTCTAAATTGGAATTTGGGTGATAAGCATATTGATAACAAGTGGTTGCAGCAACACAGTTTCACAATCAGCTCAGATCGAATGCATTGGCCGCAAGTATGGACCTTAAATTAGGTTGGGTTAAAAAAAAAAATTATTCGATATATAAAACAAAACACATGCCCCTAACGATGCCAACGATCCAATCTGCCCTCTATTGTGAATCTGCGTAGACCTCTCAATTCACGAATGTCATGAGAGGCGCACATGCCGAAGAGCGAATACAACAAAACCGTTGACATCTTATCTCTAGCTAGCACAAGTGTCAAGTTAGTCGACCCGAGTGGATGTTCTGCTGCTGATTGTGCGCTGCCGAGTTTTTGTACCGTTCGTGGAAACCGGTTGTCGACATATAAAGGGAACTGTATCTTGTGTGTTTATGATGCAATAAATACAGTTCGTGCAGGAAAAATAAGTGTGTTGACACGACTTTCGAATGTGCGCTGTCGTAAAAGTGGCATGAGCTGAGTTCGTCTCCCACCTCGCGCAATCCTCCAAAGTGGAATGACCCAACTTCCTTCGTTGGTGACCGTGATTAACAACTCATTCCCTGAACTCCATTCCCATTCGGCGTGACTCAACCGTTGCACGGGTTTCCCTTCCCAAATATCTTTCGCTTCGCGTGCACTAACAAAATAGAAAACGAAAAAGTTATCACTTTCATTCAACTTGTCGCTGGAATTTCACGTTTCGACGCTGTGTGTTGTGTTGACCAGTTTCAGTTGGATTCGAGCTGACGCAAGTCGATTTCATAAGATCGAATCGAGTGTGTGTTGCACTTCCGAGTCTGGAGGCGGCGAGGTCTCGAGATAATTACAGTGAACTCAGTGTGACATAATCAGTGTGCAAAGTTTGCCGAAACAACGCAAGTCCGTCAGCATCATCATTCCCGGATACAGTTGCCGGCCATCAACCCCCTTCGCACAATGGCTCTCAAAACCGAAACCGCATTCAAATATGATTTTGTGCTCAAAAATCTGCTGGCTGGAGGTAAGTGAGAAATGATTATTTTTAGATTGTTTCTTAGGCTGGCCATACACGTTATACGTGAGAAGTACACCTGGACATGCGAGCTGTAGAGGTGCACCGGAGCGTGTGTGCTGTAAAGTTTGCACGAGGTAGAATACAAATTGGATTCATTTAACCCGCAGGGGTGCCTCATGTAAATCGCAACGTGTATGGCCAGCCTTACTGTGGCCAGACAGGCGGGCAGCGCGTCGGTCATCTTGACGACGTCGTCTGCAGCTCCTTATCTAACCTTGGGCATCAGCAACCACCTAATCGCGGATTTCATTCCAATCAAATTGATATGCGACCGCTAAGTGTTCCGCAAATTGAAAGTGTAATTAGCGGCGTGTTGTAGTCGGCTCTGTCTGTTGTTTTATTTGGTCAACATACGGGAACGGGACTGGCCCGCCGTGCAAGTAAAAAACGCTGCTGCTCAATTGAAGTGAAAGTCCGGATCGGCCTATGAAACAACCAACTGACCGCCCCTCACTTGTTGTCTCCCGCTAATTTGTGGAATCTGCTTTCGAGCATGAAGTGGTGTTTAGTTTCGCGCGCACTTGGCTGTGCTGGCCTGGCGCTGAGAGAAAATGAGGTGAATGATAATTATGAATAATGGTTTGTAGGCAAACCACATAGCTGTGAAGTGGAACAATCCACTCGGGAAGCATTCGTTGCAACCAACTTTGCCCTTGCGGGAGTGGAAGCGTTGCCATTCTCCCCATTACAGCCGGAGAATGCAGTTGTATCGATTGTTCCACTGAATACTGTACTGGGTCATGTCATATTTTTAAGGCATATTTTTCGTTGTGCCAGGATTCGTACTTTGTCTCATTCTGTGCAAAGTTGAGATCGAGACGAATCAAGGTCATTTGAGCAATTAAAAACGATGATTCTGTGTGTATTGCTCAGAGTGTTAAACACAATTTCACTTCGCGACCATCGACAATCTTGACTGTGTTGCATCAACTTGGTGATGCGCCCTTTGCCCGTTCAAGACTAAACTGCTAGCATTCTTTCATTCTCATGCATGCCTAATAATCAGTAATTTATTTACACAAGTGTTTTCATCCACTTAATTAACAATCGATACCAAGGCGAGACTATAGTGACATTGACATCTGACACCTAATCATAAAATCCTTTCTAAATCCCACATACATCTCATATATAATTCCTAGTATTATATCACACCTCTTTCGTATGACCATGAGATATTTTTAAATCCTAAGAATCCTAATTACATAGTAAGGAGTCCGAAGCGAATATACCCTAGACTTGTACAGACCTAGTGGTGATACCAAAAGTAAGAATTGGCAACGACCGTATGCATTAAAAGTGAGTTTCCTATATGGCCAGTTTATAGGGGAGGTTGGCACTCATTCAGGAGGATCTTGACCATTCTCAAAATCAATTAACTAGCCCATTCTACAAATATTTGTCGAATTTTTCAAGTCGCTAGCTTCATTCTATTGATACTTATTGCTTATTTGAAGTCTCACTTGTAGGGGAGGTAGAGGTTTCGTTTGTCGAATCTTGTGCATTTTTAATAACAACCAACTCGATCCCAGTTCAAACATTTTTACCAAAATTTCAAGTCACTAGCTTCATTTTATCGGAAGTTATTGCTTATTTGAAGTTTCATTTGTAGGGGAGGTAGGGGTTCCTTGGGTGGGATCTTGCCCATCATTGCCACCAACCAAATGGATCACCCTACAAACATTTAAACAAAATTTAAAGTCTCTAGCTTCACTCTATCGAAAGTTATCGCTTATTTGAAGTTTCATTTGTAGAAGAAGTGGGGGTTTCGTTGGTCGGATTTTACGTATTTTCAATATGAGTCAACTGGATCCTACTACAAACATTTGACCAAAATTTGAACTCGCTAGCTTTATTTTATCGTAAGTTTTCGCTTATTTTAAGTTTCATCTCTAGGGGAGGTAGGGGTTCCTTAGGTCAGATTTAACTCATCTTTAATACCAACTAACTCAATCTCACTTCAAATATTTGACCAAAATTTCAAGTTGCTGGTTTCATTCTACCAAAAGTTATCGCTTGTTTAAAGTTTCATTTGTAGGGGAGGTAGGGGTTCCTTGGGTCGGATCTTGCCCATTTTCAATACCAACCAAGTAGGTCTTACTAGCAACATTCTATCAAATTTTCAGCTTGCTAGTGTCATTCTATCGAAAGTTATCGTAATTAAAATAATATTTAATTTTTTGAATTTTGTAGAGGAGGTAGGCGTTCCTTCGATCTAATTAAGCCCAACTTACTTAAACCCAAGCAGCTTCTCACCTCAGGGTTACATGCCAAAAATCAGATGTCTACGTCAATTGGTTCAGGAGTTATAGACAAAAAACCTGAAAAGTAAGGTAGTACGGGGCTCTTTGTAAGAAAATTACCGTCAGTTTTCAACTGATCGATTTTATTTTTCCAGGAGAGTATAAGATTATCTTCACGAGCAATCTACTAAAGCTAGAGCTTTTCATGTTTATTTAATCATCATCATCATCATCGTGGCGCGACAGCCCGACGTCGGGCCTTGGCCGCCTGGATCATTGTCCTCCAATTATCTCGGTCACGTGACCGCGAGTTAAGGGACATCTCTATCTTCCCTTTATCTTTTTTCTGATGAGTCATTCTGTCAACCTTTGATTTTCCATACATAGTAAATACTCGTATTAGAGATAAGACGAAAATGTATAAGACAAACATGTATATTAGAGATAGGACAAAATGCATGTTAGAGATAGGACAAATGCAATTTAGAAATATGTATATTAGAGATAAGGAAAATTGTATAAATATCGATGACACACCACAGCGGTATCGAAGTCTCGAGAGTAGAATTAGTCAGTGCGGTCACGCTGATCGACTGTAATTTGTAAATATATATTTCCAATAAAATTTTATTTTGACTTCAGATCTTTAATTGGGGGCTCAACCGGGATATGATGTCATCAAGTGGAGAATACTTGTCGCAATCAACTTTCCCAGCCAATTCCTGAAGAACATCGACCATTGAAAAGGATTCGACCGAAATCAACGACTACAGTGAAGAACTAAGCCGATTATAATATTTCACCGACTCGAACCGACTCAACTGTTCCACAGGCTGTCGCAATTTATCCTCAGACAGGAAAAAGGAGGATCCATTGAATCACAAGTAAGAATTATTTATAAGAAGTGAAATAAAAGTGAACTAAATAGAAATTCCCACGCTGGAAGAAATTATTAAGAATTTTCAAAAGCTAAAGTTAACTAAAAAACATAATAAAATGGAAATCGGTGAACTTCGTGCAGAATGTGACTTGCTCAAGCAAAAACTAGAAATAGTACAAAATCAATCCGTAATACAAAATCAAACACTATTAAATCGATTAGAGCGGTTAGAATCCATAAATCCTGCCCTCGAAATAAACAGACAATTTGAAGACGAAAATTGCCAATACGCGAGTCCTACAGACATAAATTTAACAATATTTAAAACTCTGCAGCCTTTTTCGGGCAACATTAAAGAATACAGACCATGGAGAAAAATGGCTATGATCATGTACAATATGGTAAAACCATTCAAACAATACAATGTATATCGAGAAGCACTAATACTAATACGATCTAAAATCACGGGGTCAGCTGCCGAAGTCCTAATTAACAATAATACTAAGCAAAATTTCGAAGCAATAATAGAACGGTTAGATGCAACTTACGCGGATAAAAGGCCATTATATGTATTAGAAAACGAGTTAGCAATAATTAAACAAGCCAGTTTCAATCTGGAGCAATTCCACGATAAAATAAATCAATGTTTGAATTTAATAATTTCCAAAATCGAAATGTCTCATTCAAATCAATATGCAGTTGACGCATTAATATCAGAAGCCGAATCAAAGGCTATTAGAACATTTATTTTGGGTATAAATAGTCAAGCAACAAGAAACATGCTATATGGACACAATCCAAAAACATTAGGTGAAGCTTATGCATTGGCACAGACTATGTATCATGATGTGCAATATCAAGGGTTAGACCTACCTTATTTCAAACAATACAACAACCCTCAAAGATATTCCAATCCTATTCGAAATTTTCAACCTCAGTTTCAACAAAGACATCCCCATAATGCACAATATTCCAATCCTATTCGAAATTTTCAACCTCAGTTTCAACAAAGACATCCCCATAATGCACAATTTCTTCCTAATAGACAACCCTTTCAAAATAACTTCAGACCTAGGTATAACCCACCAGAATCAATGGAAGTAGATTCCTCTAATAGATTTAGAAGACAACCACAAAACTCAACACCTATAAATGGAGATTTCTATAACTCCTCCGCTAAATATAATATACCCCAGAATATACAACGTGTAAATCAATTAACTGACTTGGACGCAGAATCAACAAAAGTAAATATTCCAAACGAACCACAATATTCAGAAAGTGACGCAACAGCTTTTTTAGAAATGTGAATGGCTTGCCCTGCATAAATTTAAAAACCTCGGATGGCAAGTCTAATATAGATATATTAATCGATAGTGGTAGTACTAATAATTATATTAGCAATAAAAGTAAAATCGGTAAAAATGTAGAACTTATAAAACAAATAACCACCCATACAATGCACGGACTTTCGATAATTAAAGAAAAACGCATAATAAATATTTTCGGTCATAATTTGACATTCTTCGTAATAAACGAATTAAACGAATTTGATGCGATGATAGGTATCGACGGGCTTAAGACAATAAAGGCATCAATAAATTTTGAGAATAATGAAATGAAATTCAAGGCTAAGAAAATAGAAAATAATACGCAAAGAATTAACTATACAATTGATAATGAGGAATACAGAGAAAAAATAGATAATATTATGAAACGCAATAATGTAAACGACTCACTTCCATTCACAACAACAATTCAGGCAACAATTCGGACAATAGATAGTTCTCCTATTTGGACCAAACAGTATCCTTACCCGATGTGTGATAATGAATTTGTGAACAATGAAGTAGCTGATTTGCTTAAAAAAGGAATAATCAGACCCAGTAGAAGTCCTTACAATTCTCCTGTTTGGACAGTGCCAAAAAAGGGAACCGACGACAAAGGTAGACCTAAGAAACGAATGGTGATAGATTTCCAAAAATTAAATGCAAACACTATAACAGATCGTTATCCTATTCCCGACATTAATATGACAATACAGAATTTAGGAAAAGCAAAGTTCTTTTCAACATTAGACTTAGAATCTGGATTTCACCAGATATTAATTAAAGAAAGTGATTGTGAGAAAACAGCATTCTCTTTAAATGGAGCAAAATATGAATTTGTTAGGATGCCATTTGGTTTAAAAAATGCTCCTAGCATATTTCAGAGATGCGTAGATGACATATTAAGAGACTATATTGGAAAATTTGTGTACGTATACATGGATGATGTATTAATATTCTCTGCATCCGCCGAGGAACACATTAAACATATCGAAATGGTAACAAATGCACTCCAGAAAGCCAATATGAAGCTCTCAGTCGAGAAATCACATTTCTTTAAAACAGAAATAGAGTATTTAGGTCACATAATAAAATATGGAAGAATAACTGTAGATCCTAGAAAAATTGAAGCAATAAAAGAATACCCGACACCCAAAACGTTGAAGGAACTCAGATCATTCCTAGGATTAACATCATATTATAGAAAATTTATTAAAGGATTTGCAACAATAACTAAACCATTGACAGTATATCTTAGAGGCGAAAATGGAAACACAAGATACGAAATTGAATTTTCCCAAATACGTTACATTATTGAACAATTGAAAACAATAATGAATCCTAATGTGAACACGGCGTTTCATTCAGATTTAGAAACATGGCATATACTAGAAAAGGAAATAATGAAACACTACCAAAGTTACAAAATGAAATTTACCCAAATATACTTAGAAGATATAATAGAACCAGATAAACAACATAATCTAATATCAAAGACACACAATAGAGCTCACAGAAATTACAAGAATAACATTAAAGAACTTCTAATGAAATACTTTTGGCCAGACCTAACAAAACAAACTAAAGAAAACGCCGAAAAATGTGAAAATTGTCTTCAGAACAAGTACGACCGACACCCTACCAAACAACTTTTAAAGGAAACCCCTATTCCTAACAAGGCGGGAACCAATATACATATGGACATATTTTATATAGCAAACAATATTTTTCTTTCATGTATAGACAAATATTCAAAATACGGACACTTACATAGACTAACAGACAAAAGTAACATCCATGAACACGTCGAGGAAATACTTAGAACCACATTCCCACATTGCAGACAACTAATCACAGATAACGAAAAACTGTTCATTAGTCACAGTATGAAATCATTATTAACAAGACTAAACATCGAACATTTCACGACCCCAATAAATCATTCAACAACAAACGGACAAGTTGAAAGATTTCATTCAACTTTAATTGAAATAAATAGAACTCTGACCACCCAAAACAAAACAACTCCGATAGAAGAAATATATAATACACTCCTTGAATATAATAAAACAATACACTCAGTAACAAACCATAGACCAATAGATGTATTCTTTAACCAAGATAAATTTTCAGAGATAAAGGAAAAATTAGGAAAATCCCAACAGAACACATTGAATTACGAAAATAAACAACGTGTCAATAAACAATTTCAGATTGGATCGACAATCTTTGTAAGAGAAAAACGAAGGAATAAGACAGCGAGTAAGTTCAAGAAATACATTGTCAAAGAAAATCGTGAGGACACAATTCTTACAACCAACGGGAGGATCATACACAAAGATGACATTCGAAAGCAAACTATTCCCAATAATAATACTTCTAACGGAAACAATACTACTAACGCAGACAATGATTAATATAACAAACCTAGAAAATAAAAACTTTATCCTAATAAAAGGCGATAAAGCTTACACCTTTGAGAAATATGAATTTTTGTATCACATCAGCAACATAACACACTATGTCCAAACACTTGACAAAATCAAATCATTAGCATACCCAGACAAAACTGAAAAATTAGTAATCAAAAAAATTGAAAATCTTGTCACACAATTAAATGAACACAGTAGAGATAAACGAGCTTTAAATTTCTTAGGGACAATGATAAAATTTATAACAGGAAACCCCGATCATGACGATATGATAGAAATAAAAACCACTATAAACCAATTAATCAATAATAACCAACGACAGAAGATAATAAACTCAGAATTCGACAAACATATAATCACACTCGAAAAAATGGAAACCCATTATTCTTTTCTTTTAAATGAAATATATATGGAAGTCAGAAATATAATAGAAGCAGTAAACTTAGCAAAATCAAATAATTCAATAACCACTATACTAGACTTTGAAGAAGTCAAACAAATCATTCGCCATGAGAAAATTCCAATTCCCACAATAAACGTACTTGAATACGCCAAAATGCACGTAGCCAAACTTAATGAAGTAATAATATTCATATATAAATACCCAATTATTGAAAACACAATGACATATTTCGATATTATACCCTTAGCCCATCGATTTGGAAAATTTATAACCAATCCTTATATCGGTTTCAAAAATAACCAATACATTTTATTACAAGATTGTAAAAATTACTTGAATAAGAATATATGTAAAATAAAACAAAATGACAACTGTACTATACAATTAATCAACAATAGGAAAGCACAATGTAGTATCATACAAGAAGGAAATGCTCCTATGAAAAGAATAAATCCTGGAACCTTTATACTAAACGGAATTCATACTATAGAAAACCAAACATTTAATGGAGTATATTCAGTATCCTTTACCAATTCAGTAAAAATTGATAATGAAACATATGTAAATTATGAGGAACAAATGAAAGAGATAATCCATGAGTTTCAAGTAAAACATGTTAAAATATTAGACATATATGAGTCGGATGAAGAATACAAATTCACCAATATAAAATCATTAAATAAATTTCTCATACCGATTGAAGAAAATCCTGTATTGAGTACTGTCATGATTATTGTAACCATCTTACTAATTATAGCAACAATGTACGTAACACTTAAACTTTGTAAAAGATGGAACGAATACAAAGCACTCAAATTAAAGAAGAAATCAGATGAAGCATACCATAGAGTCTTAAGAGAAAATAATGCTGGACATTTATTCCAAATTGAACAAGAATAAAATGAGGACATTTTTTATTAACTGATGGGAGAGTTAAGGGACATCTCTATCTTCCCTTTATCTTTTTTCTGATGAGTCATTCTGTCAACCTTTGATTTTCCATACATAGTAAATACTCGTATTAGAGATAAGACGAAAATGTATAAGACAAACATGTATATTAGAGATAGGACAAAATGCATGTTAGAGATAGGACAAATGCAATTTAGAAATATGTATATTAGAGATAAGGAAAATTGTATAAATATCGATGACACACCACAGCGGTATCGAAGTCTCGAGAGTAGAATTAGTCAGTGCGGTCACGCTGATCGACTGTAATTTGTAAATATATATTTCCAATAAAATTTTATTTTGACTTCAGATCTTTAATTCGCGTCCTCCAATTTTGGGAGCCCAGCAGCTGCGCGGCGTCCACACCTACTGAGCTCTCCCAACGAGATCTCGGTCGTCCTCGCAGTCTCGCTCCGTCGATTCGTTCTGCATTCATTACTCTCTTAGGCATGCGATCGTCGTCCATTCTTTGTACATGCCCTGCCCATTGAAGTCGTTGTAGTTTGACGATTTTCGAGACTTGCAGCTCATCGTACATTTCATACAACTCATGGTTGTACTGGATGCGCCATCCATCTCGATCGCAAACAGCCCCGAAAATTCGCCGTAGAACCTTACGTTCGAAAGTATCTAGCATGTTTTCGGAGGCTTGAGTTAGGGTCCATGCTTCGCAGTCATAGCATAGCACTGGTCGTATAATGGTTTTGTACACGCGGAGCTTCGTGTTTCTGTGCACATGTTTCGATTTCATTATGGGGAGAACCGAGAAAAAAGTCTTATTTGCTAACTGTATCCGTCGTTTGATTTCGTCAGTTTCGTTGGCGTCCCTTGACAGGTTGCAACCCAGGTAAATGAAGTTGTTCACGAACTCGATGTTGAGGTCCCCCACATTGATGCTCGGTTGTGCAGGTGTCCTTGTCACCGATTGCATCATTATTTTAGTTTTACCCTCGTTAATACGTAATCCAACTTCCTTTGCAGCGGTATCGAGCGTATGCAGAAGTTCTTCTGCGTCAGCCAATCTTCGGGACATGATGTTGATGTCGTCGGCGTACGCTGCTAATTGTGTCGACTTGATGAGTAGCGTCTTGCTGTTGTCCATATTCATGGCCCGAATAACGTATTCCAGTGCTAGGTTGAAGAGCGTCGGTGCCAGTCCATCGCCCTGTTTCAAACCAGTGCGTGTTTCAAATAGATCAGTAAGTCTATTCTGGATCCTGACTTGTGAGACGGAGTTGGTCATCGTCATCTTTGTCAGTCGCACTAATTTTGCTGGTATACCAAATTGCAGCATGATGTTGTACAGTACTCCACGATCGATACTGTCGTATGCCTGCTTGAAGTCGACAAAGATTTGGTATACGTTTACGTTGTATTCCCAGCACCTCTGGAGTATCAGTTTGACTGAGAAGAGCTGATCGGTTGTGGAGCGACCAGGTCTGAAACCGCTTTGGTATTCGCCAATGACTCGTTCTGCGTACGGTTTTATTCTATTTTCCAGAATTTTCGTCAAAATTTTATAGGACGTACAAACTAGTGAGATGCCCCTGTAATTCTCACACCGCAGTTTATCTCCCTTTTTATGAATTGGACAGATGATGCTTCTGCGCCAATCGTCTGGGATCTCCTCGTTCTCCCATACTCGCAGGAGTAATTGATGTATGGCATCAACTAGACTCGTTCCACCGAATCTTAGCAGTTCAGCTGGAATCTCGTCAGCGCCCGGCGCTTTATTTAGTTTTAGTGACCGCAACGCGAGATCAACTTCCTCTACTGTCGGGGGTTGAATGGGTGGGCCTAGATCAACAATATCGTCGAGAGCTTCCTGTGTGGGGATGTTAGATGGTCGGTTTAGAAGCTCTTCAAAATAAGAGGCCCATCGTTTGTTAATACCATCGGTGTCGCTGATGATGTTTCCATCCTTGTCCTTACAAAGGCTAGTCCTGGGTTGGTAGCCGTTCTTAATTGTATTTACTAGTTTGTACGCTTGTCTGGTGTTCCTAGCTAAGTTTTCGTTTATGTTCAGCAACTGCTCGTCAAAGTATTTACGTTTCTTACGTCTAATTATTCTATTCGATATTCGCCGTATCTCGTCATATTTTTCTCTTCTGGCTCTGGTTCCTCGTTGAATCCATTGTCTGTAGGCCTCGTTTTTCGCGTCAAGTGAATTTTTGCATTCTTCGTCGAACCAGTCATTTCGCGCTCGCCGGGCTTTATATCCCACGACCTTCTCTGCGACATCCTTGATGGTACCCTTGAGTTCTTCCCAGAACCCATGGACGCCTGTGTTGCTGATGTTGTGTAGCATAGGTGATAGTTTTTCCTCAAGGCCGGTAGTATACGCCATCGCTGTAGCATCACTCAAGAGCTTATCAACCGCAAACATTTTGGGAGGGCTGATTCTTGACTGGTGCACTGAGGAAATTCTACATCTGTAGGTCGTCTTCACCAAGTGATGATCTGAGTCGCAGTTTGCTCCTCGATAGGAGCGGACATCCATGACACTAGACGCCCATCTCCTGCAAATGAGGACGTGGTCAATTTGGTTGACGGTATGTGCGTCTGGAGACTTCCAGGTCTGCTTGTGAATGCGTCGATGTGGGAAACACGTAGAGCTTACGACTAGATTCCTGCTGCAGGCGAAGTCGATAAGTCGCTGGCCGTTATCGTTACATTCTTCATGGAGGCTGTGGCCTCCAGTGGTCCCCCGATGCCAACTTTCATTCCCGACTTTCGCGTTAAAGTCTCCCAGCAGCAATTTGACGTCGTTTGTTGGAAGTGAGTCGAAGAGAGTTTCAAGGCGGGCGTAGAACTCGTCTTTTACTGCGTCTTCTTTAACTTCAGTGGGGGCATGCACATTGATGAGCCAGAGATTGAAGAATCGAGTCTTGATGCGAATCGCACACAGCCGTTCGTTTATGGGTTTGAAGTCAGTAATATGCGGTTTGAGGTGATTGTTCACTATAAATGCTACTCCAAACTCCTTGCGGCCCGATGGTTTGCCACTTGTAAAAATTGTGTGCGATTTCTTGTCATTAATCTCGCTGCCAAGCCAATTTGTTTCCTGGACTGCAGTAATGCTCAGTTTGTACTTTTCGACCTGTTGAAGGAGGGCTTTCTCGGCCCCCGGTTTGTTCAGGGAGCGTACATTCCAGGATCCGAAAGAATAATCCTTTATTCGTTTGCGTGGTCGTCGTTGTTGATCCGTCCAATCCGAGGCTTTTGTTCCAGGTTTCTTGACATGGAGTGGTTTTTACAAGGACGAGTTGTCAGCACGTCGCTTAACCCCATTCAGGGGATGGCCTCGGAGATAGCTGCTTCAGATGGTTTAATAAACGTGCTGGAGCCCACACAACTATGTAGCAGGTCCAACTACGCAAGTCATTCCATCCTACTAGACCTGAGACGCTTAGATGTTCGTCAGCCATTCAGGCTACAGCTATCTGCCTTTTCCAAACTGTTTTATCGCTAAGACATTGGCCGTCAGCGAATTGATACACTGCCGTTACCAGGGGGCGCCCACGCGGAGGACTATGGAAAAGGTCTTTGCCCCCCTATTTATTTAATCAGGAGTTATAAATACATTTAATTATTTTGCATATGTAGGGGAGGTAGGCGTTCTCTTGGCCTGATCATGCCCATTTTCAATACCAACCAACTAGATCATACTGCCAACATTTAACTAAAATCTCAAGGCTCTTGCTTGATTCTATCGAAAGTTATCGTGCGAACGGACAGACAGACATGGCTAAATCGAATCAGGAGGTGACAGGGTCACTTATATATATACATTGCTATACCTCCGGAGCCTCTTTTAAGGTGTTACATAATTTCGTCGTGACAAAAACAAAATACCCTATACTATAAGTCTAGGGTATAAAGATACTTCCCGGAAAAAGGATGTACATTTGGAAAGTGTACACACATGTGTGTTTTACCGAAAATACATGCGGCAAACATGTGTATACTCAGTTACTTTACTTGTAAGACAAAGGTTTTACTACTACTCAATTGCTCTAACCCCTTATGGGGCATAGCGCGTCAACTGTTCCATGTGGCCCAGTTGACGTTTCGTTGGTATAAACTGGTTTCGGAGAATGCAGTTGCCAGCATGCACCTCCTGCACATCCATGGCCACGAACGTCGTCGTGGACGGGATTCGAACCCGAAACGCCGGTAGTCAAACATAAGACTGACGCCTCAACACACTGCGCTACCGTTCGCCCGCAGACAAGGTTTTAGTCGTTAAGGAAATGTAGATTGTATTAAAAAGTTAGTTGAATAAAATACGACACCATCATTTTCTAACGTACAATTCTATAATAACGGCTACCCATACATGCGATTACTTTATTACGTATCTATCCACTTACCAAACAATGCAATACAAAACCAAAACGCATTCACACATCTCAAACATACCAACAGTCCTTTCAAGCAACGACCACCTGCGTAAACATTCAATGATATCTAGGCATGACGGACTGCACCACCAAGAAGACTTTAGTCTTTCATTATCTAAACATGTTATATTTTGCGAGCCGGGAGCCGTTAGACCAAGCATTAGCGGCAGCCGGTTCTTCGCACCGGAACGACCCGGTTTAACACGGCCACGAGCTGCCACAACCCCTTCAATGGAAGATATATGTGTACCATATGTATATCATACTTTGACTTATCCTTTTTTTAGTCCGGATGGCGCAGTAGTCCGGATGGCGCAACGGTTAGCACGTTCGCCTTCAATGCACTGGGCCCCGGTTCGATCCCGGGGATTTACGTGTCGGACTATGAGCCCACTCAGCTGTTAAATGAGTACCCATTATGGGGTAAATAACTCGGTTGACCGTGTTGCTGATCACATACCTCTGCACAAAAACCGTCACGATCTAGAAAATGAGACGATGCTAACTCATCTCGAGGCCGTGGTTCAAATTGGACTGTTGCGCCAGTTATTTATTATTTTATTTTTTTAAATGTTCTCAACTGCTCTCAATTCCCCTCCATCGCACCGCAATTGAGCTCAACCCTGGTCCCAGGATTTCGATCTGCTGCGTATGCAATAAAACACTGCACCCTAACGCCACTTCAGTGAGATGCACATGTTGCAACAATTGGTGCCATTTATGGAACTGCTCTGGGCTAACTTACCATAGGCAGTGGAATCCCTCATTCACAGCGAGTCAATGCAGACATAGAGGACAACAAGCAACAACGCCATCACACCGGGATCTCACCGGATCAAAATAAAAAGCAAATTGGTTGAACGTGAACTTATTTCGCCTCCATCTAAATGTATACTGAGGCTGCAATTCGCCCTCACGACGGCGAAGTATCTGTAGGGCGGCTGTTTAAGTTCGCTCGTTGCAGAGCCGTGACGTTCTTTTCGGTCTGAAATGCAGTGAAACGAAATCGGTTAATATATCAACAGCCTGTAAAGGGTGGGCAAATTCGTCTACATAGGTAGCATTGTTGCCGAAAATGGTGATACGGCGCAGAACGTCAACTCATGTCTTTGTCGGATTTTAAGTATTTTCTGACCCGAAACAATAGCCGCTTTCGATTCACTGCATTTCGGTCTCAGATCGAAAAGAATGCTACGATTCTGCGCCGAGCGAATTTAAACAGCCACCATACAGATACATACTTCGCCGTCGTGGGGGCGAATTCCGGACTCAGTATACCCCTATCATGTAATTCTATTCGAATCAAATTGCTTTCGAAAGGAAGAAAATACAATAGTACCCTGTAACACGAAAACGAATTTCTCCATTTCAATAATCATCGAGTATTCAATACGAAATTTTTCACTCGTAGCGATGATTTTTGAAATTGGGAAATTGGTTTTCAAGTTACAGTGCACCATTTTCTTCCTTCCGAAAGTAATTCGTTTCGAATTGAATTACATGATAGGGCCCCAGGATTAAAACCGGTCTGTGGTTTTGTATCAAAATGTTTTGAGATCTGGTGAATTGAGATCGGCTAATATCAAATGAAGAGCTGATTCGGATACAGGTCAGATGGCTGTGGACGAATTGATACGTAGGCGAAAACGACAATTTCACGTCATCTGAATTCGGTCATCCGAAATCCAGCAGAATTTTACATCAATGGTGAACCCGCGAAAGCCTACAAATTCGAACCGGTTACATATGTACATGAATGATTGCATCAAACGCTTTCATTACACTTCCATGTAAAGCGACATCGTTTAGCTACTTAGCATAGTCGCTTCACAATTGGAGACGCGTGCAAACAAACAGCTGCTGGTGCAAGCAAGTGCCTTGGGGGGAAATTTGTTATGCATGGCCATTCTCATTAAATCGCCATCGTACTGTCTATATCTGTGGTCTGCAGGAATGTGCGGAAGATTGATACATGCATTCTGTATTTCGAAGGCCATGTTACCAAGTATGTACTACTAGTTCATGTATTGTATTTGAACTAATGGCATCCAACTCGTAGAATTCCATTAAAATCAAGAATTCATGAAATACGCCATATTGCGGCTATAGCGTAAACATCTTTTAATATTCCCGACGCGGCAGTTTCTCTAAAGCTGGCTTGAATAGGTAAATAATTTACCTTCCTAATAGACGGTAAATTTTACGTTCTGTTTACTACGGTATTAACTGAAGTCTTCTTTGGTAATAATTTTCTGGTCTTTATGGATAAGTTTTCTAGGCAATCAAGTCTTGCGCTTTCAAAAAACCGCAGCATATTCTGTAGTACATGGTACAATGTACGAAAAAAGTAGGTTGTATTGAGGCGAGAACATCTGGTATTAGTTAATGCCTAAAAACGGTTGAGATCTATAGTGCTTTTAGTGCCGCTTTCCATGGGCGGTTGCTCTAGCTACCGGTTGGCGGTTTTCCTATGTATTTTGTTATTGCGCAACAACAGAATACATAGGAAACCGCCAACCGCCAGCTAGAAAAACCGCCCATAGAATCGCGGCACTTAGGCGATCATATCAGTTCTCCCATCAGTTGAGCTATCCGTTCTGTCATCCATCAAATTCTATATTACCTAAAATTATGGAAGGAGAACGGAGAGCTTAACTGGTGGGAGAACTGAATCTGAGGTCGGCCATATACTCGTATGTTCCGGTATACCGGAGAGGTATACCTGTCCAGGTATACCGGAGAGGGAGTAGTATACCTGCGGGGCGACCGGTAGCGCAGTGTGTTGAGGCATCAGCCTCATGTTTGACTACCGGCGTTCCGGGTTCGAATCCCGTCCACGACGACGTTCGTAGCCATGGATGTGCAGGAAGTGCATGCTGGCAACTGTATTCTCCGAAACCAATTTATGCCGTCGAAACGTCAACTGGGCCACATGGAACAGTTGACGCGCTATGCCACACAAGGGGTTAGGCAATTGACAGATTGTGGCATATAATTGTGAAGCAACATTTGACATTTGCTTACATCAGAACATCGTAATAAGTTAAGATGTAGTGATTTCTTTCTTTCTCTCAGCATGTTTCACGTTTTCTTCTCTATAGTACGAGTATTTTCGATTGTATTTTATGTTGTAGCAAGTAACAACCCAACTACCGCCATGGCGTCCTGTGTTGAATCCATTGTCAATCTTGGTCAAATAAAAACTGAACTAAAAGCCTTGTGGTCCGGATGGCGTAACGGTAAGCACGTTTGCCTTCTACGCACTGGACCCCGGTTCGATTCCTATTGAATGCAGTAATTTTCGATAAAAAAGTGGATTTACCTGTCGGACTATGAGCCCACTCAGCTGTTAAATGAGTACCCATTTATGGGGTAAATAACTCGGTTGAGCATATTACTGATCGCACACCTCTGCATAAGACACACCGTTACGATAGAAAATGAGGTGATGCTAACTCATCCGGAGGCCATGGTCCAGATTGGGTTTACGGATATATTTACATATTTAAAGTGCATACGTATTTCGGGAGCTACTTTCTCCCTTCTTCACTACTAGTAGCTAAAGTACTGAAGGAGGGAGTAAGTAGCTCCCGAAATAAGTATATACTTTAAATATATTTGTAGTAGGAGAAGCTACTTATTTATTATTTAATAGAAAATGGCTCGTAACATTCTAGCATAGCATCCAAAATGCATGTTACACATAAAACAGGAAGCTCAGAAATGTCCGTACTTCATAAAGTCGACCCTAAGTTCATTTTCCTCTTTATTTGTGTGAAAGCACCACTAAAAGGGCAAATTAACATAATAACCGGTAAAAATTACATTCAGCGCCCAATGTGGGATAATTGTGATTTTAACGTAACTTAAGACCATTATCAATATCTAGCTTTCGTAACGCTATCTTAAGTTTCGTTAAGGTTACCTTAAGATTTTTTTTGTGTCCCACGTCAGTGAAAATAGTAAAAATCTCGGAAAAAATTCGAAAAAAAAAAAGAAAACAAGCTGGCGTTCGGCTAGTATTTAAAATAAATAACTGGCGCAACAGTCCAATTTGAACCACGGCCTCGAGATGAGTTAGCATCATCTCATTTTCTAGATAGTGACGGTTTTTGTGCAGAGGTATGTGATCATCAACACGCTCAACCGAGTTATTTACCCCATAATGGGTACTCATTTAACAGCTGAGTGGGCTCATAGTCCGACACGTAAATCCCCGGAATCGAACCGGGGCCCAGTGCGTTGAAGGCGAACGTGCTAACCGTTGCGCCATCCGGACTACGGCTAGTATTTGCCACTTCGAAATTAGTAGTAAAACTTGTTCACTGTTCCTATGAGAGGTATATGAAATAGTGGGCCAATTTCAACCAAATTCAAGAATGTGGTTTGGCGGTAAATATGATTAAATAATATGAAATTTGGTAAAGATATCTTCAGAATTAAAAATGTTTTTCTAACAAAAACTTGCTTTTGGAACGGTCGTTCCTATGACAGCTGTATGATAGAGTAGTCCAATTTCAACCAAATTCGTGAATGTGATTTGGCGAAAGATAATATTGAATAATATGAAATTCGAGAAATATAGCTTGTACCCGAAGATGCCTTTGGGGACGGAGCCTAAGGTCGCATAATAACCGTGAAGGTCGGGCTGTGCCATCTGGCGAAGAAAAAGGCCCCTCAACGAGCTAAGCAGCGGCCTATGCTTGCTGTAGCTCAGTTCGGGAGAGGTGGTCGGGGTTTTCGCCGCTCGTTGCCCCCGTTCTTTACGTATTAACAAAATTTCATAGGCCTGGGGAAGACGTTGATAAGGATAGGATGAAATGGTTGGCGGACGGCGCAGATTCCCTCGCTTTCGCATCGTGGTTCGGGTGTAATGGGCCCATTGGCCTCTGGTTTCGTACCACCGAAACGAAACGAAAATAGTCGGCGCTCAATGTGAGATCAGTGTGATTTTATCTGGACGACGAAACTAAAATGGGCAATCGAATACCGTTAGTCACTAGACGCACAAACCGAAACCTTTTTAGACCTTACCTTAAGATACCTTATGGGTTTTTGTGATTCCATATCGATGAAAATTTAAAAAAAATTTACAGTAGAAAATAGTGGAAAATGGTAGAAAATGTCTGAAAATATTTAGCGTCTAATGTGGGATCGGTGGATTTTATCCAGTCAATTGAAGCAAAATGGGCAGTGGAATTGTCACCTTAAGGCTATCTTAGGACATTTTTAAGCTTTTATAAGGCTATTTTAAACTAGCTTATGGCTTTTTTCAGTACTACGTAATCGAGACCAGAAGAAATTAGTCGAAAAGCCCGAAAATACTCGGCGATCATTGTGGGTTGTGATTTCATCTCGTTGCCGAAAAAAAATAGCAAAGAAAACAAAACCTTTTTTGGCCTTTATCTTAAGGCTACACTAATGCTGGGCATTCACGGACGGACCAAAGCCAAATTTTCCGTGGTCGAAGATGGATTTGACAGGGAAATTTTGGCTTCGGCCATGGGAAATCTGGCTTTGGGCCGTCTGTGAATGGCCAACTTTAGCCCTTTTTAGGGTTTTGTAGTAAAAACAAAACCCTTATGAAATCGGTCATGCGTCCGTCTGTCCGTCTGTCTGTCCGTCTGTCTATGAAATATCTCATGAACCGCTGAAGCTACATACATGAAATTTTGTGGGAATATGTAGAATTATTATAATTCGCCGGAGAAAGCGATTCGTTGTAATAGGCTGACTTTAAGGGGAGGTCCCCATAGAGGGGAAATGAAGGTCTTTTTTTTTCATCTGGTATAGGCAAGTGGGGTATCATGTGAAAGGTAACACCGAGTACATTCCATTTTTGGTATTTTTATCAAATTTGAAAAAAGGGGAAAAGAGGTAGAGGGGAAAATATGTGATCCGAGTTTGTCCCCCCTCCCTTGCATTTCGAGACCGTTAACTTTAGAAATATGAAAATTTGCAGTAAAGCGGCATTTCACTAGCATAGAAAACCAAAAATCGTAGAATTTTGATATCTCATCAAAAAAGGTTAATAATAGTACATTTCTATAGTTGCAGTTAGCACACCCCTGCCCCCCTTAAACGCATCACAGGTCAAAAATATTGATGGCCAATGATAACCAACACTATAGGCAATAATATCTCGAAGTTTCATTAAAATCGCGTTATATGTATTTAATAATAGTACATTCATTTAAAGTTAGGCGTTTTGACACTACCCACACAAAAAATACACCTACCGGCCTCATAAGTGTGAGTACTACGGATATTGATGTTGTTTTTCGTAGTGCGAATTGCAGTAATTTAATTAATCATTTTTGAAAGGGTGAAGATTGGGGAAGGGGGGGGGGGGGTGCTGACTAATACAACTTTAGCGGGTGGTGGGGGGAGCGGTGTCCACATAGAGGCGAAATTAAGGTCAATTTTTTTTTATCGACTGGTACTCGTATAAGCAAGTGAGGTGTCGTGAGAAAGGTAATGTTGACATTCCATTTTTTCGCATTTTCTTGGAATTTGTAGAAAGGGGAACAGTGGGGAGAGGGGGATATTAGTTCGTAATTTGTCCCCTTCTCCTTGCAGTTCGAGATCGTTATACTTAGAATTATAAAAACTTACAGGAAGGTGGTTTCCGAAAAAAATGGAAAATAATGGAATCTGTATATCTTCTCAGAATAGGTCAATAATAGTTTATTTCTATACTTATAGTTAGCACACCTCTGCTTGCCTTAAACACGTTCAAGGTCAAAAGTACTGATGGCTAACGATAACCAACACCTTAGGCAATAATATGTTCAAAGTTTCGTTACAATCACGTAATATAAATTGGCATGTAAAATGTAAGCGAGTAAGACATTTTAATTATGTTTTTCTATCCATCTGAGTGGTATCAAGAAGAGCAAGGAGCCGATATTTATATACCAAAATAAGCGCTTGCTACAAAACCCTCGGATTGCGGGCGTAGCGCTCTATATTCCGGTTTCATTTTATCTTATATCAATAAAAATTAACCGTAGAAAATAGTCGAAAATGGAAAGTCCGAAGATATTCGATGTCCAATGTGGGGTCAGGGTCAGTATTTTAGCCAGTCATTAGGCGTGTTTTTTTTTTTTGCGTAACCGTGTAGGGTTCCTGCTGCGGTTGCACAAAAAAACGCTCTAGGGTAGCATCCAGGTTAAATTCCGAATCGTCAAGTTGTCTACCATGATGTCAAGTGGTGCGTCTCATATGTGGTGAAAATAAATTACAAATTCGAATGAAATATCAGTTAGATTATCTGATCGTTTATTTATAGCGACGGTGGACGTTTATAAACTCGGCGTACCACTCTAACTTAACAAACATCATTTTAACAAGTTATTTATCAGCCACAAGTGTAAATCCTCCTGAAAATAAATAAATAAATAACTGGCGCAACAGTCCAATTTGAACCACGGCCTCGAGATGAGTTAGCATCATCTCATTTTCTAGATCGTGACGGTTTTTTGTGCAGAGGTATGTGATCAGCAACACGCTCAACCGAGTTATTTACCCCATAATGGGTACTCATTTAACAGCTGAGTGGGCTCATAGTCCGACACGTAAATCCCCGGAATCGAACCGGGGCCCAGTGCGTTGAAGGCGAACGTGCTAACCGTTGCGCCATCCGGACTCCTGAAAATATATTACTTAATAATAGTCATGGGCCTATCAGAGCAAGACGTAATATTAGTTTTACCAATGAACTTGGCTCATTGGCAAAAACACAAGCGTGCCAACATCAACATATTAGATTCCACACGACACTAAGGGCATCTATGTGACATGCATGTGGAAGTTATTGAGTGGTTATCGAGTGTAAGGTAGGGTGGCTCTAAGCTATCCAGGTTAATGTTGTTGGTGTAACGCGTGTGTTGTTTTACCCTACACCCGATAAATTCTCAAAAAAACACGCCTATTAAAACCGAAATGGCAATCGATTAAGCGCGTAGTGCAGTTAGTTACGCAGCACAAAACCGAAACCTTTTTAAATCTAACCTTAAGGCTATCGTATGATTTTCAAAATGTAATACTTCGTTTCATTATCCAGGAGATCTTGCGCCCCCACATAATGACACCCTGCTCAAATGCTCAGTTTGTACATTTGGTAGGGCCGGGCCTGGTTAATGACATTCAATAACCAAATGAGTATGAGATAGCGTAATAAGAAAGTGTTGCTTTTTCTTGATATTGCTGGTTTTCATCCAAAAAGTTTAAAACTTTCCAACGCCACCATTATGTTTTTTTTCCTCAAATACAAGCAGTGAATGTCAACCTTTGGATCAGGGTGTGATTGAAAAAACTTAATGTCGCTACCGGTTTAGTCTTGGTTTCTTTATTATTTTTTTTAATTGGTAGGTTGCCTCAAAAAAAAAAAAATGCTTTTTTTTTTTGAGCGGACACTCCTAATAACCGGACAAAATTGTTGGTCTCGATGTCCGGTTATGAGAGCGTACACTGCACAAGGAAGGACTGGGGATTAACCTATCATTCCGTATTCCCGACTTTTGCAGTGTCTTACAGGCGGAGGTTTCGTCGATTTTGGAAGTACTTTCCTGGCTAGGCAGCCATGTCACTGTTGTGAGGGACATCACTATTTACACGTACACTCAGGCCACGAGTTGATCTTGACCACATCTAAAACCATTAAAAATTGCCGCTCAGCTCTCGCAGAGATGGGTGGTTTCATCAATATCACCCTCTGTTGGATCCCGAGCAATATTGGTTTTGCGAGTATCTGCAAAGCGGATGAGTTGGTTCGGGAGGGTACAACTGGGTCGGTTGACGAAAGACGCAAGGACATTAAAATGCCATTTGCCATGTGCAAACTGGCGATAAAGACCGCTGCTGTGGACATGGTTAATATAAGATGGCTCGCCGATAATTGATACCAGCCGCTCTGCCACACTGTTGTCGCTGAATAGGAAGCACATTTTCAGGGTTGCTGGGATTATCTCGGGGCACTGCTCAATTGGGGAGCTCGCCTGGAAGTTCCATCTTTCTCATCACGACTTCTGCAGAAGTTGTGGAGATGTGGATGGGGAGCAGAGACTTCCCTACCTTCTCTGTCATTTTCCTGCCTTGGCTGGCAGGAGAAGGAAATGTATCGTCTTCTACGATCTGAATGGCCTTAAGAATATGACAGCCACCGGGCTTAATCGTTACATCGCCAGCACAGGCTAGTTTAAAACGTAGGTAGGCTCCAACATAGCCTACCTACGTTTTTCATGAACATTTTCGATAGCTAAAAGAATAATTGGAAGTTCTTAAAGTTACGTTTCCAATTCTAATATTACACATCGTTAATATAAGTGAGCGACGGTGTAAATATACTCGTAATAGGGCTACAATGCATTGAAATTGAATGTTAATTTAAGGGAGCGTTAGCATTAACGTAAGTATTAATATAGGTGCGCTTGTACTGTATAGAATCTTCTGATTGCAAAGCGATCGGATCATTGTGGTGGATAGCTGGTTACATGATACTTCAATACAAAATTGATGAATAGTTAGATTATTCTTTGATTTTGTATATCACTATTGGGGTATGCTGTAGTACACCCTACCTTGTGTGGAATTTACGATTACGATTTACGATTTAATCACCTCGTAAGCGCAGTGTGAATTTTTTTTTCATAACTGAAATTTAATCTCTTCGGTTCAAACTATTGATTCGATATAACGTACTTTTTGCTGACGACTCTCTCCGTCTTTTCGATCTGTTTTGCCGTTCAGACAAAACCTAGACGGAACGTGTAAACAGTCGTACGTTTTGTGGTTGTTGTTTCCAAGTAATTGACCATTTTAACTCTGAACACTGCATGTGTAAATCATGTTCATTCATCGGATAATCATACTACTTTTTTCCTGGCATAGAGAGCCTCTCATTATTTTTACAACAATCTTTGATCTATTTTTGTATTGTTGTATCGGCCAATTATTCTGGTTTTCGCAAAATTCATATTGTCTGCTTTTATCGTCAAACATTGTTAACTTAAAAAAAAAAGAAACTTCTAAACAAAATTTTTCTAAAAGACGCGCACATCTCCTTGAAGACTTAAGTGTACTATTGTTATATTATTCTTTAGGATAGAAAAAAAAACATATTTTTATGAGTTCACCTATTGTGTTTGTGAGAAGAAAATTACTTTGTCACGGTTCCAGATGCGTTTTGGCTGTGTTTGTGATTTTTTTCTAAATTTTTGAAAGGTTAATATGGATGTATGACGTTGAAACTGTTGTGACTTTGGCAATTGGCAATTTGGTCTTGTTTATTTTTCAAGCTAACTTGAACAAAATTATTAAAAGTTATGAGAATGCTGACAGCTGACTTCAACAAATATTTTGTTTATGGTGCCTGAATAGCAAACCTATTTCGACAATTTATCTTTGTTATTATGTACTATTAAATCGTCTTCCATACATTTGAACGGTGTTGGCCCGACTACTGGCTCAACTCGCATAAAAAACAATGATGATGACACAAAAAGACCGATGGTCATCGGTACTTAAGGCGCGTCCCATGCAAATATATTTTCACTTTCATTCATTTGCTTTCAAGTTGTCTATGATTTGCTTTGATAAGTGTTGTCCCCGTAGAACTAATTCTCATGGTGCGCATCCTAGAGTAAATGACTGTGAGCTGCTTTCGAGATCACTATGTCCTTTTGGTTCTTTATGTCCGGTAATCCCTTTATATACTCTTTGTTCCTTACGACCATTGGTATCATCACCCTGATCCAGAAATTGCCGATATTTGCTAGGTTCGTTTTCAGTTTCAATTCATGTCAAAGTAGGTGCTGTTTTCCTGGCCAAAGGACTCCCAATAGCTTCAACAGTACTCCAACGCATTAATCTCATCAACCTGATTCAAAAGATATCTGTATTGCATAGATTACACTTCATGCTGATGAAGGTCGTTTTGTCCCGACCATAGGACCCAAAATGCCTTCAACAGTATTCCACGGCATCGGTCTCCATATTGGCTAGATATCGCCTCATGCCCAAGGAGGTGTTTTTGTGCGACCAAAGGACTCAAAATGCGGCACGTTAGGTAGCCGTGAAGTCGGTTACCATACTCTACGATGTTTTATCTAGAGAACATGTGTCCGATCCCCGGTGTGTCAATAAAAACTGCACGTGGGTGTTATTATTCACTCCCACATCAATAACATACCCTACTACTCAACCCTACAGATAAACCTAATGTCTCCTTCTCGTACATGCTGGCGAATATCGCTTAGAACCATGTCGCTTTTTTGTGTCGTTTTTTTTGTGTCGCTTTTTCTGTTCCTTTTTATTTGAATCGCCCACAATTAAACATTTTCATGTTAAGAAAGTTTTTGTAACAAAAACTTACTTTTGTACCGATCATTTGGTGCTGTATTTAACACAGCACACATGGAATGCGATAGGGTCTGTTGTGGTACCTCTTGGGACTCCTCAAAATACCATCCTCCTCATTAAACCAGCCAGAGCTGATAACGAAACGATGGAGTTTGCCAACATCAACATTAGCCAAGTCATCCAGTTTAATGTGGAAGTGGGATCCCAGAAATTCCTTCCTCCTTGTGAGCGCAGGACAGGTTCGCAGAAGATAAAGATTCACCCCTTTTCGTCCTCATCACCGCAGCTTTTGCAGAAGTCATTGTGGGTGAGGTGGAGCCTCCTTGCGTGTTCCCTTAGTATACAATACCCAGTGACGACTTCCAACACAGCTCTGAGGTGTTGTCTATTCAGCAACAGCAATTAGCGGAGCGCCTAGGATCCAATCTGGGCCACAGTGGCTCTGTTGAAAGGCATGTGTTACCATTTATTCATCTAGAGTTAGTTCCCGCTTCGGATTATACAATAGAATAGGCATATAGAATAGATGGTCCGATGAATTCTGCAGCCTCACTTGTTATGCTCTGCCTAGTGAGTTCATTTGCCCTACAGTTACCAGCGAAAACTGTGACCCGGAATCCAGCATAAGAAAATGTTAAAGAAGTCACTAATCTTCATAAGTGCAGTGCGACATTCCGCCACAGTCTTTGACGTAGCTTGGCTGTCAGTAAAAATTATTATATCTCTAGCTAATACCACGTGACACTCCAGCTAAGTCGTCAATGCTTCGGTAATCAAGAAGAATAATGCACTGCACTAAAAGAGAGCCTTATGTCAAGACCATTAGAGATTACTCCAGCTCCTAGTCTCCCTCCGTCTTGCATCCATTTGTGTAGATTCCAATTGCATTGGGTAGCGGAAGTGCGTTTCCTTCCCATTGATTGCGTTAAGGTGTCACGCTAACCAATTTCTTGTGAAGGAAGTATTTTGGAGTGGTGTAGTCAGTCGTTGCCGGAATTTCAAAGTTGCCTAGTAGTATGTCCAGCGCCTCTTTTTTGATAGGTGTTGTAGGAACATTCCAAAGATACCGATGCTTGTCTTAGAACAAACTACGGCATATATTGTAGCATCGGTTATGTCAGATTTTTGCTGACCAAAGCCAAAAACTCCTTACCATTTTCCCATGCGGGACCACCTCTTGGTATTATTTCCCAGGGATAGTATTGGCCGTATTACGTCTTTCTTCGACCCTCCTGAGTTCCTTATGAATTTCACATATTGTGCGATTCACTGCTTCCCAGCTTTGCACATTCTAACTAGCGGCACTGCCTAGTTCCTTTCCAAATCTTCATGATTTTTCCGAAACCAGAATGAACGCAGAAAGCAACGGCAACAGCAACTACAACAACATGCAGATCTGCTTTCGCCGCTGTCGCTACCGCTGCGTTCAATCTAGGTCGCGTATGGGAAATGCGTGCTTTATAATTTGACATTTCGCAACCGCTGCTGCTGCTGCATTCTGCGTTCATTCTGGTTCGGGCATTTTGGTGAAACCTTGGACAGTGGAACAGCACATGCTTCGCATTTTCTGCGACTCCCTTGCATCTGGGGCATTCTGCTGAGTCGTTCAACTTGAATCTATGTAAATATTTTCGATATCCGCCATGCCCTGTAAGGAACTGAAATAGATGTGATTTAACTCGCGGTGCTTTATATTCAACCACATCTCGGTATTCGGGATAAGAGTGTACGTCCAACGCTCTGTTGTTGCCTGCTTGCATCGCTGCTGTCATTTTGCCAGAGGCTCTCTCTCTGTTTCTTCGTTCTTCTGACACCTCCGAACCCTCCAAACCCTGTTCGGCTCCTAGGGGCGACCGGTAGCTCATTGCATAGAGGCTCAGTCTCATGTCTGACTACGCTCGTTACGGGTCCCGTCCACGGCGTCCGTGGCCATGGATCTTAGTGTTGCCTTCTCCCTGTGGTGTGGGGCGTAAAAATAAGCCACAACATCTCCTCACTTGTCGTAGGTAGGGAGGTAATGGGAGCAGGAGGTGCATCGTCCGAAACTGGTTTATGCCAACGAAACGTCAGCTAAGCCACATGGAATAGTTGGAGCGCTATGTCGCAAAAGGGGTGATGATATTTTTGGTGTTGCAAGCATGGCGAAGCGCTTCGTCCCATACTAGTGACGCGTAAAGCAGAATAGAATAGAAGCCTCTTGCTCGTTCTAGAGTCGCCGATGTTCGGCACCATTCTCGACACAGTGGCGCTTCCCGCTATCTGGCATACTCGTACATACAACTGCTAGAGATGCTCTCCAAAGGTCGTCTTTACGTCATTACCCATAGGTACCTTATGAAGGGCTTAGAGGTAATGATGCTGGTTTCGAATTCAATATTCAGATAGTTGTTTTTTTCTGGGATTGCTGATGGGAACAGCCTTCGTTTACTGCTCAGTCAGCTCCAGTCCTACCTTCTCCAGCCACGACTTGATAGTTGTGATTGCCTCGTTAGCGTAAATTGCGACATTTTCTGGATCTTTAGCGAAAATAATGACCGATATATCATCCGCAAATCCAATTATTGTCACCTCTTCCGGAACGGAAAGGTGCAGGATGTTGTACATTATGTTCCACAAGAGTAGGCCGAGTACGAAACCTTCGGGAACACCTGCTGACACGGTATATTGTTTAGGTCCTTCGGCAGTCTTGTATTGAAGAACTCGATTTGAGAGGTAGTTTTTGGTTATAAAAATAAACAACTGGCGCAGCAGTCCAATTTGAACCATGACCTCGAGATGAGTTTGCATCATCTCATTTTATAGATCGTGACGGTATGTTTTGTGCAGAGGTGTGTGATCAGTAACAAGCTCAACCGAGTTATTTACCCCATAAACGGGTACTCATTTAACAGCTGAGTGGGCTCATAGTCCGACACGTAAATCCCCTTTTTTTTATTGAAAACTACCGCATCCTGTAGGAATCGAACCGGGGCCCATTGCGTAGAAGGCGAACGTGCTAATCGTTGCACCATCCGGACTACTAGTTGTTGGTTATACCTGCCAGATAATCCGGGACTCCATTCTTATTTAAGAAAGCATGGATATACCTCCCAATTCGCGGAGTTAAAGGCGTTTTTTACGTTCAGTGTGATTACAGCGTAGCATTTGCGGTCGTGTAGTGCATGCTTTGCCAAGTTTTTAACTGACGCGTTCTTTTCGCTGGATCAAAAGCTCATTCTCATACAAAACGACTGATCCAGTTCTCGTATGGGATCACATCTGGATCAGAGTTGATAGTGAATTGGTTGAACGTTGTTGTTGTGGTAGCGATTCTTCGAATACTGCAGTTCTTCTTGCATCGATCGGGTTTGGCAGCTCTTGGCCGTTGAAAAACGGGTCGTTCCGGTACGAAGAACCGGCTGGCTGGCACAGGAACGATTGGTAGAACGTCAATTTGTTTCTTAGCAATTCGCTCTGTACATTGGTATACGAAGTCTGTAATTCGCCCCCACGCGGCGAATCATCTGTATGATGACCCTTTGAATTCGCCCGTCACTTTATCCAGGCCGTTCTTTTCAGAGATGAACTCTATCTGTTTGTCTCGAATGGGGCTAATATTGGATCAATGGTAGAGATCGCCTTTCGAAAGCCGTATTGTCGGTCTGAGAGACCTCCTTTTTCTTCCACAATCTGGGACACACGGATGAAGATGATCCGCCCAAGCACTTTGCCCACTGTGTTCAGCAGGCAGATTGGGCGAAAGGAATTTGGTTCACCCGGTGGCTTGTCTGATTTTGGAAGCAGGACCGATTTCTGTCTCATCCATATATTTGGGAAGGTACTTTCTGCGAAGCCAGTCTCGAACGCCCCAACAAATTTCTTAGGTACGTTCAGCACCTGTGACCAGTGTCACTATACACCCGGCCATCTGTTCACCAAAAATGTCAAGTGGCAGCAGGTTAACAAGCATGTTCAGGGCAGCCGAAGAAATAGTTCTAATTTTTGCACCTTTTCCAGCAGACTACGGTTAGCAATACCACCAGACGGACAACTACCCCAAACATGAGTATAGGACGTGAAACAGCCACATAAACCCAATGGAATATTTTCAGTTGCAAGTTCCATATTTTACCCTTAGCTCTTGCAAGAGTAGAGCGCGACAGTAGCCTTATTTACCCTTTCCTGGATATTAAGTTTCCATGATAATTTCTTATCTAGAATCAGACTTTCAATTTTCGCCCTATCTGCACAAAACAAGGCTCGTACCATGTATGTACCACAAGAAGCCCATCCTATTGGGTGTACAACTTTGCTTCCGCCGGTTTTTCCTGGAATTAAAAGCTTAATTGTCAAAAAGTACTTACAGACGTATTATTCAAAGTATTTTCCATGGCTAGCGACAACTTTCGCCCATCTCTCCGACAATTTTCGGATTCCATCTCGGAAAAAAGAGCCGTCTTTCGACGCGATCCATGATTGGATCCATTCTTCGACTGCCTCGTAAGAACCAAAATTCTGATCAGCCAGGCCGTGCGCCATGGAACGAAACAGAAGGTAGTCGGAAGGAGCGATGTCTGGGGAGTACGGCGGGTGGGGCAAGATTTCCCATTTCAGGGTTTCCAAGTATGTCTTGTGTGTCCGAGCATTGTCATTCTGGAGGATACTACTACTTTGCCTTAACCCCTAGCGGGGCATAGCGCGTCAACTACTCCTGCGCGCCATCGTACTCTGTTCTGGGCAATGGGGCGCAACTCCCCAAAAGACTTACCCAGTACCTGACACTCCTTTGCCACAGATCGACGCCATGTGATTCGAGGACCCCCTCTTGGTCGGGCTTGGTTGGAAATGGGGTTCCATTTCATGGCATGCATAGCAATGCAGTTATCACTCTTCCGCAATGTGTGACCTATCCACTGCCATTTTCGCCTGCGTATCAATTCGTCGATTGGCATCTGACCCGTACGCCGACTTAGCTCTTCATTTGATATTGTTTCGGGCCAGAAAATTCTTAAAATTCGACGAAGACATGAGTTGACGAAAACTTGCAGCTTTCTGGTAACTCCTACGGAAACTTTCCATGTACTGCTCCCATACAAAAGAACTGATTGTACCAGGGAGCGAAACAGGCCCAGCTTGGATCAGTGCTTCCAATTCGTCGTCTTTGTAATTTTTTTCTCTCCCACCACCATGCCTCGACATTGAAATCGCCACTTTTAAAACGTTGAAACCACTCACGACATGTTCTGTCACTCAGAGGAACCTCACCGTAAGTATCTGAGAGCATTCGATGAGCCTCAGCTACATTTTTTTTCAAATGGAAGCAGAAGATCAAAACTTCCCGCAAATGACGGGAACTTGGCTCGAAAACAGATATTTTGAATCGCGAATCTTATTACAAATGCGAACAACTTTCACTAATGCGATGATGTCGATACGTTCACAGACGTCCAAACTCACTTTGTGACACTTTTGAACTACGTATTTTGACTGGCCCTCACCGATGCCGCCGTCTGTCGGAAAACGGCGGAAGTTGTACACCTAATATATACATACTCTACTTCCTTGTGAAAAGAATATCAGCCAGCCAGTTATCAGCCCAAATGGTTAGTTGTGAGAGTGCGTTTTGCAGTAACTCACTAAGGATACTAGGCAATTTTCCTGATATAGTAAAAGCAATGTCATTCGCAAAAGCAACCACTTTGTAATCCTTATAGGTCTAATAACAGTTTATTGACCACTATAAGTCTATGTTTAGATGACGCACCCATACAAGTATGTATAACCCTAGATGTCAGCATCAGATTAATGAGCTTGCAGAGGGAACCGTCAATGCGCAGACCAGAAAGTGCATCAGTGATAACTATATGTCAAGGAAAACCACCATGGCGAAACGCCTCGGGCCCGTGTTTTTCTCAGGGGCCCGAGAATTGGAAAAAACAAGAAACAAAAAGAACGTATCTACGCACTGAGCTTTTTTTTTTTTTTGCTCCTTGCCTTTTCAGACCACTCTGAGGCACTGAGCTTCCGGTCGCCATATATGGGCCCCTACAAAGGTTGAGTAAGTTGAAAAATTATATCTACGCTTGGACTTTTTTTTTGTTCATTGAGCTACCGGTCGCCATATATGGGGGGCCCCTACAAAGGTTGAGTACCGGGCCCGGATTTTCTCTCGACGGCCCTGACCATGGTGTACTCTTTATTGTCCAAAGACTTTTCAATATAGCTCAGTAGAGAATGTAGAGCTGTATCGACTGACTACCTTTAAGGTAGGCATGTTGGGAGGTAGACAAAAGCTTCGATAGAATGCTACCGCGTAGGTGGATGTTTGTTTATGCGAAATTTTGCTAAATTAAAATACTGATGCACTTTCGCCGGCATAATAGCTTGAATTGAGCCGTGACCTTGCTGACTTGTGTGAATTGCATTTTTAATGAACTTACGCTGTACTGAGTTGTGGGAATTCAATTTATGCAATGCAGTAAGGTCATTATCGCGCGTATTTAATTTCTTTTGCTTCCGCGTAACGTCGACTCGAGAGGGCAAATCTAGAACTAGTTGAAAAAGGATACGTTATCGTTCTTTTTTACACATTTATAAGCCTTTCCAACAACTTTAGAAGAACCGATGATAGGCTGATTGGTCTAATGTTATTGGGACATACTTACGTGTGAAGTTATATTCGCTTTCGGTATGAATATCATTTTTATAGCAGCTATAGGTAGTAGTGGCCCGGTTCCAATGGTGCCGATATACTCATGTAGTTCCACTAGAAAGAAGGATTTCTACACAGTTTTAGCTCTTAGCTTTTAAACTGAGAAGGTAATTTGCATAGAACCAGGCGGACTGAAGGACATCGCTTATTTCTTTTTCTATGTAACAATGAAAATGTCCTAATCCGTTCCATTTTCTTCTTCTTTCCAGGCTTAGCTGGCATGTGTTCGAAAACCACAGTTGCACCATTGGATCGGATAAAAATTCTACTTCAAGCACATTCGGCACATTACAAACACTTGGGCGTGTTTAGCGGTCTACGACACATTGTGTTAAAAGAATCTTTTATTGCACTGTACAAAGGCAATGGAGCACAAATGGTTCGGATATTTCCGTATGCAGCAACACAATTCACAGCATTTGAAATATACAAAAGGGTTAGTATGCATTTTATTAAAAATTTTCCATAATTAAACTAATTATATATTAATAATTAATACTCTCTAATTCGTTTTGATTGCAGTATTTAGCTAAGTTCGATTTACATTTACATTTTGTACAACATGGTGATAAGTTTGTGGCGGGAGCGTGTGCAGGACTAACAGCTGTGACACTCACGTATCCATTAGATACAATACGTGCTCGTTTGGCATTCCAGGTGACCGGTGAGCACATGTACACGGGAATTGTGCATACGGCGACAGAGATATTCCGAAATGTAAGTATCCAAATTTCAGAAAAATTTATTTTTAATAAAACCGCCAAAATAATTTTAACATGAATAAATTTCATTGCGTGACTTTCGCTGTGGAACCAAGATCGATGTTTTGTCACTCGAAAAAGTTGTCGAAATAAATTCGTATTGGCATACCTCCTTGGTGCGCTCGGTAGCCGTGTGCCCACGTTCGCCGCTCTACGATCGTACACATATAGAAAGACGGAGGTTCAATCCTCGGCGCGTTAATAAAAACTGCCTGTGAGTACAGAAGCGGATCTAGAAATCGAGTTCGGGGGTGGTTCGACTTTGTTTGTTACCTAGAGAACTAAGGGTGTGTCCACACTTAGGATTCGTTCTGTTACCTCCAGGTCACCCGATAATCCAAATCATTGAACCCGGCAGAACTTCCAGTAAAACGATGGAGTTTGCCACCAACAACATTAGCTAAGTCATTCACTTCATGCATATTTGGTAATCAATATCAAGAAGTAGCAGGTTTAACAGCACGTCTAAAGCAGAAGAAGAAATAGTTCTAAGAGCACTACAAAAGCTCCGCATGCTAATATTTATACCTTTCTCAGAAGCAACGGTTGTTAATAGCCTTGACCCCTCCAGGGGCATGGGCGCGCCAACATCTCTAGCATTTATACATATATCGTCGTTTCGATAGCATATCTATTTTCGGGAGTGCAGTTGCTAGCATGCACCTCCTATCCGCACCGTCTTTATACTGACAAGCCTGGAGCACTGTGAGAGTTCTATTAGTACTCACAGGCAGTTTATGATCGCGCCGAGATTCGAACTCCGGGCTCTAGGTTTGTATCGTAGAGCGGTGACCGAACGACCACGGCCACCGAGCGCGACTAAGTTGTTGGTTGATGATAGTCATATATTGAATACAGTATTTAGTTTTATCAATATTCATAGTTAATTTGTTTTTATTGAACCAGTGCTTTATAACTCCTAGTCCTGATGATGCTAAGGCATAGCTTTTTTTCATTAAAAAAACAAGCTAGCCGAAGGGTATCATACCTTGTTGTTGTAGCGACATCATAGGGCGTCACTTAAAAACGCCTCCTCGTCTTCTCCTTCTATGTCGAGGACAAGGAATGCGACCTCGATGGGGTTTTCCCCACAATGATAAAGGTGTTAAGTTTGTGGGGGCCTCTGGGTATTCAAACAGATGTCTGACGTCATATGGAGTACCATTGCAAGCGGGGCACGTGTTGTTGATGTTTCGATCGATTCGAGACAGGTATGAGTTTAGTCTCGAACATCAGTCAGATCGGAGCTGCGCTAGGGTGGTCCTAGTACGCCTTGGCAGCGTAACTTCGATGGAAGATATGTTTGCTGGAGGGGACTGGAGTACCGGGTTGGAGCTAAGGTCTTGGATCGATCGTCGTACCTCCTCAGTGTGTATCGATGCAATGGCAGTCTTGTAAGTTTCGTAGTCGAACGGCACCCTCTTGAACCTTTGGACCTCCCTCTCAAGGTCCCTTAGGTTACTTCTGATGTTTCTGGCTGGGGGAGTTTTATCCATGAGATGTTGGTTAGGATAGCTGCGATAGCACCCGACGAGATATTGCTTGGACAGCAAGAGGTTGTGTTGTTTGACTGGTACCATGTTGGTTTCCTGGTGAAGGTGATCCTGGGAGTACATCAGATGACAGCCCGTCACGGTGCGAAGGTACACCCTTGATGAATCCTTCGCGTCGATGGGGGTAGGGCAGCTCTTGGCCGCTCGTAAAGAGCGGGTCGTTCCGGTACGGAGAACCGGCTGCCATAGGAACGGGTATACGGGTATACCTTCGTTTCGATTTGTGGTGCATTTGTTACTTTGAAATTAGTAGTTAAACTTGTTCCGATTTCACTGTTCCTATGAGAGGTACAGTGAAATCGAAACAAGTTTAACTATTAATTTTAAATCGAAACGAAGGTATGACACCCTTCGGCTAGCTTGTTTTTAATGAAAAACCGTCAATGTTGTTTTTTAATATGAAATAGTGGGCCGATTTCAACCAAATTTAGAAGTGTGATTTGGCAGTAAATATGACTGCATAATATGAAATTCGGTAAAGACATCTTTAGAAATAAAACAGTTTTTCTAACAAAAACTTGCCTTTGGAACGGTCGTTCTTATGGCAGCCATATGATAGAATAGTTCAATTTCAACCAAATTCGGGAATGTGATTTTGAAAAGGATACTATGGAATAATTTGAGCAAAATTTGTAAAAAAAAAAGTTTTTCTCACGAAGACCAACTTTTAGACCAGTCGTTCCTATGGCAGCTATATGACGTAGTAATCGGATTCCATTGATTTCGGCATATTTAAAGCGTGCAATAGAAAGAAAGCTTTGTGCCAAATTTCAGCTCGATAGTTTCAAAACTGAGAGACTAGTTTGCATAGAACCAGACGCACAGACGGACTAGGCTTAATCGACTCATCTCGTTATACCGACCAAGAATACGGATATATGCATATCATACTTTATATGGTCGGAGATACTTCCTTCTATGCGTTGCAAATATCATGACAAAGTTAATATAACCTATCACATACGTGAAGGGTATTGTTTACGGATATGATTCTACCTATACTGTCTTAATTTGGTTGTTGTTGTTGTTGTAGCAATGGTCCGAAGTTCGTTGTGTGAGTGTGTTACATGTTGTGTTGTTCTTCGTCTTCCTCGGTGTTGAGTGATAGGAAGGTAGCTGCCTCTACGGGGTTCTCCCACAGCGATCTGGGGGTCAGGTGTGTGGGTGCAGCTGGGCATCTGAAAATGTGGTCTACATCGTGAGGTGTACCATTGCAGGCGGGGCATGTGTTCCTGACATCCCGATCAATGCGAGACAGGTAGGAGTTTAGACGCGAGCACCAACCCGACCTAAGTTGGGCAAGTGTCGTCCTCGTTGCTCTCGGAAGCGTTCTCTCGTCTGGAGAGTTGGTGGTTGTGTCGAGAGGACTTTGTTTGGACCTAGTCTCGCAATTGTTGCCTGTACTTCCTCGTGGTGTATTGCTGCGATGGCTGTTCTGTATGCGCTGTTGTCGAAGGGGTCCCTTTTGTACCTCTGGACGTCTCTTTCGAGGTCCCTCAAATCACGCCTGACATGCCTTGGTGGCGGCGTCTTGTCCATGAGGTCAGAATTGGGGTGCTCCTCACGATAACAACCCACCAGGTACTGTTTTGCAAGAAGTTTGTTGTGATCCCTTAGAGGCATCGTCCTCGTTTCCTGATGTAGATGGTCCTGGGAAGACATCAGGAGACAGCCAGTTACAGTACGGAGGGCGGCATTTTGGCAGGCCTGGATATTATTCCATTGTGTGTCACAGAGACTCTGTGACGACACTGGAGCCGCATAGTTGGCTACAGACCTTCCGACTGCTTTGTATGTGACCAGTAGGGTCTCTTTATCCTTACCCCAGGTGCTACCGGCCAAGGCTTTAAGGATCTTGTTCCTTCCGCGCATCCTGTTACACACTGTTGAAGCATGGGGGGATGACGTGGCCATACTGTCCAGGGTTACTCCTAGGATTTTAGGATGGTTCACGGTCGGAATAAGTTGGTTGCCAATCGAGATCTCAAGTTGCATCTTGACTTCCTTCGTCCAGGTGGTGAATAATGTTGCCGAGGATTTAGGCGCAGATACGATTAAATTCTTGCCCGTGAAGAAGGAGTTAAGCTGTTCCAGGTAAGCATTTATTCGCTCGCACATTTCCGTGATGTCGCTCCCTGTTGCCAGGATGGAGCAGTCGTCTGCATATGAGATAATTTCGATTCCTTGAGGTGGGGTTGGAATTCCAGATAGGTAAAGGTTGAACAAGGTGGGAGACAAAACTCCTCCTTGTGGCACACCTTGTTTGATCTTCCTTAGCTTCGATTTTTTGCTCCTGAATTCGGTATAGGACTGCCTGCCCGCGAGGTAGTTGGCAATCCATTTTGTGATATGCGTTGGAAGAGATGCATTGTAAAGGTCGGACAGAAATGCTGAGTGGCTGACTGTGTCGAAAGCTTTCGACAGGTCAAGTGCCACCAGAATTGTTCTGTGACATGGACGAGGTTGGTTGAGGCCATTGTGGATCCGAGTTGTAATGGCATCCAGGGCCGTCGTCGTACTATGCATCCTTCTGAAGCCGTGCTGGTGGTTTGCAAGTCTGATGCGGGCCGCAAGAACAGGGTGAATTAATGCTTCGAGCGTTTTGGCAACTGGTGATAGAAATGTGATGGGACGATAGGACTCGCCGAGTATCGCTTTTTTCCCAGGTTTCAAGATTGGGATTATTCTCCCTTTCTTCCAGAGTTCCGGAACGATCAGTGATGTGATGGATAGATTGAATGTGGCCGTGAGGTATTCGATAGCTGGTGTGTCGAGATGTTTAAGCATTGTCATTGAGATTCCATCAGGTCCCAAGGCTTTGGAGTTGTTCGCTTTCCTGATTGCTGCAGCCACTTCGTCCGTGGTGAAGACAGGTATGTTGTCGGTAGTTCGGTTGTGAATCCTCCTTCGGATTATGCGCTTTTGTCTGTCTGGTGGAGGATGTTCAATAAACTGCCTATTGAAGCGACTTGCACAATGGGCAGGGTCGGAGATTGAGTTTTCTCCGAACTGTATGGCGACATTTCCTATCTGTTTCGGTGGATTAGAGAGGGCACGGACTGTCGACCATAGTTTGTTAATACCTGTTGTTAGGTTGCATTCATTCAGATGCGAACTCCATTTTGTCCTCTTATGTTCGGCCACTTGTCTTTTGATTTCACAGTTCAGTTCATGAATTCTGGGATCGTCTGGGTTAGTGCTCCTGATGTTATCTCTCTCGTCTGCCAATCTGGCGGCTGTGGTAGGAAAGTTTGGCCTAATTTTAGGAATGCGTCCTGCAGGAATAAATTTCGCAGCCGCTTTATTGAGGACTTTCCTGATATTGGACTCGGCCTTACGTACGTCAGTGGGAGTTGGCAGGGCGAGGAATTTAGCACTTGTATAATCAGTAAACCCATTCCAGTCAGCTTTGTTGTGGTTGACAAAGGTGCGGTGTTCGACAGATATAACATCCCTCGGTTTGTCAAGCCTTATCACGATCGGTAGGTGGTCCGATGATAGTGTAAGGACCGGCTCCCATTGTGTATTGTTTATGAGGCTAGCACTGGCAATCGTGATGTCTGGTGAACTAGAACAGGTACCGGCAATACGGGTGGGCGTATCATCATTCAGTGTACAGAAGTCTGAGGCATCAAGTTGTTCAGCAATGGCTATACCTCTGGCGTCGTTGTTAAGATGTGAGTGCCAGAGTTCATGGTGAGCGTTAAAGTCACCAAGCAGGAGACGGTGTTGACCATTGAGGAAAGTGTTGATATTTACATGGTAGCCAGGGGGACAGCTGGATACCGGTGGAATGTAAATGCTGTAAATTTCAATCTCAACATTGCCTGATTTTAAGGCGATGGCTTGCACTTCCGTGGTGGTGTCGTTGTTAGTGACATCTATTTCCCGGTATTGCACGGAGTGGTGAATGATGAAGGCAAGTCCTCCTCCAGCGTTGGTCAGCCTATCTTTCCTTAAGATGATATATTGTAGTTCCCATGAGCGTTAAGGGACGAATTGGGATGTAGTTTCGTCTCCTGGATGGCTCTAACTTGAATGCGGTGTCTGTCCATGAATGAAGCGAGTTCGACAATTTTGTTTTGCAGCCCGTTGCAATTTAGTTGGACAAGTGAGAGCGTGTCGAAAATTGCGATCGGTGGTGCAGGCGTGAGGTTGTTTTGTTGGGGAATCCTACTGGGTCTATTCGCAGGAGTCGTTGGTGTTGACTGAAAGCTCGCGTGGGTGCTCACTGGTGTAGGAAGGTGAGGCGTGTTTGATGAGCTCGTTGCTTGTGGACCTCGGTTTCTGCACTGACTGGCGGTAAACGAAGGATTCCAGTGCCTGTGATGGTTTAGACCGGAGCAGTTTCTCAGGTGGCACCACTCGTTGCAACAGTTGCATCTCACTGACGTTGCATTGGGATGCAGCTCTCTATTGCATACGCAGCAGATCCAAGGACCTGGGTTGTATTCGATGCCGGCGCGGAGAAGTAGTATTGAGAGCAGTTGCGCCGAGATGTGTTGCTCCCAATAAACACAAAAAACAGATACTGCATGTAACACATGAACACACGTCCTTCTTGCATTGAAGGGGTTTGGCAGCTCTTGGCCGTTGTAAAAACGGGTCGCTCCGGTGCGTAGAACCGGCTGCCGCAGGAACGTCTTAATTTGGTTAATATCGGTGGCGCATAAACCACGATATTTCGTTGTTCGACAATTGAGTATTAGTGGTACTTGAACCACAACACTTCGAAGATTCGTTGTTATACTATTGGTGGCACTTAAACCACAACAGCAGATGATGATCGATGAGATCACTATTAATGGCACTTAAACCATAATAGCTTAAAATCGTAGATCGCTAGTATATTGATACTTTAACCAAATACAATAAGACACGACACTTTGATGTTAAGGTGTGGGAATGTATATTTTATTGATGGTTCATTCTTAAATACTAAACTTAATGTTTAGGTTGCAAATGCGTGTGAACTACATTCGGTACATGTCACATTTTCGTGCGTGTGATGGAGTTCACATGCACCTGCAATCAATCAAAAAACACACATCAAATTTTTAGGTGCAAGTGCAATGCAATGCTAATGTCAGCATAACTCATCCGCTACCATTGTCTGGTCATTGCGTGTGTTAATTATGCTGACACTGACACCAACATGTATGCGTATTATTGACATTGGAATTTAATTGAATTTATGTTGTTTATTTTTGTGATGAAATGAATATTGAATATTGTTGGGTTCTAACAACATAGGAGATTCAACAATTGATGCATGTATAAATATTCTAAAAGCACTTTAGTAAAAGGGAAAAAAATCCCATAAATTCATATACGAGGTTGGGAATCTTCACCATCGATATGCAAATTTTTGTAATTAAGTTATTTGGAATATTTTCGTTTTTTAATTAAAATGTTGAATTGAAATTGTTTTGTTTTACTATGTTTCTGTGTTTCTTCCTGCAGTTTTTTAAAAAAAACTGCATTATCACTTCCAATTTCGTTATAATTAAGGGAAATAAATTGGATATCCCGCTTTGAATTCAGTGCGATTTCAGTAAGTGAATTCCTCTACTGCAATAATCAGTGTTCAGTTAGTTATCATTTGTCGGAATCATTATGCATTTCTATAGTGACTTTTGTCTGCCTTTCGCCCACTTTTTATCACTTGTTGCAGTTGTTTTGAAACCTTACGATTTCATTTCAGGGTAAAAATTTCCGAACGGATATGAATTAATTGTGATTTCAAATGTAAATGAATGGCTGGTGATTTCATTTTCATTAAGTTACTTAATTTTGATTTTATTATGATTTCATGTTGTTTGCTGGGATATTATACCGAAATGCATATTTTAAAAGCAGATGCTCCATACTTTATGGCTGTAATTGTGTGTATGACGTAGCTTCGAGAACTTTTCTCGTACGTTTCTGTGGGTTATGAATTATTTAGCTTTTGGCCTCCGCCACAATAGAACGTTCATTCATTTTGCCTGGTTTTTGTGTGTTCATATTTTGCATTGTATGGCATTCGATTGAATTGGCTGACTGACGTACCGATCTTGTCATTGGTGTGTTTCTCGCCTTGAACTTTTCAGAAGAGTGTTCGTCGGCGCTATAATCGGACTGCAGCAGTTGGTTCCAATTGCGTTAGGATAGTCTCAATTAAATATTCACGTTTTGACGGCACGTTTGAGATTTATTGATTTAATGCGAGAACTAGAAGTAATAACTAAGGGTTTATGGATGTTCATGCTATGACTACTTATGAGGCGACCGTCACGTTCTGTTGTTGATGCGGGTTTTGCGTACAGTGTCACGCTCGATCGTATAATTAACTTAATTTTAACAGCTTTTTCATAATTTAACACGTATATCTATTCTCCATTATTCGTAGTGATGCAGCGTAGCTATCGCCACTGCATCATTCAATTCGATTTTTTGTACCTCAGCTGGAAATTGCGGTGCCGCAGTGAACGCGTGCGTTTGGCCTTACCATAAAGTAACTACTCCTGAGACGCAAATAATCAAATGAAAGTCGCTTTTAGAGGGATAGGGAGTACAGCACTTTTAAAAGCTCTTCAAATGACAACTGCCTAGTACGTTTCATCGTATGAGTAACATGCACGTTATTCGGCATTACCCCTTCGTGTACTGATGGAATCTAAAACATATGCAACTACTAGGCAGGCACTCTTAATTCGTTCCATACGTTCCACTTCTTGTTAACAATCTCTATTCTTTGGCCTTACTGTACATTACAACATTCAATTAAGCATCGTGGAATGCGTGTTGCGGAACAGACTGCTTTCGAGGCAGTATATCCCGCAAGACGCAGCGGTATCCTTCAGCGTGGAAAACGAGGCTGAAAGTATAGTATATTTCGCAAGACGCAGCGGAACCCCGCAGCTTGGAAAATGGGGCTTAACGGCCGCTTAACGAAACGCCAACATGGCATTACTAGAGATGTTCACAACTCCATGCCCCACTGGAGGGGTTAAGACAATTAGTAACTACATTACTTTTTTTGACGTAGTGTACCCCTGGATTGGATAAATTTTTAAACCTTGGCTTGGATTAATTTACATGGAGGAAGGGTAAAGTGATCTTCATCCCGAAAACGGTTAAAAGTTCTCACGTGCGTCGGAAGAATCTCCGATCCATCAGCCTATGTTGTTGTTGTAGCGATGGTCAGAATTCGGTGTGTTTGTTGGTTACATGCCTACGGTTTCGTCTTCATCCCCGGTGTTGAGGGATAGAAAGTTAGCTGCCTCTATTGGGTTCTCCCACAGCGATCTAGGAGTCAGGTGCGTGGGTGCAGCTGGGCAGTGAAAGATATGGTTTACGTCGTGAGGGGTTCCGTTACATGCAGGACAGATGTTTGGGACGTCTTGGTCTATGCGGGATAGGTAGGAGTTCGAGAGAACTGGATTCGAATCTAAACCTGCTATTGACTGATTAACCTCCTCCCGAGGTATTGCTGCGATGGCCAACCTATGTGCGCCACTATCATAGGGTACACAGTGGCTGTCTCCTGATGTCACCCCAGGACCATCTGCATCAGGAAACCAGAATGATGCCTTCAAGGGACCACAACCAGCTTCTTGCCAAGCAATACCTGGTGGGTTGCTACCGAAGTGATCACCCAAACTCCAATCTCATGGACAAGTCGCCGCCGCCCAGACATGTCAGGCGCGACTTGAGGGGCCTAGAAAGGGATGTCCAGAGGTGCAAAAGAGTACCCTTTGATAGTGGCGCACACAGGTTGGTCATCGCATCGATACATCGGGAGGAGGTTCATCAGTCAATAGCAGGTTTAGGTTCGAATCCAGTTCTCTCGTCCATACCACTAATGATATCTCCGGAAGAGGAAAGACTTTCGAGAGCTACGAGAATGACACTTGCCCGAGAAATGAGTGATCAGAAAATGCTTTTTAGGTATAAAATGCTATTAGCATTTTCACTGATAGCTCTAAGACCGACGAAAGAGTGGGGCCGGATAGGATATAAATTGGCTTGTCGCTCCATCTCCCCAACATCAGTATCGTTTTTCAGGCGATGGTTACTGCAATGTCTGAAGCTCTAGTCGGGTTACTTATTTGCCCTAACCCCTAGTGGGGCATAGTGCGTCAACTATTTCATGTGTCCTAGCTTACGTTTCGTTTCCATAAACCAGTTTTGGACGATGCACGTTGGCAGCATGTACCTCCTGCTCTCATTTAGCCGCCTACCTGCGGCAAGTCGGGAGTTAGCTCTCACGCATGACATTGTTCTTGTAAAATGTGTTTTTGACGCTTGTTACAACAACAATACCATGTATCTTGTGCGTGGGTTGGAATGGTTGGGAGCAATATGCCCCAGCCCTTATATATTGGAGTTGTCATAAACGTTTAGAGCGTCGCTGAGAGCAGTTCTTATCATAGGTCGGAAAAAAAAGAAGGTAAATACGTTGTTCCAACATGAACAGCTCTACGAGTATGTAATATCACGAATCCATTTCCATCGCTTCACTATCAGCGCTGCTCTTATCGTTGTCGAAGCTCCAACATAGCCGTACCCTTAGGGACATTATAATCTATACGGATAGTCAATCGGTGAGCTCTGCCTTGGTTAGTTTGAAGGCAGTATTGAATTGCCGCAGCTCCCTCTTAGAGTTGGAAAGATTCTTCTACATTTCCCTGTGCTGGGTGGCAGGCCATAGTGGCATTGTTGCTAACTGCTGACGATCTCGCTCGGACGGATACTATCAATGAGATCAGCGAGTTTTGCAGAGCACAGGGATGCTTCTAGCTGCTTGAAAATTGACTGTTAAACATGTGGCGTATGATAGAGTTAGCATCAGGTGGAGCAAGGCAAGATCTGTCATTTGGCTAGACAGATGGTCCAAACTGGACCCCAAACGATCCGCTGTGCTGCTAATGCTAAACAGAAATCATCTAATAACTGACGTAGGGGTTATAACTGGACATTGTCCAAACAGTGAGTGAACATGCCTGGAGACTTCGGTTTCCACGCAATGATTCTTGCAGGAGCTGTTTGGATGAGTGAGGGGAGGAAAGTACGTCTCACCTTCTGTGTACCTGTCATACCCTGGCGAGTTGTAGAAAAGACATGCTTGGTTCCTGGACGACCTGAAAGAGGTAAATGTTGGTCGGCTTCACCGCTTCATTGTGAGCTCTGGCTGGTTTGGCGATTGAGTTGGTCTCAGTTTGCTGAGTTTAGGGATAATATTACAATGGACCCAGAGGTGGTCTATGGGTCCTTCTATTTTTTTTTAAGCAGGCCATATAACCTAACCTAACCTACATATCTTTTTACGAGTTAAAATCGTGGCTCTTCGAAGTATAATTTTAGCAAATATCAATTTACATTTTCTAATTCAATTTTAATTTTTTGTTTGTCTTTTTCATTCTAGGAAGGTGGGGTGCGTGCTCTGTATCGAGGCTTTGTGCCCACTCTGATGGGTATGGTGCCGTATGCAGGATTCTCATTTTATAGCTTTGAAATGTTGAAATTCTTCTGCATGAAATATCTTTCACGTTATACGTGCAATAAGTGTGAACGTAATACGGGCGGTCTTGTATTAAGTGTACCTGCGAAATTGTTGTGCGGAGGTTTTGCTGGGGCTGTGGCACAATCAATTTCATATCCATTAGATGTAACGAGACGACGTATGCAATTGGCTATGATGAAACCCGAAACGGCGAAATTTGGGTGAGTTTGACACTTTCTTTGGTATCAATTAAAAAAAAAGCAATGTGGAAAATGGTCGAAAATAATACTTCTTTTTAGTTTTTTTTCTATAATATGAAAATGTTATCTAAATTTCTTTCTTTTCATTTTGCATATATATGTATACCTTTAACATTGTTCTATGCACAATATTGCAATGTGTTTTTTGGTGTTGGTTTACTGTACAATAATTGGGAACATCGCAATGCAGAGGGTACGTCTTTTAATATTAATGTCTTCTTTTTTCAGTTTTTATTCCATGTGATATTAAGCAATGCTTCGTTGTTTAACTTTGAAAAATATTGTTGTAAATACGTAATATGTACATATACGAGTATACATATTAAGTTGAAGAGCTAATACCTAAATACAGTCGAACCTCAATATAACGTTGCTCGATACAACATAATTTTACGACAGCTCCGTGCCTTTGATTAAAAAAATAATTTAAATTTTAGCAACGTTTTTGAGATGGGACTAGATGAAAATGTTATATCGAGTTTTGTCTGTATGTACCTAGAAAGTTTCTCATAGAATTTGTATATTATTTTGAATTGGGAATTTTATTGATCGATTATTCCGTTTTATAATCTCCGGTTTAACTTGGCGGTTAAAACGGCTAAAAAAAAAGTTTTATTTTTTTTTGCTTCTCTTGCACACCCGATTCACAACCGAGTCGTTAGGTCTGGCCTGTTGTGAAGCTCAGGTTTCGTTGTTGATTTTATGCAACCGCATACTGTCGATTCTTCCACGACTAAATAGTTTAGTCGAGTTGTGTATGTTTTGCGATTTCATCTTGACTACTTTTAGGTTAGCCTTTTAAAGCGCGTTTTCACAAGCGGTTCGCACGGAACGGCAGTGGCTGCTGACCATTGTTAACAAAGTCAAGCCGCCAGTAATGGCGGTGCGATGAGTTGGTTGAGGCAAACATTTCCTCTGTGGTGTGGGGCTTATAAAAATACCACGGCCTATCATAGAAACCGACAAACAAAGGACAGGATGTGTATGCCAGCATCTTCCACTATACGGCATCTCCTATATGCTAACGAAACGTCAACTACGTACGTTGTCTTTTAAGTTTTGCATATAGGGCTGAATTAAAACAGTATGTAGTTTTTAAAGACTTTATTGTTTTTCGAAGTATTTTCCACGAATATTAATGCACTATTGCATGCGCTCGAACCAACTCTAGAAGCAGTTATTCCACTCGTTTGTTGGTATAGTTGAAATTGCGTTTTTGAACTGAACTGCTTGTTCTGGCGACTGGAAGCTTTGACCACGCAGTCGGTTCTTAATTTTCGGAAAGGTACAGAAATCGTTGGGGCTTAGGTCGGGATTGTACGGAGGATAGCCTAACAATTCGACGTTTTGTTGCTTTAAAAATTCAATTGTCTTGCGAGCTGTATGCGAACTTGCATTGTCTTGGTAGAGGATGATTCGTTGTTCGGGATTGGTTTTTCGAAGCTCAATGATGACTTATGGCAAACAAATGGTTGTATACCAATCGGCAGAAACTGTTCTTTGACCTTGCAGATAAATTGTTGCTATATGACCTGCTTTTGAGACTAATATCGCGATCATCTTTTTGGAGACACTTCGACAACGGATGACTTTTGTCGGTTTTTCTTCATTTTGGAACACTCAAACATACGACTGGCGTTTATTTTTGGGTTTATAAGAGTAAATCCACGATTCATCACCACTGACGATGCTGTACACGTTGTTAGCGTTTCCTGTGTTGAAGCGGTCTAGAGTTTTTTTAACACCAATTGACCCAAGCCGCTTTCTGTTCTTGGGTCAATAGGTGCGGTATCCAACGGAAAACTATTTTTTTACACAATTTTTCATGCAAAATGTGTTGAATTGAGGTCTTTGAAATCCCTAATGATGCCTTAATCTCACGATATGTCACATGTCGATCTTCCGTGATGAGCTTGCGCACATTATCGACGCTATCTTGGATGACTGCCGTTTTTGGTGGACCTGCCCTTGGATCGTCGCTAAGACTCACCCGTCCACGTTTGAATTTTGCATACAAACGAGAAATTGTCGACAGGTGTGGTGCTCCATTGTCGAAAACAGAAACCAACTCGACGAGGCATTCTTTTTGAGATAATTGTCTTCGAAAGTTGCAAAAAATTGCTGCGCGAAAATTTTCTCGCTTCAATTCCATTATTCGGATAACTCGACGACTTTGACAATGCGCTGTAGCTGTAACACTGTACGAATCACACTAACACTTTGGTTATGACAATGGATCAGAAGGTCACAAGAACGCACGATTTCTTCAATTAGAGAGTGAATTTCTGCGGTATAAATGAAACATCTTAGGAGTTAATGAAATAAAATGGTGGAACAGCGGAGAATTTATCTCTCCAACGGGTAGCACTGTAATGTTGTACTCCGGTAGAGCTACCGGTAGTGGTCTTGAGTCAAATGTGGGGCTCCTCTTAACCAGAGTCGGAAAGTTTGAAACGACCGTCACTGAGGTGATGGGTGCTGCACTTGACTTAGTCCTTCGTTGGTGCACTGAAGTTGGCCTGAGTGTTAACCCTCAAAAGACCGTCTTGGTCCCATTCACACGGAGGAAAATTCTTAACTTAAGCTCGGTCAGTCTAGGCAGGACGGTACTTCAGTTCTCCACTGAAGTCAAGTGTCTGGGCATTACGTTGGACTGGAGGCTCAACTGGAGCAATCACGTCGAGACTGTCATTAATAAGGCCACTCGAATCATGTGGGCTTGCAGATCGCTCTTTGGTAAAACCTGGGGCCTCACCCCTAAAATGACTAAGTGGCTATATTTGATGCTGGTACGACCAGTCGTGACATATGCTGCGCTAGTATGGTGGCCCAAAACGCAGCAGCGTTGCACCATACAGTTGTGTACCAAACTACAACGTCTTGCATGCCTTGGTATGGCAGGATCCATCCGTACATGTCCGACATCGGCCATTGAGGCGATTGTTGGTCTTACTCCGCTGCATATTTTTATACAGGAATCTGCGGCTCTTAGCGCTCTTCGAGTGCGTTTAACTTATGATGCTCATGTGTACAATCAGGGCCACATGAGCATCCTGGAGCGGATTCCGGGTTTGCAGATCTGTTCGAGATCAGATTACATGACTACGGAATTTTGCTTCGATAGAAAATTCTCGGTCTCAATTCCATGCCGCTCGGAATGGGATAGTGCCAACCTCTGTCCTGACCCTAGCTGTACCATGTGGTTTACGGATGGGTCAAAGACTGATCAGGGAGTTGGTGCTGGGGTCTTTGGACCGAGCACCAGGATTTCAATCGCCATGGGCGTCTGGCCCAGCATATTTCAAGCAGAGATCCATGCCATTGAGACCTGCGCCAGAGAAATTCTGCACAAGAAACTTAATGGCGCAAACATTGCTATCTGCACGGACAGCCAGGCAGCTATTAACGCTCTTTCTTCATACAAATTTTCTTCAAAATTAGTGAAAGAGTGTTTTGATACCCTTCAGTGTCTCACAAACACCAATCAGGTAACTCTATGTTGGGTACCAGGCCATCAGGGCATTCAAGGTAACGAAGCTGCGGATGAACTCGCTAGGCAGAGCTCATCTGTGAAATTTATCGGGCCTGATCCGTACTGTGGTCTGAGCTGGGCTACAACCAGACAGCTGATTAAGCAATGGTCCGCAAATGAAAGGTTGCGTCACTGGAATGATCTCGCTGGTCTTCGTCAGTCGAAAGATCTTATAAACCCATACGGTATCAAAGAAACTAGCCGCCTGGGCAGAGCGGACCTGATGTTAATCGTTGGTTACCTCACGGGACACCACTGGGTAAGATATCACCTCAACAAAATGGGTCTGGCTACTGAAACGGAATGCAGACTTTGCCTGGAGGACACTGAGTCAACCAAACACCTTCTCTGCGAATGCTCGGCGGTTGCTCGTTCGAGGTTCTTGTTTCTTGGAGATTCCATCGTGAGCTCCGCGGTCGTTAAGAGCGCTCCTACAAAGGACCTACTGGCCTTCATCAGGCTGATTGAGAGTCTTTTGGATTAGTTTAAAGCTATAAGGCACAATAGATCTCATGGTCGCAGTGCCCACCTTTGGGTACCTTAGCCTGTCCTTATTTATTATAACCAGAGTCGCACGAAATTGTCTTTTATCCTGGGATCCGTTCTCCGAATCATGATCGCCAGGTTCCGGACCAAAATGAGGAACATCACAATAATACAATGTCATGCTCCAACTAAATCCGACAATGTCTTGGCGAAAGACTCCTTCTACGAGCAACTAAACGCCGTCCAGAGCAGAATATCTAACGGTGACATTATTATGGTTATGGGGGACTTGAGTGCAAAAGTTAGCGCTGATAACTATGGGCTGAGGCACGTGATAGGGGGACATGATCTTGGGGATTGTAACGACAACGGTGAAAGATTTGTAGAGTTTTATAATTTCCACAGTCTCTTCATCGGTGGTACTATGTTTGTTGATCGACGCAGAACATAAAATCAGATCGACCACTTCGTCATTAGTAGTACGCCGATACTGGGATGGGAAGAGACCATTAGGTTAGGTAGGGTGGCAGCCTAACGGCTCCGCATAGACCGCTGCGGTCCATAGCGATACCGCATATTTCAGGTACTCATCCCGTGTCGTTGCTAACCCTTACCAGAAAATCATCTTGAGCTTGAAGGAACCTGACTTATTGGCGAAGGTCGTTGAAGAAGTAAGCTCCTAGACTCTTTAATCTTCTTTTAGTGAGTGCAGGACATTCGCATGGAAGGTGCTTTAGAGTTTCTTTCGTGTTTGGTATCTGGCAATTCCTGCAGCCTTCGCTAGTTATTAGCTTTAGTCTGTACGTGTGCTCCCCTATCAGGCACCGTTACTGTTATTATGCCCACTAATAGTGCACACTGACTTCTGGGTAGTCAGGTAAGAGGCTTTTGGTTTTCCTTTTGCCATAAGAACTTTAAAATGTTTTCGTTACTCTGGAGTTGTTTGTGTTAAGCCAGTTAGAATTGGCTTTCTCGCGCATACTGTCGTCCAGCATCTTCTTTCATGTTTGTATTGGCGTCGATAGCTCTTGGGCTGTCCCTCGTTCGAGGCTAGCCCCCTGTTTGACTAGTCCGTTCGCTATTTCGTTATCTACAACTTCGTTATGGCCGGGAACCCACCAGAGTTGCAAAGTCCTAGCTGATCCCAGTGCTTGAAGAGCTGTTAGGCAGTTCTGCACTATATTCGACTTGATAGTAACGGATTGTAGCGTCTTTAGTGCTGCTTGACTGTTCGAGTGTATGACGATTCTACCCTTTTTCCGGGATGATATCATCATCTCGGCTGTCTTTTGTAAGCCAAGCAGGAAGACTGGCTGAGCTATTCTGTGAATCATACAACCTACACCAATCAGTAGATTCCCCAACCAGAATACCTGATATAGAAGGTCAAAACGCCAACTTACTGGACCTGTTTATAACCTCACACCCCGACAAATATTCAGTATCTGTTTCATCTCCTTTGGGAAACTCCGATCATAAATTGATATCGACCAAATTCACAACTAGGTCACTAAATGTCAATAATCTATCTTCCAACAAGAGACTATTGTGGCATTATGATAAGGCGGACTGGGTCGCATTTAATCAATTCGTCAGTGAACTGAACTGGTCTGACTGCTTCTCTACGCAGAACGTCGATTATATAAGCGAGTCAATTAGTAACATCATTTGGTATGGAATGCACTGCTTTATCCCACACAGTTCTAAGAATACCAAACCAACCACCAACTCTTGGTTTAACAGAGATTGCAAAGAGGCTATAAAGAGAAAAGAAGCGGCATACCGTGCATACAAACAATGCCCCTCTTTCGAACTGAGAGAAGTTTACAATTCTACGCGTAACATCTGCAAATCAGTCATAAATAAGGCTAAATTCCAGTTTGACAGCAAAATTAGGCAGAAAGTGTTCGTTCAACGGAAAGGTAGCAAAGGTTTCTGGTCACTCGTCAAATCTGTGAAGAATAACTTCACCTCCTCTTCTATTCCACCACTGGTATATGATGGCAAAATATACAGTGAACCGCAAGACAAGGCCAACCTGTTGGCCGAAACTTTTGTTGCAAACTCTTGCCTACTATCCACTACTCAGAGTCCACCAGCCATACCCTTATGTGATTCACACCAGAGACCTTTGCATTTCCGCACTAGGGAAGTATTTAAAGTACTCTCAAAACTCGATGTATCAAAATCGGCTGGACCTGATGGCATCTCCCCCTTAGTTCTCAGACACTGCGCTTCCTCGCTAGCCAAACCTCTCCGAAAACTCTTTTACCTGTCCTACGCAACAGGAGTGTTCCCATCATCGTGGAAACTAGCTCATGTCCAACCAATCCCCAAGAAAGGAGAAGCATGTGATCCATCTAACTACCGACCAATAGCACTAACTTCGACCCTATCAAAAGTCTTCGAAACCCTGGTTAACAACCAACTAATGAGCTACCTTGACTCACATCATCTCATCAATGATCGACAATATGGTTTCCGGTCTTCGCGCTCCACCGGCGACCTAATGACATACCTCACCGAAAGATGGAATCGCTGTATCCACCAATTTGGCGAAGCTAAAATCATTGCCCTCGACATTTCGAAAGCTTTTGATAGAGTCTGGCATCCGGCTCTTCTAGCTAAGCTCCAAGCTTTTGGTTTGGACCCAAAATTAGTTAAATGGATCGAAAGTTTCCTTCACGACCGTTCGCTTCAGGTCGTCCTTGATGGAGTTAAATCAAATTGCCATACCACCAACGCAGGGGTCCCCCAAGGTACTGTCCTTTCACCAACACTCTTCCTTCTCTTCATCAACGATCTTCTCAGCGTGACTTCCAACTCAATCCATAGCTTTGCAGACGATAGCACCCTTGACTACACTTACTCTTTCAACTCTGTAGCTGACTCTCGCCGAAATTCAACATCTATCAACAGAGATCGCATGTTTGACTCACTAAATGAAGACATTTCAAAAATTATTGCATGGGGGAAAGCGAATCGAGTTGAGTTTAACGCCTCAAAAACTCAATGTTGTCTACTTTCCAATAAGCGATGTGCTCCACCTACCGCCCAACCCATTCTTGTCGATGGGGTCAGCATTCCTGATTCGCCCATACTGAACATACTAGGTATTAACATCTCCAGTAAACTAAATTGGTCCGACCACATTTTTTGCGTTGCAAAAAACGCAATGAAGTGTCTGGGCTTTCTGAATCGCTGTAAAAGATACTTTTCACCATCTGATCTGGCTCAAATTTACAAGGCTCATATAAGACCGAGACTTGAATTTAATTCCCACATATGGGCAGGCGCAGGTAGAACCGCATTATCCGCGTTAGACAAAGTTCAACGGAAAGCCTTCAAGCTTATTGGCGAGGAACACATAACATCTAAAATCGAACCGCTTGAACACCGGCGAAGTGTCGGCTGTCTCTCACTCTTCTATCGCTACTACAACCGCCGTTGCTCTGATGAAATAGCCAACCTCATTCCTGAGCGTACTTTTCCTTTACGTAACACCCGACTAGCCAGTCGTGTCCATCCTCATCTTCTAGAACTCAGCAATAGTCGCACCGCCAAATTCCATGACTCGTTTGTATCTAGGACAACACGAATGTGGAACGATCTACCATCTTTTGTTTTCCCCCGCAACTATGACCTACAAAAATTTAAACGGAATGTACACCGTCACCTTATTCAAACTCAACCCATCTCCCCACTACCTTAATCCCTTACCGCCAACGCTGTGCTCTCGCATCAAAGGGTTACCCCCTAAGCTTTGGTATAAACATAAAAAAAAAAAAAAAAAAAAAATCGCAATCATTCGGAAATCTGTAGGATAGGTTGCATGGAAGCTCCGACGAGTAGACTGCTGCACCAACTCCGGCTTCCACCTTAGAGCCATCCGTGTAGAGGCTCAGCGCCTTTCTGCGTCCATAAATCAACTACCGGGATCTGTTCCCTATCGGGTATATTGACCTCGAAGTTTGTGTTGAAACCTACTTGTGGTTTCATATAGTCGGTATTAATAGATACTACTTTGCCTTAACCCCTAGCGGGGCATAGCGCGTCAACTACTCCTGCGCGCCATCGTACTCTGTTCTGGGCAATGGGGCGCAACTCCCCAAAAGACTTACCCAGTACCTGACACTCCTTTGCCACAGATCGACGCCATGTGATTCGAGGACCCCCTCTTGGTCGGCCTTGGTTGGAAATGGGGTTCCATTTCATGGCATGCATAGCAATGCAGTTATCACTCTTCCGCAATGTGTGACCTATCCACTGCCATTTTCGCCCGCGTATCAATTCGTCGATTGGCATCTGACCCGTACGCCGACTTAGCTCTTCATTTGATATTGTTTCGGGCCAGAAAATTCTTAAAATTCGACGAAGACATGAGTTGACGAAAACTTGCAGCTTTCTGGTAACTCCTACGGAAACTTTCCATGTACTGCTCCCATACAAAAGCACTGATAGTACCAGGGAGCGAAACAGGCCCAGCTTGGTCTTGATACCGAGATAACTGCTCTGCCAGATTTTGGACAGCATGCCGTATGCGCGTTTAGCCTGGTTGATACGACGAGCGATGTCCTGCTCCGTACCACCATTTTCGGCAACAATGCTACCCAGGTAGACGAAGTTGTCCACCTTCTCCACAGGCTGCCCATTAATATTGATGGCAATAGGTGTCCGATTTCTTTTTCGCAACGGCGGGCTAAGAACCTTGGTCTTGTTGGTATTAATCTTTAACCCAACCTTGCTTGCCTCCCTCTCGAGATCTAACGCCATTGCGGACAGATCCATGATTTTGTGGGAGAGTAGGCATATGTCGTCAGCGTAGTCAAGATGTTGTAGATAAGATGTCAAAGTCCATTGAATTCCTCTGTCGAGTCCGGATAGGGCTGCATGCAACACATCGCCGATCACAATGAGGAATAGGATCGGTGAGAGGATGCACCCCTGCCAAACTCCACTGCGAATCTCAAAGTCCCCCGACACCTTACCTTTATGCAGAACGCGACATTTCGCGCCGTCATAGGTTGCCTTAATAATAGCCACAAGCTTCTCAGGGATGCCTCTCCTGCGCAAGGCCGCCCATATAGAATCCCGGTTCACACTATCGAAAGCCTTTTCGAAATCGATGAAAAGCAAGTGAAGCGGAGAATCGTATTCAGCGCATTGCTCGATGATGATTCGCAAGGTGTTAATGTGATCGACACAGGAGAATCCGGATCGAAAGCCAGCCTGCTCTTCATCAATTGTGCTTTCTAAGTGGGCCTTTAGTCTTTCCAGGACGATTTTAGCTATTATCTTGGCAACGCCAGGAAGCACACAAATGCCTCTCCAATTATTACAGTCTGTGAGGCTGCCCTTCTTTGGAAGTTTGATGATCAAACCTTCCTTCCACTCAGTGGGAAAGGTCTCTGTATTCCACGCTTTATCAACAAGTGGGTGCAGCAAATCGGCAGTTACGCTTGGGGCTGCTTGATAAAGTTCGGCAGGGATGCCGTCAAGTCCGGCGGCCTTTCCTCGTTTTAGTGCAATAATTGCAGTGACTATTTCCTCTTTAGTTGGGGCAGTGGACCGTATACGCACATTTTGATGGTTAGCTAAATTATCTATATGAGGGGGAACTTCAACAGAGGTTACACGGTTCAAGACCGCGGCGAAGTGTTCTTTCCACCGCCTCATTTGATCTTCTTCCAAGATAAGTAGCTTTCCATCACTATCCTTCACCGGATGTTGGCAGGAGTTACGACCACCTGTAAACTCCTTTATGACACCGTATACGGCGTTTAAGTTGTTACTTCTAGCGGCTTCTTCTGCTGACGCTAAAAGAGAATTGGCATAAACACTTTTATCGCGTCGCACACTACGCTGAACTTCTCGAGCTTTCTGACGGTAAAGGAGTTCGATGCTGCTTCGATTGTCGTCTGATGCTGCAGCCAAATGAAATTCAACACCGCTCGTCTAAAAAATTCAGCTGTCTTTCAACAATATAACGACCATCTTGCGCAAAAAGCAGCTGAGATAATTGGTTACTCAGATAGTGACATAAATGAAAACTGGGATGCCATAAAAAATGCGTACATTAATAGTGCAGATATCACCCTCGGCTCAAACCTGGATTGCCGGAATAGGCCCGGATATCCGATGCTTCATGGCAGCGGATTGTTGAAAGAAATAAACTAAAGGTTGGTTTTGCTGCAGCATCCGACGACAATCGAAGCAGCATCGAATTCCTTTACCTTTACAGAAAGCTCGAGCAGTTCAGCGTAGTATGCGACGCGATAAAGAGTTTATACGCATTTTCTTCTAGCCACAGCAGAAGAAGCCACATGAAGTAACAATTTAAACGCCGTATACGGTGTCATCAAGTAGTTTACAGATGGTCGTAATTCCTGCCAACATCCGGTGAAGGATAGTGATGGAAACCTACTTATCTTATAGGAAGATCAAATGAGGCGGTGGAAAGAACACTTGCCGTGGTTTTAAAGTGTGCAGCCTCTCGTGAAGTTCCCTCTCATATAGATAATTTAGCTAATCATCAAAATGTGCGTATACGGTTCACTGCCCCGACTAAGGAGGAATTAAACGCTACAATTATTGCACTAAAATGGGGAAAGGCCGCCGATTTCGACGGTATTCCCGCCTGCCAGTTGCTGCACTCACTTGTTGATAAAGCGTGGAATACAGAGATCTATCCCACTGAATGGAAGGAAGGTTTGATCATCAAGTTTTCGAAGAAGGGTAAATTTACAGACTAATAATTGGGGAGGCATTTTTGTGTTTCCTGTCGTTGCCAAGATAATAGCTAAAATCGTTCTGAAAAAACTAAAGGCTCACTTAGGAAGCATAATTGATGAAGAGCAGGCTGGCTTACGAACGGGATTCTCCTGTGTCGCTTACATTAAAACCTTGCGAATCTCCACCGAGCGATGCGCTGAGAGGAGAGGTATCCCTGAGAAGCTTGTGGTATTATTAAGGCAACTTATGACAGCGTGAAATGTCGCGTTCCCCATAAAGGTAAGGTGTTGGGGGACTTTGAGATTCGCAGTGGAGTTCAGCAGTAGTGCATCCTCTCACCGATCCTATTTCTCATAGTGATTGGCGATATATTGCATGTAGCTATAACCCCTGCAGGTAAATAGAGGAAATCAATCTTATTTACATCATTTTGACTACGCTGACGACATATGCGTTCTATCCCACAAAATCATGGATCTGAAAGCAACGGTGTTAGATCTTGAGAGGGAAGTAAGCAAGGTGTAAAAATTAATGCTAACAAGACCAAGGTTTCTAGCTCGTCATTGCGAAAAAGAAGTCCTACACATATTGCCATCAATATTAATGGGCAACCTGTGTAGAAGGTGGACAACTTCGTGTACCTGGGTAGCATTGTTGCAGAAAATTGTGGTACGGAACAGGTTATCGCTCGTTGTATCAACCAGGCTAAATGCGCGTACGGCATGCTGTCCAAAATCTGGCAGAGGAGTTATCTCCATCAAGACCAAGCTGGGTCTGTTTAGCTCCCTGGTACTGTATGTGCTTTTGTATGGGAGCAGTACATGGAAAGTTCCTTAAGAGTTACCAGAAAGCTACAAGTTTTCGTCAACTCATGTCTTCGTTGAATTCTAAGGGTTTTCTGGCCCGAAACAATATCGAATGAAGAGCTAAGTCGGCGTATGGGTCGGATGCCAATTGATGAATTGGTACGCAGAAGAAAGTGGCAGTGGATATGTTACACATTGCGGAAGGATGATAACTGCATTGCTTTACTTGGCATGAAATGGCCGATCAAGAGGAGGTCCTGAAATCACATAGCGTCGATCTGTGGTAAATGAGTGTAAGGCGCTGGGTAAGTAGTTTGGGGAGTTGCGTCCCATTGCCCAAAACAGATTACACAGGGGTGGTTGACACGCTATGCCCCACTAGGGGTTAAGACAAAGTAGTATTTGTAACATTTCATTCATACTTAGGACCGTCACCAATGGAGTTAATAACAATGTATGGAAAAAATACCAATAATTTGCAAATATTGATTAGCTCTTCAACTTTATATATGTACTGTAAATATTCTACTACTTATCTTTAATTATTTAATATTTTCTGATTCAATGACTTCACTTCTCATAATTTAATTTTTTTATATATTTTTTTCTTCTCACAGCATGGGCATGTTCCAGACACTTGCCCTAATATACAACGAGAATGGCATCGTTCGAGGCTTATATCGAGGAATGTCGATAAATTACTTAAGAGCCATACCCATGGTAGCGGTTTCCTTCTCAACGTACGAACTACTTAAACAAGCTTTACAACTAGATACAGGAATGAAAATTTAGTTCTTCGCTAAGAAGTATTAGTGTTCTCATCCTTTCCCAGTCCCTTTCCCTGTTGTAATTTGAATCGTTGACATTTTCTTTAGTGTTTTAGTTTCCTCATTAAATTTTCCATCCTTCTATTAGTAGTTAATTTGGAGATAGAGAATGCTAAAGATAGAAAAATGCCCAAAGCTTTTCAAATTCATGAAAATTGTGTGTAGGTATTTATAAAATTATTGATGGAAATATTTATTTATTGAATGAGCTGTGAGAGATGAAATTTTTTTTATATGTATTGTGATGGTGATGGAACATGACGAAAAACATATATATTTGATGTATAAACTTTTTTTTGACAAAATAAAGGTGAAAATAGTTACGAAGTTTGCGTTTTTTGCTTGTTATTGTTCATGAACTCATACATAAATGTCCTTTTTTGATTAAATGATTGATTCGGGAGGCAAAGACCTTTTCCATAGTCCTCCGCGTGGGCGCCCCCTGGTAACGGCAGTGTATCAAATCGCTGACGGCCAATGTCTTAGCGATAAGACAGTTTGGAAAAGGTAGATAGCTGTAGCCTGAATGGCTGACGAACACCTAAGCGTTTTAGGTTTAGTAGGATGGAATGACTTGCGTAGTTGGACCTGCAACATAGTTGTGTGAGCTCCAGCACGTTTATTAAACCATCTGAAGCAGCTATCTCCGAGGCCATCCCCTGAATGGGGTTAAGCGATGTGCTGACAACTCGTCCTTGCAAAAACCACTCCATGTCAAGAAACCTGGAACAAAAGCCTCGGATTGGACGGATCAAAAACGACGACCACGCAAACGACTAAAGAATCCTGTAATGTACGCTCCCTGAACAAACCGGGGGCCGAGAAGGCCCTCCTTCAACAGGTCAAAAGTACAAACTGAGCATTACTGCAGTCCAGGAAACAAATTGGCTTGGCAGCGAGATTAATGACAAGAAATTGCACACAATTTTTACAAGTGGCAAACCATCGGGCCGCAAGGAGTTTGGAGTAGCATTTATAGTGAACAATCACCTCAAACCGCATATTACTGACTTCAAACCCATAAATGAACGGCTGTGTGCGATTCGCATCAAGACTCGATTCTTCAATCTGTGGCTCATCAATGTGCACGCCCCTACTGAAGTTAAAGAAGACGCAGTAAAAGACGAGTTCTACGCCCGCCTTGAAACTCTCTTCGACTCACTTCCAATAAACGACGTCAAATTGCTGCTGGGAGACTTTAACGCGAAAGTCGGAAATGAAAGTTGGCACCGGGGCACCATTGGAGGCCACAGTCTCCATGAAGAATGTAACGACAACGGCCAGCGACTTATCGACTTCGCCTGCAGCAGGAACCTAGTCGTAAGCTCTACGTGTTTCCCGCATCGACGCATTCACAAGCAGACCTGGAAGTCTCTAGACGCACATACCGTCAACCAAATTGACCACGTCCTCATTTGCAGGAGATGGGCGTCTAGTGTGATAGATGTCCGCTCCTATCGAGGAGCAAACTGCGACTCAGATCATCACTTGGTGAAGACGTCCTACAGATGTAGAATTTCCTCGTATACCACCGCCCTTGAGGAAAATCTATCACCTATGCTACACAACATCAGCAACACAGGCGTCCATGGGTTCTGGGAAGAACTCAAGGGTACCATCAAGGATGTCGCAGAGAAGGTCTTGGGATATAAAGCCCGGCGAGCGCGAAATGATTGGTTCGACGAAGAATGCAAAAATTCACTTGACGCGAAAAACGAGGCCTACAGACAATGGATTCAACGAGGAACCAGAGCCAGAAGAGAAAAATATGACGAGCTACGGCGAATATCGAAGAGAATAATTAGACGTAAGAAACGTAAATACTTTGACGAGCAGTTGCTGAACATAAACGAAAACTTAGCTAATAGGAACACCAGACAAGCGTACAAACTAGTAAATACAATTAAGAACGGCTACCAATCCAGGACTAGCCTTTGTAAGGACAAGGATGGAAACATCATCAGCGACACCGATGGCATCAACAAACGATGGGCCTCTTATTTTGAAGAGCTTCTAAACCGACCATCTAATATCCACACACAGGAAGCTCTCGACGATATTGTTGATCTAGGCCCACCCATTCAACCCCCGACAGTAGAGGAAGTTGATCTCGCTTTGCGGTCACTAAAAGGAAATAAAGCGCCGGGCGTTGACGAGATTCCAGCTGAACTGCTAAAATTCGGTGGAACGAGTCTGGTTGATGCCATACATCAATTACTCCTGCGAGTATGGGAGGACGAGGAGATCCCAGACGATTGGCGCAGAAGCATCATCTGTCCGATTCATAAAAAGGGAGATAAACTGCGGTGTGAGAATTACAGGGGCATCTCACTAGTTTGTACATCCTATAAAATTTTGACGAAAATTCTGGAAAATAGAATAAAACCGTACGCAGAACGAGTCATTGGCGAATATCAAAGCGGTTTCAGACCTGGTCGCTCCACAACCGATCAGCTCTTCTCAGTCAAACTGATACTCCAGAGGTGCGGGGAATACAACGTAAACGTATACCAAATCTTTGTCGACTTCAAGCAGGCATACGACAGTATCGATCGTGGAGTACTGTACAACATCATGCTGCAATTTGGTAGTTATACCGGCCAAATTAGTACGACTGACTAAGATGACGATGACCAACTCCGTCTCACAAGTCAGGATACATAACAGACTTACTGATCTATTTGAAACACGCACTGGTTTGAAACAGGACAATGGACTGGCACCGACGCTCTTCAACCTAGCACTGGAATACGTTATTCGGGCCATGAATATGGACAACAGCAAGACGCTACTCATCAAGTCGACACAATTAGCAGCGTACGCCGACGACATCAACATCATGTCCCGAAGATTGGCTGACGCAGAAGAACTTCTGCATACGCTCGATACCGCTGCAAAGGAAGTTGGATTACGTATTAACGAGGGTAAAACTAAAATAATGATGAAATCGGTGACAAGGACACCTGCACAACCGAGCATCTATGTGGGGAACCTCAACATCGAGTTCGTGAACAACTTCATTTACCTGGGTTGCAACTTGTCAAGGGACGCCAACGAAACTGACGAAATCAAGCGACGGATACAGTTAGCTAATAAGACTTTTTTCTCGGTTCTCCCCATAATGAAATCGAAGCATGTGCACAGAAACACGAAGCTCCGCGTGTACAAAACCATTATACGACCAGTGCTATCCTATGGCTGCGAAGCATGGACCCTAACTCAAGCCTCCGAAAACATGCTAGACACTTTTGAACGTAAGGTTTTACGGCGAATTTTCGGGGCTGTTTGCGATCGAGATGGATGGCGCATCCGGTACAACCATGAGTTGTATTAAATGTACGATGAGCTGCAAGTCTCGGAAATCGTCAAACTACAACGACTTCAATGGGCAGGGCATGTACAAAGAATGGACGATGATCGCATGCCTAAGAGAGTAATGAATGCAGAACGAGTCGACGGAGCGAGACTGTGAGGACGACCGAGATCTCGTTGGCAAAGCTCAGTAGGTGTGGACGCCGCGCAGTTGCTGGGCTCCCAAAATTGGAGGACGCGGTCACGTGACCGAGATAATTGGAGGACAATGATCCAGGCGGCCAAGGCCTGACGTCGGGCTGTCGCGCCACGACGATGATGATGATGATGATTGATTCGGGACAGTCTGTTTTCGTTGCCGGAAAGTTTCACATCGGCCAACTCCACCGTTGATTGGAATTACCAAGTGTCGGTATTTTTTTTAAATGTTTACCAGATGATTATAATAATTCTGAATCAGAAAATTTCAAGAACGAGATCGTTGTTCACCCTAGTTCATTGCTTGGTCGTTGATATATGCGAACGTTAAGCGGCAATTACAGTATAAAATTCCATTCACACACATCAGTCACGTCACAGTTCAGTCAACGTTCCGAATCAGAACCGTTACCGTCCAGTCTCAGTCAAAATAGCGGCTGTATTCACATCTACCCGTCAACGTTTTCAGGCTGTATTCAGTAATTTTTTCTTGCATCAAGTGTTGATAAGGTACCCTCGAGGGACCTTATCAAAATTTACAAAACAAATTGTCTGTATTTTATTTTATTAATAACTAGCCAAAGTACCCGGTTTCGCGGGTCACACAGGATGTACCCGGATATTTATATTTATTGTAAAATAGCTCCTTATTAGAAGTTATGCCTTCAGATGTTAATACGATCAGATAGATCCCTAGGTGAGCTCAGTCTCGAGCAGGCCACGTAAAACTGGCTGTGCGAGAAGCAAGATCAATTTCTGCTGTTTTCAGTGACTGACCTTGAGACTTATTAATGGTCATTACATTGCGAAACAGACCTTAAAGGAAAATTGCATTCTTTTAAACTCGAATGGGGGAATGGGTACTTTGGTGGTATGCGCGGTATTTTTCACCTCGAGCACAGCCAGTAAATACAATGGCCTCTACAAGGTTTTATATAAGGCTTTTACACGCAACCCGGTCCCATTTTTACAATTTTAAAAACCGTACCGTAAACGATCGATGCGCTAAACGTGTTATCGAAACAAATGTTACATTTGTAACGAGTAAGCTCACCTTCTGGAGCTGCTTATGTCCGGGAAGCGACACGTTATGTAAAAAAGTATCCAATGTTTTGGACTGAAAAAATTACTTTAGTAAATTGTATCTTAAACAAAGTCAGGGTAAACAAAAACGAAATGATTAGAAAAACTATTTGGTAAATATTATAAAAACAACTGAAAATATAGTACATTGCACTGTGATAATATTATTTTTCCATACAAAATTTGAACCAACATTTTACCCCTTTAGGGGTTGAATTTCGAAATACCTTTCCTTATTCCGTGTATAGTACATCATAAAGTGAACCTCTGTGCAAAATTTCAGCTTTATAGGTAGAAGGGTTTCGGTGGGGCGTGGATGAGTCACTGAGTGATACAGTTTCATTAGGGTCTTGTATTAAAAAAGAAACCCTTCTGAAATCGGTCAAACGTCCGTCCGTCTGTCTGTCTGTCCATGGTGGGGTTAGGCTGGTTGCTGACTATACTTTCTATAATTATTCAGACAATTTTTATTTTTTTTTATGTAAGTTTGCAATTTGCAATGTCGTCTTTACATGAATGTTTAAGCATTTCGGAGAGTAGGACAGACCATCTCGTATTCATACATATCTATCTGCAGTACAGCTTATCGTTTTAAAATTATTACTAGTGGTATAGAGGTGACAGATGGAGTTTTTTTTTTGGAATTGGCATGTAAGATACTATATCATGGCTAAGACATTTTAATTGTGGTGTTTTTATCCATCTGAGTGGTACTAAGAAGACCGAGGAGCCGATGTCTATATTCTGTACATTCCGGTTTCATATTTATATTCTATATATTCCGGTTTAATTTTTATACAGTGGTTTCTTTTTAAATCATAGGTTATTTTGACAGTGGTTTCTTTTAAAATCATAGGTTATTTTGACAGTGAAAGCTGTTTCCCGTTCGAAATCTTGACAGAAAGTTATACCTCCGCAGAACGAAATGAGTCGCTTTACGCTTGAACAACGTTAGGAAATATTGAAAACATATTTCCAAAGTGAATGGTGTAGCCCAAACAGTGCGTTTTTTGAAAAGAAGTTTTGGCCGAAATGAAGCACCCACCGCGCCTGCTGTACGCAAGTTTGTGCAAAAAGTTCGTGAGACTGGCATGCTAGTGGACAACACTCATGGTCTCCGTCGTGGTACGGTGCGCACAGACGAGAATGTGGCTACTGTAGCCGAGAGTGTGAGACTCACTCCACGAACATCAACTCGCCATCGATCTCAACAGCTCAACATTTCACGCACTAGCCTGAGGAGAATTCTGCACAAAGATCTCGGATTAATCGCTAACAAGGTCCAACTGACTCAGCAATTGAAGGCGCACGACCATCCGCTTCGTTATCGCTTCGCAGTTTGGGCCTTAGAGCAGCTTGAATTGGATAACGATTTTGGGCGAAAAATCATCTTTTCTGACGAGGCGTATTTTCATCTCGGAGGCTACGTTAACGAACAAAATTGCCACATCTGGGGCCCGATTCCGCAAGAGTGAGTTTTTTCGGTGCGCACCGAAAAAACTCACTGAAAAAATTCACCGAAAATATCAGTGCGCACTGATGCAATTCAGCAAAAGCTAGTGAGTTTTTCAGTGCTGAATGAATTTTTCAAACAAACGTCAAACGTGTGTAATTTTTCTGATTGCTGAAAACATCATAAAAATTGGTGACGTTCATGCTTCATATGAAATTATAGAATCGATCAATAGCATTTATTCTCTTTCAGGAGGAAAAGTCTTGTGTTTACGAGTATATTAAACTCCCAACCACGGACCATTTCACATCTAGCGTTAAATATTATCATTTAGGGGACTCACACTCCTTTTCGTATATGTCGTAATCGTGGTAAACTTCTGTCATCTCCAAAGTAAAATGACAGAAGTTTACAACTTTACGACAAATACGATATTTACGACGACGACGATGAATTGTTACTTTTCTTGTTTGACTTCAATGGCGACCAAAGTCACTTCCGCCAGATTTTTCATAATTCGTATGCTCTGCATCAAACGAAACATAAACACGCTCCTTGCCGTAAATATCGTAAACGTTGTATTCGTCGTAAACTTCTGTCATCCCCATAGACTAATGACAGAAGTTTACAATTTTAGGACAAATACGACGTTTACGACGTGAGCATGAATCCCCTTATGATCTTCTTTCAGAAATGGTCGGTCCTAGTGACCGAATGAAAACGGGATAACAATAATAATAATAGGGGGACTCATTCCCACGTTGTAAACGTCGTATTTGTCGTAACGTTGTAAACTTCTGTCATTTTACTATGGCAGAAGTTTTCGACGAATACGACGTTTACGACATTTACGACACTGAGCGTGAATCCCCCTAATATTAATTGCTAAAGAAGGCACCGGATACGGAAACAAAAACTTCTCATCTTCACTATGAATTTTTATATTTTTTTCCTTAAATTCAACACGAAGCTCCGCCCTTCATCCATTTCTGCTTTGAAAAGTAATACTCCACCTTCGTATGCAGAAATCAACAATTTAATACATAATTTATAAAAAAATATATTTTGCACTTACCAAATAGCCAGTGCAAAATATATTCGCACGGTGCGCACCGGAACTGTCAAAAAAACTCATCGCATCGTTGCGGAATCGCATTTTTGCAATTCAGCACGGTGCGCACCGAAAAAATTCATCTCACTCTTGCGGAATCGCATTTCTTCAGTGCGCACTGATTTCGGTGCGCACTGAAAAAATTCACTCTTGCGGAATCGGGCCCCTGGGTTCGCAAAACTCACACGTTATTGCCGAGAAGCCAATGCATCCACAGAGAGTGACAGTTTGGTGCGGATTGTGGAGTGCTGGCATCATTGGACCATTTTTCTTCGAAAATGATGTTGGGTACAACGTTTCGGTCAACGGTGAACGTTACAGAGCCATGTTATCCGACTTTTTTTTACTGAAATTGAAGACATGGATTTAAACGACCTCTGGTTCATGCAGGATGGCGCGTCATGCCACACAGCCCATGCCACAATCGATCTTTTATGCACCAAATTCCCAAATCGTGTTATCAGCCGTCTTGGCGATGTCAATTGGCCGCCTCGGAGCTGCGATTTAACCCCTTTGGACTTTTTTTCTGGGGAACCGTGAAGGACCGATGTTATGCCAACAATCCAGAAACGATTCCAGCACTTAAGGCCAATATCATCCAAGCAATCCGTGAGCTACAGCCCGAAACCATCGACATGGTCTTGGAAAATTGGAATGACAGAATGAGCTACCGCGAAGCCAGCCGAGGCAGCCACTTGAACGGAGTTGTGTTTTATCATTAATGGGAATGTTTGCTCTTACTAATGAAGTCATATTTGGCCCACCCTGTATATGAGATTCTCTTCACTAAATTCACTATCTGATGATAGTGTTAGAAGTGTTGTGAAAATTGGTAAAATAAAATTTAAAAAAGCCTAGAATCTGTAGTGTCTTTTTCGGTAACTTGTGAGTATTTTGTGCGTTGAAATGAGATGGAAATTTGTTACAACAGCCCTAATAACGGAAGGGTTTTTGTTGAGTGGACAAATTGATTTCATAGATTTACAATCAATTCAAAAGGACTTATTCGTTCGTTTTAGACTGAACTTGATTAATAACCAGTCCGAAGCGTATATACCCTAGACTTGTACAGACCAAGTGGTGACACTAAAAGTAATAATTGGCAACGACCATGCATTAAAAGTGAGTTTCCAATATAGCCAGTTTATAGGGGACGTTGGCACTCATTCAGGCTCAGGGAGATCTTGACCATTCTCAAAATGAATTAACTAACCCATTCTACAAATATTTGTTGAATTTTTCAAGTCGCTAGCTTCATTCCATCGAAAGTTATTGCTTATTTGAAGTCTCACTTGTAGGGGAGGTAAGGGTTCCTTGGGTCGGATCTTGCCCATCATTGCCACCAACCAATTAGATCACCCTACAAACATACAAACAAAATTTTAAGTCTCTAGCTTCACTCTATCGAAAGATATCGCTTATTTGAAGTTTCGTTCGTAGGGGAAGTAGGGGTTTCGTTGGTCGGATTTTACGCATTTTCAATATTAGCCGACTGGATCCTACTACAAACATTTGGCCAAAATTTCAAGTCGCTAGCTTTATTTTGACGTAAGTTATCGCTTGTTCTAAGTGTCATCTCTAGGGGAGGTAGGGGTTCCTTAGGTCGGATCTAACCCGTCTTTAATGCCAACTAACTCAATCTCTGTAGTTCGGATGGCGCAACGGTTAGCACGTTCGCCTTCTACGCACTGGGCCCCGGTTCGATTCCTACTGAATGCGGTAGTTTTCGATAAAAAAGGGGATTTACGTGTTGGACTATGAGCCCACTCAGCTGTTGAATGAGTACCCATTTATGGGGTAAATAACTCGGTTGAGCGTGTTGCTGATCACACACCTCTGCACAAGACATACCGTCACGATCTAGAAAATGAGATGATGCTAACTCATCTCGAGGCCATGGTTCAAATTGGACTGTTGCGCCAGTTATTTATTTTATTTTATTTTAACTCAATCTCACTTCAAACATTTGACAAAAATTTCAAGCTGCTGGCTTCATTGTATCAAAAGTAATCGCTTATTCGAAGTTTCATTTGAAGGGGAGGTGGGGGTTCCTTGGGTCGTATCTTGCCCATTTTCAGTGCTAACTAAAAAGAGCTTACTACCAACATTCAACCAAATTTTCAACTTGCTAGTGTCATTCTATCGAAAGTTATCGTAATTAAAATAATATTTAATTTTTTGAATTTTGTAGGGGAGGTAGGCGTTCCTTTGATCTGATTATGCCCAACTTCCCACAACTTAAGCAGCTTCTCACCCCAGGGTTACATGCCAAAAATCAGATGTCTACGTCAATTGGTTCAAGAGTTATGGACAAAAAACCTGAAAAGTAGGGTAGTACGGGGCTCTTTGTAAGAAAATTACCGTTAGTTTTCAACTGATCGATTTTATTTTTCCAGGGGAGTATAAGATTACCATCACGAGCAATCTACCAAAGCTAGAGGTTTTCATGTTTATTTAATCGGGAGTTATAAATACATTTAATTATTTTACATATGTAGGGGAGGTAGGCGTTCTCTTGGCCTGATCATGCCCATTTTCAATACCAACCAACTAGATCATACTTCCAACAACTAGTCAAAATTTCAAGGCCCTAGCTTCATTCTATCGAAAGTTATCGTGCGAACGGACAGACAGACAGACAAACGGACAGACGGATGGACAAACAGACAGACAGACAGACAGACATGGCGTAATCGAATCAGGAGGTGATCCTGATCATTTATATATATACATTGCTATACCTCCGGAGCCTCCTTTAAGGTGTTACATATTTCCGTCGTGACAAAAACAATATACCCTATACTAAAAGTCTAGGGTATAATAATCAAACTTTGGGTATACGGAATGTTGTAATATCTTGCCTTATTTTGAGTTCGTGGAAAATTAAAATGGGAAACTTTTCAGCGTTTTTAGGATTTTTTTTATCGGTTATTCTGAATTTGGGTAATTCGTATTTCGGGGATTTTGCTTCATTTGGGAGCTTTTTATGGTTCCTCAAACTCTTGACCTGGCTATTACAAAGCTCTTACCTGAATGCGTACATCTAAAAAATTCTTTTTGGTGTGCTGTAAGAATCTTTAATCTTTACCCAACGTTTTTTTTTGTATTAATGTTTCGTAGGAATTAATATACAAATCTTGAATAATTAACACTGCTTTTAAAAAATGAAAACAGCCTTTTTTTAGTATATAGACTTTATTTTGTTATCACACATACAACTGTATATAACCACTTATATAATATCTTTATTATTTTCTGATAAATTTAGACATACTCCAGTGTTTGTTGTCCTTTTATTATGGTGTCAATATAATTTAGAGTTAATTATATGTACAATACAATTCATGTTTTCTTGTCGCATTGCACATTTGTCAATGATTAGTTGGAAGTCAATAACATTTTTGTCAATTCCATTTCAATAAACTTTCAAATGCTCTGAAAACACACATTCTTACGGATAAACATTTTTCATGCACAGTAATGGTAACATTTCTGGTCAATCTACTGGTACGATACAGGCTATTTTTTTATTTTTATTTTTGCCGTGTTTACAGGTACATACTTGACTATCTCCGAATCTAGTTTATGAGTACACCAAACTGTGAAAGTGCGCATGCATACTGTTTTTAGAGTGAATAGCAGACTCATTTCAACCAATGCTTGGAAGCATACTTAATTTAAAAGAACATCAGCCTACTTTTTGACTTCCCGTTCTTTACTAGTTTTACTTAAAGATATAGGAAGCGTCTTGTTCATTTCCAACTGATGCACCATTGAATCAAATTTGCTGCCAGGTCTCGACTGACATATTCTTGTGGGTAATGCCATATCTGTACGGCTATTGCTACATTGCAGGGACTAATCATAAAATAGTTTGTTTTAAGCAACATACTCCCCTGAGCGATTATTGCCATGATAACTCACCGATGTTTGCTGAGCTATAAGCTTATCGTTCAAGTTGTAACTCTAGCCACAGTCACTCAGAGTAGTACAGTTCCATATAAATAATGTTCGGCAACGATCGCTGAACGATCATCGCAGTTATCGAATTCCATTTGTTTGCGTCTTATAAATTTCATTTACAGCCTTTACATTTTCAAAATTATTCAGGGATCCATTATGCCATTATGGTAATAGCAATTCACAATTACAACTATATGTACGAGTATATTCTTTTGGTAACAATTAACATCGATTTTTACAATATCTTTTTTGAAATCTTTATACTTCATCTACGTACGGGTATGTACTCGTATGTTCGAAGCATTTACTTATACGATTGTACACAATAAATTTTATTTCCAACTGTAGAAATAAAAATATTATGTATTGTATATGTTTACTATATAAATAAGAATAATTTTATTTTAGTTTTTAAGAGTCTATCAGTTAACTTTTTCAGTTTTTGAAACTTTATGATTCAGTAAAAAGAAGTTAATGTAGACCTGTTTCAAAACGCATTGCGCGATTATCGCCATTAAAATGGTGTCGATTAAAATCAATTAGACAAAAAATCAGTTGATTAGACTTTTTAGATTTTCCATAGTACATCGTATAGTTATTGTGCTATCTAGGTCGTAAAATAGTTTTAAAACGTTATATTTCCTTTTTAACAATTCCTTGGTATATTGGTTCAAACGGATGTTGGGCCATGAAAATATGTTGTGGTGCAGTCGAAATGAAACGGATATTTGAATAGATAGCACTCCATCGGTGTCGCTTTGCTGGTAAATTTAGGATTAGTAGTAAGGGCACATCGAAAATAGTTAAAATGGTGGACAAACTGTGAGACTTTACCATCTTGATTCCATGTTGCCACGATTTGTTTCAAAAACTATGCTAATGCTATTTTAATTTTCGTAGTCAATTTTATCCACTCCAAGCCATTACAACTTTTTTGAAGGGTACGAATAGGCCTTGCAAGGGTTCACTGTAAAAATGAAAAAATTTGTAGAATAGAACAGAATGGAAAGATCATTTTATTCGTTCAATCATTATACAAAAATTCAAAATGATAGCCGATATATTTTCAGCAACGGTCAGTAAAAAAAAACCTTCTGGCCAATGTTTCCTGAACAGCGGCGAAATTTATGGTTTAGAAAATCTAATACAGATTTCAAAATACGACTTATAAAAAAAAATGTATAATGATAAATATGTAACTACTTCGCTTACGTGCTTAAGAACGGCAGCGATCCATCGCCCTCAAAATGCAAGAATCTTGCCAAGTTTTAATGTGCAAAAGCTTAAAGAACCATCTATAAGACGTGCTTATTCCACCGGCTTGCACGAAAGAGCTCATGCACCATCACCTTACGAGACTCCTACAATTGATGATAGATGGAACGTCGCTAAGGACTCATTTATTTCGTGCGGTGAAACTTTTGCGGGCAGATTGAAGCGCGGTAGAAGGCCATTCATTAGCGACTCTACATGGTCTCTAATCTCGGCACGCAAGAGAGTTAAAGAACAAATCAACTCAGCTACTGACGACGCAGTCAAAGATCAACTTAGAGCTGAATACCGTTCTCTTCAGAAAGGCGTGCAAAGAAGCCTAAGACGGGACAAACGGAATAACATCAATGCATTAGTGGAGAAGGCAGAGGAAGAGGCTTACCGTGGTGACAGTGGAACCCCTTACAAATTTATCAAGCCATTAACTGGCAATGTTTTTGCAACTGACCATCCCGTGAAAGATAAAGACGGATCCCTACTGGTCACTGATGAAGACCAACTGCGACGGTGGAGAGAGCACTTCATTGAGGTCCTCAACAAAACCTTTGGACATTTGAACTTCTTCATTAGTAGCAGAAGATATTCCGCAAATAGCCAGAGTTGATACCAGCCCACCATCTAAGATGGAAGTAACTGTGACTATTAAATCGATGGAAGCGGGTAAAGCCCCGGGGATAGATAGAATTCCGGTGGAACTCTTTAAGGCGGATATCAACGCTACTGCGGATATTCTTCTCCCCCTTATTCAAGAGTGTTGGGAAACCGAAACTTTCCCTAAAGATTGGAAGAAGCGCGTCATTATTAAGATCCCGAAGAAAGGTAACCTGAAGGATTTTAATAATTGGCGTGGAATTTGCCTCCTTCCCGCAGTCTCCAAACTGATAGCAGAAATAGTCTTAAACCGGATCAAGCATACAGTTTTCGCGAGGGCTTTTCATGTAGCGACCACATCAACACCCTCTGAATTATTATTGAGCAATCTGCAGAGTGGAGATCCCCATTACATCTCATGTTCATCGATTTCGAGAAGGCGTTTGACAGCGTTGACCGGGAATACATTTGGAAGGCTTTACGTACATAGGAGAGGCACACCAGATAAAATCATATCCATCTTCATGGAGTCCTATAGCGGAACCCAGTGTTATATCTTACCCAAGGGTAAGCTTTCAGATCCCTTCGAAGTACATAGCGGAGTGAGACAAGACAGCGTTTTGTCACCTATATTGTTTCTGATTGCCATTAACGACGTAGTCTGCAGTGCGCTTCATGAACACCAGAGCAAAGGTATCAGATGGAACCTGTTTGAATATCTTCAACACCTGGATTACGACGACGATATTTGTCTTCTTTCAAATATATCGGATCATCTAGTTCAAATGACGGATGCCCTGAACCGCGAAAGTTGCAATGCGGGGTTTAAAATCAATGCTGCCAAAACTTAGTACTTGAACTTGGATCCAGGAAGACAGAGCGAAATTTGTGTTTAGCGGCAGACGATGGAAAAAGTGGAAAATTTTTTGCTACCTCGGAAGCGTAGTTACAACAGATGGTGGAGCGGATGCTGATGTACTGTCTCACTTCAATAAGGCTCGGGCAGCTTTTTTCAGTTCGACTCCTTTCTGGCAAAACAACAACATCCCCAGAAGTACTAAACTCAGGATCTTCGAAACCAATGTAAAATCAGTGCTTCTTTATGACTGTTCAACTTGGAAGGTGACCAGGGCGACAACTAGATTGCAAACTTTTGCATCCTACACATACGCTGGCCGGAGGTCATTCCTAACGAAGACATCCTGTTCATTACTGGTCAGGACAGGACAGACACCTCCATAAAAAGGCGAAAGTAGCAATGGATAGGTCACACATTACGAAAAGGGCCGGAAAACATTGCTAAACAGGTCCTCGATTGGAACTCACAGGGAACCGATGTAAGTCGCCGCGTTGGACGACCTAGAAACACCTGGAGAAGATCAGTTGAGGTCGAGGGCAAGTCATTAGGCAAATCGTGGAGACAGTTGAAGGCAATGGCGGCGAACAGGAGGAGGTGGAAAGTCGGCGTGGTTAATGCCCTATGCCCCACAAGGGGTTGACAGGATTCAGAGAGAGAATTGCAATACTAAATGCCACAGCTTCATGAATGATCAAATCAAAGTCACAACCTAATTGTTAACAAAGACGACCCAGTGAAAGGCCTTAATCTTTGATAAGGCACGATGCTGAAATTCTATCAATTAATCAGTCCGAAAAACCGTATCTCCCAAAAATAACCCTGTTGTAAAAAATTCCCCGCCAAGAAAAACTCCTCAGCCACAAAAAGGATTGATATGAACACAATACCGCCAAACTACTCGTAGCTTCGCGCCTCGCTCGGATATGCATATTGAAACGTGACTGAATTAATTCATTTCTTTCAACGCTGATGGGCGGGGAGCTTCTAGGCCTAAAGTGCGATCCACACGCAACGACTTATCCGTCATTTTATCGCAACGACATCGTTGTCATTATTATTGTCGTCATTTTGACATGAATCCCTCCGGCGGTGAGTCGATGAGTCCAACAACAAGCACATATGGTTTTTCGCACCAGTTTTACGTTTTCATTAGTAAATTTGAGCAATGGTTTCAGACCCGACCGACAGAAAAATTAAAATTAGCCCTCTGTGTGCCAGGTGGGGTGGAATAGAACTATCATTCCATTTTTTTATTAAAATAGAGTTAAAATACATCATGAAAAATCCAACTTTTTCGTTCAATTTGTATGGACTGTGTCATACGGATACCTATTGCATGTACATAGTATTAGTACATATTATCCTGCTGGGGTGTGTCTTGCATACCCGAATTTTATGTATATCATATGAGATTTCGATATATAGATAATAGGGGTTGCATGATATTAATAATAGTTTCGGGGATGTGAATTGTGTTTGAAAAGAGATCCATATAATAGTTACATAGCAGTAGTTGCAACACAAATCGAATCCAAATATTATTAGATGAGGCCTATTGAGATTTTGGTGAAGAAGAAACAGTTTGAAAGAATTACTCTCAACTACTACTCAATTGCCCTAACCCCTTGTGGGGCATAGCGCGTCAACTGTTCCATGTGGCCTAGTTGACGTTTCGTTGGCATAAACTGGTTTCGGAGAATGCAGTTGCCCGCATGCACCTCCTGCACATCCATGGCCACGAACGTCGTCGTGGACGGGATTCGAAACCGAAACGCGCCGGTAGGCAAACATAAGACTGATGCCTCAACACACTGCGCTACCGGTCGCCCCAATAATTCCAATAATAATAAAACGGAGAAACAAAATAAGCAACAGAATGGTCTCGTGTTTATGAGGAAGTTTCGTATTTCATGAAGTGCCGAGTTTCTCGGAAAGCCTGCGCTAATATACTATACATACCAAATTATCAATGAGAGGCCCAAAACTATGCAATTAAAATTTAACAAGCTAGCCTTCGGGTCCGGTAGTTCATATGGCAGCTATATGACGTAGTGGTCCGATTCCGTTGGCTCCGACATATTTATAGCATGCAGTAGAAAAAAGGCCTTGTACAAAATGTCAACTGACCAAGAATATACAATATATAGTTTATATGGTCGGAGATGCTTCGTTCTGTGCGTTGCAAACTTCATGACAAAGTTAATATACCCTATCACATCCGTGAAGGGTATAAAAGAAGAGACAATTATCAACACACGAAAAACTTAAAACGGAGTGAATGAAGATACAAACAGGTCAAACTATAAATTCCGGAGTTCTTTGTGAAGTGACCTTTTTGAAACAACCTTCTGTCCCTAAAATATACTACTACTCAATTGCCCTAACCCCTTGTGGAGCATAGCGCGTCAACTGTTCCATGTGGCCCAGTTGACGTTTCGTTGGCATAAACTGATTTCGGAGAATGCAGTTGCCCGCATGCACCTCCTGCACATCCATGGCCACGATCGTCGTCGTGGACGGGATTCGAACCCGAAACGCCGGTAGTCAAACAGGAAACTGATGCCTAAACTCACTGCGCTACCGGTCGCCCCATATGATCTGCCTGTAGGCTTTGTTTACGTTGAAAAAGCACTTTTAGGGGGGGGGGGGGGGGGGGCTCGAATGCATTTCAACCACGCATAATGTGCGCGAGTCTGTTTTGTGACGTTATTAGTCTGGATATTCACGGACGGTCCAAATCTCAATTCTCCCTGGTTGAAGCCAAAATTTCCCTGTCAAATCCATAATGCAAACGGAGAAATTTTGGCTTCGACCAGTGAAAATTTGGCTTTTGGACATCTGTGAACGTCTAGTATTAGATGCTCGAAAGCATTTTAGGCACACGCGTCATCATTTCAGAACAGAGACTATTCGTTGTAACTTCTCACGACTCTACGATGCGGCGACGGATAGTTTGTTATAGTTTTTCACGTTTGCTACGGCAAACAGTGGCCGCGTTTCGCCGCGAGAAGCTACAACGAATAGTCTCTGCTGTGAAATAATGGCGAGTGTGCCTGAAATACTTTCGCGCTTTGTCGAATAGCAGCGGCAAGTGTGGCATGTACACGCGAAACCATACTATATTTCTTGATTACATGATTTTCTCACATAAGCTCCGTGTGAACATCTTCATATAATGTATACTGCCACTGTTTCATTCGATAAAAGCTTCCGTTAAAAAACATGTCTAGTATACGTCACGTGAAAGCAGCCTTTGTGTTTTATTGGTTTTTGGGGCCGTGGGACTTATTTTATTATTCATCAATCGCATGTTTTGTAGTTCATGGTCAACGAGAAGGCAAAAGCCTGTTTCACATCTATTGATGCTGAGCTGAATGAAGCTCGTGTCGTCGGTCATCTCACGGCAGGAGTTTTCGGATAACGACACTGCCGAACCCCACGGTCACAGCAAACTTCGACGCCGCCTCGCTTAGAACCTATGCATTATACTGATGCCCACCCCATACTCATCTACTTAAGCTCGACACACACAGCAACCATTTTGGTCACGAGCATCCATCGAACCACGTCAAAATAAACAGAACGTGCGGAAATAAAATTCTCCTGATCTGTTCTATGAAATTTGATGGTTCGATGGAAGTTCGATCGTGATGTTGCGCGTTCATATGTGGCGAACTTTAGTTAGAGTTTAGCATGGGACATTTAAGTGCTATTTCTGAAAGTCTACCGTCAAATTGCATCAATATCGCTCCTTTTTCCAGGATCACTTACCAGTCAAAAAATTTCCTTCCTTCAAACGTTCCATCACAATCACCACATTTGCTTTGCAGCTGCACACCAACATATAAATCTTCGATCACTGTACAACCGGATTTATCGAGAGTAGCCAAAGGTCCAACATAACGCACCCTTCCAACCACAACGCGTCCGTTTTTCGATATCACTTTTGCCAAATGACCAGGTTTCAAACATTTGGCTGTTTTAGGCAAGAACGGTAGCGACTGTTTTGACGGAACATAATCTGAAAGAATCAAATATATTGAATTTCATTTCCATTTTTACTGAAATACCCTTACCTTTTTGGATGTCATTTTCTGACATCCGACGAAAATTTGGTTTCTTTGCCGTAACGTCTTCCGATAAATAAGCATTTTCCAAGGAGTTTCGTACAAAATTGTCTGCTTCGTCCAGAAGACTTTCGGTCGATCCACTTGAGTCTCCATGAATTGTGAATATCGACCTACCCGGATATCGTTTAGTACAAGCACATTGATGTCGTAAGTCGGGTAGGGACCCGCGAATTTTACTGGCCGGTTCTGAAATGATTTATTTAATGTGGAAAGTTATAGGCACCATGGTTTAATGACATAAATATTTAATTTAAATGTAGATTATAGCGTCATAAATTCAGCCATCGTTAATTGAAGTGTGTACATCCTTTCAGAAAGATGCATGTGAGGCAGAATGGATTACCGCATTTTGAAACAGTATGAAAAATGTATAAATAGCTTAAAAAAATTACTTAAACTGATTTTTAAAGTTTTGGATTTGCTTTTTAAAATAAAATAGTATTCCATTATACTAAATCTATCTAGTCTTTAAATACGAATTGAGCTTTAGGCCGAATTACGAAAAAAACAACAACGAAAAAAAACGACTTTTTTGTTTTGAAAATATTTTGAAAACAGTCAACTCGTAAACAAAAAAACTTTTTCAGTTCAATTTATGGATCATATAAAAATCGTAAAAAATCTAATAAGTGGTCTAATACACGGTCTGACGCGTGGTCTCGTGGGTAGTCTAATGCGTGGTCTAATGGCTGGTCTAATGCATGGTCTAATGACTGGTTTGACGCGTGGTCTAGCGGGTGGCCTAATGAGTGGTCTAATAGCTGGTCTAATGCATGGTCTAATAGGCTGTCTAATGAGTGGTCTAATGGCTGGTGGTCTGATGCGTGGTGTAATGGGTGGTCTAATGGTTGGTCTAATGAATGGTCTAGTGAGTGGTCTAGTGGGTGTCCAACTAATAATTTCCTCTTTAGATAAGAATAACAATTCTTATAAAAACCGTATCAAACTTTTTGCAAAGAGATATTTCGTTTAAAATATTTGCTTAGGCTTTGGATAAAAGAAAATACTAACTAATTCTGCTCTAGCACTCTAAAGAATTGGTTCGTATAATGTCATTGGTGAAGATTATATGTTCAATGAAAACGTTTACAAGCGTTGGTTTCTTGATTGAAGATATTGTGTTCTTATAATAGTCTTGAAATAAATTTATGCAAGTGTGGTATTAGAAAGGAATCGTTTGAAAGTTTTGGTTTAGAGCTCTATAAGACTCTCTTCAGTGAAAGTCTAACAAAACCATTATAAGAAGCCTTACTTATAGGTAGATATAATAAATAAAGATACAATAGTCCTACAGTTTTCAATAAAGTTGTTTCACGGGCGTTATAAAACAAATCATCTTTTAGAACCGTGTTATAGGATAGAAGTTGTTTCTTAGATTGTTTCAAGAATATATTTTGACATGTTTATGAAATTTGTCACATTATATTTTACATATACTATATATGAGGAGCCCAGTTTCCAAACTTTCTAATTACAGTTTAGTAATTTTGCAGAAATCGAAAAAATAAATATACGGGTTTAACATTATTGTTTTAATTTTTTTTCCTTGTTCCGATAGATCATTAGAGTATGAGTTTGAACAAAAAAATTCGTTCATGAAAAATACTTCAATATTGCTACAGAGCGAACCCACATTTTAAATAAGGAAGTTTTGCAAATATACTTCAAAACAACAAAAAACACGCCTAAAGTTTTGATGAAATAGCTTTAAAAAAGACGTAGTTTTGCAATTATCATAAAATTTATTCATTTGCAAAATATCACAAAAATATTCTGTTTTTTTTTTAACAAGAAAACGAGCCCCGAGTCCGAAGCGTATATACCCTAGACATGTGTAGACCTAGTGCCGACATCGAAACTACAAATAGGTTATGGCCATGTTGCTACGATGATCGAACCTTTGTTGAGCAGGTAGACGGCATTTTGTGGCGAGTGAGCTCTTTTTACAACAACTTTATATGGGAGATAGCCAATCATTTAGTTGCATCTTATCCATTCTCAAACTACAAGTATAACTATATTAGCTTACTAACTAACTTTCTTTGGTCTGATCCCCCTTCACCCATTTCAATACCAACAAACAGGATCCTACTAACAGCATTCGATCAAATTTCCAACTTCCTGCCTTTCTTTTATCAAAAGTTTCCGTAGTTATGGACACATTTTATTTTTTTGACATTTGTAGGGGAGATGGGCGTTCCTTTAACCCAAACATGCACATTTTTCTAAAACTGAATCAACTTATCTGATTATTTTATATCACATGTAAAAAAATTAGCTGTCTACGTCAATTTGTTCATGAGTTAAAAACAACGGAACATTTTGTAGGCGGGTACTCTTGGTTTCCAATTGATCCATCTGACTTTTACAAGAGAGTCCAATATAGCCCTTTACAATCATCTACCAAATTTAAATTTTTATAGTTTATTCCGTCGGAAGTTATAAATTCATTTAATTACGAGTATTTTACATATGTATGTAGGGAAGGAAGACGTTTCATTGGCCCCATTTTCAATAAAAACTAACTAGATCCTACTACAAACATTTGACCAAAATTTCAAGCCGCTAGCATCATTCTACCTAGCTAGCGCCTATTTGAACAACATTAACATTTGTAGGGAAGGTAGGTGTTCCTTTGGTGGGACCTTATCTGTTTTCAATGCTAACCAACTATGCACAAACATTTGACCAAAATTTCAGGTCGCTAGCTTCATTCGTTCGAAAATTATCGTGCGAACGGATAGAAAGACTGACAGACGAACGGACAGATATACAAGCATACATGGCTCAATCGACTCATGAGGTGCCCTTGATCATTTATAAATATTTATACTCGTATATACGAAATATGATCGAGACAAACGCTGTAGATGGCGGTGCGCCTGTATGTTTTGAAGGTCGCGGCTTGAGTATGTGATAGCTGGGTCCCTTATAAATAGTGTGGCATAGATTTCGTCGCGAACGCACGTTTCACGCGCGTGCTACGACCATGAGTGAACATTAAGTGCCGACCGCCGTTGCGCAACGTATTGTCGTCGGTGTTGAATCTTTGACCTCCGAGGACTTCTTTTAGTGGTCCGAACATGTGGTAGTCGCAGGGTGATAAATCCGGACTGTAGGGGGGGGGGGTGTTCTAGTACCTTCCACCCCAATTCTGATATTGTATCGAGCGTAAGACGCGCGCGTTATCCTGGAGAAAAATTGCACTTCGCGCTGGAATGCTCCTCTGTTTCGAGCGATAATGAAGGTGTTCGTGGATGATAGACACTACACAACCAATACTACTGCCGACTTCAGCTGAAATGTTTCGAACATTCATCCTACGGTCCTCCAAAATGAGTTGTTCTACGCGACGAATGTTGTCTGGTGTGATGCTGGTTCGCGGTCGACGATCATGCGGCTCATTCTCGATGGTTTCGCGGCCATCTTTGAACGCTTTGGCCCATTTAAACACAGCAGACCTACTCAAACACTCACTACCGAACTGATTTCGCAAACGCCGAAGAATTTCCGTGTTTTTAACGCCTTCCCACACCAAAAAACGAATGACATTACGTTGCGCAACGGCGGTCGGCACTTGATGTTCACTCATGGTCGTAGCACGCGTGTGAAACGTGCGTTCGCGACGAAAACTATGTGACACTATTAGTAAGGGACCCAGCTATCACATACTCAAGCCGCGACCTTCAAAACATACAGGCACGCCATCTACAGCGTTTGTCTCGATCATATTTGAACTGCCATCGTATATATATTGTAAATATTGCCATACTTCCGGAGCATCCTTTAGGGTGTTACATATTTTTGTCGGAACAAAAACAATATACCCTATATCTTTACAAGGGCTAGGGTATAAAAATAGCGAGTTTTGCAAATAAAACACAAAAGAATTACGTAGTTTTGACAACAATCTAGGCCATGTATCATACCTATGTCGCAATCGGTGGCCGTGGTCGTTCGATCACCGCTCTACGATACTAATCTAGAGCTCGGAGTTCAAATCTCGGCGCGATCAAAAACTGCCTGTGAGTACTAATAGAACTCTCACAGTGCTCCGAGCTTGTCAGTGTTAAGACGGCGCGGTGCTAGCAATTGCTGTGCTAACAACTGCACTTCCGAAAAGTAAAATAGATATGCTATCGAAACGTCAACAAGGCATAGAAATGCTAGAGATGTTGACGCACCCATGCCCCTGGAGGGGTCAAGGCAATTAATAACATGTATCATATAAACCACAAAAGAATTACGAAGTTTTGACATCAATATAGGTAATGCTATTGAGCAATTTTGCAACAGAACATACGAACATATTACGAAGTTTAGAAACAAATTGATGTTTTGAGGGGAATTTCTACGAAACTGGGAGGGGAAAGGTAATTCCGTTCATAAACTTCGTTTTGGAGAGCAATTCTGTACAGCTAACTCAAATTAAACAAAAACTAGGGTATAAAGATAATTAGAGAGTTTTTAAACTGGGCTCCTCATTTACACAAAATCAACAACTCGGAGAGTATACCTACTCGTATACGCAGTGTTTCTTTAAAATCTTGAAAACCCATGAATGCATCCGGGATTCCAAAGTGGAGAAAGTTAAAGAGAAGTGGCACATTTCAAACAAAAGTTAAAAATAATAGTTTTGTTTGGTCCAATGCCCAGGATGTAAATCTTGTGAATGAAGATTTTTGTTATTAAATGCACTGTATTTTAGTCCAACCAGCAGCTAGTTATGAGGAACTATCTTCCATAATTCTTCTAGTTCTGCTTTCGGTATATTTTTTGGAGGGCAAGGTTAGGTTACTACTGGTAACTGTGACAAAATATATCCAATTTGACAGATACATACACTTATAAAACGCCTGTAAGATTCTTGCTAAAATCCTTTGCGTTAATTCTAAAAATAATCTTATAATAACTTTTTCCCAGAGGAAATTTTAGTCAACTCTGATAGTAGTTGTACCTATATAATAAGCTTCACTAAAAACATATTCTTGTATCTGTAATGTAACCGGTAGCGCAGTGTGTTGAGGCAACAGTCTCATGTTTGACTACCGGCGTTTCGGGTTCGAATCCCGTCCACGACGACGTTCGTGGCCATGGATGTGCAGGAGGTGCATGCTGGCAACTGCATTCTCTGAAACCAATTTATGCCAACGAAACGTCAACTGGGCCACATGGAACAGTTGACGCGCTATGCCCCCACAAGGGTTTAGGGCAATTGAGTAATGTAATGGTGTTGCTTAAGAAAACATGTGCAGAACGCTTTTAAATAAGAATGTTATACAATAGGATACTACAATATAAGAGGTCAGGTAAAGGTTTTAGGGAAATACTTACTTCAATTATTATTTTAGAAGAGAGCTTAATAGGAAGAAGCTTTAATTTAATTTACTTATATGATAGGAGTAAAATCCTTGACCAAAGACTAATATTTGCTTTTAGAAAGAGCTGGAGAAATTAGGCAATTGTCAGCTACTATTAACGAAATACATTCCTTTAATTCCGGATTTAAAATGTGTAAAAGAGCTGAATTTCAGGAGCGATCAGTGTTTTTCGGAGTTTCATACAGCATTTTACAGAGCAGTTTCTTTCGCAGTGAAAAACTACTATGGAATCAAGAAAACCATTTCAAAATATTGCACAAGAAAAAATATATAACAATTATTTCAACTAAATTCCCTTTTTCTTTACGTCTTGTCTCTTTTAGAAGTATTGCCAATGCAACTGTAAATGCTATAATAATATTACAGAATACTTACAGAAAGCCTAGTTCTTAATTAGGTTCTAAAGATCAATTTTTGGCTTTATGCAAGAACATTTGAATTGAACCATATCCTGGTCTGGTTGTGCCTCTTCCACCGGCAGATCTATGGTAGCACCTGATCAGTAAGGATCTGTCGGTGGTACGAAACCATAGGCCGAAGGCCCCATTACGCCTGGACCCTGATGCCAACGCGAGGGAATTTGCGCCGTCCGCCAGCCATTCCATCCTTATCGGCTCATTTTTTTATCATTCCCCATTTTTACCTCCCCTGTTTGTGTTGTCTTCCCCAGGCCTATGAATTTTTATTAATATGTAAAGGGGGGGGGGGCAACGAGCGGCGAAACCCCCACCCACATCTTCCGAATTGAGCTACAGCAAGCCTAGGCCGCTGCTTAGCTCGTTGAGGGGCCTTTTTCTTTGCCATATTTGGCGCCCAACGTGGCACCCATTTCTGGTAAAGAACAGGACTTAAAAGGACTTAATCAGGTTCTTTTTAGTCCTCCCACCGATTTGTATCCCCACAAGCACATGAAGGCTAATTGCTCTAAGTCTTAGGACTTAGCCATCCTTACGTCACGTATTTTCCCTTCAAGTAGCTGTGTTTTCCTCTGCAGCTCCCGCATCCTTCCTAAAGAGTAGTTTATCCATTTAATTTCAGCTCAACAAGGCATTCCTGGTGTTGTGTTTCTCTTTTGTGGTTTAGCCGCGTACATAAGGCCTCCATAAATGCTTTGAACTACCGGTATTTGGAGCATCTTCGGTGTCCGGAGGAGCCCTGGGTACCTTTCTGTTTACCAGGATTGTCCTTTCACGTTAGTTTACTCGTAAAGTTTTTGATTGCATAGTATTGCATTTTCGTATTATTTATGTGCTCAGCAGCTTACAGAGTTTATGAGTGAATTACGACAAGGAATGCAGTGTGGCGCCTCTGCTGGCCTCATTATTCTCTGTAACCTGTTGATCATCTGGATGATGGGAGATGCATTATTTCTTTTCTTCTCTCTTTGCTATATTTTCCTCTACAATTGTTGCCGGCTAGCTAGGGAACCCAGTTGGTTTTTTCGCAGCACACTCTGTTCTCAGCTTCTTCTTCTTTGCAGACCTCGAAGTAGAAGCTATCCTGTAATGAACCATATTCTGGTTCTGTTTGTGCTGCTTCCACCAGCACCTGATGAGGAAGGATCTGTCGGTGGTACGAAACCAGAGGCCGCCCACATCTTCCGAACTGAGCTACAGCAAGCATAGGCCACTGCATAGCTCGTTGAGGGGCCTTTTTCTTTGCCAGATGGCACGGCCCGACCTTCACGATCACTATGCTACCTTAGGCTCCGTCCCCACGGTCATCTTCGGATGCTCACCAAACCGTCTATTACACATTATAAGAGAATATTCTGATAGTGCTTTTAAGCCAAGAGCATTTTTAAAGTTGAATAGAACTCTTGCCTGGAACAGTTTTAGGAGTTCAAACTCATAACATACTTCTATATAGCTCCTATACGTACATTTACTCTTAAAACTTCTTTTAAAGTGCTTTTGTGAGAGCTAATGGGTGGTCCAATGAGTGGTCTAATGCGTGGTCTAACGGCTGGTCCGTATAATATCTAAAAATTCCTGTAAATAGTTTTCGAAAATGGTGAAAAACCTCAAAATTTGGATCAGAGAAAATGACAGTGAGTATGAGAGATGTGGAGTATCGTAAAAAAGTGAGTGGAAGAGAAAGTGTCGCTGGTGTCTGACAGGATCTTTAAAGGGGAAACAAACCGGGAAAAATTTTGATTCGTTCCCCCGTATCTAAACAAATCTACCTAAATCTAAACATCACCCGGCCTCTCTGTCTCTTTTGCTCTAGTCTCTGGTCGGTTGTCACTCTGCTCTTGGGATTCGTATGTAGATACTTCGGTATGAGTCGTGTAGGTCGAATATGTGAATACGTAAATCGAATGCGTCTCTCTTTCACTTACGAATAGACAAAGCTGTACCATCTCTGTTGCTCACTGTCATTTTTTAAATCAGTGATAAAAAATCCGCTCCCAGGAATTCGACCAATGTTGGGTAAGTCACTATTAGTTGAGGAGCTAGCCATGGGTTCTGTTACGTTAACAGGGCTAGGACTTTCACAATCCGTTCCTTGCGATGCAGAAATAAGAGAATAACAAGTCTGGCAAGCCTCCGAAGATGGGTTTGGTGGCAGTAGAGGGATAAAGTTTGCAAAAAAATGTTAAAATTACAGAAAGACCCCCTTAACGCTGTTTCAGTTTACCGCGATATTCCGCGAGGCGCAATATTTTGTTTCTTTGGCGCTCTTATGCAATTTCAAAGTGCTTATTAGCAGTTACAAGTGATTTTTGATCGATAAAAATACTTATTATTCTTATTATGTACATAAGTATGTATCTGTACGTACATATTTCCCTACATATTAAAATGACTCGTTTAACAGTTTTTACTTAGCGCTCTAACTTTTTGGAACGAAATTCCTGCATTAGGGGGGTGCTATATAATTTACCCTAGCCTCTGCCGGGGTGTAGTGCATCAACTGTTCCATGTGGGTGACTCAGTTGATGTTTCTTTGGCAACTGGTTTCGGATGATACATGTTGCGCTTCACACCACAGTGATGCGGGGTTTTACTGTACCTCATTTTAAGAAGTTTGCTGATTTGTATTATCAAAGATACTAATATTCCAAGATATTATTTATTTTCTACTTTCGAAGTAGACTTCGGGGTTCACTTTCGTTCCCGAACTTAAGCAATTCTCACACTAACATGATAACTCTTTGATCGAAATCAATTGCTGTAATTAAAAAAAATCTAAGGGGATTCAAACTATTTGCATTTTTTCTGATATTCCATAGTTTCGGAAAAGAAAATACTAGAGAACCAGATAGTCTCTACCATTTTTTGCGAGGAAATATGACTGAACCTAAACATTCGTCGCGGAGTTTATGTGCCACTGGACAGCAAATAAACCGGGCCACCCGCCACCTAGGAACTCTAATCCAATTTTCCCAAAAAGTATAAAACTTACAACTATCAAAGTTATATCTACAGAAAGTGCGTTTGGGATTTATTAAGCGTTTATTAAGGATTTTACAAAGAAGAGTCGTTTTCCAGTCGTGTAATCAAAAAGTGAAAAAAAAAAATTAATTTAATCTAAGCCGAAAACCAAGAAAAAATTGAAAAAAAATTTTTGGTCAATATTCGGTGGTCCCTCCCCTTGCTCGAATAACTGCTACCATCCTCGTATTCATAGAACTCACGAGGTTGACTATGAAATCTTGGGGAATTGCATTCCACTCCTCGTCAGTTGCGATTCGCAGCTCTGGAAGCCTTGTTGGAGCAGGTACCCGGGCTCGAATCCGACGTTTCAGCTCATCCCATAAGTGTTCTATCGGATTCAAGTCTGGGCTTCGAGCTTGCCAGTCCATCGTACGACTGCCGACGTCGTATAGATACTGGGTCACCACATGAGCAACATGAGGCCGTGCATTATCATGCTTCAACTGGATATCCTGCCCGATATAACCTGCGTAAGGAACCACATTGTCTGTGAGGATTTCAGTGATGTAGTGATGGGAAGTCAATCCACCCCAACTAACAATTTGCTCTTGAGGTGAGAACCAAAACTCTTATAATATCGGTATTAAACCTTTCGGAACGAAATATTACGTTACGGATATTTATCAGGCATTCTGCTAAAAAGAAAAACTAATACCTGAATCTGTTGTAACTTTTAAAAGAAAAGACGTGTAAAAAGTCTTTAGTGCAGATTGGAAGCTCGATGAAAACTTTAAAGGCATTGTGTTCAGATTATAGCCTTAAAAGTAATTTTTGCAAGTGTGTTATTAGAAAAGATCCTCTTAAAGTTTTTGCTTTAGACCATTCTAAGTGTTAATGCAGTGTAGGTCTAACTAAGCCATTATAGGAATAATTGCCGTTTGTCAACTCTCGTACTGCTTGTATAATAAGCTTGATCAAGAATATATTCCTGTTTCAGGGTTGTAATATTTTAGCTTAAATAGAGATGAGTAGAACGGTTTTAAATGAGAAAGCTATACACTCTGATACTTAAAGAAGTCAGGCGAAGGTTGTAGGGAAAGATATACAGTGAAAATCGTTTAACACGAAACTGAGGGGACTAAAATATTTTTTCGGGTTAAAAGAATTTCTTGTTAAAGGAAAAAACATGTGTACATATATGTATTCATCAAAATAAAGTTTATTGGATATGTATTTTATATACATATGTATGCTGTATTTAATGAAAATCAAAACAAAAGTATTCACAAGAACTTAATGAAATCAATTACAAAATTGAGTTTTTGGAAAATAATTAATATAATAATATAATAAATAAATAATCTGATATTTTTCTCTGCATTGTCTTTTTTAGTACTAAATTGTCAACAAATTGTTCGATTTCGTTCATTTGGTTATTCATTTCACCATTGGAATGTGCGTCTAAATAATTGCGCATACTTTTCACGATGTTCCTCATCTCGGATGACGTGGGAACAGGAGCTGCATTATCCATTTCGTTTTCGTCGTCAGAATCTGCATCAGTGATATTTTTTGAGCTTTGATCAAACTCCAAAATCTTTTTGTCTGTCATAATTGGGGCTTTACACTCACTGTCATCATCCAATGCAACGAATTCTTCCACTGATACAGTAGGACAGTCCAATAATAGAGAAACTTTCTCAAACATTTCATTAAGCGTCGGTTCAGCTTCTATAACTTCCATCATTTTTATATCATATTATGGGGCCCCATAAAATTTGAGTCCTGGGCACGGATTTTCTCTCGACGGCCCTGGTCACATGCTATTCCGAGGGTACTTCAAGGCCATGTTTGGCTCCGTTTTACGAAACATGTAAAACCACCTCTCTTTTATTGCACACCCCTCTTAAATCTCGCCTGCGCGGCTGGTGTTTTATGTATTTTTTTCATTACCAGAAGGAAAATCTTTTCGTGTTAAGCGATCTTCGTTTCGTGTTAAGAGAAAAAATGCGCATGAGATTACATAGTAGTTTGTCGGGACCGGTGCATTACTTCGTGTTAACCGATATTTCGTGTTAAGCGTTTTCGCATTAAATGTATTTCACTGTAGTTTAATTGCAATTTTGAAGAAAAGTTTAATAGGAAGAAGTTTGCTGCTCCCATAAGTAAATTATAATATACTTATGGGAGCAGCAAACTTAACTAAACACTTATAAGTTCTTTAAAATAGAGCTTGAGAGAACCGCCATCTTTTTCGACTGTTTGGTTATAGCAATTATTGTGCCAGAAATTAATTTCTTCAATACTTTGGTGACTTTGGATATTTTCATTTTAAATGTATTTCTTAGGGTCTGACAAGAAAATAAGAACGTGTTTAATACATTTCAGGCCACTATTAGCTACTATGCAAAAAGTACATTTAATTCATGATGAACATTAAATGTACATGTATGCTAAATTTCGAGAGGGATTCGTTTTTTTTTTGGAGTTTTGTACAGCATTTGATCAGAAAAATTTCTTTCGCAGAGAAAATTTGACTATCAAATCGACAAAATCCACTGCGAAAAAGTGCATCAGACCAATAATACAAGTATGAATTTCAATTCCATTCGTATTTTTATAGAGAACTTCCAAAAGTATCATGAATTCCACTTAATGCTTACTGAAAACCAATAGAAATCTTTGTCTCTTAGTTAAGATTCTAAAAGGTGATCTATTTATGTATAGCAGATTACTGTAAATCACTTCTACGTACTTTTACTGATATCTTTCTGATAAGTTCTCTAGTTAGAGCTGTCAGGAAGACTTGAAGAATTCTTAAAATACTTTATACTCATAATTTCATACGCCACTTTTTGGCTAGAAACGTTCTTTAAGATTTCTATCAGAACAATTTGCAAGTCAATAAGTCTTAGCTGAAACTAAATGTAGTTCTTATAAAATCCTTGAAGATCTCTATAAGAACAAAATTGTTAGTTGGGACGTGTACGGCCCGTCGCGTCGGTTCGGTGAAAACTAACGCTGTACGTGCGGTTAGTGAGATGTCGCCCCAGACCATTACTGATCCTCCTCCATAAGCAACAGATTCCTCGATGCAACACTGAGAATAACGTTCTCCAGGGGGTCGATATATTTGACGTCGATCACTTCCATGTAGACTCACCCTGGTCTCATCAGTGAAGAGTACATTACCCCACTGTTCTAACGTTCAATCCCTGTGCTCTCGAGCAAATTCAAGTCGTGCTCGACGGTGGGCTACAGTTATTGCTGGACCTGTTGCAGCTCTCTTTGGAGTCAGGTTCCGTTCAGCAAGTCTTCTTCTGACGGTATCTGAACTTATGACCACTTGGCGTTCGTCACGCAGACTTTGTTGGACTTGAACTGCGTTGAGGCGGCGATTTCGCAGAACAGTAAGTTGGATATAACGATCATCTGCTGCTGATGTAGGCCTAGGTCTGCCCGTTCCTGGACGGCGATCGAATGCTCCAGTCTCTAAGTATCGTCTGTAAACTCGTTGCACCGAAGATCTGTAGATTCGAAGTCTTCGAGTGACCTCATGTTTCCCAAGGCCTACGTGAAGTAGTGCTACAGCTTGAGCTGCTTCCTCAGGTGTCGTATCCATTATTGGTTGAAAAAAGTTTTGCTGCTTTTTTGCTACACGCCTCCAAGCAAACAATGACCAAAAACTAAAGAAATGATAACAAATATCGGACTAAGATCACTGTAGCAGAAAAGAATGGTAAGCGCGAACTCTAGTCAAAACAGAGCAAATCGTTAGCATTGTGTTTGTTGCTTGATTACGATGTGAGTTTACGGTACTTTAGATTAAATTTATAGTCATTTAAATCGCCATTAAACGCTCTTTCTGTAGGTATAACCTTCATAAGTGTAAGCTATATATCGTTTGAGAAAATTGGATTAGAGTTCCAAGGTGGCGGGTGGCCCGGTTTATTTGCTGTCCAGTGTATTTATTGATTAAGAAATATGCTGAATTACGAGTTAAAGATTCAACATCTAACTTTCTATATGAACCACCAAGTTTTCTAGTTCGCGAGCTGCTACTGCCCACAGGTTTGTGTCTTAAGGTATATACTCTTTTTTTATCTAAATCGGTGTGTACACGGAATGAAAGGAAAACGGTCATGTGAAATTGCCTGGGACGAGATAAAAGTACCAATGATCATCGTCGCTTTTTTGAATTTTAATTTTTTTGATAAAGTAATGCGAAAATTTTATTCAAATAGAGCAAGTCATTGTCATTGGAATTTTCGTGACACGTGACGGTTTCGTTCTGCACATCAACTTAGTATGCATCTGTAGCTTGCTCGGTAACGCACCGGGCATTGTTTTTGCTACTCGAAATACTGTCGTTTGTGGTTCAAGAAAGCCCCACTACGGAAAAAATACTCTTTATTCTCAAATTCCCTCTATTTAATTTCTCCAAGCTTAGTGGTTTCAAACGGGTAGAAGCACTCACCAGGTCTTGCGTCTTTGCAGCTATCCGTGTGCAAGACGACTACGAAATTGCTAGAGTTCTGTTAGTACAAGCCGTGAAGGCGTGGCACAACAACTTTTCATACGTTTTTGATTGACGGTCGGATTGCCTTGTTGAGAGTTTTTTTTTGTGATGGTATCCTCACAATAACTGACCCATTCTTGAAATAACAATTAACGTATCTCTTACACTTTAAAAAAAAAAATTGACTGATGATGGGTCCATGGAAAGAACAGCCCAATAGCCCTAGCTAAGAAAGTCGACGTAAATCGGGTAAATATTTGCTATCGATACGAATGTATAGTCTCATACAGGCAATCAAAATGGTCTCACGATTGAGGTGAACCAATTTACAAACAATTTCTTCGTCAATGCTCGAGTTGTACGGTCCTGACCGTACAAATCATCAGCGTTGTACGGAAATGGCGTTTGTTGTTTGTTTTTAAGAATGAAGCCAATTTTTCAAACATTTGTAAATGGAACCATAATGCTTTTTTGTTTGATAACACAAAATAATAAACTAAATTTCAACTAAATTCAAACTCAAATATTTTTACCGTCCACGTCTTACCGCTTAGCTACATTGTGCATGAAAAACGTCCTCAAGATGCAGCCAACGAAAATCAGCTGTTCAGCCTGTTGGTGACACTAGTGAATAGTGAAATCTTCTGTCCGCGTTCGTTTGACACATTTGAACTGTGGAAAACTGACTTTCTAACAAAGTTGCGACATTTTTTTTTTAATTAAAAGTAGAAACATGCACTTCCAAGAAAATAAAAGTAACTTAGAACAAAATAAGTAGTCGCCCACAATTTTAAAACACAAGCATATATGAATTGACGCTTCGTGGCGCGTTAATTCCAACAAAGTTGAACTCGTATTCGTGAGCCACGTGTTGTTCGCGCAGAGTATGCTTATCGCCATCTGAATTACAATACATTGGTTCAACTTTATTTGACAGCTGAAGTTGTGTTCGTTGCGTTTAAGATCATTATAGTTAGCACAACAGATCCATTAAGTTTTGACAGCATCTTGAGGAATCATAACCAAATTGAACGACGAGTTTTAATACGTTCCTGCGGCAGCGGGTTCTTCGTACGGGAACGACCCGCTTTTCAACTAATACCATACGGGTTCTCATGATCCGTGGCCCGGGAGATTGATGGCTGTCAAGCATTGTTAAAGGTGCGTTACTATTAGGCACATGATCGTCGTACATTATTCGCGATTAGCGATCAAGCCATAGAGAAAGGAACACTATTTGTATTTTTCTGATCGTCGCCTGCGATCGACACAAAGTGGTGCCTAGCAAAACGCACCTAAATACGTGTTTGATTGTTCGAACGACGATGTCGAGTGAGGATCGCTTTTCTTGCAAAACGATATTTGTGCCTGAAATATTGGAGGGGCGTTACCCCCCCCCCCCCCATTGTCGGCGCCTATGTTTTACAGTATTCATTTCATTCATTGATTTCGTTATGTAGAGACTTCCAAAATAATGTTGTTTTATGGATTTTGTTTGAGGTTTTCTTCTTGCTTCTGAAACGACATTCATCGAGTCACGCGTTTATCCTCGAATATAAGAGAAAAGTCTTTTGTCATATTCAAATGTGCGCATTAAAAGACGACATCCCGAAAAGAAGACAAAGGGAAAGCATAATGAATTCAATTCACGTTTTTTTCAAGCTGTGTTTATTCTTTTGTAAGTATTGTTAATTATTGTTATACCAAGTGTGATGCAGAAGAAGACGTCAGCCTTTCCAGGACATTGGGCTTCTTCTAAATAAAAAAAACCTAGACTTATGGACAACCACTATAATAAAAACATACCCAGCTTTTATTACCTACCTTGAAATGTTACTCGTGGCGTATAGTGCATGCTTTCCGATGTTCGAATTCCATGTGCCAGCTTGCAAACAGCACATCGTATTGAGGGCACACTTCGCGATCGATGGGATCGATCTAGTCCGCTAAATCGCGATCCAACTGAATAACTTCGACATGAATCGAGTGAATCTCCCCGTTTGCCCCATGATTCGACTGTTTGAGTTGTTTGCGTGCCCAAACTGTTCTCATTTACGGTCCATTGCGATACTCCTGGCGAAGTCATACTGGCACTTGGAGTCATGCTGGTGCAGGAAGCAAAAGGATATGTATTAGATAAGGTCTTGATTTAAGGTCATTCAAACTTACCCTTTGAGTGCATAGTCAGGCGTTTTCAAGTGACTTCCTTTGTAGTAGCGCGTTGACGATTTATTCGTACTTTGGGCTACTTTTTCGGGACACAGATGGTCAGCGGATCGGGATAACTCAGGAACCATACTCGTGAAATTGATGTCACTTAAGAGGACACGTCTTGCTTCTTGTGTACGATCATCATTTCTGGTGAATGTCAAAGGTTCAACATAAGAAATAAAGTATTAAAAATTTAATTTTGAGCAGTTTATATTTATAAGGAAAAAACTGTTGTTGTGAAGTATTTTTTTTTATTTTGTACTACGTTTAAAGGAGATGACAATCTTTCCAAAAATTATTAAACTTGGTAAACTCGGGTTTTTAAGCAAATTGTCTTTTTTATTGTTTCTGGCTGTATTGCTCGGATACTCCAATAAATAATACCTTTTATTTGTTGAATTGTCTTTTGCGCTCGTTAATTGCCTTGACCCTTCCAGGGGCATGGGCGCGTCAATATCTCTAGCATTTCTATGCCTTGTTTGTTTTCGATAGCATATTTTTTTCGGAAGTGCAGTTACTGGCATACCCCTCCTATCCGCGGCGTCTTTATACTGACAAGCTCGGAGCACTGTGAGAGTTCTATTAGTACCCACAGGCAGTTTTTGATCGCGCCGAGATTTGAACTCCGAGTTCTAGATTAGTACGACCGTACGAACACGGCCACCGAGTGCGAGCTTGTGAACCACCAGCACAGCTTCAGAAGGATGCACAGTACGACGACGGCCCTGGATGCCATTATCCACAATGGCTTTAATCAATCTCGTCCATGTCACAGAACAATTCTGGTGGCACTTGACCTGTCGAAAGCCTTCGATAAAATCAGCCATTCATCACTTCTCTCTGATTTATATTGTACATCGCTTCCAACGCAAATAACGAAATGGGTTGCAATTATCTTGCGGGCAGGCAGTCCAACACCGAATTTAGGAGCAAGAAATCGAAATTTAGGAAGATCAAACAAGGCGTGCCACAAAGAGGGGTCCTATCCCCCTCCTTGTGCAACCTTTATTTATCGGGAATCCCAACACCACCTGAAGGAATTGAAATTGTCTCCTATGCCGATGACTCCATTCTGACAACGGGAAACAACATCACGGAAATGTGCGAATGAATAAACGACTACCTTGAAGAACTTAACGACTTCTTCACAGGCAAGAATTTGACCGTTTCAGCGACTAAATCCTCTGCAACCTTATTTACCACGTGGACGAAGGAGCTCTAGATGCGACTTGGGATCTCAATTGGCAATCAGCCTATTCAAACCGTGAATCATCCCAAAACCCTAGGAGTAACCGCAGACAGCATGGCCGCGTCATCCCTCCATGCTTCAACTGTGTGCAACAGGATGCGCGGTAGGAATAAAATCCTTAAAGCCTTGTCCGGTAGCACCTGGGGCAAGGATGAAGAAACCCTACTGGTCACAAACAAAGCAGTCGGAAGATCAGTCACAGATCAGATCAGGTCACAGAATCTTTGTTAAACACAGTGGAATAATATTCAGGCTTGCCAAAACGCCGCTCTTCGTACTGTGACTGGCTATCTGCTGATGTCATCCCAGTACCATCTGCATCAGGAAACTAAGATGATGCTTCTACGAGATCACAACAAGTTTCTTGCGACATAATATCTGGTGGGTTGCTCCGGAGAGAACACCCCAACACCGAACTCACCTCATGGACAAGACGCCGCCAGCAAGACATGTCAGGCGTGATCTGAGGGACCTCGATAGAGATGTCCAGAGGTACAAAAGGGTTCCCTTTGACAATGATGCTTACAGATCAGCAATCGCAGTAATATATCATGAAGAGGTGCAATCATCAATTGCTGGACTAGGTCCAAACAGAATTCTCTTGGCATAACCACCAGCCATATCTCCTGCAGAGAGAATACTCCCGAGAGCAGCGAGAGCGACCCTTGCCTAACTTCGGTCGGTCTGGTGTTTACGTCTTAACTCCTACCTATCTCACATTGACCGGGATGTCACAAACACGTGCCCCGCCTGCATTGGTACACCTCACGATGTTGACCACATTTTCAACTGCCCAGCTACACCCACACACATGACCCCCAGGTCGCTGTGGTAGAAGCAGCTATTTTCCTGTCTGTTAACACCGAGGAAGACGACGAACAATAATAGCATGTAACACACTCACACAACGAACTTCTGGCCATTGCTACTACAACAACAACAAAAACGAATATGATACTTGTCAAGAAATTTTATTTTCAGTATCCAGAATTTTCTTCGTATGCAAGCGGTTGTTAAATTAATTCCTCCATGTAAGATAGTGGTGTAACATTGGACAACTATCAGCTTAGAAAGGCTTTAGTAGTAGTTTCGACGGGACCCTTTGTAGTAAAAACGTCTCAAACAAGGTGTCAAAAAATTTAGCTCAAGGTTCCGGATTTTTTTTTAAGTCGGGCTAAGTTCATAAAACAAAGCGGAATCGCAACATGCTTTTCGAGCAGTATCGAAGCAGCATTTAAGCGGCTTGTTGTCTTATAAGCAACAGTCGCATCTAGTCATCCATCAATTGTCAAATTTCATAGCTCAAAATTGACTATCGACAAAAATCGTATGAATACGACAGCGCGAGTCTAGATTGACAGCATATGCTGGTCCCAGCCAGCAGAAACATTTTTGTGATGGAGAAAATGACGCTTCTTGGCGCAGCATGTTGTGTCCATCAGAAACCAATAAAGAGAATTCATAAAACAAATTGGCAACAGTAGGCCAACCGCTGTATGTTATGAACTTAGCCATTATTTTTTTTATGATGTAGAAGATGTTTAATTTTGCTGCACATATATGATGAGGGGCGGGGCGACCAGATTTAAATAAATAAATACGCCTCTGAATTGGGGGTCTTCGGACTGAACTGACGTACAATACTACTGGTATTGATAAACAGTAAATTAAGAATAAGATCACTAAGAGCGAACCTTAAGGATAGGTCAAAATTGATTGCATGATTTATGGAGCAATTAAAAATACCAATACACACCCCGTCCAGCCCATTCTCAATTACATACGAGTATATTATGAGAAACACATTTGCAAATTCATTTTCCAAATTTCAGGATTGGTATGTCTTTTTGATTTCCATCAATCCTAATTGAAACATGCAATCATAATAAATTCAATTTACTACCTTCATCACATATAGATAGAAAGATGAGTATAGAGAGTAAGTCAAGCAAGATTTCGACACAAACCAGGAAGTTGAAGGACTTCCTTACAATTCAACAGCCAATCCTTCTCAGAATATGGTATGTACTCCTACATACCAACTATAAACGAGTTCATTCTTCAGGCGAGTTTCGGAACAGGTGTTCGAGTTAGTGATTTCAATTACTTCGATAAAAACACGACTGTAAACTTCCATGCCCCAAGCAACAACAGGTTGCCATTGTTTTTTGAATGCTCCTTTACATGAAAGAGTCATAAATTCAATTTGTCACGATATAATAAAATCAGTTGAAAAACTTTTGTGTGAGTTTCACGGGAGTTTCGAGAGTTGTCCTATGGTGAAATTCATAAAAAAATATTTGCTTATAAATAGACTTGCTTTTATTAATGTTAACGTCAAATAATTGGTCCTACAAGGCTTCCAGGAGAATGATTTATAACTTGATTATAGCAAAACACAAAAGTCTGAATATGTACATTAGTTTGGAAGGGATTTTGAGTTGTAGATGTGTGGGGAATAAATAATTAGCATTCGGATACCAGTTAGATCTTGGAAACTTGATACTAGCAAATGCCCGATTAAGGTCTGTTTTCTCAATGTCTGGTTATATTCTCAATTAGCTATCCGGGACACTAAATTTAACCTTAGCGCATGCAATGCTCAAAACATGATAATGCAGTCCACAGCTCAGCTAATGCAGTAGAAAATCAGCTGATTTTCTTGGCGTAATTTTGCCGCCTGTTCTATTCTATTCTACGTCTATGCCATCTCTCAACATTATTTTGCGGCTGAGTTGGTTTCAAATCCCCTTCCTTCGAATGAATTCCCAGAACTCTCCCGTTTGTGACCATTTTAATTGTTTCATTAGAATGTGCAAACGTAAACAGTTCTAGCTGGCAAAATATCAGCAGCCCGTATCAGCTGTTTGGAATTATTGTCCGATAAATTCTTAGCCGGAAGATGAGTGCCGTTCAGCGTTTATCTACAGGATAAGATTTAACTGGACATTGAGAAAAATTGTGAATCTGGCGCCCTACCTTCACTTCGCTTGGTTTTCAATTAATTTTCGTAAGTTATCTTCGGTACACTTGACATCTCTGTTGCCTCCCATTCATTTACATTCGCCACCGAGAGCATGCCAATGTCAAGCTGAGGACGAGTTGGGGTCAAGCCGACCTGTCAGTGGAGCCCCTTACTTGTCTTGATACAAACTCTTCGAAAATTTGAAACCGAACCAAAATCAATAATGTCACCTAAAAAACCACGCAAATTCAAAGTAAAACTTTGAAATTGGTTGGGTGGTTTGGTGGCGAATGGCTAACACAGAAAAACCTTTGTAAATCAAGTTTCTATATCCTTACCTTACGACATGCCTATGATATCCTGTCGCCATAACCGATGGACCACATTTCGATGGTAGTGTGAACGGTCCACCAGCGTGAAAGTGACTATCAACTAATTGGCTTTCGGATTTCCAGTGTTCTGGCAGCGCCGTTATTTCAGTTTGTGCAGCACTACTTCGTTTCGTTCCTGATGCTCCTGTTTTAGGCGACTGGAATTGTGTCCCTGCAGATGCTACACCGCAAGTTCGGCGTGGATATTTCGATCCTATGACAGGAGTATGGCGGGTTGTAGATGTTACAATATCACGTTGCATTAGGGGTCTGAAAATATATAAAAAAGAACAAAAATCGACTCAGCACTGGTGAATAAAAAGAAAAACCTGAGGAGACTGATCTCCATCATCATCCATTTGTTCAGGAATTTATAGACTTTATGGAAGGATATCCTTGGGGCGGCCGGTAGTTCAGTGCGTTGAAGAGTCAGTCTGATGTCTCAGTATACCGGTTAGTCACGGGTTCCGTGAATATAGAGGGCTACGCCCGCAATCCGAGGGTTTTGTAGCAAGCGCTTATTTTGGTATATAAATATCGGCTCCTTGCTCTTCTTGATACCACTCAGATGGACAATTATTATTATATACTATGGGGGATAGCCGAAGCAGACCACTTACGTTTGGGTCCCTTTTCGCCCCCTCCCGGTCATCAGTGGCTTCCAGATGTCGACTGATAATTGTCGACCTCTTTCTTCATCACTGAGTCCCGTGTTATTGCTAGCATTTGTTTGAAGCTGAGTTCACTCATGGCTTCTACACTTATCGTGTGCCTGCCTGTGATCCTCAACCTCGTGCTAGCCAGTGCTGGACATTCGCACACAATGTGTGCTGCCGTCTCGGCCTCCTCCAGGCATAGCCTGCAAACGTCATCTTCCCCGATTTTCATCTTGGCCAGATGAGCCTTAAAATTACCATGCCCTGTGACCAAGGCAGTTATCCAGCTTAGGGTACTCCGTTTATAACTAAGTACCTTTCTCGCTTCCCTGCCTAAAGGGCTGGTTATTGCATTCCGAGCTTGTTTGCAAGTGACTAGCTCCTGCCATCTATGTTGATGCATGGAGTCCATCCACTTCCCAACCTTCGCTCCAATCATGCCGTTCCCCAGAGCAACTCTGGGTTCAAAAACTCTGGACAAAAAAAAACATAATTAAAATGTCTTACTCATTTACATTTTACATGCCAATTCATATTACGTGATTGTAACAAAACTTAGAAAATATTATTGCCTAAGGTGTTGGTTATCGTTGGCCATCAGTACTTTTGACCTCGAAAGTGTTTAAGGCATGCAGGGGTGTGCTAACTGTAACTACAGAAATAAACTATTATTTACCTATTCTGAGAAGATATACAGATTCCATTATTTTCCATTTTATATGCTATTCGGAACCAACCTTCCTGTAAGTTTTCATAATTCTAACAGTCTCGAAATGCCACGGGGGGGGGGGGGGGGGGGGGGGGGTGAATTACGAACTAATATTTTCTCCTCCCCCACTATTCATCTTTCTACAAATTTCAAGAAAATGCCAAAAAATGGAATGTACTCAACATTACCTTTCTCACGACACCTCACTTGCCTATACCAGTCGATAAAAAAAAATTTGACCTTAATTTCACCTCTATGTGGACCCCTCCCCATTCCAGCCGGTAAAGTTTGCCAATTACGACGCAGCGCCCCCAACTAATCTTTACCCTTTCAGACATTTGACCGATTTCATAAGGGTTTTGTTTTTAATACAAAATGTCTGTCCGTCTGTCCGTCTGTCCATGAAATATCTCACGAACGGCTGAAGCTACATACATGAAATTTTGTGGGAGTATGTAGAATTATTATAATTTGCCGGAGAAAGCGATTCGTTGTAATAGGCTGACTTTAAGGGGATGTCCCCATAGAGGGGAAATGAAGGTCAAAATTTTTTTTCATCTGGTATAGGCAAGTGGGGTATCATGAGAAAGGTAACACTGAGTACATTTCATTTCCGGTATTTTCATCAAATTTGAAAAAAGGGAAAAAGAGATAGAGGGGAAAATATGTGATCCGAGTTTGTCCCCCCCCCTTTGCATTTCGATACCGTTATACTTAGAAATATGAAAATTTGCAGAAAAGCGGCATTTTACTAGTATAGAAAACCGAAAATCGTAGAATTTTGATATCTCATCAAAAAAGGTTAATAATAGTACATTTCTATAGTTGCAGTTAGCATACCCCTGCACGCCTCAAGCACACCCAAGGTCAAAAATATTGATGGCCAATGATAACCAACATCATAGGCAATAACATCTTTAAGTTTCATAACAATCACATAATATTTAATAATAGTACATTCATTTAAAGTTAGGCATTTTGACACTATCCACACAAAAATTACACCTACCGGCCTCATAGGTGTGAGTACTACTTTCATGTTGTTTTTCGTAGTGCGAATTGCAGTTATTTTTAATCATTTTTGAAAGGGTAAAGATTAGTTGGGGGCGCTGCGTCGTAATTGGCAAACTTTACCGAGTGGAAGGGGGGAGGGGTCCACATAGAGGCGAAATTAAGCTCAAATTTTTTTTTCGACTGGTATAGGCAAGTGAGATGTCGTGAGAAAGGTAATGTTGAGTACATTCCATTTTTTCGCATTTTCTTGAAATTTGTAGAAAGGGGAATAGTGGGGGAGGAAAAAATATTAGTTCGTAATTCGCCCCCCCCCCCCCCCCCGGCAAGTCGAGACTGTTAGAACTATGAAAACTTACAGGAAAGTGGGTTCCGAATAGTATATAAAATGGAAAATAATGGAATCTGTATATCTTCTCAGAATAGGTAAGTAATAGTTTATTTCTGTAGTTACAGTTAGCACACCTCTGCATGCCTTAAATACGTTCGAGGTCAAAAGTACTGATGGCGAACGATAACCAACACCTTAGGCAATAATATGTTCTAAGTTTCGTTACAATCACGTAATATGAATCGGCATGTAAAATGTAAGTTTGTAAGACATTTTAATTATGTTTTTTTTTGTCCATCTGAGTGGTATCAAGAAGAGCAACGAGCCGATATTTATATACCAAAATAAGCGCTTGGTACAAAACCCTCGGATTGCGGGCGTAGCCCTCTATATTCCGTTGTCTACCCCCTGTGGTGTGGGGCGTAATAAGAAGCCACAACTTTTCCCAACTTGTCGCAGGTATGCGGCTAAATAGTCAGGAGGTACATGCTAGTAACATGCATCGCCCCAAACCAGTTTATGCCAACGAAACGTGAACTAAGCCAAATGGGAATAGTTGACGCGCTATGCCTCTCTAGAGATTAGGGTAAATAGTACTTCCTTGCGCCTTGTACGCACTGGGACTCTTGAATAGATCCTTTTGCGTGTCGCCAGAATATCGCCTGCCACAATTCATTACAAGATGCAGAAAATACATATGTAAATTCACGGCAACAGTCGAGGCTGGCGAGATGCAAAAGAATCTATTCAAAGAATCCCAGTGCGTACTAGGCGTGAAGCATCCGATATAAACAAACGAGAAATAGCTATCGCAATACCTAGTTGACCCGATCATAAAACATTTACATCACGCCTAAAGGCGTCTATCCACCCACACACAGTCTAACTGAAGATACTGATCGTCCGTTACATATGTTTGGAATACACATCGGTCATCATCAAATATAGTTTGCCTGTAGCATAAGGCCTTTTTTTAACGAGGTCATGTAGGCATCTTCAAAAGATACTGCTGTGCTTGACCAAGTATGCCAGATTTTTACCGACTAAACCTAAAAACACCTCCTCCGCTGTTCCCCCTGCGGGACTATCTTTCAGCATTACTTCGCAGGGCTCTGGCTGATCAGCCATTAGTAGACTTACATCTGGCTTCTTCATTTTGGAGCTCTTTGTGGATAGTGCATACCGCCCGGTTCACTGCGTCCCAATCTTGTTGTGATCGCAGCATCAAATCAACCAGATTCTGTGGGTTCTAGTTGTTCACGGTTCCCAGAAAATCTGGGGCAGTCGAACAATACGTGTTTGGCGTCCTCCGCAACTCCTCTGCACCTGGGACAGTCTGGCGAATCGTCTAGCTTGAACCTGTGTAAATATTGCCTGTATCCGCCATGACCCGTAAGAAATTGGGGTAGGTAGTGGTTCACCTCACTGAGTTTCCGGTTCACCCACTTTCCGATATGAGGGATGCGTCCAGCGACCGGTTGAGGACCGCTGCCATCGCTGCTGCCATTCTCTCAGAGATACATCCCTTTTCATAACTTTCCGATCCGCTGACGCCTCTGATGTTTCCAGGCGTCGACCACGGTACAGTCTGTGTGCTTCGTCAACCAGAATCTCCATTGGGATCATTTCGGTGACGACATAGACGGCTTTGTGCGAAGTGGTTCTGTATGCACAGCATACACTCTATGCGCACCTTCGGTAAACCGAGCTAATTTGTCTGGTATTGCAAGCGTATTGCAGAGCACTGGCCCAAATTGGTGAGGCATACAGTAAAATAGAGGTTATCTCCCTAGATAGCAGAAGCCTCCGGCTTGGTCTTGGACCCCCTATATCATCATCCGCATAGGCTATCACCCTGCAACCCAAACTTTCCAGGTCAAGAAGCGGCGAGTTAGCCACTAAATCCTTAAGCAGGGCGGATAAAACGCCGCCTTTCGGAGTGCCGCTAATTACTCGTCTTCCGATGATGAGCCTAGGCTAGTATGAACAACCCTCGATGTCAATAAAAGGTTGATAAGTTCGCAGAGTGACTTGCTTACATGCAATCCAGAAAGCGCGTTGATGATAGCTTCGGGCTTGACGTACGAGTAGTTAAAAACGCCTTCAATGTCTAGGAACACGACCATGGTATATTCCTTGTAAATAAGTAGCTAAGATATTTCGCGATGTAGCTTTACTAAAGAGTGCAAAAGTCAGTCCACCGATCTACCTTTGCAGCAGGCATGTTGGGGCCTAGATGAATATCAATCAGCCTCTCAAACATCTTCAGCTGATTAGATGACAAGCTGATAGGTGAATCTTCATTGGGGCGTGCGTGCGGGTTTTCATTTGCTTTCAGGATAAAACTCGGTTCATATATGTACGTGGGATATAGACCAGTTCCAACAGTCCCTTCCATTCAGGGGGATATAATATCCGATGTGTGTTGCAAATCGGCCGTAATAACGCCATCACGTCCAGGCGATATGAACTCATCAAAGCTTCGAATAGCCCATAAAAAATGTTCAGTGGATATAATAGAGGCACAATCACAAGGAGCAGTCACTTCTGAAGAAGTGACAGTGAATGGAAATTAGTTGAGCTGTCTGGAAAGAGGGTATCCAATAAAATACAAATAGTCTCCGAACTAGTGGTGGTCCATGGACCATCATGCTTTAATAAATAGCTAGGAGCAGCAGGATTAGTAGCGAGGATCTTACGCAGTCTAGAGGCTTCTCGATCTGCTCACAGAAAAGTCTCCAAGAGCTACGCTTAGCGAGATTAGTCGAGATTATTTTCTGTGGATATTTATTTCAGTTAAGATATTTTATAATCGAGATTTTCTTAAATCGAAATTTCGGAGTATTTTTCCATAAAAGAAAATATCGACTTTGGTAGTCGAGATTTTAAAAGTCGACGTTTCGTTCCGCTCCCCATTTTTTTCTCCCAATTTCAATCCCGTGTAGTGTTGTTGCCGCTGCTTAACTGGATGACGAGCTTCACTTTGACAGCTGCCAACTTTGGTGATAGATAGGTATTGACTTATCTAATGAGGTTTTTTATTGTATTTAAATCAGTGCTTTCTTACTTAAGTCTGTTCTCAGGAAGTTCGTTCGTCAGGGTATTTTATTTTTCGTAATCTGATCTCAATCAAATTAGGTAGATGATTGATTGATTCTAAGCACCATGCGCTGACGGATTTTTTGCATCAGGGCTATTTTGGTCTTGCTTGGGCATGAAGTGGGACGGACCCACCCTGGCACATATGGGTATTTCCGGAACTGGTTCGATATGATGTGACCATAGCTCGGACCGAAAATAGATAAAAGACATAATGGGCATTAATAGTAAAAAGGACTGATAGGACAAATTTGCCACGTAACCTTCGTGGGTGGCAGCACCCGAAGTGGTCTTTTGCATCAAAGCCGTTTTTGGTGCTACCGAAGGTATACGACAGGACAACAGGAGATGCTTATGGGTATGAAGTGAAACGGGAACGCACCCCAGCAGATATCGGCTTTTCGAAATTATGAAATGAAACCTATTCTCTGGATATAAAGAAGAAAAGACGTTGTGAATCAGTGGTCAAGGGTCGTGGTAAGTGGGGGAACGGAAAGGGTTTTAATGGTCAGGGAAGTTATTTGACCCTCTATTCATCGACCAGTTTTATGAAGGGGGCCTAAAAAAGTATCTTCATAATGATTCATATACATAAAACTACATCTTACCTGTAAGCCGGTGGATTTGGACATGTGTTCCTTCTGTACATTTCGAAAGTAGTCTCTTCAATTATACCGCACTTGGATATATCTGTTTCTACAATCACATTATAATTCGTCCACTTGCGTCCAAACGACGAATCTTTTTGATCAAAAAAGTCCATACTCTCGTCTCTTCCCATACTGGAGTGCGACTGATCCTTCTGATCGCCACTGCTTGTCTCGTTCTCCAAACTAGACGATTTCAAGCTGCGCTGACCCTCTAAACTGTCGGAACTCTCCTGACTTTTCTGTTGTGACATGTTCGCCATATAGACGGCGTCGTGACTTGTCGATGCCGATATCTTTTTTGGTACCGATGTAAGGCGTTCTTCTTGATCCGACTGAACTGACGAGAATTTCACCAAGACCGGTGTTCCTGACGCTCCAGTTGGTTGCCAAGGATCATACTCGGATATCGAGACTAGATCTTCCTGAATTGGTTCACGATTCTCATCGGATGAGAAAATTAATTCGATATCGTCCACTTCCTCTTTGGAGTCGTGCGTTCGCATGGTCGTTGTCTCGACGACTGCAGGCGCTTCTGCGGCTGGTTTATCATCGAGAAAGACGGAATTATCACTACCGGATGCCGATTGGTCTTCATCTTTGGTGTCATCTGGCTGTTCTGTCCGGTTCGCTGTGGTAGCAGCTTGTTCACTGTGCAGTATAGAAGATTTTCCACTTTTATCACTTCTCGCCGAACTGGGAGGACTTGTTCCACTGGTGTCCGTACTCGATGTACTTTTGATCTTGATATTTGATAGAACTTTAATTTTAACGTCGATTTTCGATGCCATCTTGCGACGTGCAGTCACGCGAATATCGGGAACAAAGGAAATTCGTGGTTGCTGTGTTTTGCTTTGCGGAATACTGTCTATTGCTGATGTTAGAGAAGCTAGTTCGGAATTCTCTGGCAATTCAAGACTTTGAAAAGTTTCAACGTGCTCTACCCTTTCAATTATAGAAAAGCTTCGATTATTTATAGGTTCGTCTGGAAATCGCTTTTCTTCGCTTATTGTCTCAAATGTTGGGGCATGTTTTTCAATGATTTGCTCAGAGTCTATCGTGACCTGGGGACTTGCTTGCTCCGTCTCGTCTTCGGTGACTTTAGACGAGATTGGTTCAGTTAGTGTATCTTGAGGTTTGGCACTTTCTTTAATATCCGTTTGTGCAGAGAGTTGACTACGAAGTCGCTGTATTTCAAGTTTAGCTTCTTCAAGTGCTGTGCGAAGTGCAACAATAGTTTGGTGTAATGTGCGTACCGTGTCTATTGATTGGATTGTAGCGCTAATATTTTCCATTGGGCAAAGACCCCATTTATCTGTACTGGCCTTGCCAGCTTTTCCATTTTTCTCGTCCATCTCGTATCCACCCAGCTGCTTCCGTTTGGCGATCTAGACTTAGCCATGCGGGCAAGTTCTGTAAATAGGAAGAAAACAAAAATAAGTTTAGATGACTAAATAAGTATTTAAAATGGTAAAACATCCATACATTCACACTTATTCAGAGTATAACTCGAAAAAGAACCAGATTTAATTACATAAGTGTCAGGCTGGAGTGTTGAACGAATAAAGTGATAATTTATAAATGAACAATAGGCGCGTTCTTTTGCGTGTCTATCAAGTGTAGTGTAGGATAACAAACATTACACAAACAACGAGCCATTTGTGGTTTGTGTAATGGGTTTTCGTTGCCCTACCCTACACTTGACAGATACGCAAAGAATACGTCTAAGACAAATTAACATTGAAGGTAGAACATTAAAATTAGCCATGATCACCATGGTCACCATGGTCACCAACTTTATCTATTGAACCAAACGGATTTACTTCTCTAACTTATTTACTTAGGCGCATGACCCTATCTCCTAACGACTAAGGGATGGACAACGTTGCGTGAATCTTGGTCACGGTCTGTGAACACTACTCTGACCAAGTGACGAACCGGAGTTATTAGATGGGGTTCAATAAGGATACGAGAAATGGAGGGTTCTTGGTCTTACTTATACCATTTAATTAGAATGTGAGTTGTAATAAACAATAATAGGCGCGTTTTTTCGTACAGAGCAGAGCAGAGCAGAGCAGGTTAGGTTAGGTTAAAAGGGTTGCTTAAAAAGCACACTTAGACTGCTATTGGGTCCGTTGTGATACCCCTGGACTCAGCAACTGAGACCAAACTCACTCGTTAAACCAGCCTGAGCTCACAATGAAGCGATGTAGCCGACCAACATTTACCTTTTTCAGGTCATCCAGATCGGTGAAGAAGTAGGAACCAAGGTGGTCTTTCCTAAAACTCGCCAGGGCCGGACAGGTACACAGAAAATGAGACGTACTATCCTCCTCTTCCTCGTCCCCACAGCTCCTGCAAAAATCATTATATGGAAGACGAAGTCTCCTGGCGTGCTCCCCAATTAGGCAGTGTCCAGTTAGCACTCCTACGACAGTTCTTAGATTGTCTCTGTTTAGCATTAGCAATCCAGAAGAACGTTTGGGATCCAGTTTGGGCCATATCTGTCTAGCCACATGACCTGTACTCCCATTGCTCCATCTGATGCAGGCCCTATCATACGCCGCATCTTTGATGGCCAGTTTACACGCAGCCAACGGCATCCTGGTGCAGCGTAACGGCCCGCTGATCCCATTGATCGTACCTGCTCGAGCCAGTTCGTCAGCCTTGCAGTTACCAACATAACCACTATGTCCTGGCACCCAGCACAGAGAAATATTGCAGAGCCTTCCCATCTCTATAAGGGAGTTGCGACAATCCAGTACTGTCTTCGAATTTACTAAGACAGAACTAAGTGATTTAAGCGCCGGTTGGCTATCCGTGTAGATTACAATGTCCCTACCAGATACATATATCGTTTTGCGACAACCAGGCTAGAGCTTCAGATATTGCTGTAACTTCCGCCTGAAAAACACTACTAAAGTTCGGGAGTCGGAACAACAAGCTAATATCTAACTCTTCCGAGTATACGCCAGCCCCCACTCCTTCGTCAGTCTTAGAACCATCAGTGAAAATCGTAATGGCATCTGATTCCTGAAAAGCAATTGCAGGCCAATCATTCCTAGAGGGAATAAGGCCTGTAAAGCCCATTTCGAACAAGTATTTCAGGGGAGGGGTATAGTCCGTCTCCTCGGGAATATCAAGGTTGATCAATATGGCCGAGTGACCTGTGGTTGACGCCGCCCAAAAACCGGTTTCACGGAGGCGAACAGCCGTGATCGCCGCCATCTGCTCTGCAAAAATGTCCAAAGGAAGCAGATTCAACAGGGCGTTCAAGGTAGCGGTTGGTGTAGTCCTTAGAGCCCCCGTAATGGCAATGCATGCCAATCTTTGGACCTTCTCCAGAAGGGTTCTATAGGATACAACCCTAAGCGCCGTCCACCAGACGACAATCCCATGTAGCAGAATAGGGCGCAAAACCGATAAATAAAGCCAGTACACTACCCTCGGTTGTAAGCCCCATTTCTTACCTATGGCCTTCTTGCACGAGTATAGTGCAACAGTAGCCTTTTCAACACGTTCCTGAATGTTCAGCTTCCAGCAAAGTTTCCTATCCAGAGCAGGTAAAGCGACGAAAAAAAACGATCCAGAGCAATTTAACGAAGTAAGTGTTTGCCTTTGCTAAGGGAGTGTGTCTTGGTTTAGTTAGAATTCAAATGTCAACTCAAATTTCAAGAGAAAACTTAAATCCTTAGTACATATACAATCGGACAAATTTCCTTTACGCAGCAAAATTATTTTGTATGTTTACTTTTCCAAATTGTTACACAAAACGAACATTTTATTGGCAGGAAATGAACTTTATGTGCTTCCCAAACTGTAAACTGATCTTTAATTTCGACGCTTGCGCCGCCTGAATTTCAAATGTGGAACTATTTAACAGAGTAGAAATCCTGCACTAACGTTCTATCGAGAGCAACTCAGATCAAATTGTTTGTGTAATTGTGTACTCTTAACCTGCGCTGCTCTATATGGATCTTGGAAAAAACGCGCCTTATATTATGTAAAGGTAGTTTGTAGTTTGAGAAGTATAGGATTTTCCAAAAGAGGCATTCGGGTTTTCGCCTTAAGTGATGATCAGGCCCGCCGAGAGGAAATCCGGGCCCGGGAGGAAGTAAAAAGCAAAGTATTAGAAGAAAAGAAAAATTAAATAGGGCCTATTTATCTTGGGATTTCATACATCTTGGCTAGGGCATCTCTAGGTGCACCCTGACAGCCCTGAGTTCGAAGTTCAGGGTCACCTCCTGATTCGGTTTAGCCATGTCTGTCTGTCTGCCCGTTCGCACGATAACTTTCGATAGAATGAAGCTAAAACCTTGAAATTTTGGTCAAATATTGGCAGTATGATCTAGTTGGTTGGTATTGGTCAAATGCGCATGATTAGGCCAAGAAAACGCCTACCTCCCCTACATATGCAAAATAATTAAATGTGTCTATAACTCCCGATTAAATAAACATGAAAAGTTCTAGCTTTGATAGATTCTTTGCGATGGTAATACTCTCCTGGAAAAATAAAATTGATCAGTTGAAAAATAACGGTAATTTTCCCACAAAGATCCCCGCACTACCCTACTTTTCATGTTTTTTGTCTATAACTCCTGAACCAATTGGTGTAGACCCATGATTTTCGACATGTGACCCTGACGTAAGAAGCTGCTTGAGTTTAAATAAGTTGGGCATAATCAGATCAAAGGAACACCTACCTCCCCAACAAATTTCAAAAAATTAAATATTGTTTTAATTACAATAACTATCGATAAAATGGCGCTAGCGAGTTGAAAATTTGATAGAAAGTTAGTAGTAAGATCTAGTTAGTTGGTAATGAAAATGGGCAAGATCCGATCCAAGGAACCCCTGCCTCGCCCGCAAATGAAATTTTAAATAAGCGATAACTTTTGATAGAATGAGCCCAGCGACTTGAAATTTTAGTCAAATATTTAAAGTAGGATTTAGTCGGATGAAATTAAAGATGGGCCAGATCCGACCCAAGGAACCCTTTACTTCCCTATAAATGAAACTTGAAATAAGAGATAACTTTCAATAAAATGAAGCTAGTGATTTGGAATTTTGGTCAAATGTTTGTAGTAGGATCCAGTTGACTAATATTGAAAATACGTAAAATCCGACGAAAGAAACCCCTACTTCATCTTCAAATGAAACTTAAAATAAGCGATAACTTTTGATAAAATGAAGCTAGTGACTTAAAATTTTGGTCAAAGATTTGTACTAGGATCTAGTTGGTTGTTATTGAAAATGCACAAGATTCGACCAAGGAAACCTCTACCTCCCCTACATGTGAGACTTCAAATAAGCGATAACTTTCGATAGAATGAGTGTGTTAGTTGATTTGGAGAATGGTCAAGATCCTTCTGAATGATCGCCAACCTCCCCTATAAACTGGCCATATAGGAAACTCACTTTTAATGCATATGGTCGTTGCCAATTGGTACTATTGGTATCGCCACTAGGTCTGTACAAGTCTAGGGTAGGTTAGGTTAGGTTAAAGGGCTGCCATGATTATTCACAGCGCACATAGACCACATCTGGGTCCGTTGTGTTGCCACACAGGATACAGAAATCCCCGACCATCCCATACCTCGAACCAACCTGATCACATAATAAAACGTTGTAACTGATCAACGTCAACATTTACCAAGTTCGCCAACTCGTTCAAATAGTAAGAGACAAGAATTAACCTCCTCATCATCCACAAAGAAGATGGTAGGTACTGTCCCCCTCATCACCACAACTTCTACAAATGTCGTTATACGGTAGCCTAAGCCTCCTGGCGTGCTCTCCGATTGGACAATGCCCAGCCCAGTGATGACTCCAACGACAGCATCGATATGTGGTCTCCTCAACGACAGCAACTTAGCAGAGCGACTCAAGTCCAACCTGGGATACATCTGTTAAGTTAAATTACACGTGCCGCTGCTCAGCCATCTCGAGTTAGTCCTGCTGACCGCAGCCTGCATAATAGCGAATTTGCATGAGTCGAAAGCCATTTAAACCGTGCAATGGGTACTTTCAGCTTCAGCCGTTGTACCCCGACGAGCCAGTTCGTCAGCTCTAGAATTGCCAACGAAGCTACACAATTCCGTTAGCGATATACGGCACTCCATCACAATCCTCGAGGTAGTAAGTACGGATTCTAACGATCTAATCGCAGCTTGGCTGTCTGTCAGAATCACAATGTTCCTCACAGATAGGACATGACGCCCCAGCTAGGCCAAAGCTTCCCAAATTCCTACCAATTCTCCATGAAGAACACTGAATTTAAACCTATCGGTACGACACCGCCGGAATACTGTACGGCAGTCGTACCGTGTCTGATCTTGTGAGCCAGTCTTCAGCCTATTGAGATCGTGTTGGAATAAGGCATTTAAAGTTCTTGTCAAACAACGGCTTTGCCAAAGCATAGTCCGTAGATGCCGGGATATCACGATTTTTTAAAATTATCGAGTGCCCACTATTTAAAGTCAACTACTGACCTGTCTTACGAATCCGGATGACCGTAATAGCGGCCATCTGTTTACCTAAAATATGTAAGGGGAGTAAGTTGAGCATCATGTTCATAGCATCAGAAGGAGTCGTTTTAAAAGCCCCACTGATCGCCGCACTAGCTGTCCTTTGCACCTTCCCCACTAAATTACGGTTAATCGTTGTACTAAGTGCATTCCACCAGACAACTATAACGTAAAGGTGGATGGGTCATATAACCGCCACATAGAGCCAGTGAAGCACTTTCGGTTGCAGGCCCCACTTTTTACCGATGGCCCTCCTACAGGCGTAGAGTGCAATATTAGCCTTATTTACGCGTTCTGAATATTAGGCTTCCATTTTAACTTAATATCTAAAATCAGACCAAGAAAATTTGTATTGTCAATGAACGTCAATCTCGCCCCCTCTAGGACAGGAGGCTCAACAGGTGGAATTTTATGTTTCCTTGTAAATAAGACAAGCTCCGTCTTGCTGGGATTTACCCGAAGTCCACAGTTCGTAACTCAGTCCACTAATAGGGAGAAGGCATTTTGCAGTACTTCACTTAAAGTGGTAGGAAATTTACCTGAGATAGCGATAGCAACGTAATCCGCGTAAGGAATCACTTTGCAAGTCTAGGGTATATACGCTTCTGACTCCAGACCGAAGCGAAACTTTGGTCTGGTTTTTATTGAAATGAGAAGCTTGTCGACATTTTCGGGAATTTTTGATTTTGCGGATTTTGTGTTTGGGGATTGAACAATTGTCCAGATACAGATTTACGGAAACGACCACGCAAACGAAACATGGAATACTCTCTTGGAATCTAGAATATTCGAACGCTGAATAAAATTGGTGCAGTTTAAATTCTATTCTGACAGGCCAATAGCTACCACCTAAACTTTTGGCAATCCAGAAGACGAAATGAACCGGAGTAGACGTTAACGAGATGAAAACGCACACAGTCTACAAAAGCAGAAAACCAACAGGAAAACGCCAATTCGCAGTAGCATTTGTGGTGGATACAGATTTCTAATCCCTCGTCATTGATTGGAGACCCATCAACGAACGATTGTGCGCTATCCGCACAAAGGGCGAAGTTCTCCAAAATCTGGCCGTTCAATGTCCACGCACTGACTGAAGACAAAGATGACTTCTACAACATCCGAGAAAGACGTACGTATTTAGAAGAGCAAACTGGGACTCTGATGACTATCCTGTTGTCAGGGGGCAAAAACTCCTCTTCCATAGTCCTCCACGTGGGCGCCCCCTGGAACGGCAGTGGTCACTGACCATTGCCAACCAACGTCAAGCCGCCAGTGATGGCGGTGCGATGATTTGGTTGAGGTACCCCTGTGGTGTGGGGTGTGAAAAAAATACCACGGCCTTTCCCTTTGAGGGCCTGTCGTTAAAACCGACAATCAAAGGACAGGATGTGTATGCCAGCAACTTGCACTATCCGAAATCTTTATATGCTAACGAAACGTCAACTATTTGGACGCGCTATGCCCCGCTAGGGGTTAAGGCAAAGTAGTATCCTGTTGTCAAGACTAAATATCGCTGTCGGATGTCCAAAGCCTATTTAACTAAAGATGATTTTGTATTCGAGGATTTTGCGATTGGGCATTTTATAATTGGGGACTATTCTTCATTTGGGGATTGGGGATTTTGTGGTTGGGTATTTTACTTGAGGGTAATGCTTGATGAGAATCTCAATGAACACCTAAAGTACGTAAGTGAGAGGCGGGTATGGCGTAAGATTGATGCCGAATATAGGCCCTAACTCCAGCAAGTGATTACTCATATCTAGATTAACTACATCGAATCCTCTACCATTCCTCTTTCGATATAGCGGCGAAGCGCAACAAAAATGAAGGGAAAGTGTAAAGTGGCTGAGTTGAAGGGATGAAAAGGTGAGGACTCATACACTTATCCCAAAGATACAGCATGTATCGACCGGTAGCAAGGTGAACTCAATTCCTCACAAGGAGTGGAGAATAAAGACAATATCTGCACAGATTCGGACTGGATAACTGGCCCGATTTTTCACTTATGCGGGATTCGCGGAAGAGGGGAGACACGTGCGGTTTGACTGCTAAATAGCGTCATCTGCCCACAAAATCTAGTGGCACTTATGCTGCAATCGGCGGGGAATTGGGTCGCAGTAAGTAAGACATTAAGTGAGATACTACAGAAAGAAGAAGTGTTGCGGAAGGCAGCCCTAAGAAGTGACCTCTAATTACCAATTGTTAGCCCTACGATGTAATACCTAGCAGCAGTCCTGTAGGGCGAAAGGCAGAGAGATAAAGAGAAACAGACAGAGAGAGAGGTTTTCGTGGTTTGTTGTAATGAATAGGCAAACCCAAGTTCACTGAGGAACTACGTCATAGCGACGTTGAGGAGGCGACGTGGCTGGTGACAGGATCGTTTTTTTCAGTGCTTTCTCTCAAATTATACGTACATATCTATATATATTCAGATACTTGTATACAGTGCTGTGCAAAACAGTTGCTCAAACCATTTTATTCCCTTTTTCGCAAAAATTCTTGGATGTAGTTAGAGTGTCAATGATTTATTGGCTCGGGTAATAAAAAATGATGTTTATCCTGCCTAGAAATAGTAAAAACGTTTTGTAAGAAATTAATTCAGTTGGTGATAGGACCGCTATAGCAGCAAAGTACATTTTGGGTGAATAAAAAAAAAATCGAAAAATTTAGTGCGGAAATCAAAAGCAATTTTTAGGTTTTGGTGCGAGAAAATGTAATTGCTTGCTAAATGGGCGAAAGACTGGATATTCCTTAGCGTAATGTGTCATGGTATTTAAAGAAGTTTTGGGAAATGGACAATGCCGAGCGGAAGAAAGGCTCTGGGCGGTCAAGAAAAATTACTCCTGTGGTATATCGCTTCTTACCGATACAAAGCCATCGGAACCGCTTCATAACTTCACCTGTGATTATAGGAACGATCTAGTTTAACGATGGGTAAGCAAATTTCATCAAGTTTAGTTGAGTGAAAGGCGTTTGAAAGCTGGCTTACTTGTATTGAAACCAGATCATAAGGCAGACTTTCCCTTAAAAGGTCAAAAAAACGTTCGCAATGAGTTCAGGAGCATGTTACCTGGGGACCTATTCCAGCTATCGCTAACGGTAAAACTCTATGGGTAAAATTCGCTAAACGATAAATTTATTAAGTTCATTAGAATAGCCTTCCAGGGCTGCGTCAATCGACGGAGTTGATAATGCCCTTCAAATATAAGGGTACTAGTCTAATGAGTAGGACTCATCTAAGACTTCTAGTGGGGTACTTATGGGGCCATAACCTGGTCAGATATCACCTAAACAAGATGGGTCTGTCCAGCTAGATAAATGTTTCCGCCTGGAGGACGTGGAAACAACTAAAAACATTTTGTGCGAATGTCCCGTTATCGTGCGTTACAGGATGTCATTTCTCGGACAGGCTACTATCAGCTCTGCAGATTTCAGGTTAATTCCCCCTAAAGATATACTGTCCTTCATTAGGAAGGTGAATGATATTTTAAGAGGTTAACGGACTACGGCACAATCGACCTCTTATGGTGCCTATCCGCCGGGTCAGTAGTTCGCTGTATTATTATCTATTTATCTATCTAAGTTCATTTTTTAAGCGCTATGATTAAGCATCTAAATGAATAAAAGTCAGTGATATGCCAAAAAGCATTTAGAGAATTTTAGCTTTGGGGATAGCTGGAATAGGTAGCTGCAGGACTCAGAAAATGTGGAACTCTGTCATTTTTACGGACGAGTCGAAACTTAAACTACTATACATATTGGCAACGGAAGAATGTGTGTGCGGCAGGAACCTCGTGAAAGGCTATGGGTGCCTATCGCACAAGGCTCTAATTCGTTTTCCAGGATTTTTAAGTAACCTGCTGTTTTTACTTTTGAAAGAAGAAAACATGTTCAACCACTTTCATGATCGGAAAAACATTCACACACCATAACTCCTTAAGATTTCGGAGAGATCTTCGATGGCATTCATCACTACGCATTTCTCAAGATTCCCGCTGCACCCACAATCTTCGGCCGCCAACCAGTTGATTAAATTTCGTCTTGCCCGAAATATGACAGTATTCTACATTTCCTGGGTTCATGTGGCATGCTCCTGAGCCCATTGCAAACGTTTTTGTCTAACTTTTTAACGGAAAGTCTGGCTTATGGACTGGTTTCTTTCAATGCAAGTAAGCCAGCTATACCAAGTCTCCTTCTCACCAAACTTGATGAGATTAGCTTACGTTGCTAGAGCTAGGTCATTCCCAGTGTCAGATGAAGTTTTGAGGCGGTTGCGACGTAAGAAGCAATCTACTACTGGCGTAGTTTTTCGTGACGGTCCACAGCCTTTTTTGCGCTCGGTGGTGACCATTTCCTGAAATTTCATCATGTACAATGTCCGCTGTGAGGAGTATCAAGTGTTTTACTTATTTCGCAAGTAATTAAATTTTGTCGCGCCAAATCCAAAATATTGCTTTTGTTTTCTGCACTAACTCCTTTCATTCACTTCACTCAAATTGAACTTTGTTGTATATCTAAAAAAATTATAGCAATTCTAACCTAAGTACATATTTTTATTCATGCAAATCTATATTTAGCACAATTTTTAACGCCCACTCAACTAGCGACACCAACCTTCGAACCCTGTGAAATGGCCATTCGTAATCTCCAACATTACGGAATTGGGTAAATTTAAGTTTGTTTTGCCTTCTGGGGATTATTATCCAACGGAAACACTGTTGACAAGTCAATAATATCTTGACTCCAAGAAAAGAGATGTGAAATTGCGCTCGAAATTGAGGATGTTTTGAATATTTTTACGTACCAAGCATTTGGGGAATTCTTTTCCATTTCCCAAATTCTGGGCAGATATACCCGAACATATATAGTAATAAAATCCTCACTTTTTTTTACGACGCAGCGCCCACAGAATCACTACAAAGTTGCTAACGTTGCTTCCGATGAACTGTATTTTATATTTCCTTTTTTGCACAACGCCAGCCAGAATATTGTTCAGAATATTAAAGTTGTTTTATGTTCAATGGAAAGGGATCTACACTATAATGAAAATACGAGTAGGAGTTTTTAGGTGGGAAGGGAAATTGAGTGAAAATAAGCTGGAAATTTTTTTATGGGATATCCTCGTGTCAAAATGCTAAAGGTTGCGCGTTTATATTTAACGGAAGTTTTATAGGTCCGGTTTGTATACAACACTTGAAGATTTTCCTTTAGGAATGATTATGTTATCAAAGAAGCCCCAGGTAAATATTTGAGCTGAACTACGCAAATGGGTCTGGTGTCATTATATTGAAATGAGTATTCATATACCTGGTACATATGTCCACTTCAACGATTGACAGGATTGAAATTACATGAAAAGTACGATTTGTAGCAGCGAAAGGACTTTTGAAGGTCATAACAGCTTTGTTAGGTAGATGTATAGGTATAGATCTTATTTATTAGTCACAAATTTTTGGTTTACATCCGCTTGGTGGCCGTGTTCGTTCGGTCACCGTGTTACGATGATACATCTACAGACGGAGGTTCTATCCTCGACGCGAATAAATAGAACTCCCACCGCTAAACGAATTGCTGAGGTGCTTGAATCCAACACAATGTTTTCACTTACCGAAGAAAGACTTCGTGGCGAAACGCACATATTGCTATCTGTACAGGTAGCAATATGCGTTTTCATCGTACAAACTCTCTTCAAGACTAGTGAAAGACTGCCTAGAACTCCTTCAGGACCAAGACACCATGAAGAAAGCCTTCTTCCTGTTAGGTGGTGAATCTCCGTAGCAATGAGGGAAAAGACGCTGCTTATGAATACACTAATTAATAGGCGGAGCTCATCCTCTACCTCTCTCTCTCTCTTTCCATATCTATCGATCTACATTACTTTACAGTGAGCAAGGAGTTTCATTTTCAAGTATAATGTTTCTACCGGAAAAGTCTAAAGAGATACCAGAAAAATCTTCATTTGCTGCGGCAGTCAAAGAAACTAATCATGCTTTTAAAATATTAAAACATGATGACTCATCGCTCAGCAACATGAAACTGACTGACAAAACGGGATGCCGTCTTTTTTCATAGCTAGCTGAGACTAGAAAGCACAGTCTGTGGGAATGCCCGGCGATTGAACGGACTAAGAATACGCTTCTCGGGCAGGGCACCCGGAACCCTACGGATATCAGAAAATTCTTGCTTAAGACTTACTAGCCTTCGTCGGAATCGTGGATGGTCAAGAAACACGTTTGGCTCAATAGAATTAACTTCATTATTTCAATATTCTTTAAGTTCAAATAAGATGAAAATTTAATGCGGACTATTAATCTCCATCATTCACTCACACAAAGCTCGAAAATGTTTTCAATTACGAAAGTTCTGAAGTCCTTTGGGTATTACAAGCTAATTTATCTCGCCATGGGCTGACTTATCAATATCTGGTTAAAGTTTATCTTTGGACCATTTAGCAATGGACCGTGCTTCGACAATTTAAAAGTGCTCCAACATTTGGGGAATAAGTTGTCAGGCAGTCTACTCCGTTTTCGTTTGATATTGACATTTACTGACTGCTTTCTCGAATTTTGCATAAACAAACGTCAATTCTTGTCAGCTTATCGATAATCAGGCTCCGCAGTTGGCGTTTAGTAATTGGCTAAGTTAAAATCAATCCCTTTCCAAAGAACCCCAATCCAGCATATGTTCAGATGCTCTTCCAATCTTTATTTTCCTCATGTGACCTATAAAATAAAATATAAATAACTGGCGCAACAGTCCAATTCGAACCACGGCCTCGAGATGAGTTAGCATCATCTCATTTTCTAGATCGTGACGGTTTTTGTGCAGAGGTATGTGATCAGCAACACGCTCAACCGAGTTATTTACCCCATAATGGGTACTCATTTAACAGCTGAGTGGGCTCATAGTCCGACACGTAAATCCCCGGAATCGAACCGAGGCCCAGTGCGTTGAAGGCGAACGTGCTAACCGTTGCGCCATCCGGACCTATACTCGCTGTAAAATCATAATAGTCTTCAAGAAATCTCTACTTACTCTAAAACTATATGTTTTAATAAATGCACCTTCAATATACAGCTAAAGCAACCAAGGTCAAAGTAAACAACCCTGATTGTGAAGCCACAATCATTTAAAAATTAAAAATTTCTCAAAACTCCCTATGGATTGAATGCATCCATCCACTTTGAATCTCATCCCCCCAATTTTCAAAGTAAACAACTGATAATCGACCAAATTCTCAAAAAATAAAGCACCACCAAAAAAAACACGTGCAGTTATAAAACATTTCGGGAAATGATGCCCCAACCAAAATTCAACAAAAAAACCTTGATCAGAGCATTCAAGAATTTCACCACCATCGAAATTCGGAATAACAAGAGATAGAACCGGAGTCCGAAGCGTATATACCCTAGACTTGCACAGACCTAGTGGTGATACCAAAAGTACCAATTGGCAACGACCATATGAATTAAAAGTGAGTTTCCTATATGGCCAGTTTATAGGGGAGGTTGGCACACATTCAGGAGGATCTTGGCCATTCTCAAAATCAATTTACTAACCCATTTTACAAATATTTGTCGAATTTTCAAGTCGCTAACTTCATTCTATCGAAAGTTATTGCTTATTTGAAGTCTCACTTATAGGCGAGGTAGAGGTTTCGTTTGTCGAAACTTCCGCATTTTTAATAACAACCAACTGGATCCCAGTACAAATATTTTACCAAAATTTCAAGTCACTAGCTTCATTTTATCGAAAGTTATCGCTTATTTGAAGTTTCACTTGTAGGGGAGGTAGGGGTTCTTTGGATCGGATCTTACCCATCATTGCCACCAACCAATTAAATCACCATACAAACATTTAAAAACAAATTCAGGTCTCTAGTTTCATTTGTAGGGGAAGTAGGAGTTTCGTTGGTCGGATTTTACGTATTTTCAATATTAGCCAACTGGATCCTACTACAAACATTTGACCAAAGTTTCAAGTCGCTAGCTTTATTTTATCGTAAGTTATCGCTTATTTTAAGTTTCATTTCTAGGGGAGTTAGGGGTTCCTTAGGTCGGATCTAGCCCATCCTTACTACTACTTTGCCTTAACCCCTAGCGGGGCATAGCGCGTAAACTACTCCTGCGCGCCACCGAACTCTGTTCTGGGCAATAGGGCGCAACTCCCCAAAAGACTTACCCAGTGCCTGACACTCCTTTGCCACAGATCGACGCCATGTGATTCGAGGACCCCCTCTTGGTCGGCCTTGGTTGGAAATGGGGTTCCATTTCATGGCATGCAAAGCAATGCAGTTATCACTCTTCCGCAATGTGTGACCTATCCACTGCCATTTTCGCCTGCGTATCAATTCGTCGATTGGCATCTGTCCTGTACGCCGACTTAGTTCTTCATTTGATATTGTTTCGGGCCAGAAAATTCTTAAAATTCGACGAAGACATGAATTGACGAAAACTTGCAGCTTTCTGATAACTCCTACGGAAACTTTCCATGTACTGCTCCCATACAAAAGCACTGACAGTACCAGGGAGCGAAACAGGCCCAGCTTGGTCTTGATGCTGAGATAACTGCTCTGCCAGATTTTGGACACAATGCCGTATGCGCGTTTAGCCTGGATGATACGACGAGCGATGTCCTGCTCCGTACCACCTTCTCCACAGGCTGCCCATTAATATTGATGGCAATAGGTGTCGGATTTTTTTTTCGCAACGGCAGGCTAAGAACCTTGATCTTATTGGTATTAATCTTTAGCCCAACCTTGCTTGCCTCCCTCTCGAGATCTAACGCCATTGCGGACAGATCCATGATTTTGTGGGAGAGTAGGCATATGTCGTCAGCGTAGTCAAGATGTTGTAGATAAGATGTCAAAGTCCATTGAATTCCTCTGTCGAGTCCGGATAGGGCTGCATGCAACACATCGCCGATCACAATGAGGAATAGGATCGGTGAGAGGATGCACCCCTGCCGAACTCCACTGCGAATCTCAAAGTCCCCCGACACCTTACCTTTATGCAGAACGCGACATTTCGCGCCGTCATAGGTTGCCTTAATAATCGGCACAAGCTTCTCAGGGATGCCTCTCCTGCGCAAGGCCGCCCATATAGAATCCCGGTTCACACTATCGAAAGCCTTTTCGAAATCGATGAAAAGCAAGTGAAGCGGAGAATCGTATTCAGCGCATTGCTCGATGATGATTCGCAAGGTGTTAATGTGATCGACACAGGAGAATCCGGATCGAAAGCCAGCCTGCTCTTCATCAATTGTGCTTTCTAAGTGGGCCTTTAGTCTTTCCAGGACGATTTTAGCTATTATCTTGGCAACGGCAGGAAGCACACAAATGCCTCTCCAATTATTACAGTCTGTGAGGCTACCCTTCTTTGGAAGTTTGATGATCAAACCTTCCTTCCACTCAGTGAGAAAGGTCTCTGTATTTCACGCTTTATCAACAAGTGGGTGCAGCAAATCGGCAGTTACGCTTGGCGCTGCTTGATAAAGTTCGGCAGGGATGCCGTCAAGTCCGGCGGCCTTTCCTCGATTTAGTGCAATAATTGCAGTGACTTTTTCCTCTTTAGTAGGGGCAGTGGACCGTATACGCACATTTTGATGGTTAGCTAAATTATCTATATGAGGGGGAACTTCACCAGAGGTTACACGGTTCAAGACCGCGGCGAAGTGTTCTTTCCACCGCCTCATTTGACCTTTTTCCAAGATAAGTAGCTTTCCATCACTATCCTTCACCGGATGTTGGCAGGAGTTACGACCACCTGTAAACTCCTTGATTGCACCGTATACGGCGTTTAAGTTGTTACTTCTTGCGGCTTCTTCTGCTGAGGCTAAAAGAGAATTCGCATAAACTCTTTCATCGCGTCGCACACTACGCTGAACTTCTCGAGCTTTCTGACGGTAAAGGAGTTCGATGCTGCTTCGATTGTCGTCAGATGCTGCAGCCAAACGAACTTTCAGCTCCTTTCTTTCAACAATCCGCTGCCATTAAGCGTCGGACATCCAGGGCTTATTCCGGCAATCCGGGTTTGTGCCAAGGATGGTATCTGCGCTATCAATGTACGCATTTTTTATGGCATGCCAGTTTTCATTTATGTCACTATCTGGGTGACTAGTTATCTCAGCTGCTTATTGCGCAAGATGGTCATTATATTGTTGTAAGACAGCTGGATTTTTTAATCGAGCGGTGTTGAATTTGCGGCGCCTGGATCTTTCGTCGCTGGGGCGGCGCACGGCTGCAATACGCAATCGAACATTAGCGATCATAAGATAATGGTCTCTTCCCATCCCAATATCGGCACCCTTCTTGTTCCGCACGTCCAGGAGGCAACTCTTGAATCTTGTACTAATGGCAAAATGGTCGATCTGATTTTGTGTTCTGCGCCGATCAACAGAGGACCAGCTGATTTTGTGGTGGTCCTTATGCTCAAACATAGTACCACCGAAGAAGAGACTGTGAAAGTTGCAGAACTCTACAAATCTTCACCGTTGTCATTACGATCACCAAGACCGTGTCTCCCCATCACATGTCTGAGCCCATTGTTATCAGCGCCAACTTTCGCATTCAAATCACCCATAACCATTATAATGTCACCTTTAGGTGTTCTGCTCTGCGCATCCTTAATGCCAACTAATTCAATCTCACTTCAAACATTCGACCAAAATTCCAAGTCGCTGGCTTCATTCTATCAAAAGTTATCGCTTATTTAAAATTTTATTTCTAGGGGAGGTAGGAGTTCCTTCGATAGAATCTTGCCCATTTTCAATGCCAATTAACTAGATTTTAGTACCAACGTTCTGCCAAACTTTCAGCTCGCTAGTGTCATTCTATCGAAAGTTATCGTAATTAATATTTAATTTTTTTTTTAATTTTGTAGGGAAGGTAGGCGTTCCCTTGATCTGATTATGCCCAACTTACTTAAAGTCAAGCAGCTTCTCACCTCAGGGTTACATGCCAAAAATCAGATGTCCAAGTCAATTAGTTCAAGAGTTATAGACAAAAAACCTGAAAAGTAGGGTAGTACGGGGCTCTTTGTAAGAAAAGTACCGTAAGTTTTCCGCTAATCGATTTTATTTTTCCATGAGAATATGAGATTATCCTCACAAACAATTTGCTAAAGCTGGAGCTTTTCATGTTTATTTAATCGAGAGTTATGGATACTTTTGATTATTTTACATATGTATGTAGGGGAGGTAGGCGTGCTCTTGGCCTGATCATGCGCATTTTCAATACCAACAAGCTAGATTATACTGCCAACATTTGACCAAAATTTCAAAGCTCTAGCTTCAGTCTATCGAAAGTTATCGTGCGAACGGACGGACAGACAGACGGACAGACGGAGAGACAGACAGACGGACAGACGGACAGACAGGCAGATAGACAGACAGACAGACAGACAGTCATGGCTTAATCGAATCAGGAGGTGACCCTTATCATTTATTTATACATTGCTATACCTCCGGAGCCTCCTTTAAGGTGTTACATATTTTCGTCGTGACAAAAACAATATACTATACTAAAAGTCTAGGGTATAAAAATCACTGTCAGGAACACGTGCAGTCGTAAATAATAAAAAAATCCATGAAATGGTGTCTCATGAAAACAAAGTCCAGCAGACGAGCTTCGACATGATAGGATTTTGAAAGATTTTTTAGGTTCCCAGAGATCAGTCAGTAAAAAGAAATTAGATAGTGAAGAGCAGTAGGAACGTGAATTAGAAATAAAGTAGTGAAATAATTAATATAACGTTAACAAAGTACAGTAAATTAAAGAATTTTATTAAAATTGTTGTACTTAGTGAAACAAAGTGCAGTAAATTAAAGAATTTGATCATAGTTTTTAACTTAGTTATTTTCAACTGCAATTAGAAGTAAGTAATTGAAAGAATAGAATAGCTTTCGTAGGATCTTCTGATTTTTTACAGAAAATAAATAATATAAATATATAATAATAATAAAATAAAAAGACCACTGATGAGTCCTCGTGGTTGAGGACGAAACGCGTCTGGTCGCCCACACATAAATAATAAAAAACATAAATAAATAATTATTAATAGAAAATATTCCTAAAAATCCTTTCTCAAAAAAGCCTCCTACAACTTTACAGTTTAGTGCAAAATAAATATCCTAGATCAAGGACCCAATAGAGAATATAAAATAGATAGTTATAAAATAAAATTCCCCAGTTGTGGCCCGAAACATGAGATAGTCTTCTAAAAGACTCTTTACAGTTATAAATCTCTAAATTATTAAGAGATTCTGAACAGATGTTGGGAAATCAAAATACCCTACCTTTCATTTTCAAAGATTTAAATGTAATTGTAGATAATCAGAGGTCTGAAAAATGGGAACAATGTGCGTGCAGCCTTGCTTACAAAGCCAAAGCTAACACAATTCTTGATCCAATTAATTAATTGACAAATAAGGAACCCTGAGTTTCCCAGAAATGTAAACTTGGTCGAACAATGCATTTTTCTCAAGGCCTGGACTTATCCTGATTTCTATACTAAGTTTTTGGAAATACAATACAAATTTCCAACTATAACTCTTGTAGTAATATAATATCATTTAGTTTATTAACCATTCAGGAAGGTCGAAGTTTAAAAAGGACTACGTGTTTTTCATACCGAGACTTTTCCTTGACATCTCCAAAAAATATAGAGAAATTATCCTAAGTACCCAACAAGTCCCTCGAGATACTATAATTCTGGTCGCTTGCACTATTTGAGGTGGTATGGTTTTACTGTACGCAAACAGGCCAATAGTGGTAAATTTGCAAAGGTTAGCAAATAAACAAAATAAGTAACGACACGGATCTGTGATGAGCGAACTCAAACAGCCATCATACAGACACTTCGCCGTATGGGGGCGAATTACGGGCTCATAAAAAGGTATAGAGGCGGATGGCGGAGAAAGAAGTTTAATTCAGCTAATTCAAATTCAACTCTGATCCAGATGTAATCCCATACAAGACCTGGATCAAAACTCGTCTCTCATTTTCTATCTACTGATTAACACACGAATCAACAATGCGCATATTATTACCAAATGACAACAGACGAAAGGTAATTTTCTGTTTACGGATCCATGGGCAAATATGTATCTTTCCAGCAACCCATCTTTCTTCATGACTTCCGTGTGTGTCGCCAACGAAATTTACTTGGTAGTTGTAGGTATACTAGTCCAAATGTTCAAGAACATTATCGGGATAATGTTCAAATTCGGCGAGATGTTCACGTGTAAACGCACGCTAAGAAATAATGAGAATGCATTTTATTGTGTTCGAGATCGCGACTTTAGTCACGGTAAATAGGGTGATTACTTGGTTAGTAACATTGCGGACAACTGCAGGTGTGAGATACTTGCAACCTTCCTGCTCCTTTTTTAACGACCCTGACCTTCTTTAATTGTCTCTCTTCATTTAATTCCGTACCGCCCATGCGGATAGGGGACCAACTCAGCATAGGTCAACAAGGGGGCTACTTGGCTAGTGACACAGGGGGGGGGGGACTTTTGATAGGTTAAATAGTTGTCACCTCACTGGTCTTTTTTTTTAACTACCCTCTTCATACAATTCCGTACCCCCATGCGGCGGCTATAACTTTAGATTTTCGCCTACTGATATACCCACTTTATATAGCACCCTAGCTTTTGGCTGGGTTGGTTTTTCCTTCACGTTTGCACAGCAATATTTAGAATTTTTTTTTTCAAAGTTGTACGAAGGCTAACCAAATGTATCGGCCCTTCCGAAATTTTGCATTTTAAATCGAATAAGAGGTATTCGATTCTTTTCTTATTCCAAGCACTATGCCACCCGACTCACTTAAGTCGCATTTACGCGGACGAAAGGTCAGAAACGTCGAAGCGGATTTTACTGACGCGGAAATAATGCACAAGTCGTTGTGTTTACACGAGGTGCGTTTACGATTCGATAGCATATGTGCTAGTACTGAAATCATATTTTTTCATGTGGTTGTTGTCGGATTCATCAACGGCGAATGGGTACCCGTCAGCTAACAAGTTACGCGTTGTCGTAAACCCGTTTGCTGTTTACACGGGACGTGCCTGACGGGTTGACGCGTCTCGTGTCTTAGAACCTTAACAATGCACAGAGACGATCTCTGTTGGCTCCCGGTTAGCGTTCCGATGACCTTAGCAGCTTATCTATGCTATCGGGAGCGCTAACCAGCTGGCAAACGGAAAGTCACCAGTGTCTGGAATGCGAATATGATCAGCTGGAGAAATGTTGTGCAGTGGTTCCCAACAGCTGTCCATCGAGAATTATCGGCGATAATGTAGTTAGTGTAATGTATGTGTTGTATGAAAATTCATTCATAAGGTGCGTTTCGATTTGGCGAAACCACTTGCGAAATTGGTGCGCGTGGAAACCCACTCGAAGTTCACCCGTTGCCAGTCTGACAGTTTTGCCTCGAGCATTAGTTTCGCGAGTGCTTTCGCAAAATCTAAACGCATCTATAGGTCATATACTAATGTAATATTTTTCTCTTCCTTTGTTAATACATATAATTATTAACATGTAACAATTTGAATAAGTTCCGTTCATTTCATAAAATAGTTCGAAGAACCCGCTCCTTCTGAATTTTTGTCAAAAGACTCATTCATGGTGGAGTTCACCCTACTACAAGGATGAATACAATCGTACCTTCAAATAGCCCCCACGTACTTTTCCAGATCAATGCCATGCCATGGTTTGCGTGTATCTGTTTTTGAAATTGGTAGGACGAAGCTTTGCTACTTGTTAAAGAAAAGTAAACAACCGCCTTCGTGTACCTAACGAGCCAGCAGATAAATATCCAACATTATCCTTCCTGATTACGTTGTTTGCGCGCTTCTCCGTAATTTCCCAGAATCATTTGAAATGTACGATAAAACAATGTTAACGGCTAATGACCGTGAATTTACATTATTTCATAATAACCGCTGAAGCGGAAAGAGAAAAGCAGTGCCGTAGACAAGGAGCAGAGGGATTAAGGAGATTAATTCTACCTCATGACGGAATGCCGTTAGCTACAAGACACAAAAACCATAATCTCTTTAGACCTTATAATAAGCTTCCTTATGGATGCCGTAAGACTAACTGTAACGAATGACTTTAGTGGTGGTTTATTCGGATTGTCAATTGTCAAACATTTTTTTTTCTAAAATGTTTGTCACAATGTCAATTCGAATTTTTCATCGTGAAATTTCAAGACCGACAACTTATTTATTGCATTGGGTGTGCGTACAACTTTGCTTCCGCCGTTTTTTCTTAATTGTCAAAATGTACTTACAAATGTATTAGTCAAAGTACTGTCCATCGCTAGCGATAACTTTCGCCCATCTCTCCGGCAATTTTCGGATTCCATCTCGGAAAAAGGAGGCATCTTTCGACGCGATCCATGATTGGATCCATTTTTCGACTTCCTCTTACGAACGAAAATTCTGATCAGCCAGGCTAGGCGGTGCACCATGAAACGAAACAGATGGTAGTCGGAAGGAGCGATGTCTGGGGAGTACGGCGGGTGGGACAAAATTTTCCATTTCAGGGTTTCCAAGTATGTCTTGACCACTTTTGCGACGTGTGGCCGAGCATTGTCATGCTGGAGGATGACTTTGTCGTGTCTCTCTTGGTACTGTGGTCGTTTTTCCTTTAATGGTCGGCTTAAACGCATCAACTGCGTTCGGTACCGATCTCCTGTGATAGTTTCAGTCGGTTTCAGTAGCTCGTAGCTGGTCCTACCAAATGCAAAGCATAACGTTGACGCCGTGAATATTCGGTTTTGCCGATTCAAACGTTTGACGGTTTGGCCGAGTTGTCAATTAATAAATTAAATTGTAATTACTTATCACGGTGATGGCGGAAGGAACAAGAGATAGCATCTGTTTCTGCCGCCATGGTGGTAGTGTCGTGTTGCTACTTTTTAATTAAAAAAAGAATCCGGTTTACCGAATTCGTCGTGCCTTGCAACCGAGATTGCTTCAAATGTTTCTGCTCAACGGTTCGGCAATTGTTTCGTTCAAACGTTGGAACGTTCGAATTCATTTGATTCGGGTACGAAATTCGCCAATAGAGCGAACGTCTTCCAACGCGAACGTTCGACGCTTGACATTGGAATCTCGTAGCTCGACATTCGGCCACACGGTGCTACGAACCATCAAGCGTCCAACGTTGGAAGGTGTTCGTAGCATCGTTTAGAAGCAGTATCTGAGAGCATTCGATGAGCCTCAGCTGCAGTTTTTTTTCAAATGGAAGCAGAAGATCAAAACCTCCCGCAAATGACGAGAACTTGGCTCGAAAACACACATTTTGAATCGCGAACATTATTAAAAATACGAACAGCTTTTACTAATGCGGGGATGTCGATACGTTCACAGACGTCCAAACTCATTTCGTGACACTTTTGAACTACGTATTTTGACCAGCCCTCACCGATTCAGCCGTCTGTCGGAAAACGGCGGAAGCAAAACTGTAGTGTAATACTATTATATTCTTTGTCAGTATGATGAGCCGAGTCGATTAAGCTTTGTCCATCTGGTTCTATGCAAACTAGTCCCTCAGTTTTAAAGCTATCGTGCTGAATCTTTAGACAAAGCCTTCTTTTCATTGCACGCAGTAAATACATATGTCGGAACCAACGGAATCGAACCACTACTAGTCGAAGGCTAGCTTGTCTTTTATTTTAAGCAACAACTCTGTTCACGCGAAGCGTATCATTCCTTCGGCTAGCTTGTCTCTTTTTTTTTAAGCAGCACACTCTGTCCTCAGCTTCTTCTTCTTGGCAGGCTTCGAAGTAGAAGCTGCCATGTAATGAACCATGTCCTGCTTCCACCGGCAGATCAATGGCAGCACCTGATGAGAGGCCGAAAGTCACATTACACCTGGACCCCGATGCAAGCGCGAGGGCATCGGAGCGGTCCGCCAACCATTCTATCCTTATCGCCCAATTTTTGTATTATTCCCTATTTTTGCATACCCTCTTTGTGTTGTTTTTCCAAGGCCTATGATTTTTTTTGTTAATACGTAAAGGATAGAGGCAAGGCGCGGCGAGCACCCCGCCTACGACTCCTGAACTGAGCTACAGCAAGCATAGGTCGCTGCTTAGCACGTTGAGGGGCCTTTTTTCTTCACCAGATGGCGCGGCCCGACTTTCGCGGTCAATATGCTTTTTGAGCCCCGTCCTCATGGACATCTGCGGATGACCACCAAACCGTCCATTACATACCTTAAGGCTTTTTTCAATCCTAGATCAGTGAAAATCTACAGTAGAAAATATGTAGTTAAAAATAGGAAACTAGTCGAAAAGGCCTGGAAAAATTCGGCGCCCAATGTGGGGTCTGAGTGTTTTTATCTAATCAATAAAAATGGGGCGACCGGTAGCGCAGTGTGTTGAGGCATCAGTCTCATGTTTGACTACCGGCGTTTCGGGTTCGAGTCCCGTCCACGACGACGATCGTGACCATGGATGTGCAGGAGGTGCAGTTGCCTTCTCCAAAACCAGATAATGCCAATGAAACGTCAACTGGGCCACATGGAACAGTTGACGCGCTATGCTCCACAAGGGGTTAGGGCAATTGAGTAATCGAATAGACGCGCGGTATTTTTAGTCGCAACACATTAAAGTCAGTCCTTCCTAGTCGTAACTTTAAGGCTACCTTAAAGTTACTTAAGTTACCTTGGATACCTTACAATTTTTGTTCTCGTTCTTACGTCAGTGAAAATTTACAGTAGAAAAGTAAAAAAACTGGTAAAAGGCTTGACAGCCAACGTAGTATCAGTGCGATTTTAACTTGTAAAAAAAGCGAAATGAACAATCGAATCGGCGCGTAGTACCGTTAGGCACGAGGCACAAAAACCGAATCCTTTCCTTAAGGATATCTTCTAGTATGTTTAATTTAAGAATTTTGAAATGACAATTGTCAGCACTCAGCGACACGGAAGGCACACTACGGCGGCAGGCTCTATCGTTGCGTGGTATTATTAAACGGCTGAACTGCCGCTGAAAGGTAGATTCCAGCCATACTGTTAAGGGCCGTCAAGGCGTAAAGTCGTTTCGTTTGAACTATTTAGTCGCGTTCTGTTAAGAGCCGTCAAGGCTTCAGGTCATTCCGTTGAGCTATTGAGTCACATTAAAGTCAGAGTATTTTATAAGGACATAGCGAAGTGTATATAACATTGAGAAATAAACTTTTATATTAAATGGAAAATAAAGCATATTACAATCTTATGAGTTTTAAAATGTAACGTAATGTTTAATTAGGCAGGATATAAGGCACTACATACTCGTATATGACAATATTTTCTAATGCACAGTTTACGCGTATGGTGGAATAGGGCTTGGTGCTATGTGGAAATCATGTGATGTTGATACATATTCTCAATAATCTTATGTTGAATTTCACTTGTACTTATACACTTTCTAATTATGCAATGACAATATAATTTTGCTACTTCTCTACTCCTTCATAGAGGGGTTAGCCCCAGCATGTTCGACGTGCTTTAGGTCGTAAAGTTGACCTCTCAAACTCAACAACAACCCATTACCACTTTTAAAATTTCACTTGAAAAATATAATCACAAACCTCCTGATGAATTTTTTGTCAATGAATGCTTCGAAGATATATTGGAAAATGTCATCGTAGCTAACTCATTTATGTGTGGTTTCATTGTTCTATTTACTTCTAAGTGGACAGTTGTGGTAGGTCTAGACCCAAAGTGGTTATTTTTCCTCAAGAGGCGAGTGTTCGAAACCGCCGAACACATATTAAAAAATAATATTGCCGATGAGATATCCCTTCTCTTCTACGGCACTGGCGAAAAGGACGAACCTTTTTATATGTGTGTATGTAGTTGAGGTAGGATACGTTGTGACTTATGGTGCATTTGCCACTTTGAAATTAGTAGTAAAACTTGTTCCGATTTCACTGTTCCTATGAGGGGTATATGAAATAGTGAGTCAATTTCAACTTAATTTAGAGACGTGATTTGGCAGTCAATATGATGGAATAATATGAAATTTGGTAAAGATATCTTCAGAAAAAAAACAGGTCGAAGCTTCAGGTAGGAGTTCCTTGGGTCAGATCTTGCCCATCATTGTTACCAACCAATTAGATCATGCTATGAACATTTAAGCGAAATTTCAAACCTCTAGCTTCATTCTATCGAAAGTTATCGTTTATTTGAAGTTTCATTTGTAGGGGAAGTACTGATTTGGTTGGCCGGATTTTACGTATTTTCAATATCAGCCAGCTGAATCCTACTATTTTACAAACATGTAACCAAAATTTCAAGTCGCTAGCTTCATTTTATTGTAAGTTATCGCATATTTTATGTTCCATTTGTAGGGGAGGAAGGGGTTCCTTGGGTTAGATTTGGCCTATCTTTAATACCAACTACATAATTCAATCTTACTTTAAATATTTTATCAAAATTTCAAGTCGCTGATTTTATTCTATCAAAAATTATCGCTTATTTGAAGTTTCATTTGTAGGAGAGGTAGGGGTTCCTTGGGTCGGATCTTGCCCATTTTCAATACCGAATAACTAAATTTTACTAGCAATATTCAACCAAATTTTTAACTTGCTAGTGTCATTCTATCGAAAGTTATCGTAATTAAAGTAATATTTAATTTTTTGAAATTTGTAAGGGAGGTAGGCGTTCCTTTGATCTGATTATGACCAATGTACTAAAACTCGAGCAGCTTCTCACTTCAGGGTTACATGCCAAAAATCAGGTGTCTACGTCAATTGGTTCAAGAGTTATAGACAAAAAACCTGAAAAGTAGGGTAGTTCGGGGCTCTTAGTAAGAAAATTACCGTTAGTTTCCAACTGATCGATTTTATTTTTCCAGGAGAGTATAAGATTACTCTTACGAGCAATCTTCCAAAGCTGGAGCTTTTCATGTTTATTTAATCGGGAGTTTAGATACATTTAATTATTTTAATACATATGTAGGGGAGGTAGGCGAACTCTAGGCCTGATCATGCTCATTTTCAATACCGAAGAACTAGATCATACTTCCAACATTTGACCAAAATTTCAAGTCTCTAGCTTCATGCTATTGAAAGTTATCGTGCGAACGGACTGACAGACAGACATGGCTAAATCGAATCAGGAGGTAACCCTGATCATTTGTATATATACATTGCTATATCTCCGGAGCCTCCTTTAAGGTGTTACATATTTTCGTCGTGACAAAAACAATATACCCTATACTATAAGTCTAGGGCATAAAAAAGTTTTCCTAACAAAAACCAGCTTTTGGAACGTTCGTTCCTATGACAACTATATGATAGATAGTCCAATTTCAACCAAATTCCGAAATATGATTTGACTGGAGATTATATTGATTAGTGTGACATTGGGCATGGGCGCCCCCTGGTAACGGCAGTGTATCAAATCGCTGACGGCCAATGTCTTAGCGATAAGACAGTTTGGAAAAGGCAGATAGCTGTAGCCTGAATGGCTGACGAACACTTAAGCGTCACAGGTTTAGTAGGATGAAATGACTTGCGTAGTTGGACCTGCAACATAGTTGTGTGAGCTCCAGCACGTTTATTAAACCAGGACAACTATCACCTATGCTACACAACATCAGCAACACAGGCGTCCATGGGTTCTGGGAAGAACTCAGGGGTACCATCAAGGATGTCGCAGAGAAAGTCGTGCGATATAAAGTTCGGCGAGCGCGAAATGACTGGTTCGACGAAGAATGTAAAAATTCACTTGACGCGAAAAACGAGGCCAGAAGAGAAAAATATGACGAGCTACGGCGAATATCGAATAGAATAATTAGACTTAGGAAACGTAAATACTTTGAAGAACAGTTGCTGAACATAAACGAAAACTTAGCTAATAGGAACACCAGACAAGCGTACAAACTAGTAAATACAATTAAGAACGGCTACCAACCCAGGACTAGCCTTTGTAAGGACAAGGATGGAAACATCATCAGCGACACCGATGGCATCAACAAACGATGGGCCTCTTATTTTGAAGAGCTTCTAAATCGACCATCTAACATCCCCACACAGGAAGCTCTCGGCGATATTGTTGATCTAGACCCACCCATTCAACCCCCGACAGTAGAGGAAGTTGATCTCGCTTTGCGGTCACTAAAACGAAATAAAGCGCCGGGCGCTGACGAGATTCCAGCTGAACTGCTAAAATTCGGTGGAACGAGTCTAGTTGATGCCATACATCAATTACTCCTGCGAGTATGGGAGGACGAGGAGATCCCAGACAATTGGCGCAGAAGCATCATCTGTCCGATTCATAAAAAGGGAGATAAACTGTGGTGTGAGAATTACAGGGGCATCTCACTAGTTTGTACATCCTATAAAATTTTGACGAAAATTCTGGAAAATAGAATAAAACCGTACGCAGAACGAGTCATTGGCGAATATCAAAGCGGTTTCAGACCTGGTCGCTCCACAACTGATCAGCTCTTCTCAGTCAAACTGATACTCCAGAGGTGCTGGGAATACAACGTAAACGTTACCAAATCTTTGTCGACTTCAAGCAGGCATACGACAGTATCGATCGTGGAGTACTGTACAACATCATGCTGCAATTTGGTGTACCGGCCAAATTAGTGCGACTGACTAAGATGACGATGACCAACTCCGTCTCACAAGTCAGGATACACAATAGACTTACTGATCTATTTGAAACACGCACTGGTTTGAAACAGGGCGATGGATTGGCACCGACGTTCTTCAACCTAGCATTGGAATACGTTATTCGGGCCATGAATATGGACAACAGCAAGACGCTACTCATCAAGTCGACACAATTAGCAGCGTACGCCGACGACATCAACATCATGTCCCGAAGATTGGCGGACGCAGAAGAACTTCTGCATACGCTCGATATCGCTGCAAAGGAAGTTGGATTACGTATTAACGAGGGTAAAACTAAAATAATGATGCAATCGGTGACAAGGACACCTGCACAACCAAGCATCAACGAGGGGGAACTCAACATCGAGTTCGTGAACAACTTCATTTACCTGGGTTGCAACTTGTCAAGGGACGCCAACGAAACTGACGAAATCAAGCGACGGACACAGTTAGCTAATAAGACTGTTTTCTCGGTTCTCCCCATAATGAAATCGAAGCATGTGCGCAGAAATACGAAGCTCCCCGTGTACAAAACCATTATACGACCAGTGCTATGCTATGGCTGCGAAGCATGGACCCTAACTCAAGCCTCCGAAAACATGCTAGACACTTTTGAACGTAAGGTTCTACGGCGAATTTTCGGGGCTCTTTGCGATCGAGATGGATGGCGCATCCGGTACAACCATGAGTTGTATGAAATGTACGATGAGCTGCAAGTATCGAAAATCGTCAAACTACAACGACTTCAATGGCCAGAGCATGTACAAAGAATGGACGATGATCGCATGCCTAAAAGAGTAATGAATGCAGAACGAGTCGACGCGACGGAGCGAGACTGCGAGGACGACCGAGATCTCGTTGGGAGAGCTCAGTAGGTGTGGACGCCGCGCAGTTGCTGGGCTCCTAAAATTGGAGGACGCGGTCACGTGACGGAGATAATTGGAGGACAATGATCCAGGCGGCCAAGGTTCGACGTCGGGCTGTCGCGCCACGATGATGATGATGACATTTGAAAAAGATAGCCTCAAAAATAAAAAAGTTTTTCTCACAGACTAATTTTTGGACCGGTCGTTCCTATGGCAGCTATATGACGTAGTGATCCGATTCCGTTGGTTCCGAGACATTTGTAGCGTGCAATAGAAAGAAGGCTTTGTACAAAATTTCAGCTCGATCGCTTTAAAACTGAGGGACTAGTTTGCATAGAACCAGACAGACAGACGGACAAAGCTTAATCGATCCGTCTCATCATACTGACCATGGACCAAGAATATATATAGTTTGTATGGTCGGAAATGCTTCTTTCTGTGCGTTGCAAACTTCATGACAAAGTTAATATACCCTATAACATTCGTGAACGGTATAAAAATAATGGTTGTTAATGTTAATGCCTGGTGTTTATGTAATATAAGGCGAATGTTTACCTTTTAACTTAAATTGAATTAGGTGGGGACTACTAATCCAAATGGTAGGCACTTCAATTTACTATATTAAAGATAAGTCTTAAGGATGGGCAGGTCACGAGGACAGTGTTTTCATAATTGAATTTGAATACCGCAACCCTAGAAGGCTTTTGCATCATCGTCCTGGCGAAATTGCAGTCTAGACCACAATATGGTTTCGACCCGAGTAAATGTGAGGATGTGGTGACTTGGCACTCGCACTTTTCTATTTAATAATATGTGAGTGCCCCGAAATATCATCCCCACAACTTTCCGCTTAAGTTATGAATGAGACTGAATTAACTATTCAATCAATATCGATTTAATTCAGTTATTGCAATCAATTTATTCTTATTAAGAAGCTTTATTTTGTGCCCCTGATTCTGCTACTACTCAAATCTAATCTCCTTTCTAAGATGATACAATACTTCATCCATTCACGTGCATTCTCGGTTTTGTTTATTAAGTTACCATGTTAACGATGTATGAGTGCGTATGATTGGAATGGAATTGTAGGATTTGCTTCTGTATAACATATTCTTTCCAATGGACTATTGCGTGCTTGTGAAAAGGGGTTAATGTTACTGTCTGCAACCCTAAATAACCCCCTTTCTAGCACACGTATCCTATTTATATGGAAATTCATTGATAAATGAATGATTGTTTGTTTTGTGGCTTTTGTCCTTTAGCGGAAAAGTAGACAGAAATGATAGTTATGAAAAAGAAAAAACATTTTATTAATTGAATGAGTAAAAATATTAAATTTGAATTTATAAACTCTCTGTAGCTATTCCATACAGAGTGGCACAGAGAAACGGGAAGATTTGAAGTTGACGTTGGTAGCCCTGTTGATGCACAATAAGTGGGGCTTAAACGCCAAACTGTCGAGTAGTAAAGGACATTTACTTGCAATGGAGCAGTGGAGCTGTCTGGAGCGTCCGGTTGCCGTGGGTGCGTATTACCGAAATGGTGACAGTCTGATAGCTCCACAATTTGTGTTTCGGCGCCATTATGAGATTCCGCTCCGCTGCCAAGTTCCTTCTGCACATGCAATACGCATGGATTCGTAACTTTGAAGAGACTGGTTCGACTTTGAAAGAAAGCCTAGTGAGCCTGTATTGTGTGTACGTACTTACCCCAGAAAAGTGGTGCCTAATGAAATTTCCATTTTGTTTCTACAAATTTTCAGAATCAAATAAAATTTTGTAAATTACTTTGGTTTTATTAACTGATTTTTGAAGAAAAAATCAGTTATTCGACCCTCCTTCAATAACGAGTTTTGACCCCGGAGTTGGTTTTCTTTACGTTTCATGACCCCAGTAATCGATTGGCATCATTAGATTTTTTTAGTGTCCTTTATATATATATATATATATCCGCAAAATGTTGTGGACACGATAACAGTCGAACGGAAGTCATAAGCAAGGCGAAACTTTTCCAGTTGATAGATGTCAGTGGGGAGCTGCTGTTGAAATCCAGCACTTTCGATAAAGCGGTTAAAAAGTTACAGCTATGTAACGGCAAAAGTATCTGAGCCTAATAACTTAATAACGAAAGAGGCTAGCTAAATCTAACTTGCCCAGTACATAGACGTTGATAAGGACTAGCCTACTATTGAGTTTCAACAAAAGTCCATTAAGCTGTTAAAAATTTACAGCTGTATAACCGTCAATTTTACAAACGAAATAACTACATAACGGAAAAAGCTAGCTCGGCGAAACCTACCCAGTTGGTGGATGCTAAAAAGAACTCAACTCCTATCTAATTTCAGAAAAATGCATCAAACGGTTCAAAAGTTACAGCTATATAACGGCAAAATTTTTTAACCAAAATAGCTCTATAACGCAAGACGCTAGTTGAGTCAAATTTTTCTAATTTGTGGGCAATCGTCAAGACTAATTTCCTATTTAATTTCAGTAACATCAATGAGTCAGTTCCAGAATTGCAGCTATATAACCGCAAAATTTTGGGAACACAATTAATTTATAACGGAAAAAGCTAGTTGAGCGATACTTGTCTAATTGATGAAAATTAGTGAGGAATAGCTTCCGGTGTAGTTTAAGGAAAATCCACAGTACAGTCGAAAGGTTACAGTAATACAACAGCAAAAAGTAATAAGCAAAGATTTACCTACACGAAAGGTATTTAGTTGATGAAACCTAAAATGAAACTGGAGATAAATTCATTTAGTAATATCATCCTCTGAAAATATCTCCGCAAATATCGAAATACAAAATTCTGCAGACGCACCTGGTACTAACAACTGCAGTTAAGTCTCCCACTTATGTCATAATTACACATAAAATTATAAATGATCCCGAATTAGCCCATATCAAAAATCAGTTCCTCTGGCTTCACTGCGCCAGATGTCTTTTTTCTGTACTTCTTTAAAGTTTTCCCGTTTCTCTGGGCAACCCTATATAATAAAATACACACTTCGCTTCAGAAAAGTGGCGCACCCAGTTTTCTTCGTGCTGAAACCAATAAGAATGGCAGGGGTGCAGTTTTTAATACTAGTAAAGGAAGAGTGAAAAGAAGCAAAAAAAAAAAACATTTATAATGGTTTAATCTGCTAATTTTTAATGTTTGCTACTGTTTAGTTCCTATTCGGTGGCCGTGGTCTTTTGGTCACCGCTTTACGATACTCGAGTAATGTAATATGCATCACATAAGCTTTCATCCCGGGACTGGGCTTCTTTGAATCACTTTACTTACTTATGCGTAAGTGACTAATACTCCGTTCGCATTGAGACACGAGATCAAGTAAATCTCATCTCACCGCGAGGTGTTCGCACTGGCACCACAATACTTAATCTCGTTTGACAATAACACAAACATAAACAAATAATGATTTTTGAAAATTTTCGACTTCTACAGAAGCTTAGTTTACCTGCTTACATTTCGTTTCAGGACTTCAGAAGCTGTCCGAAGGCGGCCCATGTACTTCGCTTGCGGTAATCGATTCGCGGCATTGGATCTGTGTGCCCGGCAATGCAACAAATATGTTAATTTTCTTCGAGAAGAAAATGGCAAAGAAAACAAAAGAAACTTGTGTTTCGAAACGACGACCGCGATTCAGAATATGCCTGTATCCATTTGCGATCGTGAACTTCCCGCCCGACACAAAACCCTTTTCAACTTAAAGATAAAAATAAAATGTTACGTACTATACACAAATCGCTACCAAAACATAAACAAAACATAAACAAATAATGACACTAATTTGACATTTGACAATTGTCAAATGAATTCACAATTATAAAATGAAGTTCACAATGCACTGAAAATGCTGGCGTGTAAACGTATTTACTTAGTCTCGTCCTCATCTCGCCAAGATGAGATGCAGATGCTTGATCTCGTGATCAAGTATTTATATGGAAGATCAAGTAAAATTTTACTTGATCTCGCTCGGGATCAAGAATCTCGCTCAATGCGAACGGGGTATAATCAATTCATCGAGTTCGAACCCTAGCAGATTGTTAAAATAATATGGAAATTTATTAAAATATTCTCTTTTAAAATATTATTAAGTGTATTAATAGAGTGAAAAGCAACTATATCCTTCAAGCTGTTATATAGGATAATAGACCGTGTAACTGGTTCATTGAGACCACAATTCACTCTATAATAAGGTTGGATAAAAAGATTATTACATCGCAAATTGTGTGAATTATCTCTAACTACGAGGTAATTCTTTATATCTTCACAGAAAACATGAAAGCAAAGCAAATCTCTTATAAACATCGCGCTCAGGAAAGTCCTTCTGTATGGTAACATTTGTAAACCAAATAAGGAGCAACGAGTACTATAATCATACTTGAAACGCCAGTCGATTTGGTAAATAGCAAGTGAAATTAAGTTGAATTCTCTATACGTTCGATATGAATATTATAAAAAGGATTCCACACAATTGAACAATACTCAAGAATCGAACGAACGAATGAAGAATACAACATTTTCAAAGTATGATATAAGGATCATTAAATTGACGCGCGTTACGTTTAAAACACCCTAGAAGAGAGAATTTTTTAATATAAACGCGCTCAAAACTTTACATTTACTCACATTTAAACTCAAAATATTATCGCGGCACCAATTTTGTAATTTTTCTAAATCGCATTGCATTTTGACACAGTCTCTTATGTTGACAATTTTCATAGCAAATTTCTTATCATCCGCGAATTGCCATACCCGCACATATTCAAAGTTTTGGATGGTATCATTTACAGAAACTAAAAAAAATGTCGGAACTAAATAAGACCTTCCATTCATCGGAAAACACCTGTAGATAATGACGTGTTAAAAATGTTCGTTAGAAGACGACATAATGGCTACATGCAATTTTTTAGAAAAATATTAGGAATGCAATCAGGTGAGGCTTGAACACTAAAATCAAGCTCAGTTAGAGCACATAGCAGGTCATCTTCAGAAATGTGAAGAGCGTCGCTAAGGCGCCCATGAGATATTTAAGCACACGGGAAACTCCCATCGACATCACTATTTAATTCCGATGGAACCGAGCCTGGAATATCATAAGCCAAGTTGAAAAATTTTGCAAAACCTCCACATACCGATTGAACATCATTATAAGAATTACCATTGAATTTTAAATTTTTCGGAATACCTGTATTCTTACGTTTACTGTTTATAAAATTCCAAAAAGACTTACTGTCATGTTTTATGTTATGCTCTGCTCGAGCAATATATTGTTTATTAAGACATTTGTTCAGCAATTCATATTCCTTCCTCAATCTAAAGAAGTTAGCGTTGTTAGCAAGAGACTCAGAATTTTCAAATACATAGTTTATGTGTTTAATTTTTTGAATTTTTGAGTTTGTTTAATTTGTTGGTAGTTCAAGGATTTCTTTGTTTTCGTTTAAAATGTTTTAGAGGAACATATTTTTCAATAGCTTCAGATAAAATTGATTTGAAAATACCATAAGACTCAAAAATACTTCTGTTTGAAACAATAGAATTCCAGTTAATATCGGAAAAGTATGTATTCAAATCAGCATATCAGCATGGCTTTTTCAAAATTTCTACTAGAAGTGCTTTTCCATTTGCTTTTCAGTTGTACATGATTTGCTTTGAAAAGTGTTACCCCAAGGAACTAATTATTTAGGTGGATATCATTGAGTAAATGTGCCTCTGGCATCACTATGAGCTGCCTTCAATGAAATTATGTCTTTCGGTCCTTTATGTCCGTTGAGTTATTTATATCCTACATGTTCCGTAAGTCGAAACTGATCTTTTCTAGATTTGGTTTTTATTTAATTTCATGCTTAAGAAGACGCTCTTTACCTAACTAAAGGACTTAAACACCATAAACAGCACTTTAGTGCATTTGCACCACGATCCCCAGTCGTATGATACCCATCCTGCCTAGATATTGCTTCCTTGCAAAGAATACCACTTTTTCAGTCCAAAGGGCTCAAAATCTCTCCAACGGTAGTCTACTACATTTGCCTCATCACTCATCATGCCGAGATATCGATTCCTGCAACAGTAGTCTACTGCATTCACTTCATCTCCCCCAGACATGATACCCATCATCCCTTGATATCACTTCTTTTCCAAGAATGTCCTTTTTCTTCTCCAAAAGACGCAAAATGCCATCAGTCCTGACCGAAGGACTCAAAATGTCTTTAACAGAACTCCAGTGCATTAGTCTCATTACCACTATTCAGAATATTCCCATACCTACCAGCTTTGGTTTCTCTTTAATTTCATGATTAGGAGAGTCCTTTTGTCCTGACGCAACCGTGTGGTACTTATAATAACCAAAGGAAGCTATGTACTAAATGTAGTTGAACCACGGATCACGGGTAATGCCTGGAAAATTTTTTCTTTGAAATCATTAAAAAGACTAAATTTTTCCTTTGAAATCATTGAGAAGACTTAAGCGAGAGACTCTATAAAATTTCACATTTTTGGATGTATCTTTATATCTACTGCATGGATCAAAGCAAATGATAGCCTGTGCACACTCTTGGGACACAGTCAATCTTTGAGAAAAGAAAGCAGATCTCCATACGCTCCCTACGAGGCTGTAGCCCTGTCAAAGTACAGACGACTGGAGGCAATGACTACCAAATTTGAACCCCCATAATCACCCGGGGCCGGAGATACAGAGGTCCGAAAACCCGAACGTGTTGTGTCGCGTAAACATAGTCTTGGTCACTTTTCCGAATTTTTTTTCTGATTTTTTCTTTTTTCTTTGGCGGGTGGGACGCTCCCGCGTCCCCAGATATAAAGTTTAAAAGAAGAGCATAATGATTTACTGAATTCGGCAAAAGTGGGTTATCTACTCTATTTACTGAAGCATTTAAATTAGTACTTACAAAAATTACATCTAAAATTCTCCCAATGGAGTTTTCGACAAGATTAATTTGCATCAAATTCAAGGCAGAAAAAGAATCTGTTAGAAAAAATTCGCACTCGAGGCGTAAATCGCATGATAAAATTCTTTTTTCTTCATCATTCCAATACTAACTTATGTTACCAAGATTGAAATCCCCAACAACGATCGATTTATCCGTTTCTTTAAAAGATGCAAAAATTCTAGAAATATTTTCAACATGTTTCCTAAAAGTATCAATCGAACTTAGGGGTGGTAAATAGCTATTTAAAAATAAATTGTTTTATGCGAGAAATATTTGTAGTCACACATACATATTTGTTCAACATCGTTATTGAAAAGTTCAACTTCTTGAGATGGGAATACTGACTTGACAGCAATCAAAACATCACCCCCTCTTATAGTTGAGTTTTCATAACGATCTCGACGAAAAACATGGTAGTTACTTAAAAAAGTTCCTCATCCGAAATTTCAGAATGAAGCCAAATTTTGGTCAAACATATCGTAGACTAATTTTCTTGTGAAACTGCAAGATGAAAGTAATCCGTTATAGAATGAAGACCACCTACATTTTGATAATAAACCGAAAATAAATTTGTTAAATTTGAATCTTCCGCTGAGCACTGTCTTAGCGTTTCGCGTTTTTTGAAAAAATGAAAAACAGATGGGATACCTTTTGCCCAGAAACTGGCGATAAATTACTTGTTTTGAGTGTTCCTGAGGAATTTTCAATTTAAAACTAATAGATGTTAATATCGAAATATCGGTATCTTTTTTCACTAAGGAAAAAACTGAAACAAAAGTTTGACGCGGCTATGCCCCTGGAGAGGTCAAGGCAATTAACAGAGACACTGTTTAGTTACCCAAGGGCCTCTCGCAAGGCATCAGACCGCGTTTTTCCAAATTTAATCAATGTGGGGTTGTACACTTAATAGAGAAGTATCGTTCTTTACTTTGGCCAGTTGACTACCTCTCATCATCATCGTGGCGCGACAGCCCAACGTCGGGCCTTGGCCGCCTGGATCATTGTCCTCCAATTATCTCGGTCACGTGACCGCGTCCTCCAATTTTGGGTACCCAGCAGCTGCGCGGCGTCCACACCTACTGAGCTCTCCCAACGAGATCTCGGTCGTCCTCGCAGTCTCGCTCCAGCGACTCGTTCTGCATTCATTACTCTCTTAGGCATGCGATCATCGTCCATTCTTTGTACATGCCCTGCCCATTGAAGTCGTTGTAGTTTGACGATTTTCGAGACTTGCAGCTCATCGTACATTTCATACAACTCATGGTTGTACCGGATGCGCCATCCATCTCGATCGCAAACAGCCCCGAAAATTCACCGTAGAACCTTACGTTCGAAAGTGTCTAGCATGTTTTCGAAGGTTTGAGTTAGGGTCCATGCTTCGCAGCCATAGCATAGCACTGGTCGTATAATGGTTTTGTACACGCGGAGCTTCGTGTTTCTGTGCACATGTTTCGATTTCATTATGGGGAGAACCGAGAAAAAAGTCTTATTAGCTAACTGTATCCGTCGCTTGATTTCGTCAGTTTCGTTGACGTCCCTTGACAAGTTGCAACCCAGGTAAATGAAGTTGTTCACGAACTCGATGTTGAGTTCCCCCTCGTTGATGCTTGGTTGTGCAGGTGTCCTTGTCACCGATTGCATCATTATTTTAGTTTTATCCTCGTTAATACGTAATCCAACTTCCTTTGCAGCGGTATCGAGCGTATGCAGAAGTTCTTCTGCGTCCGCCAATCTTCGGGACATGATGTTGATGTCGTCGGCGTACGCTGCTAATTGTGTCGACTTGATGAGTAGCGTCTTGCTGTTGTCCATATTCATGGCCCGAATAACGTACTCCAGTGCTAGGTTGAAGAGCGTCGGTGCCAGTCCATCGCCCTGTTTCAAACCAGTGCGTGTTTCAAATAGATCAGTAAGTCTATTATGTATCCTGACTTGTGAGACGGAGTTGGTCATCGTCATCTTAGTCAGTCGCACTAATTTGGCCGGTATACCAAATTGCAGCATGATGTTGTACAGTACTCCACGATCGATACTGTCGTATGCCTGCTTGAAGTCGACAAAGATTTGGTATACGTTTACGTTGTATTCCAAGCACCTCTGGAGTATCAGTTTGACTGTAAAGAGCTGATCGGTTGTGGAGCGACCAGGTCTGAAACCGCTTTGATATTCGCCAATGACTCGTTCTGCGTACGGTTTTATTCTATTTTCCAGAATTTTCGTCAAAATTTTATAGGACGTACAAACTAGTGAGATGCCCCTGTAATTCTCACACCGCAGTTTATCTCCTTTTTTATGCATTGGACAGATGATGCTTCTGCGCCAAACGTCCGGGATCACCTCGTTCTCCCATACTCGCAGGAGTAATTGATGTATGGCATCAACTAGACTCATTCCACCGAATTTTAGCAGTTCAGCTGGAATCTCGTCAGCGCCCGGCGCTTTATTTCATTTTAGTGACCACAACGCGAGATCAACTTCCTCTACTGTCGGGGGTTGAATGGGTGGGCCTAGATCAACAATATCATCGAGAGCTTCCTGTGTGGGGATGTTAGATGGTCGGTTTAGAAGCTCTTCAAAATAAGAGGCCCATCGTTTGTTAATACCATCGGTGTCGCTGATGATGTTTCCATCCTTGTCCTTACAAAGGCTAGTCCTGGGTTGGTAGCCGTTCTTAATTGTATTTACTAGTTTGTACGCTTGTCTGGTGTTCCTATTAGCTAAGTTTTCGTTTATGTTCAGCAACTGCTCGTCAAAGTATTTACGTTTCTTACGTCTAATTATTCTATTCGATATTCGCCGTAGCTCGTCATATTTTTCTCTTCTGGCTCTGGTTTCTCGTTGAATCCATTGTCTGTAGGCCTCGTTTTTCGCGTCAAGTGAGTTTTTGCATTCTTCGTCGAACCAGTCATTTCGCGCTCGCCGGGCTTTATATCCCACGACCTTCTCTGCGACATCCTTGATGGTACCCTTGAGTTCTTCCCAGAACCCATGGACGCCTGTGTTGCTGATGTTGTGCAGCATAGGTGATAGTTTTTCCTCAAGGGCGGTAGTATACGCCACCGCTGTAGCATCACTCAAGAGCTTATCAACCGCAAAGATTTTGGGAGGGCTGATTCTTGACTGGTGCACTGAGGAGATTCTACATCTGTAGGTCGTCTTCACCAAGTGATGATCTGAGTCGCAGTTTGCTCCTCGATAGGAGCGGACATCCATGACACTAGACGCCCATCTCCTGCAAATGAGGACGTGGTCAATTTGGTTGACGGTATGTGCGTCTGGAGACTTCCAGGTCTGCTTGTGAATGCGTCGATGCGGGAAACACGTAGAGCTTACGACTAGATTCCTGCTGCAGGCGAAGTCGATAAGTCGCTGGCCGTTATCGTTACATTCTTCATGGAGGCTGTGGCCTCCAGAGGTCCCCCGATGCCAACTTTCATTCCCGACTTTCGCGTTAAAGTCTCCCAGCAGCAATTTGACGTCGTTTGTTGGAAGTGAGTCGAAGAGAGTTTCAAGGCGGGCGTAGAACTCGTCTTTTACTGCGTCTTCTTTAACTTCAGTGGGGGCATGCACATTGATGAGCCAGAGATTGAAGAATCGAGTCTTGATGCGAATCGCACACAGCCGTTCATTTATGGGTTTGAAGTCAGTAATTTGCGGTTTGAGGTGATTGTCCACTATAAATGCTACTCCAAACTCCTTGCGGCCCGATGGTTTGCCACTTGTAAAAATTGTGTGCGATTTCTTGTCACTAATCTCGCTGCCAAGCCAATTTGTTTCCTGGACTGCAGTAATGTTCAGTTTGTACTTTTCGGCCTGTTGAAGGAGGGCCTTCTCGGCCCCCGGTTTGTTCAGGGAGCGTACATTCCAGGATCCGAAAGAATAATCCTTTATTCGTTTGCGTGGTCGTCGTTGTTGATCCGTCCAATCCGAGGCATTTGTTCCAGGTTTCTTGACATGGAGTGGTTTTTACAAGGACGAGTTGTCAGCACGTCGCTTAACCCCATTCAGGGGATGGCCTCGGAGATAGCTGCTTCAGATGGTTTAATAAACGTGCTGGAGCCCACATAACTATGTAGCAGGTCCAACTACGCAAGTCATTCCATCCTACTTAACCTGAGACGCTTAGGTATTGGTCAGCCATTCAGGCTACAGTTATCTGCCTTTTCCAAACTGTCTTATCGCTAAGACATTGGCCGTCAGCGAATTGATACACTGCCGTTACCAGGGGGCGCCCACGCGGAGGACTATGGCAAAGGTCTTTGCCCCCCAGTTGACTACCTCTGGGCGACATTTTTAAATCCAGAATGCATGGATTATGTACCAGAGCATATCAATAGGTGGGGGCCGATTTATGCGGATAAAAGGCCTCAAAAATCGTGAAAACACACCTTTTGCTATCAAAAACGATGCACACCGGGTACCGTTATTTCGGCTCAAGATTATTGTAAACAGTTAAGGTCAAATCGCCTAATATCAAGATTTCCCAAAAAATTACTAGTATTCACCACAAGGCGTCCTTTACTAATATTAAAAACTGCATCCTTGCCATTCTTGTTGGCTTCAGCACGAAGAAAACTGAGCGCGACACTTTTTTTTTGATGCGCAGTGTAAACTTAGCATAAAAAAGGGCCTTATTTTTGTCAATATCTTAATTTCCCAGGTGGATTTTTGTTGGCAACAATCTGATTCGTGTTCACAGCCCAAAATACACAACACATAAAAATCAAAAGTCTGCAAAACTTTCCATCTCAAAATGCCAGGGTCCTGATGCATTTTGGTTTTTGCAATTGAATGGGACATTTTTGAGAAATGATGAGTGCAATTTGGTTGGAGTAAATTTTTGGGCGGTTTTTCGTTAATGATAGTCCGGATGGCGCAATGGTTAGCATGTTGGCCTTCAATGAACCGGTTCGATTTTTACTGAATGCAGTAGTTTTCGACAAAAAAAGGGGGTTTATGCGTCGGACTATGAGTCCACACAGCTTTTAAATGAGTACCCATTTATAGGGTTAATAACTCGGTGGAGCGTGTTCTTTATTATACACATCTCTTAGCAAAAGACACCGTCATGATCTAGAAAATGAAATGATGCTAACTTATCTCATGGCCATGGTTCAGATTGGACTGTTGTCATCATCATCATCGTGGCGCGACAGCCCGACGTCGGGCCTTGGCCGCCTGGATCATTGTCCTCCAATTATCTCGGTCACGTGACCGCGTCCTCCAATTTTGGGAGCCCAGCAGCTGCGCGGCGTCCACACCTACTTAGCTCTCCCAACGAGATCTTGGTCGTCCTCGTAGTCTCGCTCCGTCGACCCGTTCTGCATTCATTACTCTCTTAGGCATGCGATCATCGTCCATTCTTTGTACATGCCCTGCCCATTGAAGTCGTTGTAGTTTGACGATTTTCGAGACTTGCAGCTCATCGTACATTTCATACAACTCATGGTTGTACCGGATGCGCCATCCATCTCGATCACAAACAGCCCCGAAAATTCGCCGTAGAACCTTACGTTCGAAAGTGTCTAGCATGTTTTCGGAGGCTTGAGTTAGGGTCCATGCTTCGCAGCCATAGCATAGCACTGGTCGCATAATGGTTTTGTACACGCGGAGCTTCGTGTTTCTGTGCACATATTTCGATTTCATTATGGGGAGAACCGAGAAAAAAGTCTTATTAGCTAACTGTATCCGTCGCTTGATTTCGTCAGTTTCGTTGGCGTCTTTTGACAGGTTGCAACCCAGGTAAATGAAGTTGTTCACGAACTCGATGTTGAGTTCCCCCTCGTTGATGCTTGGTTGTGCAGGTGTCCTTGTCACCGATTGCATCATTATTTTAGTTTTATCCTCGTTAATACGTAATCCAACTTCCTTTGCAGCGGTATCGAGCGTATGCAGAAGTTCTTCTGCGTCCGCCAATCTTCGGGACATGATGTTGATGTCGTCGGCGTACGCTGCTAATTGTGTCGACTTGATGAGTAGCGTCTTGCTGTTGTCCATATTCATGGCCCGAATAACGTACTCCAGTGCTAGGTTGAAGAGCGTCGGTGCCAGTCCATCGCCCTGTTTCAAACCAGTGCGTGTTTCAAATAGATCAGTAAGTCTATTATGTATCCTGACTTGTGAGACGGAGTTGGTCATCGTCATCTTAGTCAGTCGCACTAATTTGGCCGGTATACCAAATGGCAGCATGATGTTGTACAGTACTCCACGATCGATACTGTCGTATGCCTGCTTGAAGTCGACAAAGATTTGGTATACGTTTACGTTGTATTCCCAGCACCTCTGGAGTATCAGTTTGATTGAGAAGAGCTGATCGGTTGTGGAGCGACCAGGTCTGAAACCGCTTTGATATTCGCCAATGACTCGTTCTGCGTACGGTTTTATTCTATTTTCCAGAATTTTCGTCAAAATTTTATAGGACGTACAAACTAGTGAGATGCCCCTGTAATTCTCACACCGCAGTTTATCTCCCTTTTTATGAATTGGACAGATGATGCTTCTGCGCCAATCGTCTGGGATCTCCTCGTTCTCCCATACTCGCAGGAGTAATTGATGTATGGCATCAACTAGACTCGTTCCACAGAATTTTAGCAGTTCAGCTGGAATCTCGTCAGCGCCCGGCGCTTTATTTCGTTTTAGTGACCGCAACGCGAGATCAACTTCCTCTACTGTCGGGGGTTGAATGGGTGGGCTTAGATCAACAATATCGTCGAGAGCCTTCCGGGTGGGGATGTTAGATGGTCGGTTTAGAAGCTCTTCAAAATAAGAGGCCCATCGTTTGTTAATACCATCGGTGTCGCTGATGATGTTTCCATCCTTGTCCTTACAGAGGCTAGTCCTGGGTTGGTAGCCGTTCTTAATTGTATTTACTAGTTTGTACGCTTGTCTGGTGTTCCTATTAGCTAAGTTTTCGTTTATGTTCAGCAACTGCTCGTCAAAGTATTTACGTTTCTTACGTCTAATTATTCTATTCGATATTCGCCGTAGCTCGTCATATTTTTCTCTTCTGGCTCTGGTTCCTCGTTGAATCCATTGTCTGTAGGCCTCGTTTTTCGCGTCAAGTGAGTTTTTGCATTCTTCGTCGAACCAGTCATTTCGCGCTCGCCGGGCTTTATATCCCACGACCTTCTCTGCGACATCCTTGATGGTACCCTTGAGTTCTTCCCAGAACCCATGGACGCCTGTGTTGCTGATGTTGTGTAGCATAGGTGATAGTTTTTCCTCAAGGGCGGTAGTATACGCCACCGCTGTAGCATCACTCAAGAGCTTATCAACCGCAAAGATTTTGGGAGGGCAGATTCTTGACTGGTGCACTGAGGAAATTCTACATCTGTAGGTCGTCTTCACCAAGTGATGATCTGAGTCGCAGTTTGCTCCTCGATAGGAGCGGACATCCATGACACTAGACGCCCATCTCCTGCAAATGAGGACGTGGTCAATTTGGTTGACGGTATGTGCGTCTGGAGACTTCCAGGTCTGCTTGTGAATGCGTCGATGCGGGAAACACGTAGAGCTTACGACTAGATTCCTGCTGCAGGCGAAGTCGATAAGTCGCTGGCCGTTATCGTTACATTCTTCATGGAGGCTGTGGCCTCCAGTGGTCCCCCGATGCCAACTTTCATTCCCGACTTTCGCGTTAAAGTCTCCCAGCAGCAATTATACGTCGTTGGTTGGAAGTGAGTCGAAGAGAGTTTCAAGGCGGGCATAGAACTCGTCTTTTACTGCGTCTTCTTTAACTTCAGTGGGGGCATGCACATTGATGAGCCAGAGATTGAAGAATCGAGTCTTGATGCGAATCGCACACAGCCGTTCATTTATGGGTTTGAAGTCAGTAATATGCGGTTTGAGGTGATTGTTCACTATAAATGCTACTCCAAACTCCTTGCGGCCCGATGGTTTGCCACTTGTAAAAATTGTGTGCGATTTCTTGTCATTAATCTCGCTGCCAAGCCAATTTGTTTCCTGGACTGCAGTAATGCTCAGTTTGTACTTTTCGACCTGTTGAAGGAGGGCCTTCTGGGCCCCCGGTTTGTTCAGGGAGCGTACATTCCAGGATCCGAAAGAATAATCCTTTATTCGTTTGCGTGGTCGTCGTTGTTGATCCGTCCAATCCGAGGCATTTGTTCCAGGTTTCTTGACATGGAGTGGTTTTTACAAGGACGAGTTGTCAGCACGTCGCTTAACCCCATTCAGGGGATGGCCTCGGAGATAGCTGCTTCAGATGGTTTAATAAACGTGCTGGAGCCCACATAACTATGTAGCAGGTCCAACTACGCAAGTCATTCCATCCTACTAGACCTGAGACGCTTAGGTGTTCGTCAGCCATTCAGGCTACAGCTATCTGCCTTTTCCAAACTGTCTTATCGCTAAGACATTGGCCGTCAGCGAATTGATACACTGCCGTTACCAGGGGGCGCTCACGCGGAGGACTATGGAAAAGGTCTTTGTTGCACCAGTTATTTATTTATTTTCGTTAACCCTTTCGCGGACGCATGAAAATCTCGATTGGTTCTTAGAATCACACCTTCTGTAGCTTTTGTAAAAAATTTGCTTTTCAAACGGGGATTTCATATAATTGTTTGTAATCATTAGTAGAGTTTGTTTCAATTAGTATTAGTATTTTTTCGACGGCATTTTCCGTCATGTCCCTTTACAAGATTATTTGGTTTTTGCAAGGATCCAACGTTAGTTGCCGACGCGTCGGCATTTGCCGTCGTGTTCCATCGAACAAAATATCAAGCACACAGCGGGGTACTCGTATGCCGACAAAAATGCAAATACGCTTAAGTGATTAAAAATCGTTTGTACAAATTGAATACTTATTTATTTATTCAAGCTATAACTGCTCTCCCAAAATCTTTGCGGTTGAAAATCTTCTGAGTGATGCTACAGCGGTGGCGTATACCACCGCTCTTGAGGAAAGACTATCACCTATGCTACACAACATCAGCAACGCAGGCGTCCATGGGTTCTGGGAAGAACTCAAGGGTACCATCAAGGATGTCGCAGAGAAAGTCGTGGGATATAAAGCCCGGCGAGCGCGAAATGACTGGTTCGACGGAGAATGCAAAAATTCACTTGACGCGAAAAACGAGGCCTACAGACAATGGATTCAACGAGGAACCAGAGCCAGAAGAGAAAAATATGACGAGCTACGGCGAATACCTAATAGAATAATTAGACGTAAGAAACGTAAATATTTTGACGAGCAGTTGCTGAACATAAACGAAAACTTAGCTAATAGGAACACCAGACAAGCGTACAAACTAATAAATACAATTAAGAACGGCTACCAACCCAGGACTAGCCTTTGTAAGGGCAAGGATGGAAACATCATCAGCGACACCAATGGCATTAACAAATGATGGGCTTCTTATTTTGAAGAGCTTCTAAACCGACCATCTAACATCCCCACACAGGAAGCTCTCGACGATATTGTTGATCGAGGCCCACCCATTCAACCCCCGACATTAGAGGAAGTTGATCTCGTTGCGGTCACTAAAACGAAATAAAGCGCCGGGCGCTGACGAGATTCCAGCTGAACTGCTAAAATTCGGTGGAATGAGTCTAGTTGATGCCATACATCAATTACTCCTGCGAGTATGGGAGAACGAGGTGATCCCGGACGTTTGGCGCAGAAGCATCATCTGTCCAATGCATAAAAAAGGAGATAAACTGCGGTGTGAGAATTACAGGGGCATCTCACTAGTTTGTACGTCCTATAAAATTTTGACGAAAATTCTGGAAAATAGAATAAAACCGTACGCAGAACGAGTCATTGGCGAATATCAAAGCGGTTTCAGACCTGGTCGCTCCACAACCGATCAGCTCTTTACAGTCAAACTGATACTCCAGAGGTGCTTGGAATACAACGTAAACGTATACCAAATCTTTGTCGACTTCAAGCAGGCATACGACAGTATCGATCGTGGAGTACTGTACAACATCATGCTGCAATTTGGTATACCGGCCAAATTAGTGCGACTGACTAAGATGACGATGACCAACTCCGTCTCACAAGTCAGGATACATAATAGACTTACTGATCTATTTGAAACACGCACTGGTTTGAAACAGGGCGATGGACTGGCACCGACGCTCTTCAACCTAGCACTGGAGTACGTTATTCGGGCCATGAATATGGACAACAGCAAGACGCTACTCATCAAGTCGACACAATTAGTAGCGTACGCCGACGACATCAACATCATGTCCCGAAGATTGGCTGACGCAGAAGAACTTCTGCATACGCTCGATACCGCTGCAAAGGAAGTTGGATTACGTATTAACGAGGATAAAACTAAAATAATGATGCAATCGGTGACAAGGACACCTGCACAACCAAGCATCGACGAGGGGGAACTCAACATCGAGTTCGTGAACAACTTCATTTACCTGGGTTGCAACTTGTCAAGGGACGCCAACGAAACTGACGAAATCAAGCGACGGATACAGTTAGCTAATAAGACTTTTTTCTCGGTTCTCCCCAAAATGAAATCGAAGCATGTGCACAGAAACACGAAGCTCCGCGTGTACAAACCCATTATAAAATACGACCAGTGCTATGCTATGGCTGCGAAGCATGGACCCTAACTCAAGCCTCCGAAAACATGCTAGACACTTTTGAACGTAAGGTTCTACGGCGAATTTTCGGGGCTGTTTGCGATCGAGATGGATGGCGCATCCGGTACAACCATGAGTTGTATGAAATGTACGATGAGCTGCAAGTCTCGAAAATCGTCAAACTACAACGACTTCAATGGGCAGGGCATGTACAAAGAATGGACGATGATCGCATGCCTAAGAGAGTAATGAATGCAGAACGAGTCGACGCGACGGAGCGAAACTGCGAGGACGACCGATATCTCGTTGGGAGAGCTCAGTAGGTGTGGACGCCGCGCAGCTGCTGGGTACCCAAAATTGGAGGACGCGGTCACGTGACCGAGATAATTGGAGGACAATGATCCAGGCGGCCAAGGCCCGACGTCAGGCTGTCGCGCCACGATGATGATGATAACTGACAGGATAATACAAACCCAAAAAAACAGCATAGTTTGGTACAAATATAAGGAAGCAGTATTAATTGACAAAATAATAAGTAAGAACAAAAGAATAACAAAATAAATATAGAAAGAAAAATAGAAGTTGATTCAATGTACTAATGTAAATAAAAATGAGATTAAAGTTAAAAAATTAAGTCAAATAATAAAGTTAAAAAGTTAGGTAAGGCAAGATAAGAAAATATCATATTTCAAATGTGGAAAGTTTTCGCAGAAGCAAACGTTTAAACGCGAAAAGTGAAGCCGCTAAAGGACCCAGCTCCAATCTATCGTAATTTGGAAGTATTTATTCATAAAATGTATAAGAAAACAGTTTTCCACGTAACATTCTAAAATAAAGAAAAATTTTCGGTTTTTCAAATGACATAAAAAAAACATCTTATTATTCAAATATCTTAATTTTGGAAGTATGTATCCTCCTAAGATTTATGAAAGCTTTTGAAACACTGTCCAACACATAGTGAAGGATTCCCTGGACATTCCTAACATCCGAAGGTTGTTTCTGTCCGTATATCATTTTTAGAGCATTGTCGACACCTTTGGTACAGTTTCTTTTTTTCCGTTCCTTTGATACCGGGATCAGTTAAAGGTAATGCAAGTCAGAAGACGTTGCTTAAGCTATGGGACGTGTTGAAGTTGATGACGTCCCTCGTTGAGCGTAATGTGACTGTGAGACAACGTCCCGTCCAGTCGTCACTGAAACTGGTAGATCCATCATTTCTTTCTGTTTGGCATGGCAACCATCAACCATACCTACAGTAGTCGGAATGGATAAAACTTCTCGATTATCTCTCCATTTGGAAATATATGTATTCACATTTCGTCGCCACACATGCTCTCTAGTTTTGTTGTTAAAAACGATAAAAAATTATCTTTAAAAAATTATCTCTCCTTTCGATAACATTTGTTTATATTTACTATATATCCTTTGAATTTTTCTCTCCCGTAAAGTCCTAGATGGGTTTTCAACGTTTGAAGAGATTCGGCTAAGTCGACGCTATTATAGTAAAACTTATCCATAAAAACATGAAGACTTTTGTTAAGATACGGTTGAAGAAGTTGTAGAACTATGTATATTGTCTACTTTCGAAGAAACTGAAAATTTAGCCTGGTATATCTCGAAATTTAACACATAGCCTTCACTACAACAAAGCTCGTGCAGTTTTATTGAGCACTTAGCTTTCTTGCCTTTTATATGATATGTTGATGAAATAAAAGCCGACCTTTGAACAGTAACAAAGACTCGTCTAGTGAAAGGTGGCTTATATACTTTTTGGAAATTATGAGCGACTGCATCATTGGGCGAATCTTCCTTAAGTTGCTGTCATCCGCAACATTAGGCGAGAGTTATGGATATAATGAAAACCACAGGGTTTGCTATCCAAAATTCAACTGATTTTATTTTACATTATTTTCGTTCACATTTAATGTAACTGTATTATTCATTTCGTTTCAATATGTTTTAACTGCATTTATTTCCATATTTTACATATAACATATATTCGTATTAAAAACCGGATTTATGAGAATATTATCGGAAGATTTATCAATTACATTAGAAAAGATATTTATTCATCCGACCACGTGGGACTCGAACCTCGTACCTCCGGGCCGCCGATCTGAGACAGAGCCACCGGGCCATGGATGCCATTGGCGATTAAGCGTACTGTGCTAGTGTCGTTCAGATCCTAACTCGAGCAGTTAAAACTTCTAAGAAGTTGTTTAAAGCGACGTCCAAATATTACATAGGAATAAGTAGGATTGAAATATTATGGATCGTTGGAAAATAATTTTCTTATTGTTGGAAATTTAGTTTGAACTTGCAGCATGCATGCAACCTCCATAGTCGTCGAATTAAGTGTTGTAAACCTACAATTGCGTGCTTTTGGTATGCTTACTTCATCATCATCGTGGCGCGACAGCCCGACGTCGGGCCTTGGCCGCCTGGATCATTGTCCTCCAATTATCTCGGTCACGTGACCGCGTCCTCCAATTTTGGGAGCCCAGCAGCTGCGCGGCGTCCACACCTACTGAGCTCTCCCAACGAGATCTCGGTCGTCCTCGCAGTCTCGCTCCGTCGACTCGTTCTGCATTCATTACTCTCTTAGGCATGCGATCATCGTCCATTCTTTGTACATGCCCTGCCCATTGAAGTCGTTGTAGTTTGACGATTTTCGAGACTTGCAGCTCATCGTACATTTCATACAACTCATGGTTGTACCGGATGCGCCATCCATCTCGATCGCAAACAGCCCCGAAAATTCGCCGTAGAACCTTACGTTCGAAAGTGTCTAGCATGTTTTCGGAGGCTTGAGTTAGGGTCCATGCTTCGCAGCCATAGCATAGCACTGGTCGTATAATGGTTTTGTACACGCGGGGCTTCGTGTTTCTGTGCACATGTTTCGATTTCATTATGGGGAGAACCGAGAAAAAAGTCTTATTAGCTAACTGTATCCGTCGCTTGATTTCGTCAGTTTCGTTGGCGTCCCTTGACAGGTTGCAACCCAGGTAGATGAAGTTGTTCACGAACTCGATGTTGAGGTCCCCCACGTTGATGCTCGGTTGTGCAGGTGTCCTTGTCACCGATTGCATCATTATCTTAGTTTTACCCTCGTTAATACGTAATCCAACTTCCTTTGCAGCGGTATCGAGCGTATGCAGAAGTTCTTCTGCGTCAGCCAATCTTCGGGACATGATGTTGATGTCGTCGGCGTACGCTGCTAATTGTGTCGACTTGATGAGTAGCGTCTTGCTGTTGTCCATATTCATGGCCCGAATAACGTATTCCAGTGCTAGGCTGAAGAGCGTCGGTGCCAGTCCATCGCCCTGTTTCAAACCAGTGCGTGTTTCAAATAGATCAGTAAGTCTATTCTGGATCCTGACTTGTGAGACGGAGTTGGTCATCGTCATCTTAGTCAGTCGCACTAATTTTGCTGGTATACCAAATTGCAGCATGATGTTGTACAGTACTCCACGATCGATACTGTCGTATGCCTGCTTGAAGTCGACAAAGATTTGGTATACGTTTACGTTGTATTCCCACCACCTCTGGAGTATCAGTTTGACTGAGAAGAGCTGATCGGTTGTGGAGCGACCAGGTCTGAAACCGCTTTGATATTCGCCAATGACTCGTTCTGCGTACGGTTTTATTCTATTTTCCAGAATTTTCGTCAAAATTTTAGAGGACGTACAAACTAGTGAGATGCCCCTGTAATTCTCACACCGCAGTTTATCTCCCTTTCTATGAATTGGACAGATGATGCTTCTGCGCCAATCGTCTGGGATCTCCTCGTTCTCCCATACTCGCAGGAGTAATTGATGTATGGCATCAACTAGACTCGTTCCACCGAATCTTAGCAGTTCAGCTGGGATCTCGTCAGCGCCCGGCGCTTTATTTCGTTTTAGTGACCGCAACGCGAGATCAACTTCCTCTACTGTCGGGGGTTGAATGGGTGGGCCTAGATCAACAATATCATCGAGAGCTTCCTGTGTGGGGATGTTAGATGGTCGGTTTAGAAGCTCTTCAAAATAAGAGGCCCATCGTTTGTTAATACCATCGGTGTCGCTGATGATGTTTCCATCCTTGTCCTTACAAAGGCTAGTCCTGGGTTGGTAGCCGTTCTTAATTGTATTTACTAGTTTGTACGCTTGTCTGGTGTTCCTATTAGCTAAGTTTTCGTTTATGTTCAGCAACTGCTCGTCAAAGTATTTACGTTTCTTACGTCTAATTATTCTATTCGATATTCGCCGTAGCTCGTCATATTTTTCTCTTCTGGCTCTGGTTCCTCGTTGAATCCATTGTCTGTAGGCCTCGTTTTTCGCGTCAAGTGAATTTTTGCATTCTTCGTCGAACCAGTCATTTCGCGCTCGCCGGGCTTTATATCCCACGACCTTCTCTGCGACATCCTTGATGGTACCCTTGAGTTCTTCCCAGAACCCATGGACGCCTGTGTTGCTGATGTTGTGTAGCATAGGTGATAGTTTTTCCTCAAGGGCGGTAGTATACGCCACCGCTGTAGCATCACTCAAGAGCTTATCAACCGCAAAGATTTTGGGAGAGCTGATTCTTGACTGGTGCACTGAGGAGATTCTACATCTGTAGGTCGTCTTCACCAAGTGATGATCTGAGTCGCAGTTTGCTCCTCGATAGGAGCGGACATCCATGACACTAGACGCCCATCTCCTGCAAATGAGGACGTGGTCAATTTGGTTGACGGTATGTGCGTCTGGAGACTTCCAGGTCTGCTTGTGAATGCGTCGATGCGGGAAACACGTAGAGCTTACGACTAGATTCCTGCTGCAGGCGAAGTCGATAAGTCGCTGGCCGTTATCGTTACATTCTTCGTGGAGGCTGTGGCCTCCAGAGGTCCCCCGATGCCAACTTTCATTCCCGACTTTCGCGTTAAAGTCTCCCAGCAGCAATTTGACGTCGTTTGTTGGAAGTGAGTCGAAGAGAGTTTCAAGGCGGACGTAGAACTCGTCTTTTACTGCGTCTTCTTTAACTTCAGTGGGGGCATGCACATTGATGAGCCAGAGATTGAAGAATCGAGTCTTGATGCGAATCGCACACAGCCGTTCATTTATGGGTTTGAAGTCAGTAATTTGCGGTTTGAGGTGATTGTCCACTATAAATGCTACTCCAAACTCCTTGCGGCCCGATGGTTTGCCACTTGTAAAAATTGTGTGCGATTTCTTGTCACTAATCTCGCTGCCAAGCCAATTTGTTTCCTGGACTGCAGTAATGTTCAGTTTGTACTTTTCGGCCTGTTGAAGGAGGGCCTTCTCGGCCCCCGGTTTGTTCAGGGAGCGTACATTCCAGGATCCGAAAGAATAATCCTTTATTCGTTTGCGTGGTCGTCGTTGTTGATCCGTCCAATCCGAGGCATTTGTTCCAGGTTTCTTGACATGGAGTGGTTTTTACAAGGACGAGTTGTCAGCACGTCGCTTAACCCCATTCAGGGGATGGCCTCGGAGATAGCTGCTTCAGATGGTTTAATAAACGTGCTGGAGCCCACACAACTATGTAGCAGGTCCAACTACGCAAGTCATTCCATCCTACTAGACCTGAGACGCTTTGGTGTTTGTCAGCCATTCAGGCTACAGCTATCTGCCTTTTCCAAACTGTCTTATCGCTAAGACATTGGCCGTCAGCGAATTGATACACTGCCGTTCCCAGGGGGCGCCCACGCGGAGGACTATGGAAAGGTCTTTGCTTACTTAGTTCATTTTTTTCCCATACTCATTCGCTGAATTTGTTAGTATTTCGAACACTTGATTGTCAAAGAATAGTTCGAAAATATTTAACGCTGATGCAGTTGGAGGTACATGATCACTAATTCCGCAACCAGATGAATCAAAATTAAAATCTGGAATGGGTTTCTCATCGCTTACCCACTCATTGCCTTCATCACGTTCTTGTCCGGGTTCAGTTGATGTTTGTTTATGTATCCGTGCTGGGTGTTCCGTCTGATAACTGTCGTCACTATCCTCACTTGAATATTCATCTGGATCCTAATTGGGATCATCCTCATATTCACCGTCAGCGCTAAAAGGCTTTTTTGATGTTCTGGGAACTATCTTCTCATCGGCCTCAGTCAACATCTGCCTCAAACGATTTTACAGCCGTTCATAGGCTTCCATAATCTCCTATAAATTATAACTTTCATCGGAAATCAGCACGAGGATAATATTAATCAACTTTTACTTACTTCAAAATTTTCAAGCTATATTTCCTGTTCACTAAACGTAATAAAAAAAAAATCTCCTCATGGGACGATAGATTTGTAACTAATGCAAGTTAAATACATAAATAACGAAACCATTAGGTATGGTTTGGTATAGCTTTCATCTATTAAAAAAAAACGAGTAGCAGTGAATTCAGTACCTAAATTTATTGCTTCAATTGTGCTTTGACGTTCAGTTCAAATTTGCAGTTTACATTTCCATGACCTCTTGACTGCTGAGTCGATTGGGAATTGCCCAAAAATCATTTATCAAATTAAAATTTTCCCTATGTGGCCGCTTCGCCATTTGCGAAAAGTTTGTTTTAGTGCCGCGAAAATGGCGATGGAAGCATTAATGCATACCACACAGGTACAGGTCAACATGACGATGAAGCAACACGACTGGCGCGGGGCGACGTAAAAATTTCCGAGGCTGGAGAGGTGTTTGAATTTAATTTGTTCTAATTGCTTATGAGCAGTTAGAAGTTGTTAGAAATCGAGGACTTAGTGCGAATCTAATTGGCCACATTTGTAGAATTAACCAGATTGAGATTTCAACGGAATACTTATATGTACAGCGCGGAATTGCGTGATACAGGTAAATTAAATGCTTAGAGCTAACTTTGGAGTTTAACTAGAGTTTGACCTAGTAATGTAGAAGTAGATTGCAGTAGGTATGTACATACTATATATCCAGCATGCAGACTATCGGTTTTGTTTGGATTGTCCTGACTTTTGCATGGTCGAATTCAATAGATTGCTGGTACTGTTTTATGATCTCCCTGATTTTTTCTAGGATACAGGACACCACGAGGTGTGAAAATATTTAGACGATTTAATCAATTGTATCAATTACGTTATACGAAAGAAAAGATGAGTAAATTTTTGATTATTTTTAAGTGAGCTGCAATATTTGATATGAAGGTTGGATATGTCTCTGAGGTGCATAAAATAGTGCTGTTCGAAATTAGGGAGGTGGGTTTTTGCTATCGAAGTTTCATTATCATGGAAAATGTATTCGAAAACGAACACCCAAATTCATGCACCATTATGATCCCGACGGCAGGGGCTCTCTTTCAACCGACCAACCATCTAGCTAGGTCCTATGGTCATGCGTTAATGGGACCTTCCTAGGTTAAGGCATAGTGTTGTGTCTACCTTAAAAAAGGATTGGGTTTCTATGTACTGTATCACGGTTACATAACTTCGAGATTGATCAAACAAACAGGAAATCACGCCAGCTTTGACGAATATACTCAATTGCCCTAACCCCTTGTGGGGCATAGCGCGTCAACTGTTCCATGTGGCCCAGTTAACGTTTCGTTGGCATAAATTGGTTTCAGAGAATGCAGTTGCCAGCATGCACCTCCTGCACATCCATGGCCAAGAACGTTGTCGTTGACGGGATTCGAACCCGAAACGCCTTTAGTCAAACATGAAACTGACGCCTCAACACACTGCGCTACCGGTCGCCCCGTTATTTTTTTAATTTCAAGTCTAAGTACCAAGCACTTTCGAATGTCTAGGAAATTGATGAGTCCTCACCTAGATAGAACCAATGGTTGTTAAAGTCAAACAAAGAAACATCAACCTATTATCCCCATATCTACACATGGCAATTTTTTCAATATATTGATACATATCATTTCCAGGTCAAATACGAACAAATCAGAGACAAATAGATAAATTTCCGGAACAAATAGACAATTTTCCGCAACAATTATTTTAGATAATGTTCCGAATAAAATCAACAATTTTCCGGATCAAATAGGTAACTTTCCAGATTAAATACACAACTTTCCGGATCAAATAGATAACTTTCCAGATCAAATATACAACTTCCTCGATCAAATAAATAAATTTCAGGACCAAATAAATAAATTTCCGGATGAAATAAACAAATTCCCGAATATAACAAATAAATTAAAAAAAATAATTTCAGATGAAAAAAAGTATTTTCCACTTCAAATTAATAACTTTCCGGATGAGGAAAGTAAGTTACCCAAACAAAATACATAACTGATTAAATATTGTGTAGGGATTAGTTAAATCTTACAGAAGGTATACATCGGGTTTATTCATAACTTAGAACCAGAACAAGTTCTAAATTATGAATGAACCCAAAGCCGCTATCAGAAACATGTTAATGGTCTATATATGAGTCCCTTACCAGGATTCAAACGACAATTCTTGAAACGAGATCAAACGAGGCAACGAAACAATACAAAAACTTGTGTTTCCCACTAACAACTAACGACACAGTTACCAACTGTGAAGTGAACCCATTCGATTATTTCAATTATTATTACTGGTTTAATCAGAATATCTAGCAACTGGTTTGTTGCTACTAAGTGACTTCAAGTTCTTAATTATATAAACAAATGGAAAAAAGGTCTTCCGATTGTTGTTATTAGCAGGTAATTTTACTATACGCACTTTAGAAAGTTGAGCTATGTGCTCATAATAATGTAGTTGTTTCACTTAATTCTGACTTCCTTGATCCTTCAAGTACTCTTCAATCGAAGACAGTTCAATTTCTGAAAAGTGTTTTATTAAGAACTAAAAATGAGTGATGTCGAGACAAACGCGGATTTCAGTTCGGGATCATTTGATTTATTATATTTTCTGAACGTCAAAGCCAAAATTGGTATGTAAGGTTCCTTGTGTCTCCGTGAGCTCAAATTGGGGACCGAAATTTTGAACATCGACTGGACTAACGGTAAATTCTGTTTTTTTTTTTTTTTTTTTTTAATAGAGTTGCTCGTCTTTTTAACGATTTTTCCTCCAGGCATTTCCCGTCGTCAGGTTTCAATCAAATTTTGTACGTAGCTTCCTTGGGTTATTATAAGTACAATACGGTGATATTTTGGTCCTCCAGCATGTGTGCGTCAGAAAAAAGGACTCTCTTTGTCATGAAATTAAACGGAAACCAATCCTGGTAGAAATGAGTATCTGCTGATTCGGGTGATGAGACCAATACACTCGAGTACTATTGAAGGCATTTTGAGTCCTTTGGTCAGGACTGATACCAATTTGAGTCCTTTTAAGGAGAGGAAAAGACATTCTTGGCTTTAAAGAACCACATACATAGGTAAAATGGGTATCATACGGCGGGAGGTGTTGAGACGAATGCAGAAGACTACTGCTGAAATCATTTTGAGTCCTTTGGTGTGGAGAAAATGACATTTTTGGGCATGAAGTGATATCTAGGCAAGATGGGTATCATATGACGGGGGTTGTTGGTAGAAATGCACTAGACTACAGTTGGTGGTATCCTGAGTCCTAGGGTCGGAAAATGGGAACATTCTTGCATTCGTCTGGTAGATATGGGTATCTCCTGAACCGAAGTGATAAGGACAACAATTTTCACAGCAACTCATAGGCAATTTGAAAGCAAATGGAATTAAATTAAAATGTACTTACAAGGGACGGGCCTAAAGTGCCGATGAACTCCATCGCTCTTTTTGTGTCATTTATTCCTCGGTAGGCTGAACAGCACTCACAAACGATTTTTGGTATCAGTGTCGTTTTTGATGCTGCTCCAGCTCACCAATACCAACACCAATTCAGCTCAGTTTCAAGGACTAATTCGTCCAACTCATCTTTACTCACCACTGCGATGTTTTTCCAGTTCTCCCGCAGTTGAGGTTAAGCCTTGCCATCATGTGCATTTTCGGAATCGGTCTGTTGAGACCAATGCTCTAGACAGAACAGTTATAAAGGATATCATGGACAAGCAGTAAGTTCAAGACAAATTTGTACGTAGCTTCCTTGGATGACCGTAAGGGACACATTGCGAAATCTGGTGATATAATCATAAAGAGAGCTGTTGTCCTGCAGTTGCAGATGGTGGTAAAGCAGCAATATTTGTTCTCTACCTAAATGCTGACTTCTTAAGTAGTTCAGCGTAGGGAAATTCTTCCAACTATTAGATTAGATGAAGGCAGTTGGCCCAAAGAGCCAACAAGCACTGCATCCCGAAGGTCTATTGCGCTACACCCTGGAGTCTATGCAGATTAGTGATCTGACTAATTCTCGAGACCAATCATCCCAACGAATCTGCTCAGCTGTTCGTGTTAGTGAAGCAATCGTTTCCGTTTCAGGGAATGCATCGCCCAAGCATTTCAAGCGGCGGAGATGAAGTGCGTCCCAGTAACAGAGAATGCCCTGGGAAGTCTCATCTTCGCTCTCACAGAAGCGACAGCTTGGGGCAGAGACAATTCCCATTCTATGTAGATGACCTTTCAAGGTAAAATGGGCCGTGAGGAGCCCGTAAATAGTTCTCACCCGGTTTTTGCGTAGTCTTAAAAGTTCGCAATCGTACGTGAGTGGCCAGCTAAACACAGCTTAGCCTGTCTAAGACCAGGAGTATTGTTCTTCCCAGTATAGTCGTACAGTGAGACAAGGGACCGCCAGCTGCTGCAACCATCTCCTGAGTAGCATTGGAATCCTTGAATACTTTAAAAGCATGAGAGACATTTGGATTTTTTAGAAGGGTCTTCAGGAACGTCATTTTCCCTTGCATGAACAGTGCTGATATTATATCGCAGTCCCCAGCTGTTGCAACCATCTCCTGAGTAGCATTCGAGTCCTTGGATATTTTAAAAGCATCAGAGACATTTGGATTCTTTAGAAGGGTCTTCAAGAACGTCATTTTCCCTTACTTGAACATTATATGGCAGCACTGGAAATCCGAATATATAATTGGATAGGTGATGAAAAATGCCAGATATATTGTAAAATAAACGAAAGTAGCTCTCGACTATACATTATTTGGAGATGCATTTGCACTGTATGATATGTGTATTCATTCAATTCCCTGTTTAAGAGCTTTTTGCGTTTAATACAAGTTTTCGGGACACTCTCGCGGCTAAACCGTTGATCGGGAAAAAAAAATCTATTAAACCTCAAATCGAGGAGATTTCACTCTCTTTAATTTTATCATGGCCATATTTTACGTGAAATGTTTAGTTTTGGAGTCATATTGGCAGCACCAAAAAAAAGTTAGGTTTTTTTTCTTAGCACTTTTTGCTAAAGATAAAGATACCAAAAATAAAAACTCCAACGAAACTTCCCTTTATTTGCCCTTTTGTAGCGCGTAGTGCTTAGACTACTTGTCTGACTTAAATTTTGAAAACTGATCAAAATCGTCAGGAATGCGCCGTCACTAATATTCATTAACCTTCCATGGAACTGATTTGCCTGTTCACGTTGTGAATGCTACAAGATTCTTTCATACTTGCCTATCTTAATGCTGCGTTTACACGTGAACATTTCGCCGAATTTGAATGTGAATACAATAACAATAGCATTATATTCGCCGAACGGAAAAGGCAATGTTCCCATGCATCCATTTCCCGAGAACTTTTTCGTCGAATATTGCTGCGCGTCTTATGGAAAAAGCATTAAGACGACAAAAGGTGCATTCGGCGAATATGTTCGGAGCTGTTCCCATGAGGAATGGGAACGGGCGAAAATGTTCGCCGAATTTAATGGAAATGTACCTTTTCATATGGAGGGTCAACCACTGAGAGAAAATGTATATGCTACGAATCTATTTCAATCGTCTTGTGTTTCACACAAATTGCCAGCAGGTAGACGATGGGTAATTTGAGTTGAGTTGTTGTTTGAATTTTTTTGGTTTGTTTTCGATTTTATGACACCAGGTCAGAAAATAATGAAATAAGGACAAATGGATATTTTTTTGTGAGGTGTTAGATCGAAATGCAATCAGCTGTAAGTCTGATTGATTAAAATGAAACTGTTTGAGCTATGTAATAGGTATATTAGATATATATGTATATTAGTATAAAGATGTAGGTACATATATTATTTAACCCATATTTTCGCATAATTTGCTTATCGATGTAAAAATTTAGGTAGGCAATTGATTCTAAAACGTAAAATTTTACTACAAAAAAGATCTTATTAATCTCTGCCGTATGATCAATATTTTGAATGGGTGCGTTCCGTGAAAACCCTAAACGTTCCAAGTTGCTTTGAACTCAGTTCAATTTCAGGTGGAGATGGCATGTAAAATACAAACTAGTGAAATGAATCAGAAAATTGTTCTGGTTGATTTCCCTTTTTATCGTTTGACATGCATTTGCTAAATACTTGAAACGTAATTGTAACGTTGAGAATCCTGAACCTAGGCAATGTATGGCATGTACCCGAAACGTACAATTGGTATAATTATTCATTTTGGAGTCATTTTGATTTCGGTGTCAGATGAAAAAAAAACGACACCGATCTGCAGTGAGCGAACTTAAACAGCCATCATACAGACACTTCGCCGCATGGGGGCGAATTACGGGCTCAGTATAGAAAGGTTTTAAGGCGGATGACGGAGAAAGAAGTTTATTTCAGCTAATTCACTTTCAACTCAGATCCAGATGTGATCCTATATAAGACCTGGATCAAAACTGGTCTCTCATTTTCTATCTACTGATTAATAGATACAGTATCTACAAAGAACAGATACAGTACCAACTGACCAACAGATACAGTATCTACTGAGCGACAGATGCAATATATGTATTTTGGCTAACAGACACAGTATAAGTTAACTAATTAACAACCGAGTTGATCAAAAAATACAATTTTATTATTATTTGTTCGCTGATATAATTACAACTGAAGTTTACAATTCGTTTACTTTATTTATATGGATGAATTCTGCCTGTGTTGCACTTTTTGGTATTCCAGGTAAACGATGTGTTGCTAGTCGTGCAGGTTGTTTCCCACGGGGAAAATTGCTGACGATGCGGCGCATGTTGGTTGTTTCCAGCCGCTGGTGTTAACTCGCCGCTTCTTAAATTCGATTGTCCTCAATCGACTAGAAATATGGTAGGTCGTTGAACCGTAGTGTGGGGGTGCTAGATGTAAGTGTTTTCGTGGGGCGATCGGGATCCGATGATGACGAGGTTCTGGATGTACGTGTTCTCGTAGGATGATCGGGAACCGATATAGTTTGCTCTTTTGGCGTCGAGTCTGTAATGTATGAATTCATCGCTATGATTTTTTTATTACCGTTTTTGTTGTAGCATTTCCAAAGGATGTAGATGGTGCCCAAAGCGGAAATTGCGGTAAGTGACCCATAGGATGCAACTCGATGGATGGTATTTTCGGCTTCCAAGTCTAGCCTCTTAGTGTTGTTGATGGAGATTTCGTCCAAACCAGGCTCAGTTAGAAGATTTTGCTGGAGTTTGATTGCCAATGATGGTTGTAAAATAGCGGGTAAAACTTCAAAGGTCGTTGCTTCCCTCGAGATGAATTGCTTGCCATCGATCGTAATGGTGGTGTTGTGGAACTTGATGACAAAGGTTCCATTCAAATTGTGTAACGAGCCTTCGACTTCCAAGATGCCTGAATACTGGTTTAAGAATAATATTCCGGGTGATATTTCTTCGATTGGAACTGAATTTCGCCCGCTGGTGATTTGACACGTGGCATTTAAACTTTTTAGGAGATGTGGGATACACTGCGTCTCGCTGATATCTACTACATTATTTTGGTTACAGATTAGAAGATTATTCACGTTTTTACAGTCGTTTTTTTGTGCATAAATTTTATCTTCGTTTACAAGAATTTTTTCGAATGGTATGTTGTACATAGTTTTCTGTTTTCTGATTGATCGGATAAGTAAGGTTTGATACAATTCTTTTGTTGTTATTGGAATGTTAATTATATACAAAATACATGAATTGTTTGAAATAATTTTGATTTCCGAAAAATCTAAAATTTCTTCCACTGTTGTGTATGGCAATGATTCTTTGTCTAATAATTTTGTAGCAAGATTTACTTCATTTTTGGAAAGTATGATTGAATTCACGATGCCAGCTTTGGCCCAATGAGTTGCATATATGACATTGGTGAGTTCTTCCTTTACAATTTTTAATCTATACTGGAGATCTAAAACAAGGCTATTTTTTACATCATTATTTGCTTTTATCATTTCCTGAATTGTATTCGTTATTTTTGTAATATTATTCAATCTTTCGTTATATAATCTGTTTATAACAACCTGCTTATTATTGTTTTCTAAAACGTTTGAAATTTTTTGTTTGATTGTGACAAAACCTTCGTGATCTGGGGTGCCTGCCAACCATTTCCATGCAGTGCCAATGGAGTCGATAGATCTTTTTATCCGACGCGGTTGCAGGTTATTGAGCATATTCCTTATCTGTTGCAATTCGTGGTTTAAGAATCGTGAAACAGGATGGTGTTGGGTTGTGGAAAGGTTGAGTAGGGAGTTCATGTCGTCAGTTAGTCTTGCGTATTGTTCTAGGTCAATGGTATGTATCAGTTTAAAGTTTCCGTCGCGTAGCTTTGCTTGTCCGATGTTAAAGGTGGCTATGTGGGAGTTCGAGAAGTCCAGAATTTGAATATTTGCGTGCACAAGGTGGGGAAGACATCTAGAAAAGGAAAAATTAGTTTTTTATTCTGTCTTTGTGGATCACTTTTCCAGACTCGGTTAGTATTGTGGTATTTTTATTTTCCCTAACTGTTTCTTGTCGATATCGTGATGATAACTTTGACCCCAATCGTTTATTTTGCCGGACATATACTACTTGCCCTACTTCGTAGTTTTTTGCTGGTTGTCTATTTCTATTATGAAATTTTAAGTTCTTTTCCTGTTTATTTTTTAGTTTTTCGATATTACTTAAACGAACCTTTTCAAGTTCCTCAGGACTGACATTAGGTATTCTTCCAAGATATGACTCGACTGGTTTTCGACCAGTTGTAGAGTGTATGGTGTGGTTATACTCATTCACTGCTCTATCCAGGAGTTCTTGAAAAGAGCGAGGTGGACCGTCCTTTTTTAGACATCTCATTATCTCAACTAAGGTAGAGTGAAAGCGCTCAACCTGTCCATTGGCTTCGCTTTTGTAAGCCGGGGTCCTATAAGTTTTTATTTGAAGGTCATCTTCCATCATTGATGTAAGTGAAACGGATGTTAGTGCTCCTTCATTGTCGAGAACAACGACGTCAGGCACACAAAAGAAGTACAGGATATCTAATAGAGGTTCTTTGATGTCTGCAACAGACCTTGAAGGTATGATTGTAGCCCTTGCGAACTTAGTGAGTTTATCAACTGCAGTAAGAACAAGTTTCTTTTCGGTATTGAAGATATCTATATGGACCGTGTGTCCTGGATATGCTGGTATTGGGGTTGGATGTAACAGTGGCTTGTTAGGATGTCTTTCATATTTGCTGAATTTACAAGTTGTACACCTTTTAAGCAAATTTTTGATTTTTGAAGACATACGTGGGAAATAAAAGTTTTCGAGAAGTTGGAGACGGTTTTCTTCCGCATTGCGGTGAGCCCGTCGATGTACTGTAAGGATTTTTTCTTCCTGTTCTACTTCGCTAGTGACATCTTCAACTAGTTTCTGGGTGTATCTAATTTTGTAGTTAGGAAAATATTGTGGGTAGATTTCTTGAGTTATTCCCATGGTTGTTTCGTCAGTCAAAAGTCCGTTGATTATATCGGGATTCAAATATCGTTTGAATATGGATATTATAGCGGGTCTTGAATAACTTTCTCTGATAAAAATATGCGTAGAGTATTTGTCGAAGGGGTGGATTAGCTGATAACTATCTTCTTGGCCAATTTTCAGCAGAAGTTGGTTTCGGAAAACGTTTATCGGGATTTCAACGGTAGGGATAAGATTGTGAGACGAACTATCGTCGCTATGTTCGGTAGGTGTTAATGAATTTACTTGTGGGGGTCTCGATAGGGAATCGGCAACTACGTTTGCCTTACCCGGTTTATACTTTAATTCATAGTTGTATTCTTCAAGGGTGGCCTTCCATCGTTTCATTTTGCTGTTTGTGTTTTTGTTGCTTATGGCATATGTTAGGAGTTGATGGTCGATGTAGATTACAACCCGACGTGATCCGTAAAGATAACCTCTCAAGGAGTTCAGGGACCATATAATCGCCAGCATCTCCTTCTCGTTTGCGGCATAGTCCTCCTCTGTCTTCGAGAGTGTCCTTGACAGGAAGGTGTTCGGTTTGTTATTTTGAGAAAGCACGGCTCCGATGGCGTAGTTTGACGCATCGGTTGTGAGCTCGAATGGTTTCTCAAAGTCAGGATGGGCCAAGATTACTTCATTCGAGATTAAACAGTTTTTTATTTTGTGGAAGGCATCCATTGCAGTATCGTCCAGGTGAATAATTTTATTATTAGAGAGATGTTTGGACACATGTCCATCCTCTCCTCTCAAAAGGGATGTCAGCGGTTTCGCAATTTTGGCATAGTCGCGAATAAACCGTCCATAGAATCCCGACATACCCAAGAACGATCGCAAGTCCTTTAGTGTCTTGGGAGGTGGAAAGTCACTAATTGCCTTCACTTTCTTGGGGTTGGTTTTGACGCCACTTTTACCAACAATGTACCCTAAAAATTCTATTTCTTCGTGCAGGAACTCGCACTTGTCGAGTTGGATTTTTAGATTGGCGGCTTCTAAAATGCCGAATATCCTTCTGAGGTTTTGAAGATGTTCCGTCTTGTCTCTCGCAAAGATGATTATATCATCTATGTAGATATAGCAGCTTTTCCCTATTTCATCCCGCAGGATGTCGTCTAGGGCCCGTTGGAATATAGAAGGAGCATTTCGCAGCCCAAATGGTAATCGGATGTATTCAAATTTCCCGTTATTGATGGAAAATGCTGTTTTTTCTATATCCGACGCCTTAAGAGGGATCTGATGAAATCCGCTCTTGAGATCGAGTATGGAGAAAACCCCATTTTTGCCTAAATTGGCGAGAACTTCGTTAACGTCAGGTATGGGGTATATATCGGGGATAGTAATGGAATTCAATTTACGGTAGTCAACTACCATCCTATATTTTTTTCGCCGGAAGCGTCTTCCTTTTTCGGGACGATCCATACCGGTGAATTGTATGGTGATCTTGAGGGTCTTTTTATTCCATCAGCGAGTAATTTAGCTATTTGTTTTTCAATTTCGTCCTTTAGGGCCATTGGATAAGTGTAAGATTTTGAATATACCGGGTCATTTGACTTGGTACGAATTTCCCCTTTTACCCTTGTTGTGAATGTGAGACTTTCGTCTGGGTCGGTAAGAAGGTTTGGGAATTCATTCATAAGTTTTATAAGTTTTTGAGAAGTTTCCGAATCTAGATGGGCTGTCCTAACGTTAAGATTATTAATGGTTTCTGATACGTGTTGTTTTAGAGGGATGTGTATGCAAGGGTCGATTGTCATATAATTGGCTTTCGCATGAATAACAGCGTTTAATCTCTTTAGCGTGTCGTTGCCAATTATGCCATCGAATGCTATAAGGCTAGGCAATATAAAAAATTTCAGTGGTTGCACAGAGGGGCCCAAAAGGTTGGATAAATGAATGGTGAGTAATTTTGATGCTTCCTGCTACTGAATTTGCATGGAAGTCTATAGTATTTGGAAGAGGTCGTCTTATGTGTCGAGGTTGGATATAGTTGTGATTTGATCCGGTGTCAATCAGGAATTTTAGTAGCTCTCCCCTTCCGGTTTAATATTGAAAATAGGGAAGTGAAGAGCGTTTTAGCCTAAAAAATATATATCGTCCAAGTATTCGTTCTCGTCCGAAGTCTCGTCCAGTTGTTGTGGTTCAGGAGCCACATTTGATTCGTCATTGTTGCCTGTCTGGTCGTCGTGTGGTGGGAATGGCACAGTATCTTCTGCCATTAGGTATTCACGCAAGTCCTCATCGTTGTCCACACTGTTATGGTACAGAGTATCGCTGCGTATTTCAGGTTGAATGTTAAAGTTCTGAGTGCGTCGCTGTTTGTTGGGATTATGTCCTTGGAAGGAGGTCAGTCGTTTCTCTCCGTAGGTCCTGTCAATACGTGGTCTATTTATGTAGTTTGCTGTCCGTAAGGATTGGTCCACGTCCATTGGCTCTGCTCGCTGGGGTCTAGGAGGAAGTGGTTGAGCTTTTGGAGGAAAGACAGGTGGTTGTTGGTAATAGAATCGAGGAGCTTGAGGGGCTTGCGGGTTATTCACCAATTGTGGATGGAACTGATGTCTGGGAGCTGGTATTGGAGCCGGTGGGTGTGGGTTACTTCTCATTGCTCGCTGAGGTACTGGAGGAGGCCGTTGAATATGTGGTTTACCTGTTCGAACTTGGGAATTGTAGGCATGCTGAGCTCTGTAATCGATGTTTTGTAGTTTTAGGCACAGATGTAGGGCCTGTGGTAGATCCGCCGGTTCCCGAATGCTTAACAATCTAGGGAGATCTCCCCTGAGGCCTCGCACGAAAGTACCAAGTGCCTTGTCTCGGTATGCTTGCGTCATGATGCTAAGTGACTCTTGGCTTAGATCCATTGACCCAAGCTTCCCAAGGATCAGTGACAAGTGTTGATAGACCGCCTGATAAAATTCGGGGATAGTATTTGTGCCTTGTACCAGCGTTGTCATCTGGTACTCCAGAGTTCCTAGATCGCGTTTATCCCCATAGTGCAGCGTTAGGCACTTAGCGATCTTCTCCAAATTAACGGGTGTATTATACGATTCGAGGGCTATGTCGGCATGGCCAACGATCTTATTGCGGATTACCGAAAACATACCGTAGTATTTCGGAGTTCCTTTTAGATGGTCGTATACCTTTAGGATACGGTCTACCGATTTTTTCCAGGAACTAAATTCCCCTGGATTTCCCGAAAAACCACGGAGGCTCTTTACTACCTCTGGTATTCTATCCATATCGGATAGGCCGTGATCGATGTTGACGTTGATTGGTACGTCCACATCGTTGTTAGCATCTGATGCAGGGTTCATCAATGCACTGAATATTTCCCTACCCTGTGATTGCAACGTTGTTGCGACTATTTGTGCAATAATTTGCCTCATTTCCTCCATATTAAATACTGGTTGTTGTGCAGGGGGTGGATTATTGTCGGCAGCGGGAGGAACCTCCAACCGAGCAGGTCGTATAAGGTTGTTCGGGTTCGACATTCCGGCCGAATAGGTTTGAGGATAACTCACACAACTTTGAACCACAAGTGCAACGATCGTGCAACGTTTTAAACCGGTTAAATACTGCGGTACCTACTTGAAAAACTTGAAGGATGTATCGACCGAGGGCACTTATAAGTAGAAAAACTAAAATTTTGGGTGATCGAAGAAGGTTCTGTCGATTCTCGAATGCTATTTTCTATTTAATTTAATTTGAATCTTTCGTAATTTTCACTTGCTATTTTCTATTTAATCTGATTTGAATCTTTCGTAATTTTCACTTGCTATTTTCTGATTTGAATCTTTCGTAATTTTCACTTGCTATTTTCTATTTAATCTGATTTGAATCTTTCGTAATTTTCACTTCATAAAAGAATCTAACCTTAAGAAGGACTCACTTTTTTTAATTTAAAACAGTGGAAGACTTACTGTGCGATTGCAAAAATTTTGCTTATAAGTATGACCGCTTCCATGTATCCGGGTGGTAAGTTCGTGCTGGTGCTGTTTCGGTTGGCTATCTCGGTACTTCCTTTTTGTCCTGGCCTGGTTGTCCTGGGCTACTTGGGACCTTGATTGGCCTGATCGCGTTGACTGGTAATGCAGGGTAAATCACCACTTTTGGGTTCGATCGCGGTACTTGATTTTCACCGATCGCGTGGTTGTCGAAGGGTATAATGTTCCCGCACTTGACTCGAACGCAACTATGTAACGCGACTTGAACAGCCCCACGTTGGGCGCCAGTTAACTAATTAACAACCGAGTTGTTCAAAAAATACAATTTTATTATTATTTGTTCGCTGATATAATTACAACTGAAGTTTACAATTCGTTTACTTAATTTATATGGATGAATTCTGCCTGTGTTGCACTTTTTGGTATTCCAGGTAAACGATGTGTTGCTAGTCGTGCAGGTTGTTTCCCACGGGGAAAATTGCTGACGATGCGGCGCATGTTGGCTGTTTCCAGCCAGTGGTGTTAACTTATATACTGAGCAACAGACTCATTATCTATTGACCAAAAGATACAGCCCCTATTGAGCAACAGATAAAGTATTTATTGAGAAACAGGTAGATACAGAGACTCAAAATGCCTTCAACAGTAGTCTATTTCATTTGTCTCAACACTGAACAAACAACATGCATCGCACTTTATTCCCGCCTAATCTAATTTTATATAGGACGGGCCATAAACAAAAATTTTTCCCCATTTCACAAAAATGTGGATGTACATATGAACGTACCTATAATTCTAGGCTGCATAGAATGTATTCCTTCACAAAACCACAATTCCATGTTGGTACATATTTGCATATTACTTGTACTTTATTCACTTAAACTAAAATAAAAAAAATCCATACAATGTTCGTGACATACGTACAAATTAATTGATTTACAGCATTTAGATAGAGTTCCAAACAATCTAAATTAAACTTCGCCTTCGTGTGATCATAGCTTTCATCCATAAATTTCATCATCAAATTGATTTCCCAATGCAAAACAATAACAAGTCAAAAACCATAACCCAGTAATATGTACATACTTGCGGTAGAAAAATGCATACCCGATATCTACTGATCTCTTCAATAAAGACAATGCTTTCAAAAAAAGGTGTCATAACTATTGTACAATAAAACAACAAAAATACGAATCAACAATATACCAAATGACGACAAACAGACGAAGGGTAATTTTCTGTTTACGGGTCCATGGGCAAATATGAATCTTTCTAGCAACCCATCATTCTTCATGCCTTCCGTGTGTGTCGGCAGCGAAATTTACTTGGTAGTTGTTGGTATATTAGTCCTAATGTTCAAGAGCATTACCGCGGTAATGTTCAAATTCGGCGAGATGTAAACGCACGCGTAGGTTAACACGCACAACTCCTACTCACTTTGAAATGGGGATATAATTCAGTTGAGCTTTGAAATTTGTGTTTTCATCAGACTGCCTGTAGCTCTACAGCCACGTTATCTCACGTCTTGAACATTTTTATATGTAAGCCGACACAAATTTCAAAGAATTCCATAATCCAATATCGTTTAGCATTTGAACGTGGGCGTTTTATCAGATTTCTCGACGAGCAACAAGTACAAATATCAAAAGAAACAGATAATAATTTCCAATTACTAAATTAAAATCCATCCATCCTTAATCTACCTGTTAGCATTCGATTTCCCAACTAACAAACAACTCATCCATATATAGATACTTGAAAATTCATCAAATCAAGCACTGTTTCAACATTTTTACAGTATCTGCAAACCCTTTCAGAATCAGATACAATATTTCAAGGATATAATCTTTTCACTGATGAAAAAACTCGTTTTCTCACGTTTACGAAGTGTTGTATAGTGGTTGCAAATGTAATCAAATTCAAACCTTCCTCATCAAAGGACCCCATGTAGACGTAATACCGCACAAACAATCAACTTATAATAACGAAGGTGGGAGAATGAATGATACGTATTCAATCGAAATCCTATATAGCAAAATTGAGTTCTTCTCTGGGGTATACTTTGGAAAAAAAAACTTTGTTAAAACTTCGTGCTGTCAATAATAATATCCTTAAAGGGATTTGAAGACCGACCACATGTACATGAAGGTGGGTTGATGTTGTCGATTGTCTCGTTGAATCAATTTTAAATACATATCGGATATGGGTATGTATACTATTGAGATTTTCCTAGAGGCTTATATTGAATGCATAACACAACAAAGTCGAAAGAAAATCCTTTTAAATAGCAACAATGAAAACAACTTGATTGGAATTTTGTTTTCGGAATGGTTGTTGTTTGTTTGCAAGTTATTTGGTCCTTTATTCAGAGATGTTTTTAAGGATTTTGAGATAAACAAAAATTAGAATAAGAAAAACGCCTCCCAAAGATTTTTTGTTCTATTCCAATAGACATGTTAAGAATGCCTTAATAAAAGCACTGTAGCGGGGAGCTCAAGGATATGTTAAGATACCGGATAATCTCTCTATGATTGAGACGTCTGCATCTAGGGTCCTTAGTCTTGAAAGACTGAACACGGTTGTCACTTTAGTTATCCTCTCTTACGAAGAAAATTGCCCTTTCAGGATTAAGAACAGCAAGGGAGTTCCGTGTTAGAACACCGAACTCTCTCGCTTAAGGAAACGTACTAGGTAATTTTTTAATAGAGTTAGGGCTGGTTCGCATTTGGCTAAGTAGTTTAGTCAAATGGCGAGTAATTTAGTAAAGTAAATGTCCAAATAACAACATTTTAGTCAAGTAGTTTAGTCAGTGACTAAACTACATGACTAAATACTTTAACCATTCTACAGTATTTTTTCTGGCGAGTAGAGCCCCCCACCACTTCACTGTCCACTAAACAAGTGCGAACCTGATGATTTTAGTCCAGTTCATTAGTTCATAGCTGCCGCGCCGTTAACACTAGCTACTGTACTGTACAGTTTAGTAAACTGAAGTGCGAACGATTTTTGGTGAGTTGCTACTTGCTCAGATACTTGCTAATTGCCACTCGACTAAATTACTAAACAAATGCGAACAAGGCTTTAAGTACAACGGTGAATGGCCTTGTCCACACTTGTCCAACATTCGTTTCAACATTCATTTCAACGTTCATTTCAACATTCATTTTCAACTTTCCGCCTTAAATTCAATAGTGAATTGAATAAACCGCCGAGAAAGCAGAATGCCTTTTCCTGTCCACATGTTTTCGTGACGTTGCTTTCAATATTCTTCACGAGTTGATTTTAGACGAGCTTAAATCATTTCATTTCGTTCAGATATCGAGTCGAAAAATATGTACGAGTATACTATCAGAACATTTATACAAAGTTGAAAGTGAAGACGAAAGCAACTCGACTTGGGTTGGTTTCTTTCATCCACATGTTCATATTCGATTTTAAGGCATTCGTCATGGATTTTCACGATCAACATTGAATTCCTCTATTCAATAAGGCATTCATCCAAACGTTCAACAGATGAATTCCTCTTGACAATCGAAAGTTGAATAAGTGTGGACATGCCTAATGGGATCTATATTGTTCCACACTACTGAGTACAACAAAAAATCAAGGCAGCTAAACATAAGAGCTGGACGCCCTTCTGTGAAGGCGTACAGAACACCAATCCCAGTCGGACAAGAATCGATACTTGACCGGTCCTGGATCGATGACTGTCTACTAAGGAATCGATGACTTTATCGGAGACACGTCGGAGATATTTGTATGGGCATGGCCGCTTTTGCGATACCCAAAATGAGGACAGGAATCGATCCGGAATCGATGACGGTAGTCGATGGAGAATCGATGACTGGAGTCAACGTAGAATCGATACTGGGGTCGAATTGGGATCGATGACTGTAGCCAATGTGGAATCGAATCCGGATCGATGACTGGAATCGATTCCGGACCGATGACTGTAGCCAACGAGGAATCGACACTGAGATCGAATTCGGATCGATGACTGTATAAATGGGTTGAATCTATTTAAGCCTGATAAATACAATTCGTCCAGAAACTAAAAGTGTCGTGAAATCTTTTTGTATTGATTTCACGGCACTTTTAATTTAACGGCGGATTGTATTCAAGGCTTACAGAAAAAAAAACAACATATTCCGTATTCCATATTTCATATAAGTGAATGACAACATGCGTCGCCAAATGCCAGACACTTTCAAATGAATTCAAATTTCAGGCTAACTCGATACATAATTGAAAATATTTGAATTTTTTCAGCTTCGGAGACAAACCGATGAATGGAACCGGTAAGGAATCGAAGACTTTGCGATTCCACAGGAATCGGAGACAAATGTCCGACTGGGAATACGGCCGCCAGACTGCATCGCGTTCTGGCCAACTAACTAACGCAGTAAGCACACTCAAGAGAAGGGATGGCAGTATCACAGGAAGGCTCCGGAAGCACAGGAAAACTTCTTTTTGAGATGCACTTCCCCGGGTGTATCATCGTGTAGCTGTGCAGCTGCAGAAAAATCTTTACATATGAAAAAGTCAAGTGGGCAACGAGAACATTCGAGTTCTACAAAGCCAGCCCTTCCGCAAAGGGCAAGAGTCACTTGCACAATTCATCTTAAGCATCTTAAGATGCAGTTTTGCTCCGGACCACAGTCCTAAATCTTGGAGATCATTCTTAAAATGAGCAACAGGCCCATGGATGACCCTAAATGATGACTCGACCAAGGCCGACTAGAATCACATGGCGTCGATCTGTGGCAAAGGAGTGTGAGGCGCTGGGTAAGTCTTTTGAGGAGTTGCGCCCTATTGCCCAGAACAGAGTAGGATGGCGCGCAAAGTACTAGTAAGTAGTGATGGAAAAGATCGCTGATGTCCATATTAGGAGTTCGCTCTTTGTGAGTACCCTAGATAACTTGCCTATTAATCCGGCAAATGCACCAAACACGTTCTACATAACCTTGTTGGTGATATTAAAGCGCCTATGACAGCGAATGAAACGGCTCTATGTGAGTTTCTTGAAATCGAAGGTGCTTTTGACAATACCTGTTTTGATTCTATCGACAGCGCTCACATAGCAAAAGGTGCCGAAACCACTACGGCAGTCTGGGTGAAGTGAGGATATCCGCAAGGAGGTGTTTTATCCCTCAGTTTTGATGCATCCCATCGAACGCCGTTATTTTCCCATTTACGAAAAAATTTAAGCTTGAGCAACGAATTGCCCCACTTTATGCAAGTCTCCAGTAAAAATGGCAAATACTGTCAAGTATCTGTCACACAAAATAGCAAGCTACTCTGGGCAGAACACATTAGGGTATCTTCAGAAAAGGCAAAAAAGCCTTGTGATCTGCAGACAGTATGCAGGCAGGACGTGAGGCACCAAGCCCCGCACTGTCCTATTATGTCACTATGTCCAATTATTGATTATGGAGCTATCATTAAAGAGCGACCACTTCAGTTGGTAGGGACACTCTCACCAAAATACAAAGGCTTGCATGCCCCATAATATAACATGGGTCATGCGCTCTTTGTCTACTGCTACCCCTGAGGCTCCGCTTGACCTTCCGCCACTGCACATTCATACTGAGGCGGAGGTGAAAATTGCAAACTAATAGAGCAAATAACAGACAACAGGACACACGCGTATGAAGCAATGCTTTTACATAAATGCAAAAATCGGATGAATACCGACAACGGGAATTCAACATCACATTTGTTCAAATTTGCCAAATAAATTTTCAGCGCTTCTCGCTCAACTTGCCTAATTCTTTTTTTATATGCTTCACGGATGTGATAGGGTATATTAACTTTGTCATGAAGCTTGCAACGCACAGAAGGAAGCATCTCCGGCCATAAAAACAATATATATTCTTGCTCGGTATGATGAGACGAGTCGATTAAGCTTTCTCCGTCTGTCCGTCTGACTGTCCGGTTCTATGCAATGCAAACTAGTTCCTCAGTTTTAAAGCTATCAAGCCCAAATTTTGTACAAAGCCTTCTTTCTATTGCACGCTGGAAATATGTTGGAACCAACGGAATCGGACGACTACGTCATATAGCTGCCATAGGAACAACACCGGTTCAAAAATTCGTTTTTGTGAGAAAAACTTTTTTATTTCTAAAGATATCTTCTTCAAATTTCACATTAATCAATAGTATCTTTAGTCAAATCACATTTCCGAATTTGGTTGAAATTGAGCTACTCTATCATACAGCTGTCTTAGGAACGACCGTTCCAAAAGCAAGTTTTTGTTAGAAAAACTTTTTTATTTCTGAAGATATCTTTACCAAATTTCATATTATTCAATCATATTGATTGCCAAATTTGGTTGGAATCGGCCCACTATTTCATATACCTCTCATAGGAACAGTGAAATCGGAACATTCCGAAATTTAACCAATTGGTCGTTTTGTTTTAATATTTTTTCGGGTTAATTTCATACGAAATTTTGCAATCTATAAAGGGACAAATACTAACAGAAAAGATATCATCATCATCATTGTGGCGCGACAGCCCGACGTCGGGCGTTGGTCGCCTGGATCGTTGTGCTCCAATTATCTCGGTCACGTGACCGCGTCCTCCACTTTTGGAAGCCCAGTAGTTCCTTGGCGTCAACACCTACTGAGCTCTCCCAACGAGATCTCGGTCGTCTAGGCAGTCTCGCTCCGTCGACTCGTTCTGCATTCATTACTCTCTTAGGCATGCGATCATCGTCCATTCTTTGTACATGCCCTGCCCATTGAAGTCGTTGTAGTTTGACGATTTTCGAAACTTCAGTTCATACAACTCATGGTTGTACCGGATGCGCCATCCATCTCGATCGCAAACAGCCCCGAAAATTCGCCGTAGAACCTTACGTTCAAATGTGTCTAGCGTGTTTCCGGAGGCTTGAGATAGGATCCATGCTTCGCAGCCATAGCATAGCACTGGTCGTATAATGGTTTTGTACACGCGGAGCTTCGTGTTTCTGTGCACATGTTTCGATTTCATTATGGGGAGAACCGAGGAAAAAGTCTTATTAGCTAACTGTATCCGTCGCTTGATTTCGTCAGTTTCGTTGGCGTCCCTTGACAAGTTGCAACCCAAGTATATGAAGTTGTTCACGAACTCGACGTTGAGGTCCCCCAAATTGATGCTCGATTGTGCAGGTGTCCTTGTCGTCGATTGCATCATTATTTTAGTTTTACCCTCGTTGATACGTAGTCCAACTCTTTTTGCAGCGGTATCGAGCGTATGCAGAAGTTCTTCTGCGTCGGCCAATTTTCGGGACATGATGTTGATGTCGTCGGCGTACGCTGCTAATTGTGTCGACTTGATGAGTAGCGTCTTGCTGTTGTCCATATTCATAACCCGAATAGCGTATTCCAGTGCTAGGTTGAAGAGCGTCAGTGCTAGTCCATTGCCCTGTTTTTGATCAGTGCGTGTTTCAAATAGATCAGTAAGTCTATTCTGGATCCTGACTTGTGAAACGGAGTTGGTCATCGTCATCTTTGTCAGTCGCACTAGTTTGGCCGGTATACCAAATTGCAGCATGATGTTGTACAGTACTCCACGATCGATACTGTCGTATGCCTGCTTGAAGTCGACAAAGATTTGGTATACATCTATAGGTACGTTGTATTCCCAGCATTTCTGGAGTATCAGTTTGACCGTAAAGAACTGATCGGTTGTGGAGCGATACGGTCTGAAACCGTGATCAACTCGTTCTCCCATATTCGCAGGAGTAATTGATGTACATATGGCATTAACTGGACCCGTTCCACCGACTTTTTGGAGGTTAAGCTGGAATCTCGTTAGCGCCCGGCGCTTTATTTCGTTTTAGTGACCGCAAAGAGGCCCATCGTTTGTTAATGCCATCGGTGTCGCTGATGATGTTTCCATCCTTCTCCTTACAAAGGCTAGTCCTGGATTAATAGCCGTTCTTAGTTGTATTTACTAGTTTGTACGCTTATCTAGTGCACCTATTAACTAAGTTTTCGGTTATATTAAGCAACTGCTCTTCAAAGTATTTATGTTTCTTACGTCTAATTATTCTATTATGTAGATATTCGCCGTAGCTCGTCATATTTTTCTCTTCTGGCTCTGGTTCCTCGTTGAATCCATTGTCTGTAGGCCTCATTTTTGGCGTCAAGTGAATTTTTGCATTCTTCGTGGAACCAGTCATTTCGCGCTCGCCGGGCTTTATATCCCACGATCTTCTCTGCGACATCTCTGATGGTACCCTTGAGTTCTTCCCAGAACCCATGGACGCCTGTATTGCTGATGTTATGTAGCATAGGTGATAGTCTTTGCTCAAGGGCGGCAGCATACGCCACCGCCGTAGCATCGCTCAGAAGCTTATCAACCGCAAAGATTTTGGGAGGGCTGATTCTCGATTGGTGCACAGAGGAAATTCTACATCTGTAGGTCGTCTTTACCAAGTGATGATCTGAGTCGCAGTTTGGTCCTCGATAGGAGTGGACATCCATCACACTAGACGCCCATCTCCTGCAAATGAGGACATGATCAATTTGGTTGACGGTATGTGCATCTGGAGATTTCCAGGTCCACTTGTGAATGCGTCTATGTGGGAAGCAACGGCTAAATTCCTGCTGCAAGCGAAGTCGATAAGTCGCTGGCCGTTGTCGTTACATTTTTCATGGAGACTCTGGCCTCCAGTGGTCTCCCGGTGCCAACTTTCATTTCTGACTTTCGCGTTAAATTCTCTCATCAGCAATTTGACGTCGTTTGTTGGAAGTGAGTCGAAGAGAGTCTAAGGGAAAGGCGGGCATAGAACTTGTCTTTTACTGCGTCTCCTTTAACTTCAGTGGGGGCGTGCAAATTGATGAGCCAGAGAGTGTAGAATCGAGTCTTGATGCGAATCGCACATAGCCGTTCATTTACCCCCCCCCCCCCCCCCCCACAATCCACAGGGGGAATTTTTACCTCAACCAAATCATCGCACCACCATTACTGGAGGCTTGACTTCGTTAGCAGTTTTCAACGACCACTGCCTTTTCAGGGGACGCCCAGGAGGAGGACAGTGGAAGAGGATTTTTGCCCCCCAAAACGTGCTATTATGTACGTAATAACAATAGGAGTGGAACCAATTACGAGTATACTTTCCCGATTTCTTCGCTAAGTTAATGGCTCCTATATGAAAATGTTGTCCATATTTTAACCAAGCATTTGGGAGGCGTACGCTAGCAACATGCATCGTCCAAAACCAGTTATATATATATATATATGCTATCGCCAACTAGAGTATTCGATGATATGTCTCACAAAGAGTTAGGACAAAAATAATACCAGTATATAGTATACTCAATCAAAGTACAGTATATTGTTTTCTTATATCCTTGATAAGCACATACAAAAGTTAATTCTCAACTTTAATCTCAAAATTGAAACTAAATAAATCATGTGTCAGATACACTGAATTCATGTTTCCCAAGCTCCTTTTAACCTCTCCTCATCCTTTTATTCCCTCATAGATATCTAACGAACGATTAATAATCCATAAGCACAAAAATCCTTAAATTTAATGCCATCCTCTTTGTTGTAAGTGAAATGATGAATTACCTAAGGAAAGTTTACGACCATTCCTCAACACGAAATACAATGCAGTGAGCTGTAAGACCTGCAAATGAGTTCCATTTTGCTGTGCCTGTAATAAATCATATAGCAGGTTGGAATTTGGTATGCCTACCTCAAGCATAGTTCGAACGTGTGTGAGTGTTCTATAGTATATTCACAAAAGAATATTACGATGTTGTATGCTAGACGCCAATAAATTTATTCCTGTAGCGAATAGAACTTGCTATAGTACGATTTATTCTCTTCAATGAGCTTACATATAGAAATACGCTCACTTGGTTTTGCTGTTATTATTAATGTCTGAAGGTACTTCCCAGAAAACTCATAAGTCGTGTCAATTGCCCACTTAACTAGCAATGTTCTTTCAACATACGGTAAGGTGGATCAATAATTTCTATACCCGAATTCAGATTGAGGTGCCAATAGCAAAACATTATTCAATTATGTTGAGACGTTGTCGGTCCACATTTTCCTATCCAGAAACTGACCTCATTCCTCTCACGTCCATTCAACCTAGCATCGATGCGTGCGAATAATTAATTTTTTGTTATCATTCTGTTTATCAGACTAACAAAAACATGCGAAATGTATTGTGGAAATAATCATCATCATCATCGTAGCACAACAGCCCGACGGCAACGTCGCATCGGGCCCTGGCCGCCTGGACCATCGTCCTCTAATTATCTCGGTCAAGCGACCTCCAATTTTGGAAGCCCAGCTGTTGTTCGGCGTCCTCATCAACTGGGTCTTTCCAACGAGCTTGCGGTCATCCTGGCAGTCTAGCTCCTTCGACGCGTCGTCCATTGAATATATTCGGTCATCATCTATTCGTTGTAAATCTCCAGCCCATTGTAGACATTGTATTTTGACGATTCTCGAAACTTGCAGCTCACCGTACAGTTCGTAAAGCTCATGGTTGTACCGGATGCACCATCCATTTCGGTCGCAAACTGCTCCGAAAATTCGCCGAAGGACATTATGCTCAAAGTAGTAAGGTTCCAGGTTGCGCAGTCATAGCATAGCACAGGTTGCATGATGATTTTGTATATGCGGAACTTAGTATTTCTGTGGACATGCTTCGATTTCATTATTGGCAGGACCGAGAAGAAAGTTTTATTTGCTAGGTGTATTCGCCGCTTGATTTCGTCAGTTTCATTGGCATCCTTTGACAGGTTACTACCCAGGTATATAAATCGTCTACGAGTTCGATACTGAGGCCCCCGGCGTTGATTTTTGCTTGTTCTGGCGTCCTTGTTCTTGACTGTATCATGACTTTTGTTTTGTCCTGGTTAATGCGTAGTCCAACTTCTTTTGCAGCCGTGGAAGTTCTTCTGCATCGGGCAGGTTTCGGAACATGATGTTGATGTCGTCAGCGTACACTATCAACTGCATCAACTCGAAGAGCAGTGTGCTGCTGTGGTCCGCATTCGTTACACGGATGGCGTGTTCAAGTTCCAGGTTGAAGAGCGTCGGAGCCAGTCCATCGCCTTGCTTCAGTCCAGTGCGTGTTTTAAAGAGATCAGTCAGCCTGTTTTGGATGCTGACCTGCGAAACGGAGTTGGTCATCATCATCTTTGATAAAAAAAAAAACTGGCGCAACAATCCAAATTTGGACCAAGGCCTCAAGATTTCAAGATAGTGATGGTATGGTTTCGCAGATGTATGTAAGAAATAACACGCTCAACCAAGTTATTTACCCCAAATGGATACTCGTTTAACAGCAGAGTGGGCTCATAGTCCGACACGCAAGTCCCTTTTTTTATCGAAGACTTCTGCATTCAGTAGGATTCGAACCGGGGTCCAGTGAATAGAAGGTGAACGTGCTAACCGTTGCGCCATCCGGACTACAATCATCTTTTTAATCGTACTAATTTTACTGGTATACCAAATTGCAGCATGATGTTGTATAGTACTCCACGATCGATACTGTCGTATGCTTACTTAAAGTCAGCAAAGATTTGGTACGTCAACGTTGTATTCCCAGCACTTTTCCAGGATCTCCTTAACCATGAAAAGCTGATCGATTTTAGATTGGCTAGGTCTGAAATTGCCTTCATATTCGGCAATGATTCGTACAGCGTTCGACTTTTTTCTATTTTCCAGAATTTTCGACGGTAGTGTGTAGGACGTACAGACTAGTGAGATGCCTCTGTAATATTCACAGCGCAGTTTATCTACTTTTTGTGGATGGCATAGATGATGCTGCACCAATCTATTAGTATCACCTCATCCCTTAGATTTACAGAAGTAGTTTAAACGAGTATATTGCATTTAAAATACCAGTTCCACCACATTTTAGCTAGTTCAGTTGGAATCTCGTCTGCACCCGGCGCTTTATTTGGTTTGAGTGACTGCGAGGCGAGAACAATTTCTCGTGCTGTCAGGGATTGTGTATGGGGCCATGATCGATCATATCGTCTTGTATGAGGACGTGAGATGCACTTAGGCTTGGAAGACAATGAAGAAATTTTCATGGGAATGAAAATCTGGGTCCTGAGCCGATGTTGCCCGCACTTGATCCTTCATCTGTTTTGGACCCATCCGTGAACCATTTTATTGCGTTGGGATGAATAGACTCGAAAGGCTCCGTCCACTGCTCTCTACTACACACAGTTGACCGGCTGGAATGCTCGACCAAATGACTAAGGACTTCTAATCAGTTGGTCAGATGACATGCTGAGCATATTGTGAATTAGCAGCCAGCTTGTTTTTTCCGGATACTGTATAATTTATGCACTACAGGCTTTAAGCTCTATCGTAGCAACCGACAAACAAAGGGTAGGATGTGCCAGCAATTTTCCCTATCCGAAATCTTCTATATGCTAACGTAACGTCAACTATGCTTCGGATAAGGACTGACTCATAGGTTACGACTTTTGGCTATCGTACAATGACAAAGATTGGATTCTGAAATCTGCGTACTTGCCCGGACAATGGATCAGAAGGTCCCCAGAACGCACGATTTCTTCAATTAAAGAGTGAATTTCTGTGGTATAAATTAAATATCTAAGGAGTTAGTGACATAAGATTGTGGAACAGCGCAGAATTTATTGCTCCAACGGACAGCACTGTAATTTTGTACTTCGTTAGAGCTACCGCTAGTAGTCGTGAGTCACGTCTGGGGCTCCTTTTAACCAGAACCGCACGAAACTGTCTCTTATCCTGGGATCCGGTCTCCGACAGAATCATGATCGCCTTCCGGACTAAAACGAGAAACATCACAATAATACAATGTAATGCTCCAACTGAAATTCACAATATCTTTGCGAAAGACTGTTGATCGGTGCAGAGCCCAAAACCAGATCGATCACATTGATATAAGTAAAATGTTGAAAAGTTGCCTCGTAGACGTGCGAAACAAGAAGGGCGTCGATATTGGGATGGGAAGAAACCATTAGCTTACGTCTTACGATCGATAATGTTCGATTGCAACCGTGCACCGCGCCGTCAGAGAACGGAATTAACCGCTGAATGAAATCGCTGCAATTATTGCACTAAAACGGGGAGTAGCTGCCAAATTCGACGGTATACCTGCCGGACTCTATCAAGCAGCGCCAAGCATAACCGCCAACTTGCCGAACCCGGTTGTTGATAATGCGTGGAATACAGAGACCTTTCACAAAACCATGGATCTATCCGCAATGGCGTTAGATCTTAAGGGGGAGGCGAGCAAGGTTTGGCTAGAGATTAATACCAATAGGACCACGCTTCTAAGCCCGCCATTTCGACAAAGAAATCCGACACATGTTGCCATCAATGTTAATGGGCAGCCTGTGGAGAAGGTGGACAAATTCGTGTACTTGAGTAGCACTGTTGCCGAAAATGTTGGTACGGAGCAGGACATCGCTCGTCGTATTAACCAGGCTAAATGCGCATACGGCATACTGTCCAAAATCTGGCAGAACCGTTTTCTCAGCATCAAGATCAAGCTGGACCCGTTTCGCTCTCTGGTACTGTCTGTACATTTGTATGGGAGCAGTACATGGAAAATTACCGCAAGAGTTGGCAGAAAGCTGCAAGTTTTCGTTAGCTCAAGTCTTGGTCGAATTCTATGAATATCAAATGAGGAGCTAAGTCGTTGTACGGGTCAGATACCATTCTACGAATTGATACGGTTTTAAAAATGGCAATAAAAGGCCACACATTGCAGAAGGATGTTAACGGCATTGCTTTAGATGCCATGAAATGGAACCTCTTATCCAACCGGTCGGCCTTGGTTGGGAGGGAGTCCTAAAATCAAAAAAAAAAATCAATCAATCAAAAATCGAGGCGTTGGGTAAGTCTTTTGGGTTGTTACGCATCATTGCCCAGAACAGATGGCACGAAGGAGTTGTTGACGCGTTTTGCCCCACTAGGGGTTAATGCAAAGCAAAGAAGTATGTGTATAAAGCGCAGTTCACACTATATGGCAAGTCGTCATATATTTGCTGCCATATGATTGCCATACCCGTGTGAACACCTTCCATATGTACTGCCATACGAAAAAAAATTTATCTTGCAGCTTCATGCCATATCGCGCCATATGGATGTTGCCATACAGTGTGAACACCTCTTTCCAGATATCTGGCACCAATGTGCCATATCATTTTATATGATAAGCATGTCCGTCATATAGAAAGCGTATGGCACTTGCTTTTAGAAGAAAAGGTTAGTTTCCATGAGTTTGTTTATCAAAATTTCGAAAACTGAGGGCATGTAACGGTTGCCGTTACCGCATATTATTCGTAGTGGAAGGGGAGAATACGAATATTGTGTACTCTCTACGCGCAAAAAAATTAACTTTGCATTTTACTGTGTAATTGTCTTTGCCCTTTGTTAAAATCACTCGCCTTTTGAACGTTATCGAGTGCGAAAAAGTATAAATACCTTTAAATAGTCGGCTTTCAATATATTGTAAACACTACTGCACACCTCAGGAATAACGAGCAAAATTGTGTTCGTCGGTATTCTAAATAGCACACTCAAACTTGCGTAGCTATCACCTACGCAAAAACATGTTTGAAATTTGACTCTCTTATCTCAAAACCAATATCAAGAACACTCACCGGTTGCCAAGAATCTCAGCGTCAATGTTAACCGTTCACTTGCAGATACTGTTTCACTCATTTGTGTTTTTTTTTGTGATTTTTTTTGTTATCAAAGGTGAGACAAGATCCAAAAGATAGTCGACGTCAATCGGTGACATGCGAACGAAATTCCGGTAAACCGCGTCGTCTTCTGATCGCAATTCTCGCAATAAAGTTGAAAGGAAACCTTCCGTATCGCGTTGAGCTATCCATTTTCTCAATAAAATTCGCTCCTTTATCATTTCACTTTGATACTTCTTTCTTCTTTTCTGTCTTAACTTTAATAGCACCAAAACACCAGCGGCCATGCCTGCTTGTGTCGACATCGTAGAAGTGATTAAACGTTTGCCATTCGTATGGTACCATACAAAAAGTTCCATACAGTGTGAACACTCGCCATATTTGCTACCATATATCTGGCACATTCGCGTATGGCAACGAAACTGCCATACCAAAAGCTGCCATATATTTTTGTCAGTGTGAACACTATGCCATATGTATGGCAGCGAATATATGGCAGCTTGCCATATAGTGTGTCCGATCCTTTATGCTTGTAAATTGTATAATGTGCTGCGGTAAGAAAGCCGATCATACCTGCCGAACTGAACTACAGAAAACTCATGCCGCTGTTCAGCTCGCTTTTGAAGCTCCGAACCTTCACGGTCACTTCGGCTTCCTCCCCACGGACAATTTTATATGTCCCTAACATATGTCACCATACTTATAACGGTCAACTATACAGGGTGTTACTAGTACTGAGGCTCAAACGAAAATGGGAGATAGAGGAACTTGTCTTGAGTGGAAAATCGTTCCACACATACTTCCGTTTTTGCATCGTTAAGGAGATAGCGCGATTTTAAGGACGAAGGATTTTCATCGTACTTGTGATCACTATTTGATCTCTAGCTTCTGCTGTACTTAGCGTAACGTAATAATTCTGAGCTCGTTGGAAAGGACACAAATTGTTCATTCTAATTGCTATCAACTGTGTCAATCAGTGTTATACTTTTTGAGCAAAATTAATTTAAATGACACAAAAATAATGAAAAAATAGAAAAAAAATACAAAAAAGTCCTGTTTTCTCCAAAAAGGACCTGATTAACCACCAAATTTTATTACATTTTCGGAAAGCCCATAAAATTTCACTATAAGTTTGCAAACAGAATTTCTTCATAGGTTGAATTGTAAAGGAGCGGGGCTAACAGTTATCAAGCACGTTCCCTTCAAGTAAATCTGGTTTGACACCCGTCATTCGCTGAAGGAGTATGATTAATAATAGTGAGGACGAAATAAAAGAGTTGAAGTATGTTTATTACGTTTATTTAGTTTATTACGTTTACAAATATTACAAATTTTAATCGGTCCGGTATTTCTTCCCCCATTTCTCAATTCCACCAATTATGCCGAATTTTTGGAGGAAACTTTTTCCAGACCTCATAGAGGATATACCACTCCGTGTACTGGTCAGATTTTGGTACCAGCACGATGGAGCGCCAGCGCATTATGGTGCTAATGTCCGTCGGTGGCTCGACGCGAATTTCCGGTATCGATGGATTGGTCGTGGCGGTCCCATTGCATGGCCTCTACGATCTCCCGACTTAACTTCCATGGACTTTTATGTCTGGGGGTATTTGAAAAGCATCGTCTACGCAGAGGAAATTCATACACGAGAACAGCTCATTTCCCGTATCACCGAAGCATGCGATCAGTTACGAGCCCAACTACTGCGTGTGAACCCCACCAATGCCATTCATCGGCGATACCACTTGTGCTTGCTCCACAACGGCGGACATGTTGAGATTATTTGTAAACGTAATAAACTAAATAAACGTAATAAACATACTTCAACTCTTTTATTTCGTACTCACTATTATTAATCATACTCCTTCGGCGAATGACGGGTGTCAAATCAGATTTACTTGAAGGGAACGTGCTTGATAACTGTTAGCCCCGCTCCTTTACAATTCAACCTATGAAGAAATTCTGTTTGCAAACTTATAGTGAAATTTTATGGGCTTTCCGAAAATGTAATAAAAGTTGGTGGTTAATCAGGTCCTTTTGGAGAAAACAGGACTTTTTTTGTATTTTTTTTCTATTTTTTTTATTATTTTTGTGTCATTTAAATTAATATTTCTCAAAAAGTATAACACTGATTGACACAGTTTATAGCAATTAGAAAGAACAATTTGTGTCCTTTCCAACGAGCTCAGAATTATTACGTTACGCTAAGTACAGCAGAAGTTAGAGATCAAACAGTGATCACAGGTACGATGAAAATCCTTCGTCCTTAAAATCGCGCTATCTCCTTAACGATGCAAAAACGGAAGTATGTGTGGAACGATTTTCCACTGAAGATAAGCTCCTTTATCTCCCATTTTCGTTTGAGCCTCACTACTAGTAACACCCTGTATACTTTTCTTCAAAACCAAAACTCCTAAACGTGTATGTACTTCTATTTTTAGCTGCTTCACCCAAAATTCAGATTGTTGCTTTGATGATTCGTTGATTCGAGTATTTCCATTACGACCATCAAACAATCATCACATAATCGTCCTCGCCCCTCTCAATTTCCAGCAACTGTCTTCGAATCACGTTTTCTTTGAAATTCCATCGAAGTAAATTAAAATCTATGTATGTATATAAATACGAGAACATTAAAATTCATCTGAAGAAAACGCAGTCTTTCTCCACACTTCATCAGTCCCCAAAGCAGAAGTTTTCCTCAATGTGGTTCCGTGGTAAAGCGTCATTTGAATCTCAACGCTCAAGTTTCACTTGATTTTCACCAAGAAAAATCCAAGGACCATTACATTTTGCGGCAATTCCACACTTCGGTTGAGTGTTTTGATGCTCAAGTGCTTCCGTGGATAGGTTAACGGTAGATGGGCGGCAGAGTGGTGAAATTCCTGCGGTAGTGACGTACAGCGGTGGAGTTAGTATGATTGGTCATATTGAAGGACAATTATCGAAAAAGAAAGTGTTTTATTGCGATGAGAAACAATATCCACTGTAAACAGAATAATCGATCAAAAGTGGGTATTTAGTGAGAAAAGAAGCCAGGTTTGGGCGGAAGATCTTATATAACTGGGAAAGGACTTAGATACCATATTTGCAAGGAGCTCCTATTCCCTGTGTTCCGCCCGGGTACCAGACTCGATTAGCTGTGATTATGTTGTTGAATGCAATGGGACGTGATGTGCATGACATGGGACCAGTCTATTGATGTGAATTCCAAAGAAGCTTTCAGTTAGCCTTCGGCGATTCTTTGTGAATCTTTTGATAGTTTGCAATCAATAACGTTGATGCTATCTCAGCGTCCCATCACGGGTGGGTGGGCAAAGTAACAAGTGTAAGCAATATGCCCAAATGGATATAAGAATAACAGACCTAGGATAACGCAGTATGAGGCAATAAAATGAGAGCTGACCAAATGGATTGGAAGATTTCATGGTCAGATATAACATACATACATACCTTGTACACCTGGAGAATGATTTTCCAATAACCGACCGACTACGGTCCGGGGGGACACTTCTTTTTTATGATTATTTTTTTACGCAGTAGACTAAATGCAATCGATCACCGGCTGGACTTTCAACATTTGCACTCTATACACAAAGGACCACTTTTCCCAGTTTTGGGTATTTTATCGATTTTTATATAAAGCGCTCGAGTGGAACTATCCGTATATCCTGGTAGCACTAGTTCTTCACACACAATTATTAATTTCTGTTGGAAGAAACCCTCAATTATTTTTCCCGAAAACAATTCCGTATGGCACGAGTGGGCTTCTAAAGGACACTAAAGCTCGAGATACACTGAAGACGACGTCTAGTGGAGTTTGGGAAGGATGTCCAGGCTTCAGAGGCAGGCAGGCCAGCTATAAAGCTAAACGCATCATCCTCCCGGCTATGTTGGAGAAGCTCCTCAACGTCGTTTGTCTGAGAGTCTTCCGCTCAACGGAGAGAAGATGTCAATCCTTACGTGACGAAATTAGGAGAGAAATACATTTCTGACTTATTTTCACTCTCACCCAATGCGGAGCAGAATCTCCGACATTTTTAGTGTTGGAAACGAAAATCCTGGTACGATGATATAAAAGCAACTGCGACCACAATAGATTTCAATGTATCAGGTCACCATTGAAACGAAATAAATTCCAAACACAAATGCGGTCGGCATGGTAACGACATGCGCAAGCCAACCACCGAGGAACCAATGTTGTCAGGATACACGCGTGTTATTGAAATTCTCGGGTTGGGGTGGAAGTGAGTGGACATGCAAAGCTCATAACAAGAAGTTATTCGCTCAAGTTTACGGAGAAGGAACTGTGACGCGGTTCCAGACATTCCGCAGTTCTTGGTTTGTGTTCTGTGATCCTGGTAGCCGGGAGCCTTCTGAGTTCCAGCCAGTGCTCGTTTTTCTCAGCTGTGTAATAATGATGAGCTCAAACACTCAACTCAAGGGTGTCGAGAGGGAAACAACTCCCGCATATGTCATGAGAACGTACGGATAAACGTTTCCGATGTATTAGGTTGAGTGGATTCCAAGCAAAACTGAAGAAAGCGGTGATGCAATGTCGAATCTTCTCTGTGGACAGCTCCTTCAGTTTTGTTGAAGTGTTAACCTACGTACGTACATTGAGCATACTGTTGCAATTCGTAATTACGGGAATGGCGGATTGGTAAGAAAGTCGGATTCAATTAATAAGCTTTCGATTCCGGCATTGCGTTGGCCGTCCATTTCGGTTAATAGAAGCTGTCCGATTAATGAGTGGCAATATGAAATGAGAGATTGATTGATACGATAAAATATGTGAAAATTGATCAAAGTAGATAGTGGTATCCATATGATTATGAGACCATTGCCATGCGATTTAGTGCACTTGTAATAAGTGGTGGGAAGTATATGTCAATTGGAATTGATTTGAATTTATTCAATGTATCAATAGAGGACCAGCAACTATAAGAGACGTGTACTTCCTAAGCTAGCTGAGTAGTGGAATGAGTTTCCTGTAGCATGTTATCCCATACTCTTCAAGATTAATGATAAATGTATGCCTACAGGCAGAAACTTCAAACATTGGCTGGTAAGATAAAAATGAAGAAAATTTCAAAATTAGTACTACTCAAAAGTAAACTCTATCAAAAAACTCCCTCTTTGGAAGAATAAAAATAAATTTCTAGTTGTAGTAAATATTATTTCGAAAATCTAAATGTAGTATTTGCTTTGGATTGACACGTGTCAGTTTCAAACAAATCGTAAATCTTTGTTTTTAAGTTAATTGGAATTTTTCACCCGGTTTTCCTAAAGGTTCGTTTACACGTGGAAAATATTTGCCAAAAAATGGCAAATATTTCGCAAAAAAAGGAAAATATTCACATGTGTGAACCGAAAATATTTTCTATGTGAACAAGCGACAAAACAGCTTTGCCAAATTAATCTCTTTGGACGAATATTTCTTGAAAAATTTGGGAAAATATTTGCGACATGTGAACGCACCTTAACAATTTCTTGGCAGTTTAGGTTTTTACTGCGTTTCTTGGTTTCTTTCTAGTCATTGACGATTTAGTATTTCACATATACGGTTTTCTCTGCTTTTGCAGCTGTTGGCAGTTGTATTTCTAACTAAATAAATCGCGAACTCATGCATTCTTTCAACCGCTAAAAGGTAATGGTTGAAAATATGCAAGGGTTTTGGGATGGTAACTGTGCCGAAGCATGTCCCGAGGCATGGTTGTGGAAGGAGGAGGGAATGATAGCTGTAGCCTGATTCGCTGACTTACACCTAAGCGCCTCAGGTCATTAAGGTGAATCGCGTAGTCAGACCGGCACGTCATGAACCACCTGAAGCAGCTATCACTGAGGCCACCCCTGAATAGGGTTTAGCAATGAGCCGACAATACAACCATGTAAAAACTACTCTATGTCAAGAAACCTGGAGAAAAAAAGCCCCGGATTGGACGGATCAACATCGACGACAACGCAAACGTTTAACTGATTATTCTTTTGGATCTTGGAATGTACGCTCCCTCAAAAACCTGAGCCGAGAAAGCTCTCCTACAACATGTCGTTAAATACAAACCGAACATCAATACAGTCTAGGAAACAAATTGGCTTGGCAGCGACTTCAACGACAAGAAATCGAACACAATTTCCAAAAGCAGTAAGGCATCTGGACGCAAGAAGTTTGGAGTTAGGTTCGTCGTGAAAAATCGACTCAAGCCGCACGTTATTGACTTCATACCCATCAATGAAATGTGGTGTGGGATTCGCATTAAGACTCGATTTCAATATTTAGCTAATCAACGTGCATGCCCCCGCTGACGTGAAGGAGCAGTGGAAGACAAGTTTTACGACTGCCTGGAGGCACTGTTCGACTCACTTCCAACAAACGACGGCAAAATACTGCTGGGAGATTTCATTGCAAAAGTTGGGAACGAGAGTTGGCATTGGGAAGCCACAGGTGGACAGGACACAGCCTCCGTACAGAATGCAATGATAACGGTCAACGACTAATCGACTACGCATGCAGTAGGACCTTTGTCGTAAGCTCAATATGCTTTTCGCACCAACGCGTTCTTAAAGAAACTTGGAAATCTCTGGATACACGCACCGTCAACCAGATTGACCACGTCCTCACCTGCAAAAGATGGGCTTCAAGTGTGATGGATCACGTCGAGGAGCAAATTACGATTCCGACCATCACTTGGTAAGGACAGCCTATCGGTGCAAAGATCTCTTCAATCAACCCTTCCAAAATCTTGTAATGAACCACCTGCAATGGACCATTTGTTAGTGCTGCTTCCACCGGCAGATCTATGGCAGCACCTGATGAGTAAGGATCTGCCGGTGGTACGAAACCAGAGGCCGAGGGTTCCATTACACCTGAACCTCAATACGAGCACGAGGGCAGGCAAGCCATCTGCCAACCATTCCATCCTTATCGCCTCATTATTTTTTATTCCCCATTTTGACCTCCCTTGTTTGTGTTGTCTTCCCCAGGCCTATGAATTTTTGTTAATACATAAGGACAGGGGCAACGAGCGGCGAAAACCCCGCCCACGTCTCCCGAACTGAGTTTCAGCAAGCATAGGCCGCTGCTTAGCTCGTTGAGGGGCCTTTTTCTTCACCCGATGGCACAGCCCGACCTTCACGGTCAATTCAGCTACCTCAGGCTCCGTCCCCACGGGCATCTTCGGATGCCCACCAAACCGTCCGTTACAATCTTTGCGGCTGAAAAACTCTTGAACGATGATACAGCGCAGGCATATACAACCTGCCCCATGCAGAAGAACTTCTAAACAATCTTGACACGGCTGCAAAAGAAATTGGAGCGCATTTATTAACTAGGAGAAAATAAAAGTAAGAATGCAATCAAGAACAACAAGAACAACAGAATGTTAGAAACCTCAGGATGGAACTCGTAGACGGCTTTACATAACTGAGAAGGACGCCAATGAAACCGACGAAATCAAGTAATGGATACAGCTAGCAAATAAGACTTTCTTCTCGGTCCTCTAAATAATGAAATCGAAGCATGTGCACAGACACACTAAGCTCCGCATATACAAAACCATCATACGACCCGTGCTATGATATGACTACGAAACCTGGACCCTTACTCAACCTTCCGAATATATGATGAATACATTTCAACATAAGGTCCTTCGACAATTTTTCATAGCAGTTTGTGATCGAAATGAGTGGTGCATCCGGTACAACCATGTGCTGTACGAACTGTATGATGAGCTGAAACGAAAATCGTCAAACTACAACGTCCACAGTGGCCAGGATATACCATATACAACGAATGGGTGATGAACGTATGCCTAAGAAAATATTGAATGGACGATGCGTCGACGGAGCAAGGCTGCGAGGATGGCCGGGAGCACGTTGGAAAGACTCAGTAGATGAGTAACGACCGAACAACTGCTGGGCGTCCAAAATTGAAGGACGCGGTCACTTGGCCGAGACAATTGGATAACGATGATCGGCCAGGGCCAGACGTCGGGCTGTTGTGCCACGATGATGATGATGAGGGGGCTTGAACCTCAAACAACCGTATTTTCAGTTTCAAAAAAATGCCCGGTGCGTTTTTGAGCAGACGCATCCTAAGTTGGTGTGCAAAATGACACCACAAAAATTCCAATTTCGCTGAAAAATAATCCGCACTTGCACATTGCAAGAACATTAAATAAATCATAGCAATCATATTATAAAGCTACATTTACTACAAAGTATGTAGCTGAGAGTATGGAACATGTATTGAAGAGAGGCAATCATCACATATAATCCATAAGTGTTTCGTACACATTTTTTTTCAGAGCCTGCCTTCTTTTTTCCCTCGTTTGTCAAATTAACTGACTGAAGGTTGCAATTTGTGTCGGTTTTTTACAATATTTTTATTTCACTGCTTACTTTCTCCTATCAGCTGTTGCTCCCTCGGTTGCGGTATGATTGAAAATCACAACAAATTATTTGACAGCCAGGGGAACATTTTTGTAGTGTGTGTAATATGTCAGTGTGTAAACGGGTACCAAAAATTGAAGCTGATTTCTTTATATAGTCTTCATATTCTCAGGTATGCAGTATATTGAATTTTCCACTTTTTAATCACACTAGCCATTGATGTGGATTTTTTTCACCGGGGGTCGCACACAACACGCTATAGCTGTCACGTTAAGGGGCTATCTATCTTCTGTTTTTTGTCTTTTTCAACAGTTTATACTTTCAAGAATATCCTGTAAAAATTTGAAGGCCGTATCTATAATATATGGGGGGGGGAGAAACCTTTTCCATAGTCCTCCACGTGGGCGCCCCCTGGTAACGGCAGCGTATCAAATCGCTGACGGCCAAGTCTTATAGCCCCCATGTGTGATCCAATCAGTAGTCAGATCGATCTGACGATATTGTGATCGTCAGATCGATCTGACGATATTGTGATCGTCAGATCGATCGCTCAGTGTATGTGACTATCGTTGACGATTTTTTTTACAGTTCCATATAATTTCGATCGTCAGATATTTTGTGGCGATCCATCGTCAGATCGATCTGACGATGGATCGCACCGTCTTTGGCAGGTCTTAGCGATAAGACAGTTTGGAAAATGGCATATAGCTGTAGCCTGAATGGCTGACCAACATTTAAGCGTCTCAGGTTTAATAGGATGGAATGACTTGCGTAGTTGGACCTGCAACATAGTTGTGTGAACTCCAGCACGTGTATTAAACCATCTGAAGCAGCTAATTTCCGAGGCCATCCCCTTCCATTTTTAAGCCTCATCGCCAACTACGCTTTGGAAAAGCAATACCCTGGGAGTGGAGAGCGATGAAAGTGAACGAAATAAGCATGCCACCTTATTTGTTTGATGGAAAACTGGCAGTAAATCGACAACCACTAATCGTAGATTGCTTTGCTTGATCTAAAATTGTTGATTTTAGTTTTCTTTTAATAAAATAATTTCGCTGAAAAGTGAGTGTTCCTGGAAAATAAATCAATGATAAAAAGAAAGTTTGCGAATCTCTTTAAAAGTCGCCGGAAAAGCGATGTCCTCCGGGTGGAAATTGTGGTGGATCTGCAAAATTGGTACTAGTTTGGTATAAAACCGCTGTAAATCGGCAGTCACTAGTTATCAAATACCCTACCCGGAAACCGATCAAAATTTCCGTCTGCACCCTGCAGTTTCCTAGTCACCTACACACTCTAAACAGGAGTCCTTAAGGGACTCCCGGTCCGCGAATTTTGCTTACTCAACCCCCGTCAGTTCCTAATCTATAAAGTCTGTGTATGTTTTATGGAATTCAAGGTTTTTTTGTATTAAAATTCAGGTAATGCCGGGTTTCCACCAAAGAAACAGTTTTGAAAAACACGGACAAAAACTGTTTTTCTGAACAAAACGCCAATGTTTTGTAAAAACTGAACAGTTTTTAAAACATTTGTGTCTCTAAAAACTGTTTTAGGAAACAAAACACTTTCCCATCGCGAATCGGAAAATGTTTTTGTTTTCTAAAACAGACCAAAGGAAAACACATTTGCTCCTGTTTTTTGTCTGGTTGGTTGAAACATGCACGGTTTTCTGCGACAGTACCCAAGTACATAGTCAGTTATCAGTTGTCATTTTGAGAACTGACCCAATATCTCCGTTTTTTCTGTTTTGGATATCATACAGCTAATTATGAAATCCTCGTCGTCTAAAATTTTTGTTGGGCACTGTGTAGAACAAAATAAATAGAACAGAGAACAAAACCAGTCTGTTCAATTGAAACAGTTTGTTTACATAAAACAGAACTGTTTTCAAAAAACAAAACTTCTTTCTGTTTTTGTTTTTGAAGACAAGACTGTTTTTCAAAACTGTCCCTTTGGTGGAAACCCGGCATAAGAAATAAGACACATAAAATTTGTACAGGGTGTCCGAAAAATGTTTTTGTCTCTGAGCATGTTCTCATAATTTTTTATCGGATTTTTGCAGCCTAGTTTTGCTTAAAAAATTTATTTGGAATTGGACCACGTTCCTGATTTTGATGTTTTCGGACCGCAACCATTTAATGAAATGATGTTAAAAAAAATAGTTTTTTTTTAATTGTCTTGAAGTTGATGATAGTCAGATGGTTATGAGTCGTTATAATCATATAAATTTTCTGAAGCTGATTTTTTAATGTTAAAAACTTGGCTTGAAAGTTGCATGAGCTTTCCGAATTTTTGCAAACTCGAAAAAAAAATGCGAGCAATAACTGTCATCATTATTATCTCATATTATGGGGCCCTATAAAAATTTTAGTCCCGGGCCCGGATTTTCTCTCGACGGCCCTGATCATCCCCGCTAGAAAAATCCTCACTGTGTAAAAGCGGGTTCCAGCACTTAATTATGAGATTTTCTCAATTTTGTTCCATGCATCATGCATCGTGCAGAGAGCGTCTTTCAAATTCAATTTCTTTAAAGCGTCTATGTACGAAGATTCTTCAGCAACAACAAATGAGAGAAAACTGGTTTTATACAAAAGTTTAGAAATTCTTTGTTCCACCGGCTGGATTAAAGGCGTGACATTAGGTGGCATGAAGACGGCTATAATTTTTCCATCATCACTTCATAACTCTGATTCAGGAGGAAGTCCAAGAGCATTGTCGATGATAAGAATTGTTATTTTCGGCAGAAAATCGGCGTACCTGCAATTTTGTTTTAAAATAACAGAACCACCACCACTAAAAATAGAAAATTGCATACCTGCTGTACAAAAGAGTGACGAAACCATTCACGAAAAATAACCGCAGTCATCCAGGCTGAAGTATAATGTTTATATTCAACCGGAAGTGAAGAATTTTTAAAGCAGCGAGAATTTTTCGTTTTACCAATCACAAGCGGTTTTACTTTGTGTGTTCCTGAAGAGTTTCAGTAGAGCATTTTTGTCCGGTGCGCCAACGTAGGTTTTATCGAGCAACAACTCCAATATAGCCCTGTTTCATCGGCATTGTAGATCTGACTCGCTTCTAGTTTTAACTCTCTAATTTTATCAGCCAATTCTTTTTAAAGGGCTCAACAAATTCTGGCTTTGATAATAATGTTTCGCCTGCGATTTTAAGATATCGAATCCCATAGCGTTTTTTTTTTTAATTTTTGTGGCCAACCGTCATTGACGTTAAAGTTTCCACGATCTGCATCTCTACACTTTTGGTGAAAATACTTTGCCTTTTCCTTCAAAATGTTTCCAGTTATGGGTATGTGTCGACGCCTCTGGTCAAGAAATCAATTATATAACAAGCCCTCTGTTTTAGGAATCTCAGGTTGTCGCAGCGTTTTCCTTTTTCCTGGTGCAGTATAAGTTGATGAAATCGGAGATAAAATCGAACTTCTTTGTTTCTTAATACGGCTTATTGCGGACTTTATATTTCTTAGCCAGAAATGTTATGCTAGCTGCGATTTTCAATTCACCAATAACTTCTCCCTTCTTTGCAAGGTTCAGACAATTCATCTTTTGCCCTTTAAGATGCGCCATCACTTAAATTGCTCTTAAAACTCACAAAAGATAAAAACTTGACAATAAATTTCGCAATTCTCCGGACTGAAATTCGATATCGATGGAAAATTGGCCAGTAATGATGGTGCGATGATTTGGTTGAGGTAAACATTCCCCCTGTAGTGTGGGGCGTAAGAATAATACCACTGCCTTTCACTTTGACGGTCTGCCGTTGAAACCGACAAACAAAAGGAAGGATGTGTATGCCAGCAATTTGCACTATTCGAAATCTTCTATATGCTAACGAAACGTCTACTATGGCTCGGATCAAGACTGACTCAACGGTTACGACTTATGGCTATCGCGTACGATGACAAAGATTGGATTCTGTGTAGTGAGATAAGATGGTGGAACAGTGGAGAATTTATCTCTCCAACGGGCAGTATTGTAATATTATACTCCGGTAGAGCAACCGGTAGTGGTTGTGAATCAGATGTGGGGCTCCTTTTAACCAGAGCCGCACGTAACTGTCTCTTATCTTGGGATCCGGTCCCCGACAGAATCATGACCACCAGGTTCCGGACTAAAATGAGGAACATCTCAACAATGCAATGTTGTGCTTCAACTGTACCCAACAATGTCTTGGCGAAATACTCCTTCTATGAAAAATTTGACGCCAGAGCAGAACACCGAAAGGTGATATTATAATGGTTATGGGGGATTCGAATGAAAAAACCAGGAGTCCGAAGCGTATATACCCTAGACTTATACAGACCTAGTGGTGATACCAAAAGTACCAATTGGTAACGACCATATGCATTAAAAGTGAGTTTCCTATACGGCCAGTTTATAGGGGAGGTTGGCAATCATTCAGTAGGATCTTGACCATTATCAAAATCAATTAACTAACCCATTCTACAAATATTTGTCGAATTTTTCAAGTCGCTAGCTTCATTCTATCGAAAGTTATTGCTTATTTGAAGTCTCACTTGTAGAGGAGGTAGGGGTTCCTTGGGTCGGATCTTGCTCATTATTGCCACCAACAAATAAGATCATGCCACAAACATTTATACAAAATTTCAAGTCCCTAGCTTCACTCCATCGAAAGTTATCGCTTATTTGAAGTTTCATTTGTAGGGTAGGGTTCCTTAGGTTTGATCTAACCCATCTTAAATACCAACTAACCCGATCTGACTTCAAACATTTGACCAAAACTTCAAGTCGCTGGCTTGATTCTGTCAAAAGTTATCGCTTATTGAAGTTGCATTTGTAGGGGAGGTAGGGGTTGTTTGGGTCGGATCTTACCCATTTTCAATACCAACCAAGTGGATCCCACTAACAGCACTTTGTCAAATTTTCAACTCGATAGTGTCATTTTATCGAAAGTTATCGTAATTAAAAGAATATTTAATTTTTTGAAATTTGTAGCAGAGGTAGGCGTTCCCTAGATCTGATTACGCCCAACTTACTAGAACTTAAGCATCTTCTTACTCCAGGGTTACATGTCTACGTTAATTGGTTCAAGAGTTATAGACAAAAAACCCGAAAAGTAGGGTAGTACGGGGCTCTTTGTAAGAAAATTACCGTTAGTTTTCAGCTGATCGATTTTATTTTTTTAGGGAAGTAGCAGATTATCCTCACGAGCAATCTGCCAAAGCTAGAGCTTTTTACGTTTATTTAATCGGAAGTTATAGATACATTTAATTATTTTACATATATAGGGGAGGTAGGCGTTCTTTTGGCCTGTTCATGCCCATTTATCAATACCAGCCAAGTAAATTATACTTCCTACATTTGACCAAAATTTCAAGTCTCTAGCTTCATTCTATCGAAAGTTATCGTGCGAACAGACAGACGGACAGACGGACAGACGGACAGACGGACAGACAGACAGACATGGCTAAATCGAATCAGGAGGTGATCCTGATCATTTATATATATACATTGCTATACCTCCGGAGCCTCCTTTAAGGTGTTACATATTTTCGTCGTGACAAAAACAATATACCCTATACTAAAAGTCTAGGGTATAATTGAGCTTAGACATGTGATTGGGAGACACGGTCTTGGTGATCGTAATGACAACGGTGAAAGATTTGTAGAGTTCTGCAACTTTCACAGTGGTGGTACTATGTTTGAGTATAAGGACCACCACAAAATCAGTTGGTCATCTGTTGATCGGTGCAGAACACAAAATCAGATCGACCACACTTTGCCAGTAGTAAAAGATTCAAGACGTGGATCCTGGACGTGCGAAAAAAGAAGGGTGATCGATTGCGTATTGCAACCGTGCGCCGTCATAGCGACGACAAATCCAGGCGCTGCGAATTCAACAACGCTCGATTAAAAAATCCAGCTGTCTTACAACAATAAAACCACCATCTCGCGCAAAAAGCAGCTGAGATAACTCACTCAGACAGTGACATAAATGAAAACTGGGATGCAATAAAGCAAGCGTACATTGATAGCGCAGATACCATCCTCGGCACAAACACGGATTGAAGAACAAGCCCTGGACAAAGATTATTTACCGTCAGAAAGCTCGAGAAGTTCACCGTAGTGTGCGACCCGACAAAAGAGTATATGCGAATTCTCTTTTAGCCTCAGCAGAAGAAGCCGTATACGGTGTCATCAAGGAGTTTACTGGTGGTCGTAACTCCTGCCAACATCCGGTGAAGGATACTGATGGAAAGCTACTTATCTTGTAGCAAGATCAAATGAGGCACACTTCGTCCCGATCTTGAATCGTGTAGCCTCTGATGAAGTTCCTCCTCATTTAGATATTTAGCTAACTATCTAAATGTTCGTCTACGGTCCACTGCCCCGACTAAAGGTCGATGCAGACACATCAGTCACGTCACAGTTCAGTCAACCTTCCGAATCATAACCGTCACCGTCAAGTCACAGTCAAAATAGCGGCTGTATTCACATATAGCCGTCAGGGTATTCAGACCGTAGTCAGTCATTTTTTGTGTATGCTCTCGAGTGTACCTAGATTTACCATCTATTTTTATTTCATTTCCAATTTGTTTCCATATCCTGTTTTTATATGCTATATCTATATATTTATTATGCGATAAATCGTACAGAACGGGGTAATTTCGAACCAACTCGATTCATTTTTCGTCATCGCCCATGTTCACTTTCTAGACTGACGTCCGTCAAACACAAAAAATATCGTTGGGAAGAAATGTGAATTTGACTGTTCGGTGACGGAAGCGCGACTGACGGTTCTGATTCGTGACTGCGCCGGCTCAATGTGGACAGCGCCACTTGACTTCCAAGAAACGATATTTTTTGTGACTGATACCAGGCGGTGCTGACGGAACTGTGACGTGACGTGACTGATGTGTGTGTATCGACCTTAAAGCGGAAATAAAAACTAGGAAAGTCCGCCGGACTCGACGGTATCTTTGACGCACTTTATCAAGCAGCGCCAAGCGTAACTGCCGATTTGCTGCACCCACTTGTTGATAATGCGTGAAATACACACTACTAAGTGGAAGGAGCAGAATGAGGAGAGGAGGCATTTGTGTGCTTCCTGCAGTTGCCAAGATAATAGCTGAGATCGTCCTCGAGAGACTAAAAGCCCACTTAGAAAGCATAATTGATGAAGAGCAGCCTGGATTGCGATCCGGATTCTCCTGTGTCGACCACATTACCACCTTGTGAATCATCTTTGAACAATGTCCTGAGTACGATTCTTTTATCAATTTCGAGAAGGCTTTCGATGGTGTGGACCGGGATTCTATATGGCTGGCCTTGCGCAGGAAAGGCATCCTTGGGAAGCTTGTGGCTATTATTAAGGCAACCTATGACGGCGTGAAAAGTCGCGTTGTGGATAAAAGAAAGGTGTCGGGGGACTTAGAGATTCGCAGTGGAGTTCTGCAAGGGTGCATCCTCTCACCGGTCCAATTCTTCATAGTGATCGGTGATGTGATGCATCCAGCCCTTTCCGGACTAGACAGGGGAATTCAATGGAATTTAACATCTTATCAACAACATCTCGACTACGCTGACGACATATGCCTACTCTCCCAAATCATGGATCTGTCCGCAGTGGCGTTAGATCTCGAGAGGGAGGCAAGCATGGTTGGGCTAAATATTAATACTGACAGGACCAAGGTTCTTAGCCAGCCATTGCGAAAAAAAATTCTACACCTATTGCCATCAATATTAAAGGGCAGCCTGTGGAGAGGGTTGACAAGTTTGGTTACCTGGGTAGTATTGTTGCCGACAATCGTGGTATGGAGCAGCTCATCGCACGTCGTATCAACCAGGCTAAGTGCGCTTACGGCATGCTGTCCAAAATCTGACAGAGCAGTTCTCTCAGCATCAAGACCAAGCCAGGCTTTCTCCTCTCCCTGTTACTGTCTGCGCTTCTGTATGGGAGCCCAACTAACAATTTGCTCTTGAGGTGAGAACCAAAACTCTTATAATATCGGTATTAAACCTTTCGGAACGAAATATTACGTTGAAGATATTTATTAGGCATTCTGCTAAAAAGTAAAAGTAATACCTGAATCTGTTGTAACTTTTAAAAGGAAAGACATGTAAAAAGTCTTTAGTGCAGATTGGAAGCTCGATGAAAACTTTAAAGGCATTTTGTTCAGATTATAGCCTTAAAAGTAATTTTTGTAAGTGTGTTATTAGAAAAGATCCTCCTAAAGTTTTTATGCTTTAGACCATTCTAAGTGTTAATGCAGTGTAGATCTAACTAAACCATTATAGGGAATAATTGCCGTTTGTCAACTCTCGTATTGCTTGTATAATAAGCTTGATCAAGAATATATTCCTGTTTCAGGGTTGTAATATTTTAGCTTAAATAGAGATGAGTAGAACGGCTTTAAATGAGAAAGCTATACACTCTGATACTTAAAGAAGTCAGGCGAAGGTTGTAGGGAAAGATATAGTTTAATTGCAATTTTGAAGAAAAGTTTAATAGGAAGAAGTTATTATAATTTACTTATGGGAGCAACAAACTTAACTAAATACTTATAAGCTCTTTAAAATAGAGCTTGAGAGAACCGCCATCTTTTTTGACTGTTTGGTTATAGCAATTATTGCGCCAGAAATTATTTATAATTTCTTCAATACTTTGGTGACTTTGGATATTTTCATTTTAAATGTATTTCTTAGGGTCTGACAAGAAAATAAGAACGTGTTTAATACATTTTAGGCCACTATTAGCTACTATGCAAAAAGTACATTTAATTCATGATGAACATTAAATGTACATGTATGCTAAATTTCGAGAGGGATTCGTTTTTTTTGGGAGTTTTGTACAGCATTTGATCAGAAAAATTTTCTTTCGCAGAGAAAATTTGACTATCAAATCGACAAAATCCACTGCGAAAAAGTGCATCAGACCAACAATACAAGTATGAATTTCAACTCCATTCGTATTTTTATAGGGAACTTCCAAAAGTATCATGAATTCCACTTAATGCTTACTGAAAACCAATAGAAATCTTTGTCTCTTAGTTAAGATTCTAAAAGGTGATCTATGTATGTATAGCAGATTACTGTAAATCACTTATATGTACTTTTACTGATATCTTTCTGATAAGTTCTCTAGTTAGAGCTGTCAGGAAGACTTGAAGAATTCTTAAAATACTTTATACTCATAATTTCATACGCCACTTTTTGGCTAGAAACGTTCTTTAAGATTTCTATCAGAACAATTTGCAAGTCAATAAGTCTTACCTGAAACTAAATGTAGTTCTTATAAAATCCTTGAAGATCTCTATAAGAACAAAATTGTTAGTTGGGAGTAGTAAATGGAAAGTTTCTGTAAGAGTTTACAGAAAGCTGCAAGTTTTCGTCAACTCAGATCTTCGTCGAATTCTAAGAATTTTCTGGCACGAGACAATATCAAACGAAGAGCTATGTCGGCGTACGGGTAACTGCATTTCCTTACTTGCCATGAAAAGAACCCCATTTCTAACCAAGGCCGACAAGAAGGGGGTCCTAAAATCACATGGCGTCCATCTATGGCAAAATAATAGAAGGCACTGGGTAAGTCAATTGGGGCGTTTCACCACATTGCCCAGAACAGGGTACGAAGGAGTAGTTGACGTGCTATGCCCCACTATTGTTTAAGGCATACTATTAGTATTAGTAGATCTTTGCTTCTAGGAGATATTTTTTCTTTCAATTTTCTGCTGGTATATAACTGTAGCTGTTTAACTGTCCTGCCGATTTTGCTGAAACTCCATTCGAACCTATTTGCTTAAATTAATTAAATAGGAACCTAATTCTTACAAATACTCACCTATTATTATTATTAAGTTTCCATCAATCAGCTTCCTCCTTAGCAGTGGTATTTAAATTATAAAGTTTAGCCGTTATATAGCTGTAACTTCTGAATCAATTGATGGATTTTGCCGAAATTGAATTGGAGTCCAAGTCGTTTCTAAAGGTCGCCACCCATGAACCAGTACAACCACGACCAAACTTCCATCGAACCATCAAATATCATAGAACGGTGGAAATAAGGGGAATTTTTTTTCCACACGTTCTATGAAATTGATGGTTCTATGGAAGTTTGGTCGTGGTTATGCTCGTTCATGGGTGGCGACCTTAACGGCTATCAACTAGACACTTTCTTGTCTACTTTCTTCCATTATAGAGACATTTTCCTAATAATAATTTTGTTGTTGTTCAAGTTATATAGCTGTAACTTTTGAGCTGATTGATGGATTTGGTCAAATTAAATATTAGGCTAGTCTTCGCTAGCGCCCACCAACTCGACAAGTTTCGCCCATCTAGCCTCATTCATTAGGGAGTTGTTTAACTTACAATGTTTTACCATTATATAACTTTTTAACCGCTTGATGGATATGACTGAATTTCAATAGCAGCCCGATCTTCATTCATCAGTACAGTACAACTGGCGATAAGATAAGATAATATAAAAAAGTATAGTCTACTCACCTATCCCAAATCAACTTGCACAATGTCATATTCCCCCATAAGATCTCTCGAAACTCATTTAAACGCAGACAACCACGTAATTTTAGTCTGCCTATCCTAAAACCAAGGACTCCCACTGGGACACATCAAATAAACTCCACCCCGTATTTTCAGGACATGAAAAACGCCAACTTTACGCATCCTACACAATCTCAAATCCACAGGGTATTGACCTTGCTTAATATTTGCTACATATCCCGCGACTTAACCTTCATGTTTTCCTGCACAGTTCCTGTATTAAATTGTTTTCCTACTGTCCCGTCTCCAATGGTAGCCTCTAACAGGCTCCCACTGAACATTGCCAGCGCACGGAACCATTGCGTCGGATAAGTGTGAAAACTGAAATTGAGAATCCTGTTTAGGATGCTGGACCAAGAGAAACACGTGCGTGGACTTGAACTTGGGAGGATTTGTGGGGTGTAGCATGCCATCCATACGCATTTATTTCCCCGGGAAACATGTCTCTGGAAAAAAAAAGTGTGCAGCTGATAACGTTGCTGGGAATATTAGGAAAAAACGGAAGAGGTGACATTGAAAATACAGTAGAGTTCGCTTATAACGAACCCGGTTATAACGAACTTCCGGCTATAACGATCCAATTTCAAATGATCGAACGAAAAATATATAAATTCAGTACATTTCCTACCGGATATAACGAACCCGCTTTTAACGAACTATCCGGATATAGCGAACCAAATCCTACAAAAAAAGGTCCAACGTTCCGCTTATAACGAACTTTTATACGTATAATTGGGGTATTCCCCGGGGTGTGTTTTGTATATGTTTTTCTTCAGTCATTTACTGTGATTGTTATTGGCAAGATGTCATCTGCTGGTGGTGTAAAACAAACGCGCAAAGGCTTATCATTAAAAGAGAAGTTTGATATTGTGAAGCAAATTGAAAGTGGTATTAAACAAAGTTATTTATGCAAGAAAATGCGATTGAATAAGTCAACAATGTGTGGGTTCAGAAGATACTGAGCAACTTCCGCTCAACTGATCATGATCAATTGATCACCGAGCAAGAGATATTTCTGCTCACCGCTCGCACTTTTCTACTTCTTCTTTCTCCTTGACTTTGGTATGAAGTGTGTGTGACAACGAGAGTCGCGTTCAGCAGGCTCAGACTGCATAATCGACAAGTTGCGGAACTGCTCGCGAGCAGTTCGTGCTCTTCGGTAACTTCTGAACGCAGGCAATAGCTACAATATGGAAAAATTGTGAAACTATCATACGTAGTTTCGACTTTCGAGAACAGAAATTCGGATCCGAAGAAATTAAAGAAGTAGTCCAAACATGATCAGCTGGATCAAGGACTTATAAAATGGTTTTCGCAACGGCGAAATTCGAATGTCCCTATAACAGGCGCTGCTTTACAATCGAAAGTGAACGAGTTCGGAGAAAAACTTGAAGATAATGACGAATTTTCTTGTAGCAAGAGCTGGATTGAACGATTTAAAAAGCGCCATGGTATCGTTTCTGGAAAATTAATCGGAGAATCTGCAGCGGTAGATAAGGATGTGGTTGATGACTGGCTACAAAGCAAATGGCCCGCGCTTAAAGAAAATTATAGAAGCTGTGACATTTTCAACGCATATGAAACCGGCTTATTTTATAAGCTCACGCCAAACAAGACACTAAAATTTATGGGAACTGAAAAAAGAAAATTGCTTGTCATTGGCAAATCTAAAAATCCCAGATGCTTCAAAAATAGGAATCTACCCGTCGACTATGAAGTCAATTCTAGAGCCTGGATGACGGCTGATATTTTCGCGAATCATTTGCGGCAGTGGGATAAAGAGTTATCCAGAATAAATCGGAAAATTCTATTATTACTGGTTAATTGCCCTGCTTACCCCGATCTGAAAGATTTAAGGTGCATTAAATTGGTTTTCATGCCACCTAACACCAGTGCGAAGTTACAACCAATAGATCAGGGGGTGATTCATAGCTTGAAAAGCAATTACAGGCGCATTTTTCTAGCGAAGTGGATTCATGCTATTGACGACGGCAAAGACAAGTTTGCTGTTACCCTGTTAGTAGATGCAATAAATTTTCTTCACATGGCATGGGAAAAAGTTTCGACACGAACAATCGCGAACTGTTACGCTCATGCCGGATTTTTGGAGGAATAAAATTCTGACGGATTTGATGCAGAAGACGACATTCCACTTGCTGAGTTGCTGAGACAAAGTAGCGAAACGATCATACCTGGCATAGACGTAGAGTTCAGTGAGTACATCCGACTTGACGAGGATCTTATTAGCACCGAACATCTAACCGATGAGCAAATTTTGTCAAGTGTTTCATCGGCAGAAAGTGACGACGACGATGAAGATCCCGTAGAATATCAGCTCCGCCGATTATCGATGTAATTCACAAGATGGTTCAGATTCGCGAAATTCGAAATGCACCAATCGACATACTTAATAGTTTTGCGCGAGTTGAGTCACACATAAATGAATCATATTTAACTTCCAGAAATAAGCAATCGACAATTTTGAACTTTTTTTCTTAAAATACTTCCATTATGTACATGCGTATTTATATTGATATGACTATGTTTAAAATAAAAATAATTTCGTAATAGTTCTACTTTTGTATCTTTTGATGAAATACAACATTTAAATATCAAATACGAATGCGATATGTATTGTATTTCCCTTATATGTTCCGTTTATAGCGAACTCCGGATATAACGAACCAAATCAACCGGTCCCTTGAGGTTCGTTATATGCGGAATCTACTGTATTTCAAATATTTGATTAAAAAAGTCTGAGCTAATTTGGGTGAATCACGACTTGGTAGATATTGAATCTTCTGTTGGATTTCATTAGTGATACAGAGGAATATTAGCATATATCGAATACCTAGATTTTCATGTATGTTGGCAAGAGATGAGATTTTAATTTAGGATAAAATTCCAAAAATTTTTGTTTTGTTCTGAACCCTAAGTATTACATAGACTCACCGAAATTTAATTAAAGGCACATGCTTTGTTTTGCTGCGAAACTATGTTTCTAAGGCGGCTATTACACTTCAAAAGTTATTTTACAAAGAGCTTTGATATAAAATTTTATAGTATAATAGGGTAACTTTTATAAAAGATGTCTTTTATAAAAGTTCTTTTATGATAGTTAGCTCTTTCACCCCCTATTTTATAAAAGTGTTTTGACAAACCGGAGAAGAAGAAGGCTTTCGTATCAGCTTTGCATAGTTCCTTTCTGGGAAAAAGGCGACATCTTTTGCTTCAGTCAGTAATGGAACTTTCCTACCCAGCCAGCAATTTACAGACGTACGATGCAATGCCGTGAATAGTTGTGAAAGTCGCGTGTTCTTGTTTCGATTATGATGGATGTATACACGGAGAATAGCGGTGTTGATACGTCGCCCGACATTAATTCCATTTGCGAAATAGGCTCACTCGAATAGCGTGTCCCCGGCGAAGATGACGTTCGGCCTTTCGTCTGATGGCGACTCCGACAATATAAGGCGCGACTAAAATGCGACCGACTTGGTGCTCAACCCGCGAAACCAACCCTCCACATCGCCTCCGTACAGAAAACTCGACGCCTTAGTGGATGTTCACACTGCGTGCGATGCCGAGCCGAGCCGGGTCGAGCGATGCAATGCGATTACAAGCTTTTAAAGCAAGAAAATGGAAAGTCTTCAATTTTAAATGGAATCACGCTTTGAGTGTACACACTGCGCGCGATGCATTGACGAGCCGAGCGATGGCCCGATGTTTTCACAAACTACTTTGCTTTTTCGTGCGAGTACCGGCTGCTGATGTTTTTGCGATGGAATTTAATGGGCTTTGCGATGGAGTTTATGGGCTTTGCGATGCTTTGCGATGTGAAGCTCCATGGAGCCAGTATGGTGCAAGTACGAGCTGTAAAGTAATATTTGATGTATCAGATGACACTGAAAAAAATGCATGTATGACTGCTTTTATACCCTAGAATTTTATTTTAGGTTATATTGTTTTTGTCACGCAGAAAATATCTAACACCATAAAGGAGGCTTCGGTGCGGCGGTGTGGCAGTGTATACATGGAAATTTTGAGGGTCACCTCCTGATTCGATTTAGCCATGTCTGTCTGTCTGTCCATTTGCACGATAACTTTCGATAGAATGAAGTTAGAAACGTGAAATTTTGGTCAAATGTTTGTAGCATGATCTTGTTGGTTGGTATTGAAAATGGGCAAGATCCGACCGAAGGAACCCCTACAGATGAAATTTCAAAATGAGCGATAACTTTCGATACAATGATGCGACAAATATTTATAGTGTGGGTTGGTTAGTTGATTTTGAGAATGGGCAAGATCCTATTGAATGAACGGCAACCTTTACTGTAAACGTTAGTTCAAATGTAAATATCCAAAATTCGAATGGATGAACGATAAAACTTTTCATTGGATCCACACCCACAGCTCAAACTGACCATATGGGAAATTCACTTTTAATGCATATGGCCGTTGCCAGTTGGAAGTTTTGGTATCACAACTAGGTCTGTACAAGTCTAGGGTATATACGCTTTGGACTCCGGTTTTGATTCAGTGTGGCTCAAATGAAAGGTTATTACCACCGTAATAAGGTCGCGTGGTTTCACAAGCGGTTTGAGCAGCGGACACCGCTGCGTATAAAGGCATAGAGCAGAAGCGGCGGTTTACATATTTAGTGCCGGTGCACATGGACGTCCAAATGCCGTCTGACGCTGCGTCACTTTCAATCGGATAGGAAGAAATACATTACGGGCAATGAAGCGATGCACATGGCCGCAGATAGCTATCCGATAACTATCGGCGGCATTTTGCCGCCGCGATAGCTATCTGGGATGACGCTGGTTTCTGCTCCTATCTGTGTCATTTCACGCGTCCGCATATCAATTTTTAATAAGCCGGCCTACATACATTCGAACCCGGAACACGGACCACACAATGGGTGGTATGCAAAAAGCTTTCGCTCAGACTCAAGTCTCACTTTTCATAGTTTTAGCTCGGGTTCGTATGCAAAAAGAAAATGAGACAAATCTCAGAGACTGAGCTTTTGCTAAATGAATGAGACAGATCTCATGTTTTAATTTCTCGTATGCAGAAAACATGGCAATGTCTCACAACAATGAGGTTAAGCTCATAAAAAGTCGAGACTACAAATTTGTTGTCTCATTAGGTCAAATGGCTGCGTATTTAAGCCTTCTCGGTGCCACTGCGCAAAATCGGGACTTTAAAAGTCTTTATAGATTTAATCCGGTACAAGTGGATTGGCTAACTGAACACTTTTTCCAAAACAGAGAGGATTTCCGTGGAGGGAAAATAAGTAATCGAACCAGGATGATGATTTTCTTGCGATTTGTTGGAGATCCGGGATTTCAAATTGGCATAGCGGAAGATTTTGAAATAAGTCAATCCAGCGTTTCCAGAATAATTAGTGAAGTTGCGGAAAAAATAGTTGAAAAAAGTGAACACTGGATAAAGTTTCCTATGAATACGGAGGAAAATGACTCTGAAAAGTCCTTATGGCAGCAGAAAAATAGATTTCCGTCATGTATTGGAGCAATCGACTGCACGCACGTGCGAATAAGTAAGCCAAAGCAGCATAGTGGAGAGTATGTAAACAGAAAAGGTAAGCCTAAACTTAGTGAATCTGATAAAGTGTCACTGTTGTTAGCTGAGCTCTAAGACTTCAAAATTACTTTGTGATCTCTTTATAGGTTTTTATTCAATTAACGTGCAAGCGACATGCAATGGAGCTGAAAAGTTTACTAGTGTGGATGTTTCATGGCCCGGCTCGGTTCATGACTCCAGAATTTTTAAAAATTCAGCAATTTACCAGGCATTTCTTAATAATCCTACGCGTGTCCTCATCGCTGATGAGGGCTATGGAATCACTCCTTTTATAATGACGCCATTTCGAAGAACATCTACTGGTGTAGAAGAAAATTATAATAGTGTATTGACCAAAGAAAGAGTGATAATTGAACGTGCTTTTGGTCAATTAAAACAGAAATTCCCTTGTCTACAGTACAAGCTACGAGTTTCTACACAAAATGCACCAAAAGTAATTTTGGCCTGCTTTGTTCTGCATAACTTATCAAAACATTTCCTATGGGAAGTCGAAAATACGGTAGATTACGAAGAAGAACAAATTACAGCAAGTGAAGTTCCCTCCTCTGACGGCTCTAGAAGATCTGTAATGCTAACGGAACAAGGAAAAAGAAGAAGAAATGAAATTGCACTGATTTTGTTTAATCAACGTAATGTTTAGTTTATTTATATATAAATAAAACAAAGATTCAATATTTATCGAAATGTACTTCATTTTCATCTGCAAGATTGGAACTCTTGTGATCAGTCAAACGCCTAAGTTTTTTTGAGAGAACTTGATTTTGCTTCAACAAAACTAGCCTTGGCAGCTCTAGCATTGATAGATTTTTTGTCTCCTCCGTTTCATACTGCTGCAAAATATCGTTGGTGTCTTGTTTTCTCTTTCTTGATGTACAAATTGGTACTTCTTTTGCTTGAGCAAAAGAAGAAGAGGAATCGTCTGTAATACAGAAAACTTCGGGGCGTTTATTTTGGTTTGTTCCTGCAGTTACTGAACCTGTAAATATGTTAAAGTGTTAGTAACACTCATGTATTACTTACCAAATAAAATATTCTTACCTTCCAATCTATTAAGCACTGGATTTAGTGAATCACCATTAATTAATTCATGTAAATCTTTTTCCCACGGTTTTAATTTTATTTTTCTATTTCCCGTTTTATTTGTGTCACATTTGTCTTTTAGCCTAGCTTTGATATTTATGATTTTTTTTGAAATTTGTGCAATTTGAATTGGTTTACCAAATTTGCTTTCATACTCCGATTTGAATGTTTGTAAAGCGAGTTTCTTTTTTCTTTTAATTTCGGGTGCTTGGCTTTTTGATAAAACAATGGAATTGTTTTTAATGAACTGCACAAGAAAACAGTTATTTTCATCAATTGCCCTTTTGACTTGTGTTTCCTCTTCACTACACTCACTCTGTGAACTCATCTTCGCAATTGTTAACCAGAGACTGAGACAACGAACTGAGACAAAGGTTTTGCATACGCATTAGAGCTTTTGCTCTTTGCAAAGGCTCTGTCTCGGTACCTTTCACTCCGTCTCACATCTCAGTGTACTGAGACTGAGCCAAAGCTTTTTACATACCACCCAATGTCTGATTCGTATGATGTTTCTTAAGCCATTCGCTTGAGGATCACTTTTAAGTGCCAATTAATTAATTGTTAATCGTTGATCGTGACTACTACAATTGACAATTAGTTTTGAAAAAAAAAAATGGTGGGGAGGGAGCTCTCAGCTCGGACGCGGGTTTGTAAGGCGGGTGAAAATGGTGTTAAAAATGCGATATTCCTTATATTTTAGAAGTTATGGCCAAAAAACAGTTTATTTAAAACTGAAAATAACATAAATTATAAATTCAGGTTCGCTATTATGTAGCCCGGCTTATCTAATACAGAGTGACGCTGTGTACTATCGCATCATGTGAATTAAAATGCAGATAGGTATCAAAGAGGGAGGAGCTTAAGTGACGAGGCGTCCGGCGTCATTTGGACGTCCATGTGTACCGGCTCTTACACTGAATTCAAATGCAATCTCGCCGCTCCACAAACCGCGGCGGTGGTCGCAACGGCGAGTCGAGCGGTTTATACATTCATCGTCCTAAAGCCGTTTATACACAGCGGTGCGCCGCTGCTCAATCCGCTTGTGAAACCTCTCGTCTGAGGTCGCGGAAGAGATGATGAAATTCACCAACACTGGGCCTTTCTTCATTAATGGGATGCACCCAATGGCGACGCCCTTCCATTTTTAGAGCACTGTTTTCAAACAGAAATAAATTTACTGGGTCAAGCACAAACGACATGATGACGAACAGATTCTATTCCTTGAACTAAATTGGTCTCTACTCTCCATCATTGCGTGCAGTGAACATCTCGGATCATCTTTGCATCGCAAGCCATCGTTCGGCTCGGCATCGCACGGCGTGCAATGTGAACACCCACCACATCGCATCGCTCGACCCGGCTCGGCTCGTCTCGGCATCGCACGCAGTGTGAACATCCACTTAACGTACGTTCCGAATTCGACGAGGAGTTATGCAACTGTTAGTGCTAATTTTTTACTTTGCAGACTGTTTAACACGCCGGCGGCGATGCCAAAGACCATAATTCAGAAGTCGGCAACCAACAAGTGCCCGAAATTCCGAGAATATGAACTTTGATATGTATGACGACGTTCACGGTGCTGCGAGCTACCGCACCGTATTCCCCTCTATAATATTGCTTTCACTGAAAAAAATGTCGTTAATTATATGAAAGAACTGCATTCATTGCCAAATATTCATTCCACAAAGGAAATACATAGTTCTTTGCGATCGTGACTTTTTCATTGTGATTTTTTACATCGTGATGAACGTTTTCATCAGGAATTCCCATTCAAACAACACAATTTTCATAGCACGTCTTAAAATATTCAAATATGTATTCATTCAAACAATGTTTGCTTACATTGGTTCTATGATCATCATCATCGTGGCGCGACAGCCCGACGTCGGGCCTTGGCTGCCTGGATCGTTGTCCTCCAATTATGTATCTCGGTCACGTGACCGCGTCCACCAATCTTGGAAGCCCAGTAGTTGCGCGGCGTCATAAACTGAGCTCTCCCAACGAGATCTCGGTCGCCTAGGCAGTCTCCCTCCGTTGACTCGTCGCGCGTTCATTACTCTCTTTGGCAGGCGGTCATCGTCCATTCGTTGTACATGCCCTGCCCATTGAAGTCGTTGTAGTTTGACGATTTTCGAAACTTCCAGCTCATTGTACAGTTTATACAACTCATGGTTGTACCGGATACGTCATCCGTCTCGCTCGTAAACGGCCCCGAAAATTCGCCGCAGAACCTTACGTTCAAATGTGTCTAGCATGTTTCCGGAGGATTGAGTTAGGGTCCATGCTTCGCAGCCATAGCATAGCACTGGTTATATAATGGTTTTGTACAAGCGGAGCATCGTGTTTCTGTGCACATGCTTCGATTTCATTATGGGGAGAACCGAGAACATAGTCTTATTAGCTAGCTGTATCCGTCGCTTGACTTTTGCAGTTTCGTTGGCGTCCTTTGACAAGTTGCAACCCTGGTACATATATCAAATCGTTCACGAGCTCGATGTTGAGGTCCCCCACATTGATGCTCGGTTGTGCAGGTGTCCTTGTCGTCGATGCATCATTATCTTAGTTTTACCCTCATTGATACGTAGTCCAACAAGTCGTCGGCGTACGCTGCTAATTGTGTCGACTTGATGAGTAGAGTATTGCTGTTGTCCATATTCATAGCCCGAATAGTGTATTCCAGTGCAAGGTTGAAGAGCGTTGGTGCCAGTCCATCGCCCTGTTTTAGACCAGTGCGTGTTTCAAATAGATCAGTAAGTCTATTCTGGATCCTGACTTGTGAGACGGAGTTGGTCATCGTCATCTTTGTCAGTCGTACTAATTTGGCGGGTATACCAAAATGCAGCATGATGTTGTACAGTACTCCACGATCGATACTGTCGTATGCCTGCTTAAAGTAGACAAAGATTTGGTATACATCTACGTTGTATTCCCAGCATTTCTGGAGTATCAGTTTGACCGTAAAGAACTGGTCGGTTGTGGAGCGATACGGTCTGAAACCGTGAATTGGACAGATGAGTTTTCTGCGCCAATCGTCTGGGATCAACTCGTCCTCCCATATTCGCAGGAGTAATTGATGTACATATGGCATTAACTGGACCCGTTCCACCGAATTTTAGCAGTTCAGCTGGAATCTCGTTAGCGCCCGGCGCTTTTTATCGTTTTAGTGACCGCAAAGAGGCCCATCGTTTGTTAATGCCATCGGTGTCGCTGATGATGTTTCCATCCTTCTCCTTACAAAGGCTAGTCCTGGGTTAATAGCCGTTCTTAGTTGTATTTACAAGTTTGTACGCTTGTCTGGTGTTCCTATTAGCTAAGTTTTCGTTTATATTCAGCGACTGCTCGTCGAAGTATTTACTTTTCTTACGTCTAATTATTCTATTCGATATTCGCTGTAGCTCGTCATATTTTTCTCTTCTGGCTCTGGTTCCTCGTTGAATCCATTGTCTGTAGGCCTCATTTTTGGCGTCAACTGAATTTTTGCATTCTTCGTGGAACCAGTCATTTCGCGCTCGCCGGGCTTTATATCCCACGATCTTCTCTGCGACATCTCTGATGGTACCCTTGAGTTCTTCCCAGAACCCATGGACGCCTATATTGCTGATGTTGTGTAGCATAGGCGATAGTCTTTCCTCAAGGGCGGCAGCATACGCCACCGCCGTAGCATCGCTCAGAAGCTTATCAACCGCAAAGATTTTGGGAGGGCTGATTCTCGATTGGTGCACAGAGGAAATTCTACATCTGTAGGTCGTCTTTACCAAGTGATGATCTGAGTCGCAGTTTGGTCCTCGATAGGAGTGGACATCCATCACACTAGACGCCCATCTCCTGCAAATGAGGACATGATCAATTTGGTTGACGGTATGTGCATCTGGAGATTTCCAGGTCCACTTGTGAATGCGTCTATGCGGGAAGCACCTCGAGCTTACGGCTATATTCCTGCTGCAGGCGAAGTCGCTGGCCGTTGTCGTTACATTTTTCATGGAGACTGTGGCTTCGGCCTCCAATGGTTCTCCGGTGCCAACTTTATTTTCCGACTTTGGCGTTGAAGTCTCCCAGCAGTAATTTGACGTCGTTTGTTGGAAGTGAGTCGAATAGAGTCTCAAGGCGGGCGTAGAACTTGGCTTTTACTGCGTATTCTTTAACTTTAGTAGGAGCATGCACATTGATGAGTCAGAGGTTGAAGAATCGAGTCTTAATGCGAATCACACATAGCCGTTCATTTATGGGTTTGAAGTCAGTAATGTGCGGCTTGAAGTGATTGTTTACTATAAATGCTATTCCAAACTCTTTGCGGCCCAATGGTTTGCCACTTGTAAAAATTGTGTGCGATTTCTTATCATTGATCTCGCTGCCAAGCCAATTTGTTTCCTGGACTGCAGTTATGCTCATTTTGTACTTTTCGATCTGTTGAAGGAGGGCCTTCTCGGCCTCCGGTTTGTTCAGGGAGCGTACATTCCAGGATGCGAAAGAATAATCCTGTAGCCGTTAGCGTGGTCGCCGTTGTTGATCCGTCTAATCCGAGGCTTTTGTTACAGGTTTCTTAATGTGGAGTGGTTTTTACAGGGACGAGTTTTCAACACATCGCTTAACCCTATTCAGGAGATAGCCTTGGAAGATTGCTGCTTCAGATGGTTTAATAAACGTGCTGGAGTTCACACAACTACAATATATTGCAGGTCCAACTACGAAAGTTATTCCATCCTACTAAACCTGAGACGCTTAGGTGTTGGTCAGCCATTCAGGCTACAGCTATCTGCCTTTTTCCAAACTATCTTATCGCTAAGACTTGGCCGTTAGCGGTTTGAAACACTGCCGTTACCAGGGGGCGCCCACGTGGAGGACTATGGAAAAGTCTTTTGCTACAACCAATTTACTGGAATTCTGGGTTTCAACGCTGAACTTGGACAAATCAATACACCTCAGTCTTTTAAACGCTTTTATTGTCGGTCGAATATAATTTAATGATATTGCAGTTTCCATAAATTACAATAATTGTAGAAATAAATAATTAAGTTAAGACATTCTGCACATAATATTAGACATATTATATGTCTGTGTATGAAGTGCACATTATGTTTATGTTGGTTTGAAAAATGCGGAAGTCGTATATCTTATCTATATACATATGTATGTATATTATGTAAATTGGTTTTATTGCTAAAGCTTGATATTTTTGCATGATCAGTGTGAACACTTAGAATTAATATTAAAACAATTAATTGCAAAATCCTATACATATTAATATGTAAACAATAAAAATGACAAGAAAAATAAATATCTTCTATATTTGAATAAGACTGGAATTTTAAAATAGCGTTAATAGTAAAGAGTTGCAAACTAAAAACATTATATATCTTTGGCTACTTAAACATGTCATTAAATGAATGTTTGATATTATTAATTTTTTATAAATATTACTTGTGATGTCAAACAGCTCCGATCGATGTTAACAAATGTACATGTACATTTTTAAGTAGGCTGGATGTAGAAAATATCACGAGTAAATTGTCATCAGAATCATCTCTTCTAGTGTTAGAGGATTCGCTTTGGCCTTTGAGTCTAAGCTATGAAAACGTTCTGTAAATAAAGAAATAAAAAGGTGAACATTTCAGTGTTTCTATCTGTACTAAATAATTGTATAAAGGTTTCTTCGTAATAGTACGTTTCCATCAAGAGTCGAATTACTTGATTTCGGTTCGTTTTCTTAATCTGAAATGTTAAATACATCATGTCATGATTATACAATAGTAAGCACACAAAGCCCAACTCTGGGATCGTTGTGATACAACCTGAGAGTCTCCAAAATGATTTTATCGTTAGGCCAGCCCGGAGCATCACTTTCCAAATCATTTTCGTCTTGGTAACTTCCGTTCCCTTTAGGGAAGTTGGCGTGTTCATCAATAATGGAGTGCAAAGTAATGGAACCCCCACCGCACTTATATGCTCGCATTCTCCTGACCAGTGGCGTAACTACGGAGAAAGCTAAGAGGGCTAAAGCCCCTTCCAGGACAAATGAAATCGAAAAATAGAGGGCTTCGCCCGCAATCCGAGGGTTTTGTATTGTCCCATACCAACAGGAGATGATCTGTTCTACTATTGGGGATGCTTAAACATTCATATTAAGACGATATAGCAAATTGCAGGCTTGCTTAAAAAATATTAAAAATTAATTGTTTTAATTATTATAGAAAGTAGAGGCAGCAACAAGGCAGCAGCATTGGGATTTGTCCTCCCATAATGTTTTATCTTCTTCCATATGAGTCGATGCCGAAGCCTCATAGTATACTAGATACTGCATGCAAGGCAAGGCTGTACAAGTCCGGATAGAGCAATGGTTAGCTCGTTCGCCTTCTATGCACTGGACTCCAGTTTGAATTCTACCAAATGCAGTAGTCGTCGATAGAAAAGGGGATTTACGTGTCGGACTATGAGCCCACTCAGCTGTTAAATGAGTACCTAATTGGGGGTAAATAACACGGTTGAGTGTGTTGCTGATCACACACCTCTGCCCAATACACGCCGTCATGATGTAATAAATGCATACACATCATTGTGATGCTGGAGGAGCCAGTACGCAATTGCAGATGCGCCGTTATGATGATTAGTACTGATTCTCTAGGCTTTATCAAAAAAAACTAATGGGGTTATCAAATTTGGCTATATAACCATAAAACTAGGGATCTACATGAATTGTCTCAAAGCAGCCGGCAAGCAAACTCAGACCCGTATGGTGGAGACTGTTGCTCACGATAAGGTGGCTGATGATCAGCCATAGCTTTTAAACCGGCGCGGAGGAAGTTGTCGATGAGGAATGTGTGTCACTGGCTTCAGATATTGCTGCTCTGGATGACACATCGCAACCTTCCTTGGTTGCCGACTCTTTTGAGTATGAGTCTGACATTGATAGTGAGGCTGATGTCACAGTGGTGGAGGCGCGCAACCCTCAATAAATGTTAAAATTTATACAAATCATCATACATCACTCGAAGGCTGCCTCAGCCGCTCTTCTTCTCCACCTAAAGAGCGGTGGAGAGGACATCGACAGGAGCCTTGGGTCGTAAATGATGCTGCCCAGTCGGACAAGAATCGATACTGGACCGGTCCTGGATCGACGACTGTCTACTAAGGAATCGATGACTTTATCGGAGACACGTCGGAGATATTTGTATGGGCATGGTCGCTTTTGCGATACCGAAAATGAGGACAATCGATGACTGGAGTCGACGTAGAATCGATACTGTGGTCTAATTGGGATAGATGACTGTAGTCAACGTGGAATCGAATCCGGATCGATGACTGGAATCGATTCCGGACCGATGACTGTAGCCAACGAGAAATCGACACAGATCGAATTCGGATCGATGGCTGTATAAATGGGTTGAATCTAGCCTGATATACAATTCGTCCAGAAACTAAAAGTGTCGTGATTGATTTCACGGCACTTTTAATTTAACGGCGGATTGTATTCATGGCTTACAAAACATACATATTCCTTTATTCCATATTTCAAATATGACAACATACGCCGCCAAATGCCAGATACTTTCAAATGAATTCAAATTTCAGGCTAACTCGATACATAATTGAAAACATTTGAATTTTTCCAGCTTCGGAGACAAACCGATGAATGGAACCGGTAAGGAATCGAAGACTTTGCGATTCCACTGGAATCGGAGACAAATGTCCGACTGGGTGTTAGGGGCCTGAGCTCTCCTGAGTATATAATTTTTTATGTTAATGGCCAGGGCAAGCCACGGTCTTGAATTCTTATTAAGAAAAGCCTCTGGATTTCCTTGCGTCTGGCTACAGTAACAGCGATTCTGTGGTGGTCTGCCTCGATATCAGTGGCAGGGTATATTGGTTCATATCGGCATACCTTCCATATGACGATGAAGAATTGCTGCCTGCTACAAATATTAGGGAGGCAATTACAATTAAAAGAAACAAGAACCGGCCTCATTTATTTTTGGCATTATTGGCACTAACCTACTGATATGCAACGTAGGCAATGAACCAACATTCGTCACACGCAATAGGCGGGAGGTGTTAGATATATCCCTTGTGTCTGAGGATATCCAGCATCAGCTGCGGAGCTGGAGAGTGTCATCCGAGCACTCGTTTTCCGATCACCGTTATCTACAATTCAGGCTAGATGCACGTTCAGTGGCCACACTGCGCATCTTAGGAGAACAGAATGAATACGGTACCGAGGAGCTCTACTGGAAGCACTGCCCCTTTACCGGGGCAGCCCAACACCAAGCAAGAATTGGACGATGCTGTACGGGACCTTACGGAAGCAATAAATAGGGCGATATCCAAATCTTGTCCTACAAGTAGTCACCGAGGAAAGAAGAAGCCAGTCAGGAACTCTCACATTTCGGAGCACCGACGTGCGGGTAGGAAAAGTTTTAACAAGGTTAAGGCCACTGGGCTGGAGGATGATTGGAAATTCTACAAGAAGCACTTGAGCTTCTTTAAAAAGGAGCTTAGAAATGCAAAACGGAGCTCGTGGAGGAATTTCTGTGAGCGTATTGAGGAGTTGAGTGAGATCTCTAGGCTTCGCGAAATCCTCTCAACAAGTCCACTTATGCCTAGGTTCCTGCAAAAGGAGGACGGTTCTTGGATGACTTCAAGTACAGAGACCGTTGAAGTTCTGCTCGATGCGCGTTTCCCCGGAGGTTCGACAATAACAATGGCCTTGGCTTCGTGTACAACTGCTGGGACTACATGTGAACTAGGGTCGATTATTACAGAGGAAAAGATACTATAGGCGATCGATAGTTTCGACCCTTATAAATCCGTTGGACCGGATGGCATCATTCCGGCAGACCTGCAACACGCATCGGACATCGTGTACCCTTGGTTGGCGACTATTTTTAGAGCTTGCCTGGGGTGGACATATATTCCTCATATATGGAGGGATGTTAAAGTGACTTTTATACCAAAGGCAGAAAAGAGCTCACATGTGCGCCCTAATGACTTCAGACCGATTAGTCTATCCTCCACCATTCTTAAGACTTTTGAAAGGTTAATTGACATCCATCTACGTGACATCTCGACTGCTGTCCACCGCATTCTATGGTTAGCAGCATTGAAAAATCCTTCAGTTACTAGGAATACACCATGGTGGTTTTTCTGGACATTGATAGTGCCTTTAACAACATCTGACCTGGGACCATCACTGAGGTACTCTCAGGCCTGCTGGTGGATGATTCGTTGTGTGAAATAATTAACCTGCTCTTAACTTCCGGGGTTATACAGTCCAGTTTGGGAGAATCTACTATGTGTAGGTTCGTCTGTAGGGGCACACCTCAAGGTAGTGTTCTCTCACCGCTGCTATGGAATCTAGCAATCAATAGATTGCATGCAGTCATTATGTCGTCCTCTAATGAACATTTTTAATACGTCATTGTCTACAGATGTTTTCCTCGATGAATGGAAAGTCTCTTTTATGATTCCCGTTTATAAGAAGGGCTCAAAACATCATATACACAATTAAAGGCCTATAGCTAAATTATCTGCTATCCCAAAGCTATTTGAATTGATTGTTAAAAAGCAAAGAGATGTTTTGATCAGCGAGTTGATATCACCATATCAACATGGCTTTCTTAAATGTAGATCAACTACAACAAATTTAGTTTCCTTTACTAAATTTGTTTCTGATTCTATGGAAGAGGGAATGCAGGTTGATGTGGTGTATACTGATTTCTCGAAGGCTTTCGATAAAGTTGACCACAACATACATATTACTTCGCAAATTAGAAAATTTAGGTAAACAGTCGACTTTTCTTAGCTGGGCGAGATCCCACTTAACTGATAGGTCCCAGTTAGTGAAGTTAAATGGCTGTACATCGCACTCTATGATAAGATGTACATCGGCAGTACCACATTAGGGCCGATTTTCTTTTTAGTCTTTGTAAATGATATCATCCAAAATTTTGAATACGTGCGGGTATGGCAGTTCGCGGATGATATGAAAATTGCTATTAAAATTGGCGACGTAAGCGACTGTCTCAAAGTACAGAAAGTACGCTATAATTATTTAGATTTAAATATAAGTAAATGCAAAATTTTCACCACGCTTAGATTAAAAAGTCCTCTCTTTTATAAGTACTCCATAGCAGGTAGTGTTATTGAAGGAGTCTCTGATATATCCGACCTCGCTGTAATTTTCGAACAGAAGCTTTCATTTCGATCACATATTGATTTTGTCAAAAGCGCATGGCATGTTAGGGTTTGTTTAATATAACGCGCGCGAATTTAATGATCCTTATGGTTGGTATAAGTGGTGGCTGAAGCACAACTTGCCAGAGCCCGTTTTGTTATCACAAACCTCGGCCAAATCGTTTATAAGAAGATGGTTGGACTATCAGGGGATGCAAGGATACCTAGATCCAACCGGAGGAGTTTAGGAAGTATAGCAGCTTCCCGATCTTCATCCCCGACACACCCCCCAGGTCCTCAGCAAAATACAAACGGATGCCGCATGAGAGCTTTCTAGGACGGCCCCCTCTCCTGGCCAGCTCGTCGGATTTTTGGTTTTCCTCAATGTCTCTATTACCAAGCACCCCGAGCAGGGTGATATTGAGCCGTCTGCCAAGGCGAGTTAACTCTTTCCCACACCGCTCGACCTGTTTGGAGGAAATACTCACCGACTTCAGTGCCTTGATAGCGGCTTGGCTGTCTAAGCAAATGGCGATGTTCTGGTTATCTGGCATATCTCTGAGAGTGAGATACGCCTTCATAATTGCGAGAGCTTTCACCTGGAAAATGGTGGCATAGTTCGGGAGGCGATAACTCTCCGAGATATTCAGCGCTTCAGAAACGATCCCTGCACCGACGCCGCAGTCCATTTTCGACCCGTCGGTGAAAATCGTCATGTCAAAGTCCTTCACCACCTCGTCCCCACTCCATTCAGTCCTGGTGGGGAATTTGGCAGAGAAATTTTTGTCAAACCTCAGTTCGGGCACAGTGAAGTCTGTTTTTACGTTGACCACATCTCGGGCACCCGGCTGAGGATGTTGCTATGGCCATACGGCTTGGCAGGCCAGGCTCGCGATTCACTGAGCCTGACTGCACTGCCCGCCGCCAGCTGTTTAATAAAGAAGTCTATTGGTGGAAGATGCAGCATCACGATTAGCGCTATACTTTGAAGTTTCTATATTTTTCATTTATTCGTTCGATTCTAGAGTATTGTTCAATTGAGTGGAATCCTTTCTATAATGTTCATATCAAACGTATAGAGGGAATTCAACATAATTTTACTCATTTCGCTATTTACCAAATTGGCTGGCGTTTCAAGCTTGATTATAGTGCTCGTTGTTTCTTATCTAGGGACGCGGGAGCGTCCCGCCCCGCCAAAGAAAAACGAAAAAATCGAAAAAAAAAACAAAATTTAAAAGTGACCAAGACTATGTTTACGCGACACAACAAGCACGGGTTTTCGGACCTCTGTAGCTCCGGCCCCGGATGCTTGTTCGAGCTCAAATTTGGTATGGTCATTATCTCTGGTCATCTTACCAAGTGCTGCAAATTTGATTCCGATACAAGAAAAAACACCCGAGATATGATAATTTGAAAATGGCTATTTTTCAAATTTTTCTTGTTCTTGTTGTTCTCGTTGTTCTTTGACAGGGCTACAGCCTCGTAGGGATCGGATCCAGGTCTGACTTCTTTTCTCACGGAATGCCTGTGTCCCAAGGGTGTGTATAGGCTATCATTTGCTCTGATCCGTGCAGTAGATAAAAAGATACATCCAAAAATGTGAAATTTTATAGTAGAGTTTCTGGCTTAAGTCTTTTTGATAATTTGAATGCGACACAGGAAATCCCTCGCAGAGATCGCATGCCGACGGGGAGAGACGCAAACACTTGATTATGTGAGTAGTGACGACGACGGATGCAAAAGTCCGTGCGCTCGTCGGGTGAGGAGTACCATACGAGGTAATGGCTGTAGGCGTGGCTTGTGGCAAGTGCATGAATGAAAAGTGTGTGATGAAAAAATTGAAACTGAATGTTTATGGCTGCATCTTAGGATTTCCGGAAAGAAAAAAACATGCTGTGTGGTCTTTGAAGAGAGAATCAGAGGAAATGAAAAAGAGCGAGAGAAACGAAGCAATTAGGCACAAGTGAGGAAGTAGGAAGGGGGATGGAAATCTCTTTTGCTTCTATATGATCGGGCGGGTGTTCTGCGGCAGAGAGACAGACTGGACTGTTATTGTTCCAATAGGAGAAGTAGAAGAGGGGATGACATTTCATTTGCTTTATGTACTTCTATATAGACTGCGCGGGTGTTGCGCAGTTTAGGGCGTGTGTCTCTCTGTTTACTTTTTACTAGTTTGTATGGGGTGGAATTACGTCCAGAATTTTGTGCACAGTAAATGGGGGTTTCATCTCCTTATGGCTCTGTGTGTGTGTAGTATATGATTTAGGTAGTTTCATTTATGGCATATGAGATATGAATTATGATGTAAGATGATTTTTTCCAATGTGTGGAAGATGGGAAGCGATGTTTAGGTAAGCTGGGTATCACATAACTGGAGGTGATGAGGCGAATGCAGTAGGCTGTTAGAGGTATTTTGAGTCTTTTGGGCAGGAGAAAGGATGTTCTTGGCAAGGAAGCGATTTCTAGGCAAGATGAGTATTATACGACTGGGGGTGATGAGGCGAATGCACTAAACTACTGTTAAAGGCACTTTGAGTCCTTTGAACTAGAAAAATGATATTCTTGGCAAGAAAACTATTTACCCCAAATGGGTATACCTGAGTGGACTTATAGTCCGGCACGTAAACCCCCTTTTTATCGAAGACTACCGCATTCAGTAGGAATCAAACCGGAGCCCAATGTACAGAAGGCGAACGTGCTTACCGTTGTGCCATCTGTATTACTACTACTATGCAAAAAGATATGATATCTCCCAAAAACAACTCTGTTGTAAAAAATTCCCCGCCAAGAAAAACCTCTCAACCGCAAAAAGGATTGATATGAATACAATACCGCCGAAGTACTCGTAGCTTCGCGCCACACTCTAGGGTTGGCATATTGAACGCTGATTGAATTAGTAAATTTCTTTCAAAGCTGATTGGCGGGGAGCTTCATAGCCATAGACAAAATGACAGTGATAATGACAACGATGTCGTTCTGATAAAATGATGGTTATGTAGTTGCGTGCGGATCATGCTGTAGGCTCTTATGCCAAGTATTATTGGCTTCTCGCCCGGATCTTGTTATAAAGCTTCCGCCTTACAAAAGACTAAAAATGCACTTCAGGCCAGAAGTGATTAATAGACCATTTTCTACCCCGATTTTCTTCAGATTGTTCAACTTATTTTGTTTAGTGGAAGCTCCCCGCCAATCAGCTTTGAAAGAAATTTACTAATTCAATCAGCGTTCAATATGCCAACCCTAGAGTGGGGCGCGAAGCTACCAGTACTCTGGCGGTATTGTATTCATATCAATCCTTTTTGCGGTTGAGAGGTTTTTCTTGGCGGGGAATTTTTTACAACAGAGTTGTTTTTGGGAGATTTGATTTACAAACGTTAGCTTGTAGAAGGACTTTGTTTATAATAGACTTGCTTTGCTCTCACTTGTTGTGTGAAGATATTGAAAATTACTTTGTAGCTAGAGATATCTCACGCAATTTGCGGCGTAACAATATGTTTATTCAGCCTAATCTAAGAGTGAGTTATGAACCGCTTACGCGGTTATCCTATCGAACAGCTTGAAGAATATGGTTTATTTTCACTCAATTAACAAATTTATTTTTAAAAGAGAATATTTTAATAAATTTCCATTCCAATTTAACAATCTGCTAGGGTTCGCATTAGATGGATTGATTAGTCACTTACGTTGAGTAAGTAAAGTGATGCAGAGAAGCCCAGTCCCGAGATGAAAGCTTCTGTGATGCACAAATAACTCACTGGTAAATTACAGACAAATCGAAAAATAAATAAAGATCTCAATGGGAACAGATATTACGTTGAAGCCATCAGAACACCGACATGCTACTTAATAATTTAATTATTTAATTGCATACACAAGATACTTACCATGTGCTAAGTGCAGCTTCGCCATGCTCATCAAATATCCTTCTAGCGTGATATGTCGACATCTCGAAAATCGCCCAACTAATGCTTCCAGCACTTTATTGCTTGCTGTTGCTCCGCCCGCCCATAAAACTCCACGTAGACAATAGGACGACACTTTAGAGCTCCATACGCTTCGTGTGAGTGACAAGGTTCCTGAACTTGACGGGCCGCAACGTCGAAATGAAGATTTCCAAAATTTCAAAAGGGCGACCAGAGGCGGAATGCTTTCAATCGACAGACGACCACCTAGGCTTGGATCGCGGAGAGCTAACAATGCTCGGCACAAATCCAGCGAAGGTCCATTTATGGTACTAAAAGTCTTCAGTCTAGTAAGGCCACATATGGGCGACTTAAGGATCTGTTGCAATTGGACAGCATCAATTTCAGCCGGATAACGTGTCCGTAACTTATAAAGAAATCTCTGTAATAGCATTGGAGATAAAAATGATCATTAACCTTCCACTACGAGTACACTGCAACAACTTACATAGTCCATTGCTCTATCCTCTCCAAACTCTCCGGCGATATTATGAATAACTAGATTATCCTCATTCACTTCCCAAACGTCGGCATGTTGATCGGCCAAAATCCTTAGCAAAAACTTACCGTCCCGATGCTGGGCTGAATGCGGAAGGACGACAAAATCGCCCGGTGGCAGTGCAAAAAATGTGACCACCTCTCTTTGGTGTTGAAGTTCGGCAAAATCTAAAGGCATTTGTTCGCTTACATATTGCGGCGTAATGCGAGGCATACCCGGTGGCACCTCGTAAATTGTAAAACCAATTGGATGATTTTCGGCGTTTCGACTACGGTAACATTCGTATCTTTGGGCTACAGCTACGACAATATGAGCTTTCCCGGGACTTCCATTGGGAACACGTATTCGAAATTGTGGGTTTGTTGCTGTCGTTTCTGAAGATGGGTAAAGTTGAAGGTGGTCAGCATTAAAAAGGATGTAGGGACTAGACAAACTACTCACCAACATATTTATGGGGTCCACCAGCATTAAAGCCGGCTCGCCATTGGCGGATTGCTAGGGCAGCACGCCACGGCGATCGAGAATGTAACGCAGGCTCCAAAGCCCAGTCATCAGGTCCAATGTGCGCCAACCATATCACAGTAAATCTTTGTAGAAACTCTGGCACAGACATCCTGAAATGAAGGGAAAACGTAGAGTTCGTCCGAGAAGTTGGGCAGTGGCATTGGTTCCCAGAATTTGGTGGAGCATGCTAAAGTCTGCACCAAATTCGAAAGCAGTGAGTCGCACCGTATGTGTATCCATAACAAAATCCAGAAGTAGGAAGAAAGGCCTTAGTCGACACGGTGCAGTGACGGTTGATTGATTAGCCAAAGCCTACCTTGCGAAGTAATACCGAGAAGTGATCCCGCAAGAAAACTGGAGAGGAGAAGGTTTTTTGGGGTTTTGTCGGTAAAAATCCGACATACCCGATGAGGTGGAAGACATATCCAATTATAGAAAAGTAGTGCGGGAAGTCAAATTTTATTGTCATTGTATAAGTGTCACCACATACTGTTGAACTCGAATTCGAACACGAACCTGGTACAAGTGGACCGATTTTCTTCACGTTTATGTGAAATGTCTGTGTGTGTCGGATGGCATTTGTAACAGGTTCGTGTTCGAATTCGACGATGTGTGGTGACACTAACTTGTAAAAAAAAACATAAGTGTCTTTCATTCAGGCACTCGTCATAAGGTTGGTCCTTAGCAGTAAACCCTGCTCTAGAATATGCACGCCCTACTATATGCATTTGATTAGGGTATCACTTTGTAAAGGCGCGAAACCTCCGACCTAAATAAACAGTACGTTATTTTTTATTAAATCTCATAGTGTTCTTAATGTACAATTGTGTATAAATGTTTTGGTTTTTGTGTTTTCTTACTAAAGCGCCTGGAGTGTCGATCGCTCCCATTGCTTTTTCGCGAATGACACCTAAACTATTTATCCGATTTTAATAAAATATAGCTTATGCGCACATGGTATAAAAATTTGTAATTAAAATCAGTTCAGTAGTTTGCGAAGAGTTGCCGTCACAAAGTTCCCATTCAAAATTTGTTAGCCTATTAATTTTTAGATTTAAATGGATTTCCATGGGCCGTTTTCACAATGTCTGCAGCCGTTCTTCAGATAAAAATTTATCGGACGATAATTCCAAACAGCTGATACGCGCCGCTGAAATTTTGATAAAATAACTAGAATTGTATTCGTTTGCACATTCAAAAAAGACAATTAAACTGGTCACAAAGAACAGAGTTCTCGAAATTCATTCGATGGAAGAGTATTTAAAACCAACTCAGCCGCCAATTAAGGCTGAGAAACAGCTCAGACGTAGAATAGTATACAACATGCTGCAGAATTCCTCCAAGAAAATCAGCTGATTTTCTACTGCATTAGCTGAGCTTTCTACTGCATTATCATACTTTGAGCGTTGCCTACGCTAAGGTTTAATTAAGTGTCCCGGATATTTAACTGACAGTTTAACCAGACATTGAGAAAACAGGCCTGAATGACTTCCTGAAAACTAAAAGCTTTCTGGAGCATTTCCATCCAAATAAGCTGATGAGCTTACTAAACATACTACTTTGCCCTTACCCCTAGTGGGGCATAGCGCGCCATCGTACTCTGTTTTGGGCAATGGCGGGCAACTCCCCAAACGAATTACCCAACGCCTTCCACTCCTTGCCACAGATCGACGCCAGGTGATTTTAGGATCCTTTCTCATTTTACCGCGTCGCGGGATGAAAATCCAGTGAACGTTCGGTATGCACAGAGATAATGTCGCGCAAAAAAAATTTGAAACATGGCAGAACTGGTGAGGACCTGAGCGTTACTGAACAATGAAAGCCGAAAATATACCGCCTAGTGCGTAAATGAAAGCAGTGTGGAATCGTTTCGGTATACAGAGCGTACTGTCCCGCGCCGCTGCCGTACCGACAAGTGAGGAAAGGCCTTTAGGCTCAATTTATACGTTTTAACGCAAGAGAAATGCGTATGTTTAATGCTTTTCTCTTGCGTGAAGGAACGCTTGTGTAAATTCAATTGCGTTGCGTATTTTCTACCGCAAGCTTTGGTTTTTTTCGACGCAAGCGTTGCTTTTTTCAACGCAAGGGTAAAGTGCTTTGGCCGACCAACCAATTCTATTAGATTGCTGCCCCGCAGCATTGCTTTGAAAAAAGTGCCCGAAATCATAAAATTAATGTTAGCAAGATTTACTTTCTGGCGACGAACCTATGTATATACCAGTGACGTGCACTCGTAGTAAGCAATTCCAAACTGCTTGACTTACCGAAATAAGCAATTCAATAATAAACTTTGCTTACACCAATACACATATCATCATTTCAGTCAATGTTTTTCTTTAAGCTGAAGAATACATATTATCATTCAAATATTCCTTTACACATTCAAATTCTGATCCGCGCCTTCTTTTGGTTAAAAAACATTCGTTCAATTACTTTAATATTCAAACCTCCCACACCATAGACACCAAACTTAGAATAGGAAAATGTGCCTAGATCTTTAGATGCATGTACCATGTGTGCATCCAAATACTAGAGACATGTTGATTCCAGAAAATGGGAATCTTGGATTTCGGTAGTACATTGGGTAACGATTTTTTTTGTTTTGTTCGCAAATTTATATGAGACAAGTCAAGCACTGGCGCGACTGTTTTTGTGTGTGGGATAAAGCCCAATGATGCTTGTTAATGAAATGTTGCCAATGCAGGGAATGTTTATGGGAATTTGATTTTTCCAGTAGAGCTTTTGTTTTTGTTATGTAATGGATTTTCCGTTGCAATTTAAAATAGGAAATCAGTGCAATCGGGTGATTTTGATTAAATTGTGATTTGAAGTTTTTTTGACCGTTTGTAGTGATTTAATTGATTTGATTTGATTTGTGATAAAAGTGGTAAGTTTTCTTTTCGCATTATGTCGGAGTATTGCTGCGCGACGGATTTCGTACTAAAAGCGGGATTTTCAACTCTTTCCTTTGCCAAGAAAAGAGAAATTATAGAATCGGATAGACCGAAGCCAGATCTTAGTTTAGAGTTTAAATTAAAAAATATTACGCGAAAATTCCATATCGAAACGTATGAAAAGTACATTTGGTTAACGGGAAGCTGTAAATTAAATAAGTTATTTAGCTGGCCGTGTCTTTTGTTCACGAATGAAAAATCTGTTTGGAATAAAGCTGGATTTAGTGATTTGAATAATTTTACGGGCTCAGCAGCAAAGCATTCAAGTTCCGAAAAACATCTTCAGTCGTTAATTAAATTAGATAATTTTGGTTCTCAGCGTATAGAGTTTAGGCTTAGTAACCAGGTGGCAATATCTGTTAGTTTGCATAATGAAAAAGTTGAGCGTAATCGTAATATTTTGAAACGTTTAATCGATACTGTAATTTTTTTGGCAAAACAGGAGCTTCCTTTTCGCGGAAATAATGAAGACTCTTCTTCAAATAATCGTGGTAATTTTATCGAAACCGTAAATTTCTTGAGTTTGTACGATCCGATAATTGAGTCCCACATAGATTCTATAAAAGCAAATGCAGCGTTTTCGGGTTTGTCTAATAGAATCCAAAACGATCTTGTTTCCGCTATAGCTAATGTGGTTCGAAATAAAATCAATTTGGAAATAAAGGAGGCTCCATTTGTAGCTGTAATGGTCGACGAAACGCCAGATGTTAGCGGTCGGGAACAATTAACGATGATTTTTAGATATACAATATCAAATGAGATTGAAGAAAGATTTATCGGATTTTTGGATGTAAGCGCTAATCGTACAGCTACAGCAATAAGCTCAAAACAATTGCAAAATTTTAATATCGATAAGAAATTAATTGCACAATGTTACGATGGCGCAGCAGTAATGAGTTCTCAAATTCGTGGAGTTCAGACTTTAATTCGGGAAAAACATAAATCGGCAATTTTCGTTCCATGTTACGCTCATTCACTAAATCTAGTATTGTCTAAAGCAGTTGAGTTTATTCCGGAAATTAAATTATTTTTCGCGCACATCAATAAAATCGCATCATTTTTTAATAAAATACATCCACTAAAAGGTCGGACCTTTTTGCAAATATAGTAAATCGTCGTTTACCATCGGTTTCCAAAACGCGTTGGCATTATCATTCGCGTATTATTAACGTTATATTTGAACATAAGCATGAAATTTGTACAGTTTTTGAGACAATTTCGAATGATTCTCAACACTGGGATGGCGATTCCTTGACTTTTTCCGATATTTAAGATACTTACAAAAATTCGCAGAGTCAGATTTTCAATTATATCTGTTAATTTTTTCTTAAAATTTTTTCGAAAACTGATATATTATTTAATATTATTCAGAGCAAAGTGGTAAACATTTCATATGCAAGCCAAAAAATTATTGAATTTGAAAATTGGCTTGGAAATGACTTTTCTAAAAAGTTTGATAATTTCTATTCGACAGTTACAGCAGAATATCAGCCACCACGTAAGAAATGTAGAAATGCGATAGATCCTTTACAAAATTTACGGCGGATATTTCGGGAGATTATAGATGTTATTCTCGGGCAAATTCGAGATCGATTCCATTCGTTTAAAGATCTTTCATTTTTAGAGTTGCTTGAACCGAATTATTTTTCTAAATTCAAGTCAAATTTTCCCGATAAAAATTTTGACTCACTTATTGAATATCACGGTCAATTTTTCGACAGCATAAAGTTGAAAAATGAGCTAAAAGTTATTTATTCTTCAGATGAGTTTAAAAACGCGAATCCTAGTAAAATTCTCGATTATTTTCAAAAACGGCCTTATGTCGCAAACGGTTTTAAGCAAGTTCATATTTTAGCAAAATTATTAACGTCAATTCCAGTCACAGTGGCAACTGCGGAAAGGTCATTTTCAACACTAAAGCGCGTTCACACATTTTTGAGAAATCGCCAATCCCAAGAACGACTTTCGGATCTTGCTTTAATTGCGGTTGAAAAGGATCTTCTTATGCAAATGCGAAGAGAAAACGATTTTTTTGATAATGTGATTAAAGAGTTTTTACTTAAAGAACGGCGCATAGATTTGGAATACAAATAAATGGCAATGGCGAAAGAATATTTATTTATTTCAAATACCCCTGAATTTTTCTTAGTCTTAATTAACATAATATTTATTTATCATTTTTTTTATTAGTAATATTTTATTTATTTAATTTTTTTTTTTTGTATTCCGAATATATGTGCCAATATTTTATTTATATCTTTCCTGATTTCTTCTTTAAGGCTTAAAGCCGCTTGGTATAAATGTTTTTGTGACTGTCCATATTCTATTATACAGTCCATTTTTGTTTATGCTAAATTGGCTTTAGGGCGCCCAACTGCTTGACTATGAAAAATTTCCACTGCACGTCACTGGAATATACCGGAGTGTAGTGCAAGATTGGTATGAATACTTTTTAGATACATTTCCTTTCATTTCATTTAGATACATTTCATTTCATTTCATTGCAGATTTATTCAAATACACATACCGGAGTGTGGTACAAAAAGAAGCTTCACGTATGACAACTACACTAGGTCTCTAGTAGGACTTCTGGTGTAAAAAATATGTGATCGAAGGACTTCTGTTAAACATGGCCATCCGGTTAGTTTTATCTAGTACATTTAATAATTATAACTTGGTTGAAATGTAACATAATGTCGACTAGTAATTCGAAAATAGTAAATGATTCGAAAAGTTCTCTTTGCACCACACTCCGATATGTTTATCTGAATTAATATGTAGCAATTTGTCAACTGTATTGCATTGTATTTGCGTTGAAAATAAAAGGAAGGCCTCTGGTGAACAAAACAAAGCTCGCGTTGAAAAAATGAACGCCTGCGTTGAAAAAAGCAACGCCTGCTGTGAAAAAAGCAACGCTTGCGTTGAAAAAACTATCACCGGCGGTGAAAATATATAAGAGTAGCAACACTAGAGTATTTGCGTTGAAAAAATTAACGCCTGCGGTGACAAAAGCAATGCTCGCGTTGAAAAAAACCAACGCTCAATTTGAAAAAAAAAAACAACGCCGGCGGCGAAAAAAGCAACGCTTGCGTTGAAAAAAACCAACTCTTGCTGTGGAAAATACGCAACGCAAATGAATTTGCATAAGCGTTTCTTCACGTAAGAGAAAAGCGTTAAAAACACGCATTATCTTGCGTTAAAAAACGAGTGTATACATTGAGCCTTACGGAAACTTTCCATATACTGCTCCCATACAAAAGCACAGACTGTACCATGGATGACCCCGTTATGGCGCCAATTTACGATGCAATCCATCGTTAGATCGATCTGACGATATTGTGACAGTCAGATCGGTCGCACAGTGTATCTGACTATCGTTGTCGTTTTTTTTTACAGTTCCATATAATTTTGAACGTCAGATATTTTGTATCGATTCATCGTCACAGTCTATGGCGGGAACGCCGGTCGTCTAAAAGATGCTTTCACTCGGTAAGTTGTTGAGTCGATGAGTTCAACTCATGGACAGATCGTGTGAAAGCTTCCCTTTAAGCCGATGTTTAATCCATGTAACGATGAGTCCGTAAGCCGGTGAGCTACTTACGAACTCATCCGTGTGAAAGCACTGATTTAACTCTGTACTTTTGATGATCTCGGGTAAAATGCTAACATTGCGGGCTCATCGACTCACCGGCTCATCGATTCCGTGTGAAATGTGTCTAAGACATTATCATGTCAAAACATACACTGAGATGGTGAAATAAACGAAAAACGTTTGTCTATTAGTCAATTTATTATAGTGACATTATCAAAATATACAAAAAAGTGCAATAAATAAACCTTCATTTACAACAAATCAGTGAACCGCTTAAAGATGACTATCAGCTTTTGAATCTTTAACGACTTTAACGTGGAACGTTGACTGTTCGTCGCCATCTTCATCATCTTCACTGTATTCGGTGGTTCGCATTGCTGCCAGCTTTTTGGTTATAGCTCGCGGCTTTGCCGACCCAACGCCATATTTCTCCGTACCATTCAACGTGTAAGTTCGAATCATATCTTCGTTTGCTGATAAAGTCGCCAGTAATGAATCTGTTGGATGCATCATCTCAAGCGGCTTATTGTCGCCACTAGGCGTCGACGTCGGGACGGATGTTGCTGCAGTGGTAACCTTGACCTTGATATGCTGCTGCCTCGCTTCAGTACGACTGGCAGATTTATTAAAACCTGTCGACGAAGACGTCGTGGTCGTGGTCGAAGTAAAGATTGCTGGTTCATTGCTTCCATCCACTTTTTCACCTTCAGTTTTGCTTGGGTCGTCTGGAGGTGGTGCTGCGATGGTTGTAGGTGTCTTTGGCTTACCCGTGATCTTCTTCATCAGCTTCGGGGTGGTTACCTGAGGCATAGGCTCATCATCGTCGGTTGCTTCTACACCCTGATCCCACAGGATGGTTTTAATATCACTTTTGGTAGGACGTTTGGTCTGAGGCTTTTGTGTGGTTGTTGGGGGCTGGGTGGTTTCAAGAACCACTTGCCCAAAGTCGATCTCAAGCTTCTTCGATTGATGATGGCTCACGATCTTGGCAGGTTCATCCTTTCGACTCCATAGGATACTGTCACTGAAATCCTCTTCGATCGTTCGCGCTTTTTCTGCCACATTATCCTCTTCGTTCGAATAGTCCTCGTCCTTCTGCCAATCGAATGAAACTCCGCGCCGTGCACGATCACTGTAATGGCGAGGCATCAAACATAGTCCATTCGTCACATGATATATTTGTGTTAACGTAATTTGCCATAAGCAAAGATATAAATAACCGGCAATAATAGTGTTTGGCGATTTTAACCCGACGATCATATTTTATTGATCTATGATCTCTTTCACGCTAATGGACCGTAGACACACTGCACCTTGAACAACCGCGACTTTTTGGACAAGCTCCACGGAACGGTCTAATAAAAAATTTGCCAATCGATTTGTCGATCGTCGGTGGGAACAGATTCAACTTCTCTGTTCGATCACGTTTTTACCTTTTCAATAAACAACTCATACTGGCTGTTAGTTAATTTACAGCTGAAATTCATGGAGCTCATAATCGCTGTTTTGCGCAAGCCAGAGTGAGTTTCATTGAATAAAACTCGACAAATTTACGCCTATCCCTCAATGTTGTTCGGCCTGCCTATGCTCGTGGAGTACGTGAGCTTGACTTGATTGTCATGATCGCACTTTTGATCATATTATGCGATCTTGTACGTTAAACGTTACGTAGATACAACCTATAGCACCTATATCTTGTACGTATTTGTAATCGATTAAAAAAGAGAGTCAGTCGGAGTATGGAAGTCACAGGTGAGCCACATGTTGGGGTATCCGCACGGTCAGATCGTGTGAAATTATTGTTCAAATTCAAGGAAAGGATCATTAACATTGCACGTTCGATATAATTGCGCACACGAATATTGCGAATAATAGATTAGAGGAACTTTCTCGGAATAGATTAGGAAGAGAATTACTGCACAGCCTTGTTACAACAGTGTCACAATGGTAATGATTAGTTGCTGCTATCACAACAAATGATTTCGATGTAATCTACAAATCAATTCATGTTACTATCGATTGACTTAACCCTGCGATTACCTACATAATGTACAGTCGACGGAACAGATAGCTGGACAGTTGATTTTTATTAATATAAAGGATGGTAGGATCCGTTGGACGTAACATAAGATCGGGAAAATATTTGTTGTGATAAGTACATTCAATAATAGGTGGCACCATGAAAAGCAATGATGTGGAACTCAGTGGCGGATCTAGAATTTCAGTTTGGAGGGGGCCCGACTTTGTATGTTACGTGAAGAGGGTATATCCACACTTATTTAGCTTTCGGTCCTCAAGAGGCATACGTATGTTAAAAGCTTATACGCGTCCCTTATTGGAAGAGAGAGAGATAATGAAGCCGAGGCGATATCATCAGCTTCCGGGTAGGCTGCTCCGAAACAGTCTCTACTCCACCGGGCTAAGGCGTCGCAATCGCATAAAATATAGGTCGAAGCCTCGCAAAGGCGACAGCTCGAGTCAGGAACAATCCCCATAGTTCTCAAGTGGTCTCTCAGATGGTTCTAACCTTGTTCCGGTTTAACTTTAGCAATTCAGTCGATCTATTATGCGAGTAGCCCGAGATGAAAAGCTTTGACTGCCTCAATCCAGGTTGATTGTCCCAATCGGCGGTAGAATCATTGAGTTCCCAGTCTCTGATGAGAATGATGATTGTTCAGGTTGGAGTGCCGTAAAAGGGTTCCGGTCCGCAGAAGGGAGTGGCCGAAGCTGCTCTAGCCATTTCGTCGGCCTGTTCATTGCCACTGATGGCCAGGGACACCAGAATAGAGTTACTTTAATCCGAGAACTAACTTCATGTAGTGCTTTTAGGCAACTATTTACGATCCTAGATGTTACTGTGCTTTTCGAGAGCGCTTTTATGGCCGCCTGGCTGTCAGAGAACATAGCGACGTCCATGTTGTCGTAGCCGATCTTCAGGCATACCTCGGCACATGTCTCGATGGCGTGCACCTCCGCCTGGAAGACACTGGCAAACTTGCCCATGGATATGCAAGTTTGATGGTTGGGACCCAAAACGCCCGCCCCGGTACCTTCATTGGTTTTCGAGCCATCCGTGAACCACATGATAGTATGAGGGGGGAGATTGGCATATTTCTCCTGCCAGTGTTCCGTGTCCAAAATAACGGCGGTGAACCGTTACTTGAATGATCTTTCCCTCACAAGATGATCAGATGGCATACTTGTGAGAATACTTTCATTAAGCCAGCTAATTTGTGCTGGATTTAGCTTTACATTCTCGTCGCATGCTACTAGTCTTGCAGTTGCCATTTTCTCTCTCTAATTGCATTGACCCCTCCAGGGGCATGGGCGCGTCAACATCTCTAGCATTTCTTTGCCTTGGTGACGTTTCAATAGCATATCTACTTTTCGGAAATGCAGTTGCTAGCATGCACCTCCTATCCGCGCCGTATTTATACTGACAAGCTCGGAGCACTGTGAGAGTTCTATTAGTAGTCACAGGCAGTTTTTGATCGCGCCGAGATTTGATCTCCGAGCTCTAGATTAGTATCGCAGTGCGGTGACCGAACTATCTCGACCACCGAGCGCCATTTTGGCTTGTGCTTTTATGTGGATGTGTATTGGCTGTAGGTCGAGCAGTACATCAAGAGCACTAGATGGGCAAGAGCAGATAGCCCCCGTCACCATTAGGCATGCAGTTCTCTGCAGCTTGCCTAAGGTGATTTTACCAGCAACACTGAATGCTCTTTTCTACCAGACTACTGCACCATATGCTAATATAGGTCTAACGATAGCCTTGTAAATCCAGAGGGCTATTGAGGGTTTTATTCCCCACGTTTTACCAACATATTGTCTACATATCCACAAAGCCTTAGTGGCCTTATCCGCCACTACCCAGAGGTGTTCTTGCCAGAGTAGTTTACTGTCGAGTATGAGTAGTATTTGGTGTGATTTTTGTGACATGGAAAGTGGTGAGTCGTACATTAAAGGGCGTCTAATGCGACTGAGGTTTCTTTTTCTAGAAAATGGAATGACAACTGCCTTGGATGGGTTGACTCGAAGTCCGTTGTCGTTGCACCATTCTTGTACAATGGCAAGAGCTGCTTCAAGGATGTCGGGTAAAACCCCCTCGGACTTTCTTTAATCAAAATAACTACGTCATCGGCGTGAACTGTGCTGAGTAGCCCATCGTTGAGAGCTTCCACAAGAGGCTATCAGCCACTATGCACCACAGTAAAGGAGACAAAACCCCTCCCTGTGGGCACCCACGGGTGACATTAGCAAGGAGGGTAACGCCTTCAATGTTGGTGGTAACCCTTCTAGAAGAAATCATATGACTTATCCAATCTACTGTTGTTGTGTCCGCATTCTTCCCCTTAAGTGCCTTGTTAATGGCAGTAAATGTTGTGTTGTCGAAAGTCCATTCTATATCAAGGAAATCTGAAAGAGCCGTTTCTTTAACCTCCAATGTCGCCTCAATCTCCCTGACCAGGCAGTGGAGAGCAGACTCTGTAGATTTACCTGCTTGGTAGGCAAACTGTCTAACATGAAGAGGATTTCTCGAAAGGAGAGTTTGACAAATATGCTCATCCAGGATATTCTCTATCGATTTCAGCATAAACAAGGTAAGACTGATGGGTCTGTACGATTTATTGTCATCTTTAGAGCGATTGCCCATTTTCGGAATGAACACCACCTTCGCAGATTTCCATAAGTGAGGAGTAAATCCCAGTGCGAAGCTGCTTCTAAATATGCTCAAAATATAGAGAGTCGGTGCCTCTAGCCCTTTCTAAAGAAGGGTAGGAAAAATTCCATCAGTACTAGCTGACGTGTATGGATCGAAGGACCTAATGGCCCACTTGGCCTTATCATCCGTGAAGATTGCTCTCGCCGTTTTCCAGTCAGATGACGTAGCTCTATGGACTCCTCCGATAGCTGGTGGCACAGGGCCATCCCCACCTAGGATTTCGCAGCCAGGAAAGTGGGTGGTTAGGAGAAGTTTGCCGGTTTCTTCGGCATCTGTGGTAGTGTTACCATCCGCTTTCTTAAGTGTGCTTATCTGGTCAGTGCCCTTTCTAGCCAGAGCACGATGCAGTCTCGCAGCTTTGTTTGTGCTGTCAACACTTTCCCAGAACCTGCTCCACGTACTTTTCTTAACAGACCTGATCTTCTTGTTGTATTCTGAGAGCGTGTTACGGTAGTCTTCCCATCAGCCAGTTTTTTTAGTTTTATTGAAGTGTTTCCTGGTAGTGTTCCTTGGGCGCGAGAGTTCAGGATTCCACCACGTAACTCCCCTGCTGTCTTTGGTTACCTTCAGAGCACAGTTTTCTACGTAGCTGGCTCTGATAGGGTTATTATTATATACTATGGGGGATAGCCGAAGCAGACCACTTACGTTTGGGTCCCTTTTCGCCCCCTCCCGGTCATCAGTGGCTTCCAGATGTCGACTGATAATTGTCGACCTCTTTCTTCATCACTGAGTCCCGTGTTATTGCTAGCATTTGTTTGAAGCTGAGTTCACTCATGGCTTCTACACTTATCGTGTGCCTGCCTGTGATCCTCAACCTCGTGCTAGCCAGTGCTGGACATTCGCACACAATGTGTGCTGCCGTCTCGGCCTCCTCCAGGCATAGCCTGCAAACGTCATCTTCCCCGATTTTCATCTTGGCCAGATGAGCCTTAAAATTACCATGCCCTGTGACCAAGGCAGTTTTCCAGCTTAGGGTACTCCGTTTATAACTAAGTACCTTTCTCGCTTCCCTGCCTAAAGGGCTGGTTATTGCATTCCGAGCTTGTTTGCAAGTGACTAGCTCCTGCCATCTTTGTTGATGCATGGAGTCCATCCACTTCCCAACCTTCGCTCCAATCATGCCGTTCCCCAGAGCAACTCTGGGTTCTGGGCCAATGAAAGTTGCCGCAGATCCCTGTTTTGCTAGGGCATCCGCCGCCTCATTTCCTGTTGTACCTATGTGTCCTTTTACCCACATCAGCGTAACCTCATTTTCTGAGGCACACGTGTTGAGCTTCCGGACACACTCTAGTACCAGTTTAGAGTTTATGTTCGTCTGCTGCATGCGTCTGATCACCGATTGGTTGTCCAGTGCAATAAGGATTTTCTTCCCCCGCACCTGACCTTCAAGCAAGTGGTCCAACGCATGCAACAAGCCAAGCATCTCTGCCTGGTATACGGACACATACTCTCCTAGACTAAGCGCACATGCTAGGTTTAGCTCTTCAGAGTAAACCCCCGCCCCCGCTTTACCGTCCATTAAAGAGCCATCAGTAAAAATGCTGATGTCATTGTACATACACTCATTATGTATGTTTCCATCTGCAATGTGAGTCTTGTGTAGTCTTTCAACTACCCTACGTCTACTCATGCCTTCTACCGGCATTAGAGTCTCCCTGACCTCATCATGAATAATGTCTAGGATGCTCTTATGACCGCAGCTAGTTCCAAAGCGATGCCACATGGCATCCCTTTCCATGCGTATTGCCGAAAGCGCCGCCGTTTTCTTTATAAATAAGTCCAATGGCGGCAGTCCCAGCAATGCCTCCATTGCTCGCGTTGGTGTGGTGCGCATTGCACCACATATGCTTACGCAAGCTATCCTTTGTACCCCATCTAGCTTCTGCTTTGTGGTATTCTGCATGGCTTTTGGCCACCATACCAATGATGCATAGGCTAGAATAGGTCTTACCATCATTGTGTAAATCCAGTGTGTCGCTTTAGGTGAAATTCCCCACCTACGAGCACACACTCTCTTACACTGATGCAAAATCCTTTTCGCTTTTTGGATCTTTTCATCAACGTGAACATTCCAAGTTAGTTTCGCATCTAAGGTAACTCCTAGATGCTTCACTTCCTTGGACACCTTGATTTCCGAACCAAAAAGCCGTAAGGGAGTTATCTCTATGTCTTTCCTCTTACGAGTAAAAATCATAGTGTTTGATTTACTAGCGTTTATGGTTAGCTCTTGCTCATTACACCATTCTTCGGTTACTTTGAGAGCTTGTCCCATGCAACCTAGAATTGTGTCCATGAACTTTCCACTGACCGTGAGTGCCAAGTCATCGGCGTATCCTACAGTGTGTACGCCCATCGAGTCTAGTTTCCAGAGAAGACAGTCCACGGTGATGTTCCACAGTAGAGGCGAAAGAACACCTCCTTGTGGGCATCCTCGGACTACCTTACCCCGTATTCTGTCCTCTGATAGGGTTAGTAACATTAGTAGTAAGGCTATCCCAGCTTTGCCAGTTCGTAACCGTCCTATCGATCACTGCTAGCCTCTCATGAAGCGATGTCGCGTAGTTTGTCCAGTCCGTTAATTGCGGGATACGTCTTGCCTTTGCTAGTGATAAAGAAACGTCCAGGTCAAATCTAATGTGCTTGTGGTCGGATAACGATGGTTCGTCTGAGACATGCCAGTTTTGAACCCAATTGTCAGTTAGATGGCTGCCAAATGTTATGTCAAGTACCTCCTGTCTAGACCTCGTTACAAAAGTGGGCCGGTTGCCCTTGTTGTAAACACTAAGATCTAAGCCAATGATTAAGTCTAAAAGGTACTCACCCCTGTTGTTTATGTCAGTGCTTTCCCAAGCTGAGTGGTGCGCGTTGGCGCGCAGCCAACCAGTAAAAGCGCGTTATGCCTCTTACAGTAGTCGGTGAGCTTTTGGATATGGTTTGAGGGATTGCTGAGTCTCCAGGGAAGAATGCTGATGCAATAACCATTGGAAGGAAGCATGCAATAATGCACGTTCAAAACCATGCTAAGGTTAGGTTTTAGGGCTTCTGTACTTATCACAGCATATAGTACATGGACTGCACTAGGGTTTGTTCTGTTACCCCCAGTAACTTATCAGCCGATAATCCTAATCACTGAACTAGGCAGAGCTTCCAACAAAAAGATGGAGCTTGCCACCATCAACATTAGCTAAGACATCCAGATCAGTGAAGTAGTGGGATATTGCCAGAGCAAAACAAATAAAGAGAAGATAAAAAAATACACTCCTCTTTGTTTTCATCACCGCAGCTTCTAGAACAGTCTGCAACCCAGAATACAACTTAATAAATTCTGAACAAAATCGCACTCATCTCTGTAAGCATTAAGCTACATTCCGCAACGGTATTTCACGTAGTCAGGTCGGGTTGGAGAGATTTAGTTTCAGCTTGGCTGTCGGAGAGAATAACAATGGCTGCATTCGTAAAGCGCAAGCGCTTAGTACAGCGCTTTACAATCTTTGAGCATCAAATTGTGATTATTTTTTGATTTAGAGACGTCATTTGTTCTCATCTGTCAAATGCAATGTTCAGTTTGGCATTTCAGACTGGTGGACATCCGGCGGGGTAGGGGAATATCACACAATTCGAGCGCACTAAACGTAATCATTGGTTTCCTCGGTGGACCCAAGACGCGACCGCTTACACAATCCACAAAAACACGCTGAGCCCGAAAAGTGCAAAAATTTAATGCTGACTAAAAGTGAAAACGCCTTCCTCAGTATAAGTGTTTCTAGAACAAATTACTATGCAGCATTAAGCGTTTATCAGCGCTTGCGTCTTAGGTAATAAATAAATAACTGGCGCAACAGTATAATTTGAACCATGGCCTCGAGATGAGTTAGCATCATCTCATTTTCTAGATCGTGACGGAATGTGTTGTGCAGAGGTGTGTGATCAGCAACACGCTCAACCGAGTTATTTACCCCATAAATGGGAACTCATTTAACAGCTGAGTGGGCTCATAGTACGACACATAAATCTCTTTTTTCATCGAAAACTACGGCATTCAGTAGGAATCGAACCGGGGCCCAGTGCGTAGAAGACGAACGTGCTAACCGTTGCGCCATCCGGACTACTTGCGTCTTAGGTACGCAGCCAATATCTGTAGCTCATATCATGTGACATCCCAGCCAGTGCTATGGAGTTCAATAACCGTATTTGCTGCCATATATTTACCAAAAATGTCAAGAAGAAGCAGGTTAAGCCGCATGTTCAAAGCAGAAGTGGTAGTCCTAAGGGCACCACAAAAAGTAAAAGAGTCCATTCTTTGCTCCTTTGCCTGCAAGCTACGGTTAGCCTCTGTACTCGCAGTTATCCACCAGGCAACTACCCTAAAAATGAGAAAATCAGCTACATAGATATTTTGCCCTTTCAGCAAAAACTACGATCGTCTAATACAGCACAGAAGACTCGACTGGCAGTACTTGTAAAGATCCACCTCTGTTTTGTTAGGATTATCTTTTACCCCATAGTTATCAGTCATTTTTATGAATTATTTTCAAGTACAATATTTTCTGTGAATATTCCAAGACCAAGCTTTATATATCAAACGTTTTGGCCCCCTCTGGATCCGCCACTGGTGGAATTTGATAATCGATCCACAGAGACATGATGCCTTTCACCCAGAGCTGCTAGGTTGGGAAATTTCTTTCCCAAAGTGGGAAAAATTTCAAGACCGGGCGAAATTTTGAGGAAAACCAGGTCATGGTGATTTTTTGGGGATAAATAATCTTTTTTGGGGTGGGTTTGTCATTTTTGGTTGGAGGAATATGTAAGGATGAATTATCCCCCAATGACATAATTTTTGCGGGGGTCAATTAATTTGTGTGGGTTCGCAGAGCCGTGAAATATCCCTGTGTTTTGTCATTTTTGAGGGATATATCAAGATGAAGAGTCCCCCCAAAGTCGAGGCTTATCCAATTTTTTTTGGAGGATGATTCCTTGGGGGGATAGTTCGCAGAGCCGTAGTAGAGAACTATGTATAGTAGATAGAGTATCCCAAAATTAAAATCGTGGCCTGCCTCAGGCCCGGTGCGGTGACACAGGTCGATCTTAATTTTAGAAGCGCCTTTTAGTCGCGCTTAGTAAAATTTCACAGACGAGTTCTGGACCATAGAAAGGAGTCGCCGAAGCCGTCCTGAAAAATTTATCAGCCATTTCATTTCCGACAAAGCTGACGTGTCCAGGAAATCAATTATGGGAACCCTGGTAAGATGTGGCAGATTACTTGGCTATAGCCGAACTAGCCGCTTGACTATCTTTGAAGATCGCTATATTTCTATTAAGGTAACCTCAATGGTGTAAATATCTGCTTGAAAGACGGCGCGGCAGGAAGCCTTGCTCGGTGGAATAGACACAAAATGCCTGCATTCCTCTGTCTTTGCACAATTTCATGGTACCTTGCGTGAGATTGCATCCTAAATTTCTCTGCTCCAGATTATTAATCATCATCATCATCGTGGGTCGATAGACCGACGTCGGAACCAGGCCGGATAGTTTTCCTCCGATTGTCCTGGTCGACTGACGGCATCCTCCAATTTCGGAAGCCCAGCAGTTGTTCGGTGTCGACATCACTGAGTCTTCCGAAAGAGCTCCTAGTCTATGTCTTTTTAATATACGCTAAGGCATGCGGCTGTCGTCGACTCTTTGTATATGATCTGTCCATTGAATCGCAGTCGCTTAACGATTTATGAAACTTTCAGCACGTTGTACAGTGCGTACGGCTCTTGGTTGTACCGGATACGCCATCCACACGTTCCGTATAAATATATTCAGCAAGTTGTCGGGGGATTGGGTTAGGATCCTTGTTTCGGAGACATAGCATAGCATAGGTGCTTCGATTTCATTATTCGAAAAACCGAGAAAGATGGCTTATATTCTAGCTCTATCCGTCGTTTTATTTCGCTGGCGCTCATTGACAGGTAGCTTCCCATGTAACTGAAGTTGTCTGCAAACGATGCTAGGGGAAGTTTGCACTAGTTTATTGCTCTGAAAAAATTATCGGATGATGGTTATTTCTTTCTGCTCGTTGAAGTAGATACTTTTAAGGAGTTCGAGCCTATGTTAACCCCCCCGCCCCTTTTATGGTCCTGTTAATAAAGGTACAAACTTGTGGATCAGTTTCTCAAAAAACATAAGGGGTAATTTTTTTCTGTGATTTATTGCCGTCGCCTCATCGGGAATAGCCGTTACATTGTTACCGGAAGGCAAAACTCCTCGTACTATATTCAAGATCCTGATTGACTTGGGCCATACGGAGACCCCAGAGTATACCATTCCTAGCAACAGTAAAAAAAAACAAGAATTCTGCACAATTGTTCCTTAATAATATGGGCCGAGTGGACGGGAAAGCGGTTGAGGCAGTAGATAGAACCTTACGTGACATCAAACAAAACAACCGGCCCACGGGCGGTATAATATCACTTTTCTGAGGCGACTTTGCCAATAATACTTCGAGGGATAATGAAATACAGGGCATGTCTGAAAACCTCATGTCTATAGCGCATTGTTATACCCATGTATTTATCAACCAATATGAGGGTGCGAGCTAGAGGTAATCCAAACGCCCAAGAGTTTTCAGATCTGTTACTGAAAATTGGTGAGAGTTCATATCCGGAAGAAGAAGGGAAGCTTATTCTGCATAATAATTTATATTGTGTAAGATTAAGATTAAGTTGTGGGCAGTGGGCCCAAAGGCCCAACGAGCACTGCGATCATAGGGTCTATTGTGCTATAGCCCTGTAAATCTAGAGTGAGCGATCGAGTTTGATCGATCAGACAAATCTGCTCAGCTGCCCAAGTTTGAAAGAGGCGATCACTTCCGCTTCAGGGAACTCCTGACGGAGACTCTCCAAGCGGCGACGGGCGAGTGCCTTACACTCACAGAGGATGTGCTGAGAAGTCTCATCATCGCTTTCACAAAAACGACAGCTGGGGTTAGAGACAATCCCTATTCTGTATAAGTGACTCCTAAGGGTTGAATGCCCTGAGAGGAGACCGCAAATTATTCTCACTCTGCTTCTGCCAAGGCACATCAATTTCAGGGAGCGCTTGAGTGAGTGAGCTGAAATAAACAATTTTGATTGTCTCAGGCCAGCGAGGTTTTGCCAATGTGCAGTGGTTTCTAACTGTTCCTGCTCTCTTATGTGTAATTTTACCATACATAGAGGGATACCACAGAAGGGTTCGGTCCCTGTAAACGCACTTGCAGAAGCCGTCCTGGCTAGCTCATCAGCGGTTTCGTTACCCGCAATACCAACATGTCCAGGGACCCAATATGTAGATGGTAACTATATTAGCAGTGCCAGTTCTTTGTAGAGCTTCAAAGCAGTTCAGAACCAGTTTCGATGAAAAGGAGAATTTACTAAGCGCCTTGACCGCAGCTTGACTACCAGTGAAGATTGCAATCCTACTATCACGGTAGCCAGCTTCTAGACAAAAGTTCGCACATACCTCAATTGGGTGGACTTCAGCTTGGAAAACCGTGGTGTACTTCTCCATAGGAATAGACAGACACTCTAATTGAGGGGCCTGCGATACCCGCCCCTGAGCCTTCTTCAGTTTTGGCGCCATCCGTAAACCATTTAACAGTACTGGAAGGAAGGCTTGAGTGCTTCGTTTCCCATTCCTCTATGCTCCAGATAGTTGTAGAGAAGAGGTGATTGAAGCGGAGTTCCCTTGTTGTGTGATCTGATGGCAAGCCTAATTCATTGTCCTCATGGAGCCAGTGTTCCTGCTCCGAATTAAACTTGAGGGTAGTCTGATTAGCTTTAAGCTTAGCTACTGCTGATTTTGCCTCTGCCTTTAGATGAATGTGGAGCGGCGGAAGATCTAACAACGCCTCAAGAGCAGCCGTGGGGTAGCTGCAAATAGCCCCAGTAATTGTGAGGCCTGTCAGTCTTTGAATCTTTCCTAATATAGCCATTCCTTCCTTTTTTCCACCAGATGATAGCCCCATAATCAATTATGGGTCTCACAATTGCCTTATAGATCCATAGTACTATTCGAGGGCTTGTCCCCTAAGTCTTACCTACAAACTGCCTACAAATCCATAGAGCTTTGATGGCTTTGTCCGAGATTATCCACAAGTGTGTCGACCACAGTAGCTTATTATCTAGAGTAACAACTAAGTGTTTGACAGTATCCGCCAGTAGCACTGGGGTGTTATACATAGTGGGATGCCTCAACTGTCTGATGTTTCTTTTCCTTGAAAAGGGGACGATCCTTGGCCGGATTAAATCGTACGCTGTTATCATTGCACCAATTTTGCACTGTGTTCAGCGCTGACTGGAGGATTTTCGTTAGTACTTCTTCCAATTTTCCTCTGACAATTATTACCAAGTCGTCAGCATAACTTTGTGTAGAAAATACCGTAGTGGAGAGTTTCCACAACAGGCTATCTGCTACGATGCACCAAAAAAGGGGTAATAGTACTCCTCCTTGCGGACATCCTCTAGTGACATATGCTGTTAAAGTGCAGTCTCCGATATCCGTGATGACCCTTCTAGATGATAATATCCTTTTCACCAATAATGTAGTTGTGCTAACTGCTCCCTTTGTTCTGAGTGGAGAGTCAATGGAAGAGAACGATGTATTATCGAAAGCTCCTTCAATGTCATGAAAGGCACATACCGCCTTCTCCTTAGTTGCTATTGCAGACTCAATTTCTCTCACTAGACAGTGTAGAGCAGTGTCAGTTGACTTTCCTGACTGGTAAGCAAACTGCTTAGAGTGCAGCGGGAATTTGCTTCTGATGTGCACATCAAGGATTTTCTCCATGGACTTAAGCATGAAGGAGGTCAAGCTAATTGGCCTATAGGATTTAGGGTTATCCTTGGAACGATTTCCCATTTTTGGGATGAAGACTACTTTAACTGATCTCCAGAAATCTGGGATATATATTAAGTAGTTCAAGACCTAATTTCATCAGTGTATGGCGACCCTGCAAAATTAACTTCTCATGAAAACTCTTGGCTTTGCGGAAGAGCTATTTTGACTCCAAACAACAACCAGGCATCTGCGATAAACGCTGAAATATTAAAATGCATTCCTGGGGAACGTGTTGAATATAACTCAATCAACCGGGTAACGGATCAAGAAGAGGCTACAAATAATCCGGTTGAATTTTTAAATTCTCTAAGCGCACCTGGGCTTCCGTCTTACAAATTAGTTTTAAAAGTTGACAGCCTTCTAATTCTGCTTAGAGATTTCAGCCCGCCGAAACCATGTAAAGTACCCGACTGAAAGTCATAAGTCTTCAGCGAAACTTGGTAGAAGCTGAGATTTCGACAGGATGCGGAGCAGGTGATAAGAGCCTTTTTACGGCTAATCCCAAATAATTTCCCATTCGGATTTAAACGTGTGCAATTTCCGGTCGGCGTATGTTATGTAATGACAATCAACAACGCAAAGGGCCAGACGCTGCACGTCGCGGATCTGGACCTAAGTGTCAGATACTTCTCGCACGGTCGGCTCGATGGGGCTCTCTCTCGTGTTAGTATAATATCTCCAGTGATCTCTATGCTCACATTCTTGGTCGTCGTACTGCTAACATTGTTTATAAAGAAGATTTGTTGCCGTGAACTGTAACGATTTTTTTATTTCAGCTTAAGTAAAGCATCGTCGTATTAATGTTGAGTAGGCGTGGAACAAATTAAATATGTATGAAAAAATAATTGAGGTTAGTGTCAAGTTGTGAGCGAAGCGAACAACGCAAGCGCAGCGAGACTGGATGAGAGCTTATTATCCAAAATAGATCAAAAAAAGCAAAAATGGGGAATTTTCAACTAAAAGACGTCACTATGCGGAATTTTCAAGACCAGAATAGGGAATTTCTTTGACCGATACCTGGCAACGCTGCTCTCACCTCTTCTTCTCCAATATCTATACTGCGCCTGCTAGTAAATAGTGGAAAATAAGATTCAATGTTTAAACCCCAGTTGAAGAGAAAGGAATTAAAGCAAGTTAGTGGTCTAATCCTTGTTGAGAAGGCTGGGCGAGACGCTGTCAATGTTTCCCCGAAAAAAATCATTGTCCAATGTTTAGCAGTACAGCTCCGGATTGGACAGATTACGTTCGATTCATACACAGCAGTGACGGCACCGTGCCGTGTTAGGCTCGTTATTCCACCGACGAGGTAGAAAGTAATCTTCTACGAACTTTGAAGGAGCCTATTCACATCTGCCCGACGCATGACCGTGACAGTGCAAGCAGTGCTTTCACCGGCACCGTACCGTAATAGGCGACGATATTTTTAGATTTTAACGGCCGTTTTTTTTTCAAACCGAAGGTGCGTTTTTTTGTACAAAGGGTTAAGGTAAGTTAACTCGTGGAGCAAAAAAAAAGTGATGAAGAGCAGCTCTCCAGGTTAAATTTTCAAATATTATGATGTCTACCTTGAATGGCTTTGAAAATTTACAGTTGCTTTGAGAATTCGTTCGTTTCTGTTCATGTGACAAGCAATTATGAATACTGCCGCCTAAATTATGAATGGACTGTACAAATTTGATTAATGCATCATCGTCGGAACTTGGCACCAATTGTCAAATTAGCGACAAGCATACCAATAGGCGCGTTTTTTTTTTGGTACAATTGTACATTCTATCGGTACTGGGCCGTCACTGTGGAGTGTGAATTGTGCTTTAAACGGAAACGGACTTGGAATCGAAAATCGGACTATTCTTTCGGTTTTTGGAATGTACGAACATTATATTGCACCGATGAACTGAGAGAGCTTCTTCAAGAAGCATCTCGCTATAACATAAGCATACTTGCACTTCGGGAAACGATATGGCTCGGTAGCGAAATAAATGACTACGGATCGCATGCAATTTTCACCAGCGGCGGACCAAAAGGAAGCAACAGAAAATTTGGGGTTGCCTTTGTAGTCGATGCTAAAACTGAACAGCTGGTGATGAATTTCAAACCCATCAATGGAAGAATCTGTGCGAATCGCATTTTCGCAATGAAGTCTGTAAAAAAGGTGGAAAGCATCAAATATTTGATTTTACCTCTAATCGGGGGTAAACTGTGTACTAGTCAATTAAACTTTCAGGCAGCTGAAGCATATATTTAATTTAATAAGGTATATTTTTTTATTTTTTTTACCACTCCATCAAAACCTGTACAGAAAGCTCAGTACACAACAAGAGCTACTTTCAGTGAAGTCACAAGAAGGCAAAACACAATGTTTACCAACAACCCACTCCAAAGCTCCAACCAGGAATTATTCACTGCCGACGAGCTTTTACAAATATCGTCCGAACTCATTGTCAACCTAGCGAAGTGCAAAACAAAGAAAGACCAATACGATACAATTGTCAAATTTGCTGTTAAGTTTTTGTACGGGTAAAAATGTTTAAAGCATTAGTTTGGAACGCTCAAAGTATAAAAAAATAAAATAGTTGAAACTTCTGATTTCATAAATAGGTTAGAAATAGATGTATTTATTATAACCGAAACATGGCACAAACCAAATGATAAGTTGAATATTTCGAATTATTGTATATACAGAAATGATAGGGAAGGCGCTAGAGGAGGTGGTGTTGCCATATGTATTAGAAAAAATATCAAACACTCGGCGGTAAAAATAATCAACACAAAAATTATTGAAACAATTTCTGTTACGTTGTCTAACGAAAACCTCGCGATCGTAGCTGCGTATTTCCCGGGCACAAATCTAAATTTCGATAAACTTAAATTTTTTGAGGATGATCTTAAGACACTTACTAGCACACGCCAAAAGTACATAATTTGTGGCGATCTTAATGCGAGACACCGATTCTGGAAATGTGCAAAAGCCAACAAAGCGGGTAGAATTCTCTACGATTTATCTTCCAGGCGCAATATCATGCACCAAATGAACCATCTTTTTACTCCCCACAAGGTAGAGGATCTTACCTCGACCTTATAATTACAAATGAAAATATTAATTTGTCAGATCCTTCAGTTTTACACGCTCTGTCTTCAACTCACCTTCCAGTATTCGCTACACTGAACTGTGAATTCCCCACGGAACAAGTCATCCATGGCGAATTCTTTAGTTTTAAAGACACCAATTGGGCCCAGTTCCGTCAAATTCTTAACGAACGGTCTTCACTAAACCTACTTGATCTTACATTGATCAACAATCAAAACCAGGTCGATGCAATGCTAAATTCACTACACAATAACATATGGGCTGCAATAGCCCAATCAACACCAGTGGAAGTCCCAACGCCGAAAGTTTTTACACCCGAAATAAACTTAGAAACTAGAGAGCTGATCCGACGGAGGAATACCTTGAGAAGACAATGGCAACGAACTCGTGACTGGAACATTAAATCCCATGTAAACCGTCTCACTAAAGACATAGAACGAAATATATACATCCACCGAAATCAAATGTGGAACAGAACACTAGCGAATTTCAGCAAAGGGACCCAAAGTATGTGGAAATTAAAAAAAGCCTCAACACTTAAGAAAAGTCGTTATTCAGCACCTCTGAAGAACAAAGACGGCGAACTTGTACATCAAGATTGTGAAAAAGCAAATCTCCTCGCTGAAACTTTTTATTCCACACACCTTCTAACTCGGCAAATGGGCGATCAGATTCACGGGGATTTAATCAATAACACTGTTAAACAACTGCCTTCCGAATTTGTTCTTCCCCCAAGCAGCATGTGTAAACCCAAGGAACTCATTCATATTATTAAAATGTTGAAAAGCCGCAAGTCACCTGGAATAGACAAACTTCCAAACATTGTCCTCAAAAAACTTCCAAAAAAGGCTATTGTCTATATTAATTTCATTTTCAACTCGTGTCTTAAACTGGGATACTTTCCTTCTTCTTGGAAGAAAGCGGTAGCCATACCGATCTTTAAATCAGGGAAAGACCCAGATTCTCCTGACAATTACCGCCCTATTAGTCTACTGCCAACTTTAAGTAAAGTTTTTGAAAAAAACATACTCAGCCGAATACAAACCTTCTTGAACACCAATCCAGTTATTCCTTACGTGCAGTTCGGTTTCAAACAAGGATTATCAACAGTTCATCAACTGCACAGAGTAACGCAGTACATTAAAGACTCTTTCTCTGAAAAAAGTTCTGTTGGAATGGTAATCCTCGACATCGAAAAGGCCTTCGACACGACTTGGCACGATGGTCTGATATATAAATTAATAAAGTTTACCTTCCCCTTGTACCTTATAAAAACCATTCAATCCTTTTTATCCGAAAGATCTTTCTGTGTGAGGGTCAACAAAAGCTTATCTAAACCTAAAGATATTCCAGCGGGAGTACCACAAGGCGCATGCTTAAGCCCCACACTATTCAATATTTTCATTGACGATCGTTGCGAACTCGCACTGTTCGCAGACGACCTCTGCATCTACACAAAATCGTTTGACCCAGCTGTAATAATAAATGCTCTAGAAAGTAAACTTGATCAACTCTATCAATACTATTACAGATGGAAAGTAAAAATAAACTCCTTAAAAACAAAATCCATTTTCTTCACTAAGAAAAGAAAAAGAAGAAATTTACCACACAGATGCATCAATTCATAGGCCGAGATATTCCTTGGGATGAATAACACTATAATAATAATAACACTAGATAGAACACTTACCTATAAAAATCACATTGAAACAACTAGTCTAAAAGTTTCAAACTGTATACGTTCCTTGTATTCTTTCTTGAACAGGAAGTCCAAAATGAATATGTACAACAAGATCCTCATATATAAAACGGTTATACAAGCAATGATATCTTATGGAGCCGCTGTCTGGGGTAAATGTGCGAACTATCATAAAGCTCGACTACAAGTAGTGCAAAATAAGTGCCTAAAATCATCTTGAACAAACGCTGGTATTACTCTACAAACAGATTACACCAGATCGCAGGAACCACTTTTATTAAGGACCTTGTAGACAAACTACACTCGAAATTTCACGACAGACTAGCAACCTATCCTTCTTGGACGCCTCCACCCTTAAACACTGCATAAAGCAAATTTAATTTATTTCTTTCTTTTACCATTTAAATTTAGTTTTTAAGTTAAGTTTAAGATAGTGTAGCTCTAGTTATAAGTACCCTCAAACAAGGTTTTTTGCGAATTTTCCTTGTGAATCAAAGAACAATTCTTGAATAATTTTACTCAGCCATTAGCTTACAAGTCGATCAAAGTTGAAAAGACATATTCCAGTCTGTAGCTCTTAAGAATGAATTGTAACACACAACCAACTGAAATCAAGTAAAGTACTATCTATCTAAGAATACAACAGTAAAATGTATATTTTTTTAACTGTCCGGATTTCTTTATCCGCTACTGTATACATGTAGGTATGTTCGAGTATATCGAATTCACACTTGCAATAGCGTTTACCAGATTTCCGTAGTTGATTTTAACATGTATGTATCTGAAGTACAAAATCGAAAATAGATGCAGTTGTAATGACCACATAACTTTCCCAGAAACACTACTGAACTAAACACTTTAGAGATATTTTAGTGGTTCACCTCGGATTGCATATCATGGCCAATTAATATGCGGACTATGTAGTGTAAATATGGCGTTAGTATTTTTTTATGTGCACATACGAAATAAATAACATATCGGTCGTTGACTCTAATCGGGACATTTTAGATCAAATTGCAAATATGCAGAAATTGCAAGAAGTTATCTAACATACGTTTATGGTATTGGTCTGCACTACGATTAAGGAGATCTGGGCCAATAAACCTTTGCTAAAAGTGGCTGCCAGGTCGAAAAAAGAACAGAAGAGCAAGCCGTATCTAGTGAATTAATGTATTGGTTCTCGCAATCAATAACCAAAAATAGTGCGCTCCATATTCTAACACATTTCAAAAGTAAGGTGAAGAATCAGAGCTAGACAAAATCACTTGCAGACAAATCAGTCAGACTACGTGGTGGACGATTAATTGGGACGGAAAGTGATTAAACCTTGCAAAATATGATAGAGAAATGCAATTTGGTATAAATGTTGGTGGTCCCCATACATTCAGTTTTTAGAGATGGAGTCACTTTGAAATTCGCGGTAGAGTGGCTGTGCAGGCCCTTTTATAATTTTCTCCTCATAAATTCTAAACGGTGCCTCGGATCGAGAAAACTCATAGTATGTACATACATTAAACAGCGTCAAACGCACTACTCAAAATCGAAATTCGGTTCAGTAGTATAGTCAAAACTGTTTTTTGAATATCAAAGTCAAAAAACGGTCCGTTTCCAATGTAGTTGTGAGTGAAAATGCAAAAATGCTTGCTTAGCGATTTTAGCCTTAATAACTCTATCTTGGTAAATACAACAGCTAAATCTTTTTTCAGATTAATTTAATTAATTAAATTATTTAATTTCAAAGCTCAAACAACTTATGTATTTTATTTTACAGCTTGTTGATTCCTAATGTACTTCGTAATTCTGAATCGAATGAAATCAACCACCATCCCATACGATCATCAGTTCAATAGGTATTCACATTTTTCCAATTCTTTTATTAATTAAATCAGTTATTTTATTAAATAACTTCATAATAAAACGCTTATAGGACAGTTCTAGGTTGATTCTTAATGTACTTAGCATTCTGAATCAAATGAAACTAACAGTAATTCCATACGACCATTATTTCACATTTACACGAATTTTATTAATAATTAAATAAAAAAAAAAGTGTTAAGTTAATTCCTAATGTATTTAGTCATTTAAAATCAGATGAAACCAACGGCAATTCCAGCTCAGAAGATATTAAGATTTTTCTCGTAATTTTTTTTTATAATTAAAATAAATAAGATATTTTGTTAAATAAGTTCAAAATTGAAAGCTTAGGTTGATTCCTAATATATTTTGATATTCTGAATCGAATAAAATCAACGGCAATTTCATACATTCAAAAGATATTCACATTTCTCTGGATTTTTTAAATGTATGTTAAATACCTGCATTTCTATGGAAACAATCTATTATCCTTTTCCCCTCTATGGAGACCCCTCTTTTAATTTGACCAACAAAGAAGAGCCTTGAGCCACAAATTGTAGTAATCCTTCTTATTCCTACTAAATTTCATGTATGCAGCTTCAGCAGTTTTTGAGATATTCTTTGTCCAGGCGGACGAAAATATCTCCGATTTCATAAGTGTTTCATTTCTCCTATAGAACCCTAAAAAGTGTCACTATTTCTTAAGCTATCAAGCCAAGCTATCAAACAAAAACTTTTTAAACAAGATTTAATCTATATATTGTATTATAATAGTGCAGACCAGTCGCTGATTCGCAATTTGGCCGAAGACAGTCCCACGCCACAATATTACTCTCGTCCAAGAAAACGATTGGATGATCCTTGTCTAGCAACTTCATACGCAGTTTCGTTCCGCTTAATGCCCTGGTGGCCTGGCATCAAACACAAGACACTGGGCGAGATTTCCATGGTAAAATCCTGGTGTTGTGTCTAAAGGCACCTGCACCAACACGCTGTTCTGTGTTAGACCCATCGGTGAACTACTTAACACATCTAGGGTCTGGACAGGGGGTGCCATTTTCCCATTCAGTGCGATCAGGGATGAAGGCTGAAAATTTTGTGCCGTTTGCTTCGGCCCCATGATTATATGATCTGATCTCAAGTAGATCTGCACGTCAGGAATTCGATTCAGAATAATCATGTGACCACCTTCTCCGCTGCTTTCGTTAAGGAGGTTAAACGAATTCTGAGAGCATTTTGAGATGCTGATTTTAAATATATACCTATATATGCAATGGAGTTAGTCCTATGATCGTCTCCAGGGCTGGCGTTGGACAAGTGCCGAAAGCTCCTAGGCAAGCAAGGTGGTGTAGCTTATTGCACTTTAGTATTACAGAAGACAGTTAGCACGTTCGCCTTCAACGCACTGGGCCCCGGTTCGATTCCGGGGATTTACGTGTCGGACTATGAGCCCACTCAGCTGTTAAATGAGTACCCATTATGGGGTAAATAACTCGGTTGAGCGTATTGCTGATCACATACCTCTGCACAAAAACCGTCACGATCTAGAAAATGAGATGATGCTAACTCATCTCGAGGCCGTGGTTCAAATTGGACTGTTGCGCCAGTTATTTATTTATTTATTTATTACAGAAGATTGTTGAGTTTTCGGCCACCACACAACCGCAGCGTACGTCACCATGGGCCGCACCAGCATAATATGCCACTCAATCATATTTGGGGTGAGTGCCATGTTCGTCCGAAGAGACTCCTACAAGCCCACATTGTGCGTGTGGCTTTGGTAATTACATTATCTATGTGAGTGTTCCAGGTAAGTTTCGAGTCCAGCGTTACGCCTAGACATTAGACAAATTACACTTACTTAATAATGCTTTTATTTTTTTTTTCAGTATACGGGGGTCCCAAATGGTTTTGCGAGCTGAAGCTACAATAGACAATTCATAGCAATTTGAGAATGGATTTGCGAGCTGAGGCCTCAAAAGATGACATCATAACAAGAAGTTCAATATGAAGTGCGATTTCAGTGTGGATATGTGAGCTGAAGCATAGTAGCAATTTTATAATGACGGGAGATTTAAGTATGATTTTGTGATCGCAAGAATCAACGATTAAAAGAAAACTTAGGAAACTGAATAAAACTCAAAATTAAAAAAAAATTAAAAAAATAATAACAATTACAAAAATAAAAAACAAAACCTAAAAAACCGGAAAAACTTAATAAAAAAATAAAGAAAACTAAAAAAATCAAAACCTTAAATGAAAGGGCGAAGAGACTGAGAATCGGGAGTACAATTGCCGTTGAAACGGCATGTTTCTTAAATAGCTGTTTAATCAACAGACTCCGATTAGGCCTGATGTCCAATCGCTAAACCACTGTTTAAAACTAATGATTAAACCTAAACGCTGTTTAAAGTTAAACAGTCGTAGGTAAACGTTTAATCAATTGATTAGACAATGTCATTCTGTCGTTCTGTCTTTCACTCGATCTCATAATGTTGTGAGGGTACACAACAATTTAAGAGAAATGCTATAAAGCTAATCTAAGAAATGTTTTATTTAGAGATCATATGGAGTGTTGAAAAGACCTTAGCGAATTACTGCGAAAGGAATAAGTGTACGTCTCAAAGTTGCACAAGCTGTCGCATATCTGCGGATCGAAATCAGGCAATACTTGATGTCGATGTCATCATTGTGTCTTATTAATGAAGACAGGCCAAATGACAATAACCGTGTTACTTTCACCGGATAAAGATCAATTCCCATACTAAACGACCCACGGTCGATGATCCATTTCTCGTATTGAATCACATCTGGATGAGACTTGAAAGTCAATTATTTTTAATGAATTCGCCCGTAAGTTCATCCAGGCATCCAGGCCGTTCTTTTCAATCTGAATCCTTGTTCGAGTGAAAGAAACGGACCTAGAGTGTTGCTATCATCGAGCGGGGTAATAGAGAAATCACAACCGGGGGCGTGCGTATTATTCAGCGGAGCCCAAAGGATGCGTCGTCATCGCGAAACGAAACGAAATGCACACCCGAATTCCCGACGTCCGCGACACGCCGCGCCGTCGACAAAAACACAACGTCGCTCAGTAAACCAAAAAAATAATTCAGCAGTTCGATTGCATCTATGCGGGACTCACTCGAGTAACAAAAAGAGTGCCCACCTCAAATCTGGGCTGCCAGTCGCGCCGTAAACAAAAACACGCACACTCTGCAGTACTTAAAATGGACAATTTTGCTTGACAGTGGTTCTCAATCTTTTACGGCTGTTTAAAATGGGGTGATTTAGGATCAATTCGTTAAACAGCTGTTTTGCTAATCGCTCGTTAGGATGTATTGTACAACAGGCTAAACACGATCTGTTGACTAAACAGGGCTAACAAAATGAATGACTAAAGGGGAAATAAAAATAAAAATGCTCGACGGGAATGTACGACCAGCGAAAAAGGACGAGCGGACAAAAGGACGAAAAGCGGGAGAACGAATGGGAATTTCCTATGCTTGAAATATGTTAAACGGTAATCTTAACTCTCAGATTGATTTTAAGCGAACCCAAATTATTTAATCAGGCCAATTCACTAACAATTCACTTCTACACAATATGCAAATAAAGCTCTCAGATACTCAAGTACTCAATTGCCCTAACCCCTTGTGGGGCATAGCGCGTCAACTGTTCCAACTGGGGCCCAGTTGACGTTTCGTTGGCGTAGACTAGTTTCGGAGAATGCAGTTGCTAGCATGCACCTCTCAGATACTTGATGATGTTAAGTTTCTGATTAAATGATATTTCCGGTTAGATAATTTGGCCGTATATTGGCAACATGGCGTAAAACACTTTCTTGTACCGGTGCCTTAAGCCTCGCTCAAAATTTGAAAATGTTATGGAATTATTCAATCCTCTCGGTACTTGGACCTTGATTTAACTGTATATTTTTTAATTGGGTATGGATTCGTTATTTCTGTAATATCTGAAAGAAGTTCCGATTGTAGCGAAAGCACCACTATAGTTTTCATATTCAAGGACAAGAATAATCTTCTGAACAGATAATAGAGTGCTGAACAATTGCACATACCTTTTAACTGCCTGATGGCATAATTGATCTGATTTGCCTTTAAACAAATTTAACTAAAGTCACTTAGATAAGCGCTAAAGTTGAAGCCTAGTTTAGAGCTCCCATGCGAAAAAAAAGTCTCTTGCAAATTTTTCACTGTTCTATTCACAGTTTTTTTCCGAGATTCTGCCGAAAGTTCACTTCGTATTCAGACTATTTCCGGTATAATCTTACCTGATTGCATAGAAATAGAAAAAAAGATACCTGGCGCAGTGAAGCCAGAGGAACTGATTTTTGATATGGGCTAATGCGGGATCATTTATAATTTTATGTGTAATTATGACATGGGTGGGAGACTTAACTGCAGTTGTTAGTACCAGGTGCGTCTGCAGAATTTTGTATTTCGATATTTGCGAAGATATTTTCAGAGGATGATATTACTGAATGAATTTATCTCCAGTTTCATTTTAGGTTTCATCAACTAAATACCTTTCGTGTAGGTAAATCTTTGCTTATTACTTTTTGCTGTTGTATTACTGTAACCTTTCGACTGTACTGTGGATTTTCCTGAAACTGCACCGGAAGCTATTCCTCACTAATTTTCATCAATTAGACAAGTTTCGCTCAACTAGCTTTTTCCGTTATAAATTAATTGTGTTCCCAAAATTTTGCGGTTATATAGCTGCAATTCTGGAACTGACTCATTGATGTTGCTGAAATTAAATAGGAACCCAGTCTTGATGATTGCCCACAAATAAGTAAAGTTTCACTCAACTAGCTTATTGCGTTATAGAGTTATTTCGTATAAAATTTTTTGCAGTTATATGGCTGTAACTTTTGAACCGTTTGATGCATTTTTCTGAAATCATATAGGAGTCGAGTTCTCCTTAGCGTCCACCAACTGGGTAGGTTTCGCCGAGATAGCTTCTTCCGTTATGTAGTTATTTTGTTTATAAAATTATGCCATTATATAGCTGCAACTTTTTAACCGCTTGATGGAGTTTTGCTAAAACTCAATAATAGGCTAGTTCTTATCGACGTCTACTTACTGGACAAGTTTGGTTTAGCTAGCCTCTTTCGTTATGAAGTTATTAGGCTCAGATTCTTTTGCCGTTACATAGCTGTAACTTTTTAACCGTTTTATCGATAGTGCTGGATTTCAATAGCAGCCGGCTCCCTACTGACATCTATCAACTGGAAAAGTTTCACCTCGCTTATGACTTCCGTTCGACTGTTATCGTGTCCACAACATTTTGCGGGTATATATATATATATATATATTTATATAAAGGACACTAAAAAAATCTAATGATGCCAATCGATTCCTGGGGTCATGAAATGTAAAGAAAACCAACTCCGGCGTCGAAACTCGTTATTGAAGGAGGGTCGAGTAACTGATTTTTCTTTGATTGATTTTTCTTTAAAAATCAGTTTATAAAATCAGAACATTAGACATTCAAAAACGATAGGGCTTATAGTTATTTTGACAGCGTTAAAAGGTTCCTCTCGTCTGGCACCTGTAATGAACCACCTGCTGCTTCCACCGGCAGATCTATGGCAGCACCTGATGAGTAAGTATCTGTCGGTGGAATGAAACCAGAGGTCGAGGGTCCCATTAGGGCTGGACCCTGATGCGAACGCGAGGGAATCCGCTCCATCCGCCAACCATTTCATCCTTATCGCCTCATTTTTTTATCACTCCCCATTTCTACCTCCCCTGTTTGTGTTATCTTCCCCAAGCCTATGCATTTTTATAAATACGTAAAGGACAGGGGCAACGAGCGGCGAAAACCCCGCCCACATCTCCCGAACTGAGCTACAGAAAGCATAGGCCGCTGTTTAGCTTGCTGAGGTAACTTTTTCTTCGCCAGATGGCTCAGTCCGACCTTCACGGTCACAATGAAACCTTAGACTCCGTCCCCACGGGCATCTTCTGATGCCCAATAAACCGTCCGTTACACACCCACTTTCCACCCATCAAAGCATCTGGCATTGAAAAGTCATGTTGCCTATAATGTAATGAGGTCGTTTTTGGCTACTTAAACTTGATTTTATTATTATTATACCCTTCACGAATGTCATAGGGTACATTAAATTTGTCATGAAGTTTGCAATGCATAGAACGAAGCATCTCCGACCATATAAAGTATGTATATTCTTGGTCAGTAGAATGAGATGAGTCGATTAAACTTTGACCGTCTGTCCATCAGGTTCTATATGGTCTCTCAGTTTTGAAGCTATCGAGCTGAAATTTTCACAAAGCCGTCTTTTTATTGCATGCTGTAAATGTGTCGGAACCAATGGAATCGGACCACTACGTTATATAGCTGTCAAGGAACGACTGGCCCAAAAGTCCGTCTTTGTGAGAAAAACTTTTTTATTTCTAAATGTATCTTTTTCAAATCTCAAATTATTCAATAGGATCCTTTGCCAAATCACCTTGACGAATTTGGTTAAAAATGGACTACTCTATCATATGGCTGCCATAGGAACGACAGTTCCAAAATCAAGTTTTCGTTGGAAAAACTTTTTTATTTCTGAAGATATCCTTACCGCATTTCGTACTATTCAATCATACGAGTATTTACTGTTAAATCACACTCTTGAATTTGGTTGAAATCGGCCCACTATTTCACATACATCTCATAGGAACAGTGAAATACGAACAAGTTATACACTAATTACAAAATGCCAAGTGAACCATAAATCGCTTCGTGTGAAGGGTATCATACCTTTTTTAATAAATGTAGAGGCGTAATTAGACGGAAATAATTTGTAGATATAAATGTAAAGAGCCAGTAATTAATAAGCAAAAGTGGCATCGCTATTTTTTACCGTTATGCTTCTATTTAAATTTAAAGAAAACAGTTCATATTTGATAACCCTGTACTACGTACTAAAAGCTAATGATGACAGTTCATACGCTGCATTTTTATCCTCCAGTGATTCTCGCACTACTCTGTTCTTAATGTGGACCATATAAGTTTTCTGACACATTCATAAGGGTGTTTTATAAAAAAAGGACTACATATTAATTTTTATCAAGATTTCAAACCATTCTTTCTAAAAGGATAAATGCTTTTCAACAACAGTACAGCAATGAATACTTTTCCCTATCAATACCATGAAAAGGTACACGGGGTAAACGGGCACACATTTTACCTGTATTTGAACACGTGGATGTGAAAGGCGCATGTCCGTTTCTCACTAGAATATGATTCGTATGCATGTCATGTCACATCGCCTATATAAGCAATTTTTGTCAACGAACTGGTATCGCTTCTCGGCCTTATGGCTAAGATCAAAGTGTAGTATCTGTTCTTATCAGCTTAACATCTGATAGATCCCCCATAGGGGGACAACAAATGTTAAACTGATTTTTGGAAGATGACGGAGTGCTAGGGGCTTGCTCCACCTCTGTCGCGGGTTGGCCTGGTATTGCAGTACAGCCAGGATCGGCCCAAATTTATTATTCTTAACAAAAATTTATACGAAGTGCGAATTGTGCTGGGAAATCTGTAGACGGAGGCAGAAATTATTTTTGTTTTAGCTCAAGTATAGTATGTACGTACCATAGAATTAGAGGACATATGAAATGGCTCTTCGGTCAAATTTTTTGAAACCACTTTCATGGGCCTTGTCTTTCAAACTTATTGCAAACTGACAGCGAGAGAAAAATTTTGTAGGCCGCAGAAGTGGGAGAGGGGAAATCAGTTTTGGTGTCAGAAGCATACGCTCATATGAATGTATGAATGAATTTCATTTACCGATGACGAAGTACAAGAGTGAATGAGCGAAAGGTGAAATGGTACGAAGAACAGTAGTAGTTAAGCATATTAAAAAGCTAGCCTTTGGCTAGCTTGCCGTTGTGACTTATGGCACATTTGCCAGTTTGAAATTATTTGACCGATTTCAACCAAATTTAGCAAAGTGGTTAGGCAGTCAACATGATTGAATAATATGAAATTTGGTAAAGATATCTTTAAGGCGAACATATGTACACCATCCGGAATTCCTGTCCGGAAAAACTGATGAGACCCGGCCTTGAGGAATTCCGGATCGTGTATGGTCGTTTCAGAAAAGAAGGAAAATCGTTCCCGCCAGGCCTCCACCACACACGTTCAGGCCTGGCCTTGAGGAATTCCGGATCGTCAATGGCATGTGCAGACCGCCTTGAGTTGGATGGACAATTGGCAATCGATCTTATTATCATAGAATGAAAGTATCTATCTATTGGATTGAATTTTACATTCCATAGCCAAGCTTCAGATACATTCGTCTATTGAAATAAACTGCAGTGAAAATTCATTGTAGTCACGCGGCCGGACAGGCCTTTGAGGCGGCCGGATGGATAATTGCAAATTGATCTTATCGCCATAGAATGAAAGTATCTATCTATTGCATTGAATTTTATGGCGTTTTACTTTCCATACTTCATCGCTTTTTTATCAATAGTGCGTAGTTTTTCTAATAGGCGATCATAGCTGGCATCTTTCTTAACTTTATTAAAATATGACTTATTTTTCACTTCCCAAAGGCCAGTTTCAGATTGGTATAATGAGATAAATTCCTCCCAAAATTGCCGCGACATGGTGCCTAAACAGTGAAATTAGAATGAAACGGAACTGTGAACATCACTACACTATCTTAACAAAAGCTATGCATATACACATATCCACTTCGCTCAGTCCCGGAAACAATCGTTCATTAGCCGATTTTATTTCCGCGGGGTAGCAGCGGGATACATTGCAATAAACTCCAGGCCGCCTGTTCGGCCACCTGACAAGAATGCATTTTTCCAGGAATTTATATCAATAGACGAATGTATCTGAAACTTGGCCATGGAAAGTAAAGTGTCGAGAAATTCAATGCAATAAATAGATACTTTCATTCTATGGCGATAACATCAATTTGCAATTATCCATCCGGCCGCCTCAAAGGCCTGTCCGGCGGCCTCAAGGCGGCCTGAAGAAGCCATACACGATCCGGAATTCCTCAAGGCCGGGCCTGATCAGTTTTTCCGGAAGGAATTCCGGATGGTGTGTGGTGTATTCTATATTCAGGCAAACCGGAAGGCCGGGCCTCATCAGTTTTTCCGGACAGGAATTCCGGATGGTGTATGTTGGGCTTTAGAAATAAAAAAAAAATTCTCACAAAAACAGTCTTTTGGACCGGTCGTTCCTATGGCAGCTAAATGACGTAGTGGCCCGATTCTATTGGTTCCGACATATACAGCGTGCAGTAGAAAGAGGGCTTTGTGCAATTTCAGGTCGATAGCCTCAAAACTGAGAGACTAGTTTTAGTAGAAACAGACGGACGGACAAAGCTTAATCAACTCATCTCGTCATACTAACCAAGAATTAGTTTATATGGTGCGTTGCAAACTTCATGACAAAGTTAACATATCCTGTCACATCCGTGAAGGGTATAAACATATTTACTCAATATCAAGATTGTGTGTTTCCCCTGTGGTGTGGGGCGTAAGCATAGGCCACAGCCTTTCTCGGCGACCAAATGGAAACGATGTGTATGCCTAGCGTGACTAAATTTTCTCTCGCGAATTTCGGTACACGACAATCTTTTTAGAGCATATTTCAGGATATGAACACTTTTTCCGAGATAATTTCGGAACACAATAATAAATCGAAACAGTTTTCAATGTTTTCCTAAAACAAGATAATTTTTGGGTGCATTTCGCACATAGCGGCTGAAGTTTTTGTTTAAATAAGGTGTCAAATAAAAGGTATTGGTATTTTCTTAAAACCAATTTAGCCGCTAGCAAGCTTGCGGGAAGTGGGTGGCAGCAGAGGTAATTGGACGAGCGTGTGTAGACTCATTTTTACAATCTGACACACTCCCGGCAAGATTTCGCGAGGCAGGATTAGTTGTCCGAAAAGAGGACATCAAGAGCCATGATTAAAGAATTGTTGGTTTACTCCAGGCGGATGGTGATTTCAGAGTGCATGCCTGGCACTCTCTGAGATTATTTTAGAAATCGATGAAGGCTTAGTCAGAAAGCTTAAATTCAAATTTGCACCTCCAGAAAAAATGTCTAACGGTACTTATGGGATGCTTTGTGTTATTTCAGTTTTGACTGAAATGCACCGTTATCGACTTATTTCCGAAAAACTGCTTCGAAAATCGTTGTTTTAAACTATAGCGCATTGTAACATTTTACGTATTAGTTTAAACTAAACAGTTTGTATGCAAGTTGAAGATAATTTGATGACAAAAAATTAGATATTTTACTGATCATGCAACTCAACGTGGGCTGAAATCGAAACCTAAAACTAAAACAAGACAAAACACCCCATAAAACCCGATAGAAAATTTTTCAGGTAGTGCAAATTTAAATTTTTTGACTAAGCCTCTATCGATTTCTAAAATAATCTCAGAGAGTTTATGTTTATGTTAATGAGTTGGGGCCTCTTTACCCATCCGGTAGGCACTGCGACCATACAGAGGTCTATTGTGCCATAGCCCACATTATTACAAAAGACCCTCCACAACCTTTACGAAGTGGATTATGTCTTTTGCTGGTGCTTTCCTGATAACTGCAGGGCTCACTGTGACCTGTCCCAAAAACTTGATCCTGGCCCGCGCTATTGCCGGGCATTCACACAAGATGTGCATGGTGGTTTCATCGTCTTCCATGCAGAGACGACATTCAGTCTCGATAAATAGGCCCATTTTATTTAGGTGATGTAGTCCGGATGGCGCAACGGTTAGCACGCTCGCCTTCAATGCACTGGGCCCCGGTTCGATTCCGGGGATTTACGTGTCGGACTATGAGCCCACTCAGCTGTTAAATGAGTGCCCATTATGGGGTAAATAACTCGGTTGAGCGTGTTGCTGATCACATACCTCTGCACAAAAACCGTCACGATCTAGAAAATGAGATGATGCTAACTCATCTCGAGGCCGTGGTTCAAATTGGACTGTTGCGCCAGTTATTTTATTTAGGTGATATCTCACCCAGTGATGACCCGATAAGTAGCCTACAAGAAGCCTAAGGTCGGCTCTACTCAGGCAAGTAATTCTTTTGTATTTGAAAGGCCTTATTAGCTCCTTCGATTGACGAAGCCCTGGCAAGTAATCCCAGTATTGCTGCCGTATCCCCTCAGACCATTTTCTAATTATCATTTTGGCCGAAGTAAGACTTAGATCACAGTAGGGCTCTGGCCCAAGAAGAAGGTCGGAAGAACCCTGCCTTGCAAGTTCATCCGCGATCTCATTTCCCTTGATGCCATGGTGGCCTGGCAGAAGCTCATCACCATCTTCGAAGAGAACCTATGCGAAGAAAGAGCCATTATAGCCGCCTGGCTATCCGAGTAGATAGCAATGTGAGCACCATGCAGTTTCTTGTCTAGAACTACCCTGGCACAGACCCCAATGGCATTGATCTCGGCTTGAAAAACGCTGGGATAAACACCAATTGCGATTGAAATCCTGGTGTTTGGCCCATAGACTCCAGCACCAACTCCCTGTTCGGTTTTAAACCCATCGATAAACCACCTAATGCACCTAGGATCTTGGCAGGGATCGCCATTGTCCCATTCCGTGCGGTCCGGGATGAGAGCTAAGAATTTTCTGCCGAAACAAACCTCCGTGGTCATGTAATCTGATCTAAAGCAGATCTGCATACCAGGTATTTGATTCAGAATGCTCATATGACTGACGAGATTTATGTGTACGTCAGTAGATAAGTATATTCTTAAAGCATTAATAGCTGCTGATTCTTGGATAAAAATATGTAGCGGAGTTAATCCAATAACCGCCTCTAGAGCAGATGTTGGGTTAGTACGCATAGCCCCAGTAATACCAAGGCAGCCTTGCTTGCAGTTTATTTAGCTTTAGTATGGTTAAAAACTGCTCTGTCTTAGGCCACCATACAAGCGCAGCGTATGCCACAATGGGGCGCACTAGCATGCAGTAAAGCCATTCAATCATCTTTGGAGTGAGCCCCCTGGTCCGTCCAAAGAGATTTCTACAGGCCCACATTGAGCGAGTAGCCTTGCTCAATACATTTTCAATATGAGTGTTCCAACTAAGTTTCGAGTCTAACGTAATGCCTAGACATTTAACTTCCGTGGAGTACTCAAGTTCCGTCCTACCTAGTGAAACCGGCCTCAAGGTTAGGTTCCGTTTCCGTGTAAATGGCACAACGACTGTTTTGCGCGGGTTCACGTTTAGGCCTACTTCAGCACACCAGTACAGAACAATGTCGAGGGCCGCTTCCATTACATCCGCAACAGTAGATTCGAACTTACCCCTGACGATGATGGTAATGTCATCTGCGTATCCGATTGCCTGATAACCATTCTCTTCAAGCCTGGAAAGCAACTCGTCTACGACTAAAGACCATAACAGCGGTGAGAGAACTCCGCCTTGAGGGCAGCCCTTCACAGCATGGACGCATAACGAAGTGCTGCCAAGCGTAGAGTGGATATCCCTTCCGCGTAGCATAGCGTCTACAGGCAACAGTAGCACTCGGTGTGCCCCTAAGTTCCAAAGCTCTGGATATACAATTATAACCAGTATAATCAAAAGCTCCTTCAATATCAAGGAAAGCACATAATGCGATTTCCTTATCATTAAAGGATTTTTCGAGTGTTCCCACAAGGTTATGTAGGGCGGTTACCGTTGACTTGCCTTTTGTATAGGCGAATTGCGTTCGATGTAGAGGTTTCGCATATTCTACGGATGTCAAGTGCTTTATATGCACATCAAGTAGTCTTTCCATAGTTTTAAGTAGGAAAGAGGTCAGGCTGATAGGTCTAAAGGATTTTGGCAATTTCAATTTCTCACTCACCGGCATGCACTCTAAAGCCAGTTTTTACGACGTACCGACTGGGGTAGTTACGCAATGAGCAGTCCAACAAACAATTATGATCTTATAAGAATCTCAAAGAGTTTTTTAGAGTAAAATCTGTTTTCGCATGAGAAGTGAACATTTACAATCTCACTCTTGTATAACACTCGCACTATAAACATTTTATAAATTTCTTACAAGCGTTAAATGGCGCATTTATGAGAGTTTTTTTCATCTCGTAAAACTTCTCCAAGTATTCTTAGGAGAGCTATTCAAGTTTAACCCCCTCCGCCATGTGAGCTCACACCCCACATGCGGAACTTTTAGTATAATATTACTCCTAGTACCAACCAACAAATCGCGCCAAGTTTCCAAATTCCTTTACTTTTGTTTTCCTTCAATCTTCAAATATGGGCACTCGCCAAATATTGGCACTGGTCACTTGGTGTATAAGTATACCAAATCATCCCAAAAATCAACGTAATGGCTGGCTCATACCTTTCCAGATAATCGAAATATGTAATAGGGATATACGTATAGGTAATCTATTCTATGAAGAAGAATACATCATTTCCAATTGCATCCGTAATTTTTATTAAAAGGATAAATGCTTTTCAACAACAACAGTTCAGCAATGAATACTTTTCCCTATCAATACCATGAAAAGGTACACGGGGTAAACGGGCACACATTTTACCTGTATTTGAATACCTGGATGTGAAAAGCGCATGTCCGTTTCTCACTAAAATATGATTCGTATGCATGTCATGTCACATCGCCTATATAAGCAATTTTTGTCAACGAACTGGTATCGCTTCTCGGCCTTATGGCTAAGATCAAAGTGTAGTATCTGTTCTTATCAGCTTAACATCTGATAGATCCCCCATAGGGGGACAACAAATGTTAAACTGATTTTTGGAAGATGACGGAGTGCTAGGGGCTTGCTCCACCTCTGTCGCGGGTTGGCCTGGTATTGCAGTACAGCCAGGATCGGCCCAAATTTATTATTCTTAACGAAAGTAGTAGTAATCGATTCCAATACGAAGTACAAGTTGTATTGGCGAAATCTGTAGACCGAGGTCAAAAATTATTGTTGTTTTAGCTCAAGTGTGTATGTACTTATTTTATTTGAGCTATTGAATCGGTCATTATATCGGCCGAAATATGAATGAATTTAATTTACTGATGACGAAGTACAAGAGAGTGAAAATGGCACGAAGAAGATTAGTACCATATTAAAAAGAAATACATTTACTCAGTATCAAGATTGTGTGTTTCCCTCTGTAGTGCGGGGCGTAAGCATTAGGCCACAGCCTTTCCCGGCGATCAAATGGATAGGATGTGTATGCCAGCAACATTCATCACCGGAAACACGTTAAATGCCAACTAAACTCTTAATATTAGTTGGCGTGCTATGCTTCCAAGGGGAACTGATTAGTGCATAGAGTCCCTTTAAAGGGACGTTGACATTTTTCCATTTTAATCAAACACTTTTGCATTGAAATTTAATATACATCCTGTCAAAAAAGTACCGGGAATCAATCATTAAAAAGCCTGCCCGACAGGATTGTCAATATTCTTTTTGTCGCTAAGTTGGCACAACTGTCCTCTATACTGTCACCGAGTTTGACAGTCATCTGTAATTTAGTTTGTTTACAGTACTCGATATTGTCAGTTCATCTCAAGTGTCACAACAAAGTGATGGTGCAGATGTTCAGGAATCATCCCACTCTGCACCTGTGCGAAGCCAAGGTCAAACTCACCAGGAAGAGAATTCATGTCAGCGTCAACACGATAAGGTGAAGCTTTTTACTTGTATTACACTGTAAACAAAATTGGAATAAATATTTTGATAACTATCGAAATACTCGCGCCTTCTTTCTTATGGAACAGACTGTATACTTTACGAGAGTTAATCTTTTCGGAGAGAAATTGCTGGAGATGGCAACGAAGGCAAAAAAGACTAGACTATACGACCGATTTTTTTAATTCAACTATTTCATTTTTAAAAGTTAAATAAAATATTAAAATATGCACTACATACCAGAATTCACCTTCATATTGCGATCGCGAAGCTAATAATTCGCGATCCCGCTCACTTAATGCATTCCATTCCCAACTTCGTTCCGACCATGCACCACACCAAACTCCGCCGTATTCACCGCCTGCCCAAGGACTTCGCAAACGAACTAAATTTGTGTCATTTGACCCGCCACCGCTACTCTGCGATGATTCTGAGGGGGCTGTGGTACGCACCCGTGCTAACCCGGTGACACAATAGGGATGCTCTGAGAGTAATCCACCCGATCGTCGTCGTTTTGTACCTTTATCCTAAAAACAAATGACAGTGAATTGAAAGTATCAAAGACAAGCTAACAGCCAATTACCGCTGCCGATATCGCTAGTAACAATGTGGATCGCGGCACTGCTCCGGCCAGAAGTGGGGCACTCGGTGGTACACTTTGAACGACAGCTCCGGTTAAATCCTGTATGGCTCGTCCCACACTTCCATATTTTAGATAAGCATAACCTCCATATAATCTAAAAGTTAAGCGAAAATTTATATTAGTCAGTATGTTTTGAGCATATAAAAATTATATAATAATATTTAAAAATTAATGCAAGCATTAAACTTACTTTGCATATGCTTTTTCAAGGAGTGCCGCCCAAAACACATCGGCTTGGATACAGTGCATATACGCTGGCCTGTCGTCACGGGCAGGAAGTCTATCATCAACTCGAACTTCAATCCATCGACCCCATTGCCAAAATCGGAATCTGAAATGAAATTATATATATATATATGTAACTTATTATATTATACAATATGAAGACTATACTGTACACTAAATTCTCTGAAGTAATTCCACCACATAAGAGCTGGTAAAAAGAAAACAGAGTGACATACTCCCTGCACCCCGGAACACCCGCCCGGTTCATATACCCACATTTCCCAATTGCATTGCCGTGTCCCTCGTCCCAGAACACCAACGTCCATGTATTATTTCATCTCTCATGTCAAACTCACATTCCCTTCATGTGCAAAACTGCTTCTTATCTCCCGGAAAATTTCATTTCAAAAACGAAAGACTTAAGGGAGAAACTTGGTTTCCCTTTCAAATATTGGGTGTACAACTTCGCTTCCGCCTTTTTTTCCTGGAATTAAAAACTTAATTGTCAAAAAGTAGTTCCAGATGTATTATTCAAAGTACTGTCCATTGCTAGCGACAACTTTCGCCCATCTCTCCAGCAATTTTCAGATTCCATCTCGAAAAAAGGAGGCTCCATTTTTCGACTTCCTCGTACCAACGAAAATTCTGATCAGCCAGGCCGTGCGCCATGGAACGGAAAAGATGGTAGTCGGAAAGATCGATGTCTGGGGAGTACGGCGGGTGGGGCAAGATTTCCCATTTTAGGGTTTCCAAGTATGTCTTGACCACTTTTGCGACGTGTGGCCGAGCATTATCATGCTGGAGAATGACTTTGTCATGTCTCTCTTGGTACTGTGGTCGTTTTTCCTTTAATGCTCGACTTAAACGCACCAATTGCGTTCGGAACCGATATCCTGTGATAGTTTTATTCGGTTTCAGTAGCTCATATACTACTAGCTACTGAAACCGAAGCCGAACACCGAGCTGATCCCACCAAATGCAAAGCATAACCTTGGCGCCGTGAATATTCGGTTTTGCCGTCGACGTTGAAGCATGTCCGGGCATTCCCCATGACTTTCTTCGCTTGGGATTATCGTAACGGACTCATTTTTCGTCGCTGGTTACGATGCGATGTAGAAATCCCTTCCGGTTCTGCCTTTGGAGCAGTTGTTCGCATGCAAATAGTCGCCGTTCAATATCTCTTTAACTCGTTTAACTCGTACGGAACCCAATTTCCTTGTTTATGAATCATGGCCATGGTCTTGAGGCGTTTCGAGATGGCTTGCTGAGTCACTCCCAGTGATTTAGTTAATTCTTCTTGCGTTTGGCACGAATCTTCATCGAGCAGTGCTTCCAATTCGTCGTCTTTGAAAAAAAAAATTTCTCCCACCACCATGCTTGCCCTCGACATTGAAATTGAAACTTTTTAAACGTTGAAATCACCCACGACATGTTCTGTCCGTCAGAGCAACCTCACCTTTTTTTCAAATGGAAGAAGATGAAAACTTGCCGCAAATGACGAGAACTTGGCTCGAAAACAGACATTTTGAATCGCGAATCTTTTTAAAAATGCGAACAACTTTTACTAATGCGGGGATGTCGATACGTTCACAGACGTCCAAACTCATTTTGTGACACTTTTGAACTACGTATTTTGACCAGCCCTCACCGTTTGTTCTGTTTGTAGTCTTAGCATGTTAGCATGCATGGGCGCAGCCGGGATAGAGTAGGAGTGAGCGCATGACCCCTTACGAAGAAAGACAAAAAAATACGTATATACTCGTATATAAATTATATAAATGGAAAATTTTTCATTTCTAAATTTGAATTACTGGAAACAAAATCTGTAGCCACCCTCGAATTCATTCTAGATAAATATCTAATAGTCTCTTCCACATTAATTATTAACAATGTTATTAAGCTTTTAAATAGAATCCATATGTCTGAGTATTAGGCGACCGGTAGCGCAATGCTTTGAGGCATCAGTCTCATGTTTGACTACCGGCGTTTCGGGTTCGAATCCCGTCCACGACGACGTTCGTGGCCATGGATGTGCAGGAGGTACATGCTGGCAACTGCATTCTTCGAAACCAATTTACGCCAACGAAACGTCAACTGGGCCACATGGAACAGTTGACGTGCTATTATAACCCATAAGGGGCTAGGGCAATTGAGTATATGCCTGAGTATACGCAGAAATCGCTTATGGAAACGTTTTTATTCGGTACCGAATCGACCGTAATCTTCAACTTGTCTCCGTAATTTTCGGCGTCATTTGATTTTTGATCATTTTGACAATTTGTGAAAATTTGAAGGCTTAAAATGTTAACTTCTTCAGGCGGTAGTTTTCTCGTCGAGATTGATTAAGGTTGAAACAGCGCGTTTCCGTGACGAGATTATTATTTATTTTTCAAAGAAAACAATATTGTTTCGAGAGTTACTTGCTCCCTTCTTTAGTTCTTTTTGACACTGCGGAATGTACGTGTTCACAACCCTTTCTTATATAGGTAATTGGTAACATTATTGGCTTGACAGATGGTATATTATATGTGTTTGTTACTTCGGCTAGTTTGCACAATCTAGACACACAATTGCCCGCGTAGTGGTTCAGCAACGTATCTCTCTCTCGAAACCGGAAACAACATCACATTTGAGGATGTCGATGGATGCGGCGGAAAGTTTCGAGATTAGTAGATCTCGAAACTTTCCGCCGCATCCAATTTGTATCGTTGCCGAACATTACGCAATATTTCGACATCCTCAAATGTGATGTTGTTTCCGGTTTCGATCATGTATCGACCAACCATCGATTTTGTGTCCCTCACTGGGTTTTTTCGCCCCAACTCGGCATCTTTATTGTGTTCCACGAAGATGGTGGTAATTAGCCGCCGTGTTTGACCTATGTATGCCACATTGCACTCGCAATTAATTTTGTTTATTCCGCTTTGCTCAGTTATTGCTAGTTTGTCTTTCGGGCTCCCAAGTTGCCATTTCGTCTGGATACATCTGCTCGTTCCTACGATGCCGATATTATATTTTAGGAGCGTCTTCCTGATACTCACTAGAATGATGGAGAAAGTGATTCCTGCTCTTCGGACAGGTGTATTATCATCGTTGTATGTAGCCAGCCTTGACAGTCTTGTAAGCTGTATCCATTAATCGCCGCTGTTTCTTTGATATATTTGAGCTCCGCGTTGTATCGGTCGGGGTTCAGGGGCGTGTTTAATAACCCATGCACGAGGCTATGGAACACTGCCATTTTTTGTTGAGGCGTGTGCTGCGAGGAGCTGACAATCGTTCGCTGAGTGTTCGTAGGTTTGCGGCATATGTCAAACTATATCTTGGCGTTGGTCCGTATCACCTTTAAGTTCAGAAATGCAATCTGGGTGTTATTTTCGACCTCCATAATGAACTTGATGTTTTGATGTATGTTGTTCATCAACTCCAATTTCGCCAGTTATGCTCTAAACACCGGACAGGTCCATTATCCTAATGCAGCGTATTTATAGCGCTTGCTTACGATTTGGGACAATACCCAAAAAATGGACTAAAGTACGAGTGGTCTTCACTCCAAAGTCAGGCAGGTTGAAGCATTATAACCAAAAGAACTCCAGACCAACCAGTTTAACATCTTTTCTAATAAAACGTCAGAAAGGCAGGTGATTTCTCAAATTCAAAATTCGATGGATGTCGGGGGACTCTGTGTTAGCCAGCATGCGTATCTTTCGGGCAGACCAGTGTAAACGGCACTACACAAAGTAGTCGGGACGATAAAAAAATCCTTACAACAAAAGAAATTTACGCTGACAGCCTTCCTAGTTAGCAAGAGGGGCTTTCAACAATGTCACTGTAACCAGCATTGTAAATGCTTTAACCACCAAAAAGTTGGCCTCGATTTTCCTGTTCGTTAGGGTTGGGTCAACGCCGGGTGACCCAACCCTAACGAACAGGAAAATCGAGGCCAACTTTTTGGTGGTTAAAAAAGAGAAGACAGTAAGACAGGTACACCACAAGGAGGGATATTATCCCCTCTCTTCTGGATCCTGACGGTCAACGAAATACTAGGGAAGTTAAGAGCCAGCGGCTTTGAGGTGCTGGCATATGCCGATGACATTGTGGTGCTTGTGAGAGGTAAGTTCCCTCAAACCTTGTCGACTTTATGCAATCGGCGCTGGACCAGATCCAAATCTGAGCCGGGGAAGCTAGTTTTAAGGCTAACTCAACAAAACACGAATTAATACTTTTACAAGGAAACAAAATATGCCGAAAATTGTCACACCCTCCATCAATGTAGTAACACTACACCTTGTTGACACTTTCTGACCGTATAACGTGAAGCACAGAATTAATAAGGCCGGCGAAGACTTCTTTACGGTCGGCTTACTTCAGCACATTGGGTCTCAGACCTCAGACTGACAATTACATATTTACATGTGTATGGAGCGCTCGTATGGTGGAAAGCCAACGAGATGGCTCATAAGTATTACGGGTGGCCTGAGAACCACCCAACGGCTGGACTGGAAATTATCTTGGGGCTTATGACCTTGGACCGGTTCATCTACAGAAGTGCAAGCTTACCAACAATACGAGCTAAAAATTAAGACATGTGACACGATTAAAATCGAGAAGGTCATTCTTGTATTCTGACAACATAGCAGAGACAATACGGCCTTGATATTGATGATACGGATCACATGATCAAATAATCATACTTGAAAAGGAACTTCGAAGTGAAGTTCCCTACAAGGAGAGACTCAGAGCGCAGAGAAGCCATCAATAACGATGGCGTTTTGATTTACACGGATGGCTTAAAGACTGACACCACAGTAGACTCTGGCGTCTACTCGGAGGACCTGGGGGTCAGCTGTTTAGACTGCCGAACCATGCGACAGTATTCCAGTTGGAATGACATACTATACGCATAGCGGTAGAGTCACTTCTCAGAATTTCAACGAGGATGACGACAATTTGCGTCAACAGCAGGGCGACCATTCTGGATCTTGTGTCATACAGATGCTCTTCGAGAATTGTAAACGTATGCAGCGAGGCTGTCGGCAGAAAAGCTAACTATACTCTTATAAGGATTATGTCGGTGCCTGGCTACAGTGGTGTTGCAGGCAATGAGAAAGCCGATGAACTGGCAAAGAGAAGTTCGGGAGCCGTGAACAGCCCACCTATGCCACGGTCACTTGCGGACACCTCAAATGAAATAAATGGAGCATATGGACTAATCGCGCTCAGTGGCCGTGGTCGTTCAGTCACCGCTGCACGATACTAATCTAGAGCTCGGAGTTCAAATCTCGGCACGATCAAAAACTGTCTGTGAGTACTAATAGACTCTCACTGTGCTCCGCGCTTGTCAGTATAAAGACGGTGCGGATAGGAAGTACATGTTAGCAACTGCACTTCCGAAGAGTAGATATGCTATCGAAACGTCAACAAGGCATAGAAATGCTAGAGATGTTGACGCGCCCATGCCCCTGGAGGGGTCAATTAACTACTAATTATATGGACTAAACTACAATCCGATTGGACAAACAGAACGGATCCTAAGGTAGCCAGGACCTTGTGGCCATCACTTGATCTGAGCAAGAGCAGAATATTGCCCAAACTCAAAAGAAATAGGCTGAGAGCGACAGTACTACTACTCACAGGACACTGCCTTACCGCATCACAGGCGAGAAAATTGGGACTGACCTCCAGCAATTTATGCAAAAGATGCGAGATGAAAGAGGACACCATTAAACATAATTTGTGTGAGTGTCCTGCTGTCCAGTCCCAAATTGAAAACGACTCAACATCATAGGTGCTTACAGCCAGCAGCGGTGCCCAGTGCCGTGTAATGAACCATCTGTAATCAGTCATATCCTGGTAGTGCTGCTTCCATCTGCAGATAGAAGGCAGCGCCTGATGAGTACTGATTTGTCGGTGGTATGAAACAAGAAGCCGAAGGTCCCATTATACCTGGACCCCGATGCAAGCGCGACAGCATCGGAACCGTCCGCCAACCATTCCATCCTTATCGCCCCTTTTTTTATTATTCTCCATTTTCGATTCCAATGTTTGTGTTGTCTTCTCCAAGCCTATGCATTTTTGTTAATACGTAAAAGACAAGGGCAACGAGTGGTGAAAGCCCCACGCACGCCTCTCGAACTGAGCTACAGCAAGCATAGGCCGCTGTTTAGCTCGTTGATTGATTAAGACGACATAAAAGGATACGCAGTTATGATTCTGTCATCTTAATTGGTATGTTAAAACCAGAAATCGTTAGTTTGTGGGTCGGTCAGTGTACTAGCCTAGAAAGTATGTTCAGAAAGTTTTTTTTTGGGATCTCCCTCCGCTAGAGGATCTGATATACTATGTTAGGTTAGGTACCACGTCGACCAAAACAGCGACAACCAACTTGTAAGCAGTAATTCATTACCAGAACGATCTATTTTTTCCATAAAAGCCACATATCGATCTAGAACAATAAATTCTACGACAAGCACTGCACTTTGTAGCACAAAGTAATCAAAATCTATATATTTTAGCTGACGCTGTTCCAATATTTCCACAAAACCACATTTTAAAAAATGCCAATCTTTCTTAAGGCGAAATAGAGGTATGCTCGTATACTCAACCAAATATGTAGGCACTACGGTACGGTATCGCGCAATCTCACACGAACAAGAAAATGGACCAACAAATTACAAATGACTGCAATTGCAGCCGTTATGCAATCGAATTCTGTAACTAATCTTCAAGCGCTGGGAACCAGCCAACATGTTCGCGTAAAGTTACGTACGTGAACAGGTTGGCAAGGTTAGGTTAGGACTCAGATCCAGAGGATAGTGGGTGTGTCACGAATCTGAAGGAACCTTATGGGACTTTGCGGATTTAAGGTAGAAACCTAGTAGGTGTCTACGATCAGATATTGTTATTGATCGCACGCAAATATCGATCCAACTACGATATGAGTTTATTCCATTCCCGCCACTTATTAGTAAATTATTACTTCACAAGACCGTTCAATCGTCGTGCCAATGGATAATAAATGCACCTCATAATTCGCGGCATTAACGTTGATAAATAGACCACTGTTTACTCTTAACGAGAGACCCCGCAAACTCTGTCATTTATAATTACCGTAAAATACTCAGCATGAATAAAGAAAAGAAAAACATTGCAAATCCCGATGACTGGATTTTGTTTGTAATAACCATCTTAAGATTTTCTGCAGTTATGGTTAGTTAAAATGTGGACCCGCTTGACCGCCATCACCACCGCCATTCATGATTAGCGTGTACCTTAAGAAGAATTTTAGTATGAAAAATACTCAGATTTAGATACTTATCGGATTGCCTTCTAACTACAGAGTGCCATATAGTGGGCGGTTTTTAGATTGTGGTGCAGGCTAATTGAATAAAATTCAATCTAGTGGTGATTTATCTGTTTTGTCTACTGATCTGTCTTTTTGCCTTAAACTGAGGCATGAGTAATCGTTTTTCCGTGAAACACAGGAAAATGATGGATTATGGAGGCTCCTCTGGTTGAATTTAAGTCAGAGGCATACTTTAAACATTTCAACTGGATGTTTATGTTCCAGTAAAATTTGTAAATCGCCGAACCAAATTAACAAATCGCCGAGACGAAAATTGTATATCAAATTACCCAATTTTAGAAAAGAAAACGAAAAAAAAACACTAACAAACAAGGTTTTGGTGTTTTTCACGTCTCTAAAGAAAATTGAGAAGTTTAAATTCTTTTCTTAAAAAGATGGTGGATTTGGGAAAAAGATTTAGCCGATTTTGGAAAAAGGTTCAACCGATTTCGGAAAAGGTGTAACTGAGTTGGGAATTGCTATGTACCATAATAGGTATGTCATAGGCGCTTAGCGAAATTCGTCATTTCGTGAAATTGCCCGGCAAATACTGTATAAAATTAAACACATCGATTGCCGGCGGCATTCCATGTAGTGTCGGCAAATATGGTACCATTGCATTGCACTATAAGCTGGCATTTTGAGAAACTAATGTCCATAGAGTTGTTATTATTTGATTAACACTAGAATGAATGGAATGTAATGATGATGTATGTAAGGTAGGTTTGTACTGCCTAAAGCGGAAATTCCCGCTTTAAGTAGTACGAACATACCTTGCAGACATTATACATGGCGGCAACAAACATATGTAACACAAGCATGCTTAAATTAATCGCGCTCGGTGGCCGTGGTCGTTCGGTCACCACTCTACGATACTAATCTAGAGCTCGGAGTTCAAATCTCGGCGCGAATAAAAACTGTCTGTGGGTACTAATAGAACTCTCACAGTGGTCCGAGCTTGTCAGTATAAAGCCGGCGTATATAGGAGGTGCTTTCAACCTCACTTCCGAAAAACAGATATGCTATCGAAACGTCAACAAGGCATAGAAATGCTGGAGATGTTGACGCGCCCATGCTCCTGGAGGGGTCAAGGCAATGAACAACAACAACACATGCTTAAATTAGCCATTTAGTGAAGTGAAAGTTCGCAACATTTTATTCACAATTTGCCAGGATTTCCCGAAATGACAGCGGTATACAATGTAATCAAATCAATACACTCTTTGCCAGACAGTTCGTGAAATTATTGGTTTCGCTAAAAGCCTACGACAAATATATATATATATAAGCACCTCGCCTAGCCAGATCGTTGATGACAGCTAGTTCAAAACTTGATGCTATGACGGTGGCCTCGAAGGGGCCACGAGCATCTGCTAAAGGTCAAGAATCTACGAACTAATACCTGATTTTGGACAGCATGCCGTGCTCTTCATCAGTTGTGCTTTTGAAGTGAGAATTTAGTCTTTCCAGGACAATTTTAGCTATTATGATTTCGCAACAACAGGGAGCTCACAAAAGTATTTCCAAATATTACAGTCTGTAATGCTACCCTTCTTCGAAAGTTTGATGAGCAATCCTTCCATCCACTCAGTCGGAAAGTTCTCTGTATTCCACGCTTTATTAACGAGTGTGAGTGCAGCAAGTCGACAGTTACGCTTGGCGCTGCTTGATAAAGTTCGGCAGGGATACTATCGAGTCCGGCGGCCTTTCCTTGTTTTAGTGCAATAAATGCAGCGACTAATTCATCTTTAGTCGAGGCAGTGGACCGTATACGCTCATTTTGATGGTTAGCTAAATTATCTATATAAGGGGGAGCTTCACCAGAGGTAACACGGTTCAAGACCGCGGCGAAGTGTTCTTTCCACCGCCTCATTTGATCCTCCTTCAGTAGCTTTCCATCACTATCCTTTACCGGATGTTGGCAGGTAAACTTCTGTGAACTCCTTCATGACACCTGGCCTTCCGGATTGCCTGAATATAGCATACACCATCCGGAATTCCTGCCGGAAAAAACTGATCAGGCCCGGCCTTGAGGAATTCCTGATCGTGCATGGCCGGTTCAGGCGGCCAGACAGGCCTTTCAGGCGGCCGGATACACAATTGAAAATCTTATCGCGCCAGAGATTCAAAGTATCTTTCCGTGGTTAAGTGTATCTGAAACTTGGTCATGGAAAGTAAAATACCGTTCAATTCAATTCAATAGATAGAAAGATACTTTGAGCATCTGGCCTACTGAAAGGCCTGTCCGGCCACCTGACAGTAATGCATTTTTGCTGGAGTTAATTTCAATGTAGCAATATATCTGAAACTTGGCCATGGAAAGTAAAGTGCGGTACAATTCAATTCAACAGACAGAAAGATACTTTGAATCTCTGGCGAACTCCTCATTTGATCCTCCTTCAAGTTTCAAGTGGTGTTTCTCATTTTGGTCTGGAACCTGGCGGTCATGATTCTATCGGAGATGGTACGCAGCGAGGACTTGATCGCGAAGAAGGTCAGACTAGTTAGTCTGACTTCCTTCTTGACTATAGAATTTAGGGTATAGATTTACTAAATCCTTGCCTTTCAGTAACAGAGCGGGAAAAGTCTTGGCATAAGCGCCACACCTAAACAGTATGTGTACTATGCAACTAACTTACATCATCCGATTTTTTTTTCTGTTCCATTCTATAATCAAGGACTCGTCCTCCAAAACTCCACAAACCTGTCACCTCGGTCAACTGACAATTAATTATTCTAATCATGTGGAAAATACACTTTCAATATAAATTTCTTCACACAACATTGGATCCTATCGATCACACTCCATTTCAGCATCCACAGACGACAGGATGAATCTTATACGAGTACGTTGACTCTAAATTCGATTAAGTGCCCACCTTTACATAATCATCATTTGTGAATTAGTGGATCGTATGAAGCTAATGGTCAACATGTCGCTAAGAATGAGGCCATTTATGACAATGATTTGATTCAACCAATTTTAAATGGCCACTTTCAGACCATAATTGTCAAAGACTAAAGAAACAAAAAAAAATTAAATAGAAACATACTCATTGCACTAATTGACCGACCGCCACTATGAATTTGCGCAGAACGTACAAGCTCAGCATAGGAGGACACAGTCATGAATCGTTTACGGACGTCAGGTTGAAAGTGTCACGCAGAGTTTAAAGCTTGTACGTTATACATATGAACAACCTATCATATAAGTTTATGTTCGTATTGTGGTTGAATGTTGGCATCTATAGTAAGAAGATCTTAGCAATTGTCTAATGGCGTGATTGGGTTGAGCACGGGTTGCCAGTAGAATTGGTAGAGCTTATTATCTAGAAACTAGTTGACATTTTCAAAAAGAACCACAACCACCGCGACCAATAGCGGGGTTTATTATGCTAAAGCCCTTATCTTGAACATCTGTAAATTTGGCTATCAAGCTTGATCCGACCAACTAAACTGCTTAACTGCCTGAGTACATCTTAAGCGATCTCGTCCATATCAGGGAAGGGACCTGCGAGGCATTTCAAGCGACGACGGCAAAACACCTCACATCCGCAGAGGATGAGCTGGGAGATCTCATCACCAGCCTCGCATAAGTGACAACTGGATTACGTCCGTGATTTGCGACCGGCACCCTTCACTTTCTTAGACTTCTACACTCTCCAGAGAGGAATTCATAGAGAAATAGGGTCCCGCTAATTTTTCATATTCAGCGCCTAGTCTATTTTGGGATTGTAGCGTACAGCTTTAATACGTATAGCCAGCGAAAAGAAATAGGTTACTCGTTTAAGTCTTTTGATTTCGAGTCTACAAAAAGCGCATAATACCCTTGCAAATTCATGATTTCATGAAAATGGCAACCTTTACTTTTACCAAGCCCATTCATCGTCAATTATCAACCTAGTGAATCAATGTTGTCGCAGTTTATATTACGCGGTTTTAAACTGAGTGGCAAAATTGCATTGATTTCTACTACTTCTTGGTGTCCATGCATTAGAGTCTCCAAGTCGAACTAGTGCTCCGGCCGTTCGTTGCTGTAACCCGGCCAACATTTCAACGGACAACAATCCGTTGCAAATGTAGGCTTTGAAAACATTATGATATACTCGTACTTTGCCATGCACCATAGGCACCTTTATATATCTAATGATGCAGTAACTGATGCAATATGATGTCTTGTTATGACTTTTTAAGAAACATAGAAATATCATAGATATGTACACATTTATGGCGACGAAACATGTCAGTGCGAACGTGTAGTTGCTTTATTCGACTATGTATGTTATAAACACGAGAGTTTTGCGTGATTTTTGCAATCTTTGCTTACGTACCTGAACATTCCATTGTAACCGTTGGCAGCATCAAAGGTCTGATCGGGTGGTGCAATTCGTTCGAGAAGGCGTGGGAATTGTGACAAACATCCGATTGCAGCCAGTAAATTTGGATCGCCGGGACCAACAGGTTCAGGTAATTCACGTGTCGTTAGAGGCGATCCGAGAGATGTTAGACGAAATTGTGGACGCGAGCACATGTCCTAGGAGAGAAAAAAATGAAAAAATATTTGTGAGAAAGATGCGAAACGGCACCTGCTATTTAAATATAGCTAATGAAAACACGAAATGTTAACTACATAAATAACTTTAAATGTATTGTTTAATAAAATGAAACAGATTTATTTACAAAATTTTTTGATTATGTATGATTTTGTTTCGAGTTATTTTTTCAAATCCGCGTGGATTGACAACGATGTGTGTGTTAATTACCTTGATCCCTCCAGGGGCATAAGTGGGGAAAATATCTCCTGCATTAGTATACCTTGTGGACGGTTCTGATGGGGTTGCCACAGGACCACGAATGATGGAATTGTTGTGGCAAGCACACCCTTCGATCGAACCGTGTGATTTAATGCGGTTGTTTCTCGTTCCCAATCTGGTATTAGGCGGTCGATGCTGACTATGTTGGGTTTCCCATCAATATTGATTCTAAATAAATACCTTTTCTCCATTTCGACTTGCCTCGTATTGTTCTTTGTAAGGAGCTTTTAGCAGGGTTTTATGTGCATCATTCGAACAAAAACAAATTTTACATCGTTTAGATTAGGATACACGAATAGTTTTAGCTGGTCGTGATATTTTCGCTCTCGTGGTCAAATATCATTCATTGTCTGTTTGAATTTAATTAAAAATTCGGATTATTTGCTAATTTGTCTTAGCCCCTAGTGGGGCATAAAGTGTCAACTATTCCATGTAGCTTAGCTGGCGTTTTGTTGGCATAAATGAATTTCGGACAATGCACATTGCCAGCATGCACCATGATTGGCGGCCTACCTGCGAGAAGGAGATGTTGTGGCTTATTATTACGCCCCACAGGGGGAATGCAACACAAACACACATGGCCACGAACGCCGTGGACGGGGCTTGAACCCGTAACGACCATAGTCAGACTACAAACTGACACACTTCGCACTAAGCTACCGGTCGGCCTGTTTGGTTCATGGAAAAGCTGAACTGGTAACCTTAACGATTTTCCAAACTTAAATTCAGTTGTCGATGCGCCGATATAATCTATCAATGTTGCACACAGTCCCAGTCAAACTAAAGGTAGTTTATTCATCCAGTTGTCTGTAAACTTCGATTTTAGTCCGGTCTTAAGCGTGCGACGTCATCTCCCGATCATCCCGTTAGCCTGGGGGTAGTATGACGTGATCCTTAAGTGGCGAATACCCAATAACACACGTTAAGTTGGTTGAAAAGATGACTTTCGAATTTCCTGCCTCGATCAGTTGAAATGCGAACTGGAATTCCAAAGTAAGATATCAGTTTTCTTATGAGATCCTTCGCAACCGTTTCGACTGCAGAATTGCTTCGGGCCAACAATTACTATAGTCAATCATCGTGAGAAGATATGAGTAACCGCGTGAATATGGTAGGGGTCCAACAACATCAACGTTGATGTGCTCCAACCTATCATATTTCGCATCGAAGGGTGTCAGTGGCGTTTTAGAGTAGCGATGGACTTGGGTCTTCTAGCATACGAAGCAGCGTGTTCTACGAACAATTTGCTAGAATTGCCTTAGGTGTGTTTTGCTAGGCACACGATCAACGCACATTGTTTGCGATTAGTGTCTTACAACAAAACTCAGCCATACTCAAATTCAATAAATTATCACCCCTTCCCTGTCTCATAATAAAAGGGGCTATGCGTACATGCCCGACACCTGCTCTAGAGGCGCTCATTGGTTTAACTCCGCTGTATATTTTCATCAAAGAAAAAGTAGCGCTCGATGCACTTAGGGTACATCTATAATAATTTCTGAGGTATGCGGTAGTGAATATCCCATGAGCATTCTGAAATATTGTAAATTGCTGCCTTACAGATCTGCCTCAGATCAGATTATGTGACCACAAAGTTCTGCTTCGGCAATAAATTCTTAGTCCTCATCCCAGACCGCACGGATTGGGAGATTGGCAATCTCTGCTCAGACCGCAGGTGCATCATGTGGTACCCCGAAGGGTCTAAGACTGAACAGGGAGTAGATGTTGGCAACACTAGTTTTTCAAGCAGAGATCCACGCCATTGGGTCTGCGAGAAAATAATCTTGAAAAAGAAACCTTGCTGCGCACACATTGCTACATAATCAATTATTTCTGATAATCGATTAATCGATTATATCAGATAATCGAAAAAAATACGATTAATCGATTAATCAAAAAAAATACAATTAATCGAATAATCAAAAAAATACGATTAATCGAAAGAATACGATTAATCGATTATAATCGATTATGATCATATACGGATACGATTAATCGTATTTTTCCGAATAATCGATTATAATCGACTATGATCATATACAAATACGATTAACCGTATTTTTCCGAAAAAATGTGTAGTGTATTGTATTTTGGCGAGAGGATCACTGGGCAAGGCAGCCAATGGTGTAGATAGATAGATAGATATAAAGATTCGAGCTACTTTCCCAGCAGGAAGGCACTGCGACCATAAAGATCTATTGTGCCGTAGCTCATTAATCCAAAAGACCGTCCACCCTTCTAATAAAGGGCAGTAAGTCTTTAGCAGGAATCAACCTGAATTCTGCAGTGCTGATAGTAGCTTGCCCGAGGAGTGACATCCTAAAACGCGCGATGGCGGGACATTCGCACAAAATGTGCTTGGTCGTTTCCACGTCCTCCAGACAAAGACGGCATTCAGTTTCGCTTGACAGACCCATCTTGTTCAGGTGATATCTGACCAAGTGATGGCCAGATAAGTACCCCACTAGGAGTCTTAGGTGGGTTCTACTCATTCGAGTAGTACCCTTGTGACTGAAGGGCATTATCAGCTCCTTTGATTGACGAAGCCCTGGAAGGTTATTCCAGTACTGTTGACGCAATCGTGCAAACCAATCAGTGATCCGCAGTTTGGCCGAGGCCAGTCCAAAGCCACAGTAAGGCTCAGGTCCATGAAAACGACTGGATGATCCTTGTCTAGCAAGTTCATCCGCAGCCTCGTTCCCCTCAATGCCCTGGTGGCCAGGCACCCAACACAAGAAGACTTGGTTATTGGTTGCCAACAGTTGAAGGAGATTGTAACACTCCTTCACCAGTTTTGAAGAGACCTTATATGAGGAGAGCGCTTTTATAGCTGCTTGGCTGTCTGAGTAGATAGCGATGTGAGCGCCGCGAAGTCCAGTTTCCAAGATTACCCTGGCGCAGACCTCAATGGCGTGGATCTCAGCTTGAAAAACGCTGGGCGAGATTCCCATTGCGATCGAAATCCTGGTGTTGGGTCCAAAGACACCTGCACCAACACCCTGTTCTGTTTTAGACCCATCGGTGAACCACTTGATACATCTAGGGTCTGGACAGGGTGTGCCATTTACCCATTCAGAGCGGTTAGGGATGAGGGCTGAATATTTTCTGCCGAAGCAAACCTCCGTGATCATGTAATCTGATCTCAAGCAGATCTGCACGTCAGGAATTTGATTCAGAATGCTCATGTGACCGCTTTCTTCACTACGCACGTCGGAAGTTAGACGAACTCTAAGAGCATTTAGAGCTGCTGATTCTTGAATGAATATATGCAACGGAGTAAGTCCAATAATCGCCTCCAGGGCTGGCGTAGGACAAGTGCGCATAGCTCCAGTGATGCCAAGGCAGGCAAGGCGTTGAAGCTTATTGCACTTCAGTAAGACAGAAGATTGCTGAGTTTTCGGCCACCACACAAGCGCTGCGTAGGTCACCATAGGCCGCACCAGCATGGTGTATAACCACTCAATTATCTTTGGGGTGAGCCCCCATGTCCGTCCAAAGAAACTTCTGCAAGCCCACATTGTGCGTGTGGCTTTTCCAAGTACATTATCTATGTGAGTATTCCAGGTGAGTTTCGAGTCTAGAGTTACCCCGAGGCATTTAACTTCAGTGGAATAATCTAAGGTCGTGCCGCCTAACGAAATTGGATCCAAGGTTATATTTCGTTTTCGTGTGAACGGCACAACGACAGTTTTCTGTGGGTTTACATGTAAGCCCACAGCCACACACCAGCGTAGAACTATGTCAAGGGCCGACGTCATCACCTCAGTGATGGTAGATTCGAATTTGCCCCTGACTATGATAGTTAAATCATCCGCGTATCCGATAGTGAGATAACCGCGCTCATTAAGCATGGAAATCAGTTCGTCTACGACAAGGGACCACAAAAGGGGTGACAGAACGCCACCTTGTGGACAACCCTTTACGGCATTCACGCAAATGGATGTACTGCCTAGAGTTGAGTAAATATCCCGTCCACGGAGCATGGCGTCTATCCATGCAATGGTAGCGGGCGGGATGTCTCTGAGTTCCAGTGCTCTGGAAATGCACTCGTAGCCAGTATTATCGAAAGCCCCCTCAATGTCAAGAAACGCGCACAACGCGATTTCCTTTTCACTGAGGGACTTTTCGATTGTACTGACAAGGCTATGCAAGGCGGTTACTGTTGACTTACCCTTCGTGTACGCGAATTGCATACGATGTAGGGGGATTGACAGTTCCATCTTGTGCCTGATATGCAAATCAAGCAACTTTTCCATGGTTTTAAGGAAGAAGGAAGTAAGGCTAATCGGTCTATAGGATTTGGGCATATGTTCCGGCTTATTGCCCGCTTTGGGTATGAAGACCACATTAACTTTCCTCCAAGGTTGTGGTATGTACCCTAGGGTGTAACTTGCCCTAAAAAGTTCGATTAGCGGAGTTATTATGATCTCCAAGCTGTTTTGTAACAGAGCGGGGAAGATGCCGTCTACACCGGGAGCTTTAAATGGCTCAAAGGATTCTATCGCCCATTTTACTTTGTCCATGTCAAAGATGACCCCCGATAAACTGCGAGCCCGGCTTACGGGAACCCGTTGGGGCCTCGCAGTTGGGCAGGGGTCACCATCAGACAGTACGGACCCAGGGAAATGGGTCTGAAGAAGCAACTTTAATGTTTCTTCTGGACCTTCAGTATACGAACTGTCTGGTCTCAATAGAAGGCCGACGCCGTTAGCTGAGTCTTTGGAAAGGGCTTTGTGAAGGCGCGCCGCTTCCGGTAGCGACTGAATGCTTTCACAATGTCTTTTCCAGCATTCTCGTTTGGAATGCCTAATGAGTTTGTTGTACTCGGTGAGAGCAGTTCTGTACTCATCCCACCTATTGAAGCGCTTGGCTTTGTTGAACATCCTCCTAACTTTAGATCGCTTGCGGGCCAATTCCTCGTTCCACCAGGGTACTTTTCGCCTCCTCAGCTGCAATCTCAATTTCCCCTGTAGTGCTTATGGGGCTGACCAGTAGTTCCGCTTTGGAGCTAACTAGTTCACGGAATTTAATCCAGTTAGTTTTCCTTGGACAAAAAGTATCCGAGCGAATGTCGGATTGTCCTAGGATGTCAAATCTGATGTGTCTATGATCTGAAAGAGACACTTCGTCCGACACGTGCCAGTTCGCAATGAACCTGGAGAAGAAACCGCTAGCAAGGGTGATGTCGAGTACCTCTGCCCTTGCCGCAGTGACAAAGGTAGGTTTGCACCCCCTGTTCAGGACATTCATATGTTTACACATAAGATAGTCAAGAAGGCGCTTACCTCTGTCGTTGATGTCGCTGCTACCCCACACCGTGTGGTGTGCGTTTGCATCGCAACCGATCACATAATGCCGGTTTGTACGTCGACAGAAGTCAACGAGCTGCTGGACCTCGAGTGGTGGAATCTCAACATTGTCAGATGGGAAGTAGGCAGACGCAACTACCACTTTCTGACGACCGTTGAGCGTGGATACCTCCACCAATGCTGCAGCTAGATCTCTAGAAATAAAATTGGTTAGTGGCAAGTAGTTGACGCATTTGTCGATCAGAAGCGCCGCACGCGGACAACCCGCTAACCTGTCATATATCAACTTACCAGTTGTTGTGTTTAGACCGCAAATTCGGCCACGGGTCACCCATGGCTCTTGAATAAGCGCAATGGTGGCCTGTTTATCGGCGAATAACCTGCACACAGTGGCCGATGCTCCTATTGCGTGGTGCAGGTTCGCTTGAAGCACCTTAATGGCGCTCATGGTCCTGCGAGGATAGCGAGCGTTGGACAAGGCACTTTTGCTTGCCCTGTCGGGAACTGTTGCCTCCGTCCCCCTTTTGTTGACGCTCCTTTCGGTGAGAGCCGCTGAGGTTCCTCGGGCTAAAGAAGTCCAAGGACGATTCAGAGGGACTGTATCGCTTAACGTTCAGTCCATCGACAGTCTCAACAACGGGCCTGGAGGCTCCGTCGAGCAGTGAGCTAGTAGGCAGCTCAGAGGAAACTGTGTTTGATGCATTTGGAGTTGCATCACACTCTGGTTTGTTTTGTTTTTCTTTTTTATTATTCATAGAAGCCCATGAATATCCGGGAAAAACAGTCACCGACGGCATCACCCGGTCTGCCGTCAGAAGTCTGGTTTAAAACTGGAGGTCGACAGGTATCCAGAGTTCGCATACTAGCGGCCAAGCAACCTCTTGACCATGCATCCCTCGGCGTATGCTGTTCCACCTTGGATTTAGGGTATGTTTATAAGGGAGATACCGCTCCCCGCCCGACCAAGTTTAGCCAATGGTGTAGAAAATGTATCTTTTAATGGCAATCTATGTTTTTTGGCAATGTATCTTTTTTGCGTTTGCGATTTGAGGGACTTTGAAATGTAGAACAATTGCATGAAAATGATGTATGACGCACAGGTTGTGGCTATGCTATGTATAATTTTTGAATGTCCGTGAGGCGACTACACATCTTCATGGAAATATACTAGACTACTGTTGACGGCCTTTTACGTCCTTTGTTAAGGAAAAGGACATTCTTGGCAATGTAGTGGAATGTAGGCAAGATAGATGTCATAGGAATCTTGGAGAAGAGGCGAATGCTCTGGAGTAGCGTAAATTGCATTTTGAGTCCTTTGGTGGGGAGAAAAGGATTATTCATTTCAATGGAGTGGAATATAGGCAAGATGGGTGTCATAGTAATCATGGTGAACAGGCAAATACTCTGGAGTAGTGTAAATTTCGTTTCAAGTCCTTTGGAGGTGGGCAAAGGCAATTCCTAGCAATGGAGTGGAATATAGGCAAGATGAGCGTCATAGCAATCGGTTTGAAGAGGCGAATGCTTTAGAGTAGTAAAAATGCCATCTCAAGTTCTTTGTTGGAGATAAAAGGATATTCTTGACAATGGAGTGTGGTATAGGCAAGACGGGTGTCACCGGAATCGTGGTGAAGAAGCAAATGCTCTAGAGTTGTGTAAATTACATTTCGAGTCCTTTGGTGGGGAGAAAAGGATTATTCATTGCAATGGAGTAGAATATAGGCAAAATGGGTGTAATGGGAATCGGGATGAAGAGGCGAATGCTCTGGAGTAGTGTAAATTGCATTTCGAATCTTTTGGTGGTGGGAAAATGACATTCTTGGCAATGGAGTGGAATATAGGCAAGATGGGTGTCGCGGGAATCGGAGTGAAAAAGCGAATGCTCTGGAGTAGTTTAAATGGCATTTCGAGTCCTTTGGTGGTAAGAAAAGGATATTCTTGGCAATGGAGTGGAATATAGTCAAGAAATAAGTGAAATGGAGACAAAAGGTTAACATTGCTAACACAAGGTTGGAGGAGGAGCGGTGACTGCGAGTCTAAAGTTAAATAACTGGCGCTACAGTTCAGTTTTGAGCCAAATCCAAAATTAACATTATATCTCTTTCACTAGATCTTGAAGGTGTGTTTTGTGCAGAGGTGTATTATCAGATATCAGCAGCACGCTCGACCGAGCTATTTACCGCACTAAATGGGTACTCATTTAACAAGATTGGTTGGTGAAAGGCGGGGTCTTGATGTAAGACAGCTCGTCTCCTATTGGCATCGTACACTACAAACCCCTCGGATTGCAGGCGAAGCCTTCTACTTTCCGGTTTCTTGTTATTATGATAATATAAATTAATATAATAATTTCTGGTACTGCAACAAGACACAAAATGCTGTAAATCTAGCTTTGCATGGAAAAATTTCTCAATTTATAAAATTTATCCCTTTTTTTTCGTCACGCACATAACAAAATAATCGATTAATCGAAAATAAATCGATTATTTTGAATAATCGATTATTTTAAATAATCGAACAGGCCTACCGAAAAGTATATATTCTAATGTTTAACCGAACACTTCGATTGACAAACACACACACTTTATTTAACAAACGAACTTACACGCGTAACTAACAACCAATGGCTAACTACCTCTAAATATCCGTTTCCGGCGGATCTCAACAACGACTGAACTTTCCGCTCTTGATTACATCTAGCTTTATATAGCTGATCTCAGATTGCAGAATTACCTAGATGTCTCTGTTTTTGTCCGAAAGCTTTCCGAGAAGATTCATGTATCGGCTAGTTCTATTATGACTTGTTATCGAAGCTTTTAGATGGTTCCGATAGAGCTTAATATAGTCAGTGCCATGAGAGTGACGTACTCCATGCATATTACAATATGCCGTTGAAACGTCAACAAGGAATAGGATTTTGACACTCCCCCGCCCTTGGAGGGGTCAAGGCAATCAACCACATAGCATCAAACTATTTCAATCTACTAACTCAGTCTTTTAAAAATCTGAAAATTCTTACCGAGCTTAAACCCTAAAAAAACTGATTTGATGTTTAAATTTCCATGATCTGCAATCCCATCGAGTGTCCATTACAAAACCCATACGATATATAATAACCCGATGACCTCAAATTCAATTCAAAAACGTTCCTCCATTCAGTGAATACAGACACGCAAAAAAAATATATACGAGTATATTCAAATCGTTTTCTAATATTGTTAGCTCACCGTATAAAAAACGATCGTCAATATTGACTTATCCCAAAATCGGTTAGAGGTATACAGAGACTCATTCATGGCTTCTTGTCTACAGAAATATTGAAGTAGTCATAAAATGAAATATGGGATGGAAGCCCCAACAATGTGTATGCCGGATATCGAATAATTCGCATGGAATTTTTAATAATCGCCCCAAGGTTATTAGACCTTATAAGATGCTATGTGCAAAAGCAGACAAGTACATAAATAGAAAATGAAATTCTAGCAATTATTATTATTACACAACAATATGATGAGCGTAAAAAACAAATAGCAGCTGTCAATAACACGAGATTTACTGTACCCATCTTTAGCATCCACCCACTAATATGTACAACTATGGTATGGTATGGTACTTACATGCGGTCTCATCCACGTGATAGCTTTCTTGCGGGCCAAACTTCGGGTGTGATTTGGAAAATCCAAGTCTTCGTGAAGACCTCCAGGGTTGCGAGCGAGCACCCCATTGTGATGTCGTCCGTTCTGATAGATTCCATTCGTTTGGGCTTCGTTGGAATATTGTCTGGAAAATGTTTGACTACGACAATTTATTAGCGATTAGTACGTGCAGGTCGATTGCTTAGCAATTCAAAGGGTTTAAGAAAGAGCATAGTAGTCTAACTGATGAAGTTCTTACGTGACAGGAAACTCATCAATTATAATTACCTGGATAGTGTTGAATGAGGTTCCTGGGCTCCTGTCCATTGACGCAATTTGGTAGGTACACCGCCATCTAAAAAAAAAATAAAAAAATAAAATAAATTTTATTGACTATTCGGAAGTTTGTTTGTAGTAAAAATCAAATAAGTTTTGAAATATCTTTTTTCTTTATTGCATTTGTCGGCCTTTATATCTGTTTGGATATGACTTCGGTGAGTCTATAGATCCCTAAAACTCAACTGAATTGACTTTTCTGAGTTCTTAGTTGTTTTATCGATACAATAAAAATAAAAATCCATGAAATGAATACTACGAGTACATCCTTAACATACATCTTTATCCTTCATACATAAAGCTTCAATTAATCCATATGAAAAATTGCCAGCCATGACCAATCATAAATTAACATTCCATAAATTCTTAATCCTTCCATAATTTTCCGGCCAAAAGTGTTCAAAATCTGCATAGTAAGATGTGCATACATGAAGTTATGTGTTTTGCAGCTAAAATTGAACAAGGCACCTTTTCTGCTCTAAGTGAATTATGCGATATGCAAATTTGTGTCTGATGGGTGCAAATAACGATACCACGGTACTGGCAAATTTAATTCCTTTCTTCGTCGTCATCGTCCCCACAGTTGTTTCAAGTAGGGATACGAATACAATGGACGTCGTCGATTTAGCCGGATAATTTATGACAAAAGTTCATCATTCGCATTCATCCATTCAGGAAAATCCAGTGGTGAAGACCGCGACGATGAATGAATGGATTATGGGTGGGCGTGTATTTTCACTTTTCATTTACCGTTTAATAAGAATAATTTCAAGGAGTGAGGAAAGATGGATAGGTTACATTGTCTTAATTGTCGATCCTTAACAGTAAACTTGAATCCGACCGTTGTCAGTTTTAGTGGTTATGGCGTCGTATATAATAAAAAGATCCCTCGACATTCATAAGAGATGGTGAATTCGAGAGTGTAGAAGTTCAAAGGTCAATAGGAGCCTTTGAACCAAAGATCAGGACAGCAATTGCCAGGAGTGTCTGGTCCTGCGCCTTCAAGCAGATCCATGCAATTGATATCCTCGAGGGAAATTTTCGCTCAGAAGCTTCGTGGTGCTCCCATTACTATATGCGCAAATGGCCAGGTAACTAGTAAGGCGCTTTCATCTAACGAGCTATCGTCGGAATAACCCGCAAGGCAGTTCTCACCCTTAAATGTTTACAAAACATATGCGCTCTATCATATATGAATGCCTGAACGCACCCTAACCAAACAATAATTGTGTATGTACTGATAAATGTCAGGCACTCAATAAAGATACTTCGAATGGAGCACACGTCTTGTTATTGTCTTTACGCTCGAGTCATCACATGGTGTCAGAACTGGGTTTAAAGTTAAACAAAAGACTGAGTCAAATTACTTACTAAAATAATTGCACTAAAAAAAATTGTGTAAAGTATTGTCCGATACTCATATTCGCATAATACATAACCTCAAACTAGTAATTTCTTCGTGCGCGAACTAAACCCAAAGCGATATTCACTCAACTTACGAGAACGTAGTACATAAAAAAGTCAGCAAAGTAAATATAAAATGTCGTCGGGAATCAAACCACCGAGAAATTTGTTCATGAATCAAGACGAAGACATAAATCAAGTTTGGACAGAATGGAAAGAGGCTTCTCAGTACTACAGCATCGCTACGGGGAAGGGTATGAAACGTCATAAGTGCATACGCTCCCTAAGTGGGTTTGCAACAACGCGAAAAAGGGGCATTTTGGAGGGACATTGACACACTGCTTCAAAGTATACCAGATACCGAGCTGGTTCTTTCGGAGGAGATTTCAATGGGAACGTGGGAGAATCGAATTATGATTACGAGGATTGAAGGGTAGCCAATCTACAGCCAGAAATGATGAAGGTGAGGCTATCCTTACTATGTGCAGATCACACGGTCTGGTCATCCTCAACACATGGTTCATTAAGAACCAAAGGCACCTGATCACATATAGCAGTGGAGTGCGATGCAGATAGACTATCATCTGTGTCTAAATTTCATGAGACGTTAGGTGAAAGACTGCAAAGTGATTTTGGGTGAATCTGAGGTCACCCAGCACCGGTTGCTCCTGACAGAATTTATTTTGAAAGGAGGAACAAGACCAGAAGCAATCCCCAAGCCAGTCGAGAAAATCAAGTGGCATAATCTCAACAATGAAAGCTATGAATCCGTTGTAACTCCACTCATTGTCAAAATGGAGGAGTGGCTTCAAAACAATACCAACTGCCACAAGCAAAGTCTAACACAAATGTGGAATGCTTTGGATGTAATGTTAGTAAGTGAGGCTGAAAAAACACTGGGAGTCTCGAAAGGCCCACTCCAAACGAACACTGAGAGGTGGTGGTGGAATAACGGTACTAAAGAAGCAGTGCAAGCCAAATCGAATGCATTCAAAGCTTGGACAACATGCAAGGCAAGCAGTGAAGCCGATAAGGTTCAACTTCGGGAGAAATATGATAAATGCCGGAGGGAAGTAAAGCGAAAGGTGGCTCAAGCAAAGGCGATTGCAGCCGAAAAGTTCTATCAGGAACTAGAAGATCTGACGGCGGATAAGAGATCATCATTGGAAGTGAAACCTAAAGACAATGCCAGGATTTATAAAGTCGCAGCCCAAAGGAGAAGAAACGCTCGAGAGATTCAGGTGCCAAGGTACGTTGAAGACTCACAAGGAGTGCAGCTGGTTGAAGACACAGCAATCTGTAGCAGAATGCGTGAGTACTTTGACGAACTTTTGAACGAAGAATTTTCGTGAGAAGCTTTCCAAGCTGTGGAGCCAAACACCACTGATATCGCTGATTTTTCAGTGGAGGTGATGAAGGCAATGATGCAGATGAAACGCGGAAAGGCAGTTGGACCGGACAAAATACCCTTGCAATTTTGGTTGAAGATGGATCGTGTCGGGCTTAGATGGCTCACTGTTCTTTTCAACAAAATGAAAAGAGGGCAACCGATGCCTGACGCTTTCAGAAAAAGCTTCCTTCTCCCGTTTTATAAGAACAAGGGTTACTCAAGCAAGCTCAACAACTATAGGGCAATCAAGTTAACATCTCACATCTCTCGATTGAAAGAGATTGTACAGTTGGGTGACAATCAATGCGGTTCTGTTGAGGGTCGGTCTACAATCAACGCTATTCAGTGCATACGTGTTACGATCGTGATGCACGGACGGTCTTGCACTTTGTGTTCATCGATTTGAAAAAAACCTTCGACAGAGTTCCTCGTGATCTGATATGGGTGGCCTTAAGAGCAGTTAAGGTCCCCGAGGCATATGTCTAGATGATACTAGACATGTATGATGAGGTAACCACTGAGGTTAGATGCACAGCTGGTGAGTCTGAAGATTTTCCGGTTAAAGTCGGAGTTCACCAAGGCAGTGTATTGAGTTGTTTGCTCTTCAACATCATCATGCTCTATTTATTAACACTAATTTCTGACGACCTGGAAATATCCCTTCTTTTCGCCGATGACATTGTCCTGGGTAGACATTGTTGCTTTGCAGGTTGCACTGACCAAGTGGTGTAAGATACAGGAGGATCATGGACTGAGGATCAGCATACCAAAGACTGAGTATCTGTGCTGTTCTTTCTCAGATCCAGAGGGACCAATATCTACATTAAAGGAGAGCAGCTGAAGTCCTGTACAAGGTTCAAGTACCTGGGCTCGATCGTCAACAAGGAAGCTACCTGCGATGATGACATCAAACATCGCATCAGTGTCGGTTGGATGAAGTGGCAAGAAAAGTTTTCTGCAACAAGAAGATGCCACGAAATCTTAAGGGCAAGTTGTACAAAACAGTCGTAAGTCCCGCACTCATTTATGCGTCTGAATGCTGGACTATGTACAAGACATACGAATGTAAACTGTTTGCAACTGAGATGGAAATGCTACGGATGTCAGCTGATGTGACCAAAAAGGATCGTATCAAAACTACCTACATCCGAGGCGGCTTGTTTGTTGAGCAACCGATTACTGAAAAGCTCGAAGTTCGTCGTATGGATTGGTTATTGCGTCCCCTGAGAACCCAGTCATGAAGGCACTATCATTTGCTGGACCCAAACCCCGAGGTAGACGAAAACACACATGGATCGATCAGATGAAGAAGCAACAATAACGCATCAATCTCGGCGATGATACGATCCAAGACCGAGCTACCTGCAGAAGGAAGCTGAGATTATACCGCCAGAATGGGCGAAGTGCCAACACCACAGGCAGAGCAACGCGAAGCCGCAGAGTGGTATGAAAGGGCAAGGAAGAAGAAGGAGAGCTACATATAGGATTAAGTGATACTTTAATACCCGAAATCTTCAGGAAAATTGTTAGTTGGGTAGCTGGTCGTGCTGTGTGCGGAAGAGTTAACTTGCCTTGACAGACGCGTCAATAGCACCCTGCTCTGGGTTGCTGGTGACAAGGATATTAAGGGCAACTTAAAGGCCCACGTGCTGGCCAGGAGGGGTGCCGTCCTAGAGAACTCTCACGCGGAACCTGTTTGCATTTCGCAGTAGGCTCTTAAGTGCAGGATCTCTTCTCACTACAACAAGGTTGCGGATTCCAAATGGCGAAGTCTGTCCACCTAGGCCGTATTAAGGAACATATGGACCTCAAATGATACGAGAAAAACACCTGAGCTTTTGACCAAATCACGTAGAGATGTCACTTCCTTTGCGAATGCCAGGGTCAGACACGGAGCATTGGGAAAGGCCTTTCTTGATAACCCGGGGGATGTGTTGGGGGGTGAGGATCGATTGGATCCTCTGATTGGATATAAGCATCCTAGCACCCCCTGTTAGTTCAACCATTATCCTACAACAGATTTTCACGAGGTTTGTGGCTAAAAAAGGCGCTTTCGCGCTAATTGGACTCGGGCAAGTAGTTCTTCAGTCAGCACTTATATTTGGTATAAGTTCTTAAAAATTAATCATCAAAGCACGAGTCTGCTTTTTGAAAAAAACATGGTTAAAAGATTTATCTTTGATGGTTGACATAACCAAACACAACACAAAATAATGATGCAATCGACGACAAGGACACCTGCACTACGAGCTTCAATGTAGGGGACCTCAACATCGAGTTCGTGAACGATTTCATATACCTGGGTTGCAGCTTGTCAAGGGACGACAATGAAACTGACGAAATCAAGCGACGGATACAGTTAGCAAATAACACTTTTTTCTCGGTTCTCCCCATAATGAAATCGAAACATGTGCACAGAAACACGAAGCTCCGCGTGTACAAAACCATCATATGACCAGTGCTATGCTATGACTGCGAAGCATGGACCCTAACTCAAGCCTCCGGAAACATGTTCGAACGTAAGGTTCTATGGCGAATTTTCGGGGCTGTTTGCGATCAAGATGGATGGTGCATCCGGTACAACCAAGTTGTATGAACTGTACGATGAGCTGGAAGTTTTGAAAATCGTCAAACTACAACGACTTCAATGGGCAGGGCATGTACAACGAATGGACGATGATCGTATGCCAAAGGGAGTAATGAATGCAGAGCGAGTCGACGGAGGGAGACTGCTTATACGACCGAGATCTCGTTGGGAGAGCGCAGTATATGTGGACGCCGAACAGCTACTGGGCTTCCAAAATTGGAGGACGCGATCACGTGACCGAGATATTTGGAGGACAACGAACCAGGCGGCCAAGGCCCGACGTCGGGGTGTCGCGCCACGATGATGATGATAACCAAATATTTATCAGATTTAAACTTAAACCTTCAAAAAAAGAATCAATTTATAACAACAATAGGCGTGTTTTTTTTTGAAAATTTATTACGTGTAGGGTGAAATAACACACGCGTTACACCAACAACATTAACTTGGATAGCTTAGTAGGGTGGCTACCCTACACGCTATAATCCCTCAATAAATTCCACATGCATTACACACAGATAGCTCTGGTGTCGTGTAGAACGTAATATGTCGATGTTGGCACGCTTGTGTTCCTGTCACTCAGCCAAATTAATTGGTAAACTATATTAATATTACGTTTTGCTCTGATGGGCCCATGCCTATTATTAAATGATATATTTTCAATAGGATTACTAAAAATATACATGGAACAAAAAACAAGCTAGCCGAAGGTATGATACCCTTCACGGGTGTGTGTTTTGTGGTACATTTGCCTTTTTGAAATTAGTAGTAAAACTTGTTCCGATTTCACTGTTCCTATAAGAGGTATATGAAATAGTGGGCCCGATTTCAACCAAATTTAGGAACGTGGCTTAGCAGTCAATACGATTGAATAATATACAATTTCGTAAAGATATCTTCAGAAATAAAAAAAGTTTTTCTGACAAAAACTTGCTTTTGGAACGGTCGTTCCTATGAGAGCTATATGATAGAGTAGTCCGATTTCAACTAAATTCATAAATATGGTTTCGCTAGAGATACTATTGATTATTGTGAATTTTGAAAACAATATCTTTAGAAATAAAAAAATATCTCTCACAAAGACGAATTTTTGAACAGGTCGTTCCTATGGCAGCTATATGACGTAGTAGTCCGATTTCAACCAAATTCGTGAATATGGTTTAACTATAGATACAATTGATTTTTGTGAAATTTGAAAAAAAATATCTTTAGAAATAAAAAAGTTTTTCACACAAAGACGAATTTTTGGACCAGTCGTTCCTATGGCAGCTATATGACTGATATTTCATTCGATTTGGTAATTTATTTCCATCACATATGAGGCACACCACTTGACGTCAGTGTAGACAACTTCACGATTCGGAATTTAACCTGGATGCTTCCCTTAAGCGTTTTTTTTGCACAACTAAGGCAGGGACCCTACACGGTTACGCAAAAAACACGCCTAATGTTTGACTAATTGTAAGTTCAAGCATTGACATGCAAGCTATGTATAGTTCTGTGGGAAATGCATGCTAGCAACATGCATCGACTGAAATCAGTTTATGCTAACGAAACGTTAAGTAAGCCACATGGGAGCAGTTCCACGCTATGCCCCACTAGGAGACAGGACAAAAAATAGTAGTTCTGTTGGAGCAGGAGTTGAAAGCTGATGATTCAACGCGCTTTCTGACATACAGCATGAACAAGTCGAGTTTAGGTAGAGTTTCATCGTATAAAATATACGAAGAAAAAGTGCAAATACTTGAAAATGAATATGAAACCAGATATTTTGAAATTTTAGTTTTCTGCGGCTCGCATAAATTTAAATATCATTTTCATGGCCCACACTAGCATTCGAGTTTGACACGCTTGCCCTTCGTTAAACCTATCATATTAGGTTATTTATGGCGATACAAGCCAATTACCATTAGGAAACAAATGCATAAAATTAATGAAAGTATCTCTTCTCTTCATTTATCGGTAACATCATAGAGACATTTTGTCCCCCTTCTCCTCGCACTTTATTCTGTTTTTGTTTGTAATCAAACAAAACTTGGTTAAAGACAGAATATGGCCGGAAATAAGAAAGGCAAACCGAATGAAGTCATTCAAATTGTTAACAGTGAAACGAAACTGACAAATTGTCATGAAATTCTTTGAATACACATTTCAGGTTGACTTGACATACCCACCATTTGGAACTTACTATATGCTATACGGGGCGTCTTACTCACCACCATGCAATGTTGACCCAACCAACATACAAAAGGTCTCTTCCCGTATTGTTGCCGTGATGAAAGAATGAATTTTAACACATTCTGAAGGAATTTGCAAAGCATGTCGCTTTTATGGATTTCAGGCGAAGACAATAGCATGTTCTTGCCAGCGATAATGGAGAAACTCTTTAATTGTTTTCCGTTTGCCAAATGAAATAATGGTCTTTTACACAGAACGTATAATTTGCAAGATATTCATTCGTAACTCGGTTGTTGGGTGTTAACAAAAAGAAAAAGGTTTTTTTTTATTTATTTTATTCTCTAATTTTTTTTTTTTGATTTTTTTGATTTTCTATTCAAAAAGATAAAAAAAAATTGAATTGAAGTTCGCTTTGTGAAGAGTGACTTGCAAAATAGGTCACGACTGGGACGAGAGAATGACCAAATTTCCGATAATTAGATGCAGACTATGCAACACTGCGACTTGAAAAAGAAACCAACCTCTGGAGGACTCCGCCCGGATGCGGCCAATAAAACTTCATACTGTTTTATGATGTATATTTTTTCAATGTCAAAACTCTTGCTTTTACCGAAAGCAGCCCGTACTCAGCGAAAGTTCTAAAAAGCCGTGTTAAATCACTAATTGGCGATTGCAGTTTTTTGTTCACCTATGGCAACATTTCGCAGCCGACAGCCAAGATAATTTGATAATTGTAAATGGTGTTTAGTATACAAACGTGAGCCAATGTTTTATCATAGCGGAATAGGAATGTCTGCTGATTGCTAAGCACGTTTTAATAGCAAAGTCATCAAAAAATATTGGCGCATAATTTACTTCCACCAAGATCGTATTCGATTAAAACAATTTTCGGCGAAATCATTAAATAAAAAGCAGATAATTTGCGTAATGGACCCGGTGCCGGACGCTGCGAGAACGTTACATAAGCTTACTACCGGTTAGATTTAAAATGTTCATCTTTCCATACACTCTAATGCCTACACACGTATAATTGCAAACCCC